>CM052329.1:16461475-17009563 GCA_028455615.1 Lasioglossum zephyrum | reverse complement strand
TAAAATTCTCTTAAAGATGATCCTTACTTGGATCGAAACGTTGAGAAAAATTTTATAAATGGCAAAATTGCTTTGTTTTGATTTTTGGATTGAACCTGTGCGCCGATAACATAAATTAATTTCTGTTTACACAGTGTTGCATCTCGTGGAAATCTGTTTTATCATATGGGAACTAAAACAAAAAAAAATTAGTACTATTGAAATTAAATAGAAGTCATATTATCTGTACAAACCTGTGTAATGTTGCCCTTCTTTTGTTGTTACTCAAATTTCCGTAATACACGCATTTACCCAGTATTATCAACTGTAATAAAACTTGTAATGTTAAGGTTACTTGTAATGCTTTGTGTTCCATTATTTTCTGCGTTATAATATTAAATCTTAAAGATGATAACATACCTGATAAGTTGTAAAAACCACAAAATCCAGAATAAACAATGGATAATTGTTTAATTGCGCCGAGTAACTCGATTGAAAGCAGCGTTACCGGAAGGGATAGAAATACGTGGGAAAGTATAGAGGATCACGGAGGTGAAAATGAGTACCGGGGATAGAGTACATCTGTTTAACCACAAAAGCGCTGGCATCCAATTCTGCCATAGACTTATAGAAGTCGGGACTTTCAATACGGAACATGGAAACATTCCGATACCGTATTCATAGTATATACATATGTATATCAGTGCATTTCCTGAGCCAGCCCACTGATTATCAGTGCACATGCCACGTCTTCTTGCTGCTGACGAGGCAATATGGCGCTCGAACGCGTCATTCTCAAGTATACGAATCACTTATCATAGGTTACATACGTGATATGACTGGAATCGTTATGTGCGAATAAACAAGATAAAGGTCTCGGTCAAGAGCGCATTTACTCGAGGACAAAGGGCCTCTAATGAAACTGGTTTTTATCTAAAGAGAGAAATTCATTATTTAATTGTTGATTTCAACCATTGTGATGTGAATTCAATTTTATTAAAATATCTGTGCTAAGATAACTTCTCACCTTATGACTTATGATCTTGAAGATTGAAATCGTGGAAATAAGAATATGAAACACATAACTCTGATACAACACGATACGACAGTGTCTTCTAGTTTTATCTTTTTCAATTTATGAAATTCTGTTAATTACATAGCAAAAATATTGTATCTATTTCAGCTGCTCATTCAACGTTCGCGAAAATACACCTGAAATTATCATAAAAGCGAGCTTCCGATCAATTACCAAAGAAATTTGGAACTTCGGGATGCGAGACATATGCATCAACTTAGTAATTGAATATACGCCAGCGAAACGTTAAAATGCCTCGTGTCTAGGATTATTATTGATAATTGTGTCGCATTGCAACAATACGCTCGATCTGAATGGTTTTGTTTCTATAATTGCGTCACTCGGTACGCGGAACGACTTGAAACGGCTGAATGAAATCGCCCAATAAATCTCAGATTATGAAGCACATAATAATGGCGCAGCGAAAAATCTGTGACGCGAAAGAAGATCATTAATAGCGACTACAGTATCGGCATTCAAAGTTTAATGGCGGCGCGCGTTTCATTTATATTTCCGCGCAGGGGTAGGGGAAGAGCTATTCAGAGCAGAACGATTAAATCAACATTAAATTTGCACCGCGTCCACTCGAACTAGTGTGGGTTCGTGCGTACACCGGTTTCGAAACGTATACGTTGGCGAGTAGCGCACGGGACACCGTGAATTATGACATCGGGACGCATTAGTTTTAAATGATGCTCTTCAGCGTCAACGACGAATTTATGAATAAGGACAACCGGGATTGCGATGAGTTATTGGATCGTCGTTGGCGTATCAATCACGCGAGTAACCTGGAATAGCAAACCTGTACACTAGAATCGCACGCCGTTTTGAGCGAAACATTTTTATTGAGTAGTCGCGGGAATGAACTCGCGCGGCCTTTAAATTATTTTAACGATTTATGCGAGTGGAAAGAATAGATGCTAAGTCGTACTGTTTATTTTAGCTTCCACGCTTGTGGAAAATAATTCGAGCGAAAAGAAGTTTTATTTCGCTTTATGGTTTGACTGTATTTATTCTGCCAAACTAATAGGTACGTTTTTCCGTTTAAAGTTGGTGGTTGGTATATATTCCGTTTAAAGTAGGTTCCGGACGCGACGAAATTGCGAACGTCGATAAAATCGACTTGCGCAACGCTCGATAATCAAGCGACCGCGCTTCTAACAAGTAAATAATCTTCCGCCGAAGTGGATTGAGTCGTAAGGTAGTAATACGAGGGAGAAAGGAAGGCTTACAAATACCTCTCTCGCAGACGAACCGACGAGTAATCTTTGCTAATTAACGAAATAAATGGCGAGGGGTTGACGAACGAACCGTTTAATCGCATTAACTTTATCGATCGCTGTCTTGGCGACGCGATCTCTCGAGGGCTGTTCAACCGAGCACTCCACTGCCTCCGGTGATTTTTGGTCTCGCCTTTTGCGATCTCACGGTCGCACGACGGACCGATAAAAACTCGACAAAGGTTACTTTGCGTCTTTTATGGCGTTTCTTTCATCATCCCGCTAGTACGCCCTTCGTCCCTCGATTTACGCGGTGCCTTTTTTACGCGGTGAATAATCCCTCTGTTTACGCGAACTTTTTATACCCCGGCTTCAATTTACGCGGTCTCATTTTACGCGTTCCTGTCCTTTCCTCTTGATAAAATTCATTTTGGTTTTTCTGAACTTCAATCAGCTTCTTTTTACCAGACCGTGTGAATTTGATATTTCGGTAGCTTGCACTCGATAATAATGAATACTGGATGACAATTGTAATTCGATTTGTTTAAAAGATTTACAGTGGAACCTTGATTATCCGAACTTTCAGTGTCTAATTTTGTACCCCGGCTTCAATTTACGCGTCTCGTTTTACGAGACAATAATAATTAATACCGGATGATTAATAACGAGACTGCGGATTTTCATGCATTCATGGTTTATAAACATTTTCGAAAAATGCTGGAGTATCAAACTCGTCGATATTTAGTATTGTACAATTTTCATTCATTTCGGACTTACCAAAAATTAAAAATTACATAATAATAACTATAATTCGAAGATTCAAAATATTTACAGTGGGACTAAAGGCATTAGTATTCCAACACGATCCACATGTAAATAGCTCAATATCGAAGGCAATTCATGCGTCACTATTTATTCTATAAGTTAATAAAGACTGAATCTAGCATTGTAATTGAGTAACTGATCCATTATCAACGCACTCGTGTTTCCCAGTTTAGTTCGATTACTATCGAACGCGCAAACTGGTCGATAAATTCGGTTTCCACTGAACGGATGAAGTTACTACAACATTGAGCCGGGCCGCACGCATCTTAACACACCGGTTGCGTGCTCATCGAAGCATTGCAAGTGTGAAAACTGCGGAACTGTTGCATACAGCAATTGCGGATGATCTATATTGAACGCGAACGTCGCACAGCCTGTAGGAAGTTCTGCGGCAACGTCCAATTACGCGTCTCCGGATATAAATCATCGGAAATATGAGACCCACTGACGCAGACCGTCCATTGATACGCTGTCACAATTGCTGGCAAACTTTTCAATAGATCCCTCCTCGCCGGCAACTCGAAACGCGATTCGTGCGAAATAAAAAATCTCGTTACTGCTTACATTAATTTTTATATAAATAAACATTTGCCTATGTACCTTGTGGTGCCACCTCGCGGCGCCCTTACCGATCAGAGACGTTGAAAGTCGCTTAACTTTTTGACCCAGTGGATTCCTAAGATTACAACTTGCATTTTCGGCATTTTCTGGCCGAAAACTACAGGATTAACTAAAAGAAAAGGTTCCAAAATTTTGGGTTCCTCAGGTGAAGTTTAAACGTTTCTTGACTACATTACGTTCTTAATTTATAAGATTGTCATTTTGTACACTTGTTTACTATTGATGAACAGTTTGTTGATTAAGAAAACTAAGTGATATACAGTTTTCCGAATCGAACGAACCCGTAAGACGTTATGTCTTTTCTTATAATCTCGTCTGCGGTTGAAATCGTGATCCATCGCGGTATGGATCCCCGGTAAACGGTTGGACCGCGCGCATCGCCACGTTGTCGGCCCGCAAATTACAGACTTCGTTAGAATCCCCGTTATCTCGGCGCTTCATCTCTTCGCGAGGAATTATAAAAACAATTCAGATTTATACCTTACGGCTTATCACGCGGGAGAAAGTTATCTACGCGCGGCTCTCGCAGCCCGTCGTGGTCAGTATACGCTCCGCGGAGAGAGGGCCTGATAAATCTTCGCCGAGGAAAGGTTTTGTTTCCACTAAAGATCACAGTTGTTCAAGTTAAAATTTGTCTAAAAAACTTGAAAATTGCATAAAACTTCGCAGTCTAGTAATGAAATTAAATCCACAAGAAATTTTTTAAAAATACTAATTCGTTAAAACGTACGCAAACAACTCCACGTTCAACGTTCGCTAGCAGCTCCACACTTGTGTAACAACTGCGATCAAATATTCTGCGAAAAGCTAGCAGAAATATTTGTTTACGGATCGTTATTTAAAATATGAACGCATGGTATTCAGGAAACCAGAGATTTTCCCCGTTATTTTTCTCAATATTCCGTAAAATCGGTACGTTCCATTTAATACAACTGTGTAACTATAAAAACTAATATCGAAATAGATGGTGTTACCAAACTTAATAACAATCATCAAAATTATTTATATTTTCCTTTAAAACTATTGTTATGTTATATCAACAATTTTTTACGCGAACTATAGACCAACACGGAAAATCTGTGTACTTCGAAAATTTTTAATTTCATTCCTCCGATAAAGTTAGATTCGTTATCGCTGGTAGAAAATAACTGCTCGTCGGTTCTCATTGTAAGCGCTGTGGAAACTTTTATGTACACGTAACCTGGAATTATTAGAGCACAATTAAAAGCATGCAATTATTTTTCAGTAACTTTGTTTAGAACGGCTTCCAAAACTGAGCAAAATATGCTTCTGTTTCCCCCAATTCCGATTATTGTTTCCTACTCGTGTTACGTAAATGGTTGGAATCATTATGAAGCTCGAAATTTAAGCTTTCGCAGTCGGAGCTATTATAACTTGACTATTAAACAATTATTTCGACCTACAATAATTCCATTCTATACAAAAAAATTATGAATTCATTACTTCTTTTCACACAAATCGATTTTTTCCAAAATCCTCAGATAAATCACGACGTTCTTGTAATTCCGCTAGTTTAACACATATTTTCAAAGTTAAATATATTCTGCAATACTTCAGTTTTAATTTAAAAATGAAATCGTCGTTCAATCTCATTTCTATCGAAAGTTCTTTGATTTTGGACAGATTTTATCAAGAATAATTTAGAAATATTCCTAAAGAAATTCACCTGAAACATCAAATACACCGTAACCTCAACACGATTCATTCTTGGAAATTCTAAAAGTGGATAGTTGAACTTAAATTGCGGTCAAAGAAACTCCGAAGTAAGCCGAGAATTTTTACGCAAAGTTAGTACAAAACGATCAGCGCCAGACCGAAGCTTCTTAACACATTTAAGATTTGCTCGCATAAATAAAAAATGTGCAGAGAACAGAGATTTCCGATTAGCCCACAGTACTTCCAATATAACAACTTTGTTGAACGAATTTTTTGCCAAATAAGCGTTGTATCTGCATCAATCTATCCACAATTTTAAAACAAACTCGTTGGATAGTTTCGTTGTTACGGATTTTTTGCCGTTGTATTGCAATTTGCTGTGTCTCACAGTGTTTTGGCACTTCAGAAACAGCTTCTACCAAGAACGAACACCAAAAAAATCGTCAGGAGAAGCGAAAGCAATCGCGTTGGGGCCGAGCAACGCCTGGCGTCGGAAAAAAAAGACAAGTAAACAGAAGCGATCGGCTCGGCTACGCTCGCACTTTTCCTCGTCAGGGTACCCTCGAATTAATAAACCTTTCATAAAGGGGCGAACGTTACCGTATAACTAGCGCCGAGTACACGGGGTCCCCGTCGCGTCGCGCAAAAATACAGCGTCTCGCGAAATTTACGCGTGGCCGGGCTGCATAAACTGGTCCTCTCCGCTCGGCTCCGCTCTGGCGATTCGTGTCCTTCCTCCGCTTCCTCGTTACCAAATGGAGATCGAACCGCGATGCTCTTTTCTGCGCGCGTGTGCCCTCGCGCGCGCGCGAATCGAGACCCGACGCTCGCGATTTATACCGGTGCATACGCATTATGGCGTTGTTAATATGCAAGCCGCGGTCCGGGGCCAGGTAAGTAGGCACCTCGCGTGTACGTGTAACCCCCCCGCGCGCGTGTGTGTGTCCGAACGATAGGGTGAGGCTACGAAACTGGCCAACGAGAGAGTATGAGAGAGGGGAACGAGGTCCGAGAGACCGCTTTAGTAATTTATTTAGCTGCCGTGCCGTAATCCGAGATATTCATCCGGGTAATGGGTAATCGTAGACGCACTCGCAACCGTGCCTCGGAATCGCAGCAATTATAACTGTATGTACAGTGTAGACCGCCACGGCGAGGAGCATCCATGTAAAGGGTCGTACACGCGGGAACACGCGAATCCGCGTCGCGACGCGATGCGACAAATCTTCCTGGAGGTGTGCGAGTACTCGGAAGCGTCGGGTACCTCTGCATCGATCGGGTCGGAATTGGCCAAGTCGGATTCTTCAAAATACTGTCAACAAACACCGTATTTATTTATAAAAGCCCTAAGGACACACGGATAACTATCGTTTCGATTTGATCTTCTTCTTGATCATTTCCGATTCTTTGTTATCACAAATTCAATCATACATAGCGCTGTATACAAATACAATACACTCATCAACGTTACAGTTCAGCCATCCTGACGATTAATCGTCTCGATTAATCACATAACTAAATACAATGCAGGGTTTAACATAAATAAAAGTTACAATTTGTCCTTTGGTCTAACACATATTGGAATCTTGGTTTTCTGGGTTGGATAAACTATCTGGGACACTGGCGGAATCGGAGAAGATTATAAACTTGGAGACTTCAGTCCTGCCTATACCAAATATCGTTAATGCGTCGTTCATCGATGAAACTGAACACCGTCTGTTCCAGAGAGAAACGAAACGCAAAGACAATGCACCTGCTCAAGGACACGCGTGTCGTTACGGTTCGCCAAAAGGCTCCCGTAAATCGGCGTAGATTTATGCCGTTAATCCTGTAAGCCATTCCGTGTAATAAACAGTGAAATACTCCTGGCGACGGTATCACGGCGAGATTTAGACCGCGATTAAAATTTTAAGTATCACGGGAAAGCTGGTGAAAAGGTTTCGCGGCGTCTACTATGATTCACGGCCGGTTCATGCCGCGCGAGGACGGTTAAAACCGACCTTCCCAGAATCGTGTGACGCGACTCGTAACGTTGCTTTGCTCGCGTTACTTCTCATCTGTAAGCATCCTTGGCGACACCCGCTGACACCTGAAGTCGAGTACAAGACCTTCAACTATCGTCTTGCTTCATTTTTAATAGAACGACGTATTTTGATTAGTTTGTAGAGCATGCTTATCTTACCTGTCCGAGTGAACAGTTCTCTCCGAGCGCATGGAGAAGAGACTGAACAGCGAATGAAGGAGTGCTTAGCGCTAACCCACCTGCCCACACGGAGGCCATAGAACAAGGATCGTGAAACTATAACGGGAACATCGATACCTAGCAATTTTTAGTACTCGCACGTATTCCGCAGTCTGATCCCCGAGCCGACTCGCCGAGCGGACATTTATCATCGAATTAAGGTGGTAGACTTGTTTCCAGGATAACGATAGCGACCTAGACTGATCTTTTATCTAGCGCTTCTGACTACCGAAAAACCCCTCTTTGAATTGGCTTTCGTGGAAATCACCGACACAAATTTCCCCGACACGGTTTTCACCGGCAACATTTCACCGACTCCAGATTGGACCGACAATGATTTCAGATTAGTTGTCGGTTAAAAACGTTGTCGGCCAAAGTAGATGTCGCTCAAATCTAGTGTCGAGGAAATTTGTGTAGGTGATTTCCATGGTACCCCTTTGAATTATCTAAAAATTAGAAGACACATCCCGCACCCTTGCAATCCTGAAAACGGGCCTACCCTCTTAACCGTGCTCTATAGAGCAGGGAACAAGGGGAGGGGCGGGGTTAAAAAAGTCGTCGAAAGGTCGTCTTATCGGAACACGTGGGAACCATTGATCCAAGTAATACGTACATACAGGCGAAGTCGAAAACATTGTGCGGACCGGTCGAGCGGGATAAGGAGAGGATGAAAAGACGAAGGATGGTAGATGGAGGACGAGGAGGAGGAGGAAGAGGGGAGGAAGAAGACGACCCACGCGCCTCAATAACGATCACGATGCGGTCGCGGCACTAGCCCCGAGCTGGGTACCAAGACAATGGCCGTAAATACTGGACACGAGATGCTCGTCATCGTACAGGGAAGCGAGGCATAATTCACAATGGGTATATCTCTTTAAATCGCGCGAAAGCGTAAAAGCTCGTCGCGCGCGTTTCGCCCCGGCAAGACCGTGAGGCGCACCGCACACCGGCTATGATATATTATCGCGGCTGAACTTTGCACGTTTCACCGGCTACGATCGAACGTGACTTTTCCGCGGGCGATTGAACGCCGCCGCGCCGCGCCGTTCCGCAACGGACAGAGAGAACGCGGAGATGGGAGGAGAGGGGAGACGCCGACTGATCCCTGACACTGCAACCTGCGACAGGAAAACGACGCGCGGAAGGTTGATCGATTAATCCCACGCCTAGTTAACGTCAGCACCATGATCCTACCGGAGACGCCTCGAGTGTCCCGGCTGCTTTTATGACCACGGCATCCGCTGACGCGTCTTGGGAGGAGACAGACCTTTCATCCCACCTAACACGTAAAAATGCCGATCGATCGATTTTCTTTAAAGCTCTTACACGCGAAATGCATCCTGATCGGCCCTTGTACGGTCGAGCTGCTTCGCCGGTGCTTTTTCCCTTCGGTTTTATTGTAGAAAATCTCGCGAGAGATTTATCTCGACATAGTACGGAATTCAATGGAATCACAACCGAGAGAAATTTTTACAGAAACGGAATATACGAATATGTAAACGCTAAAATGGATACATGTGTACTGGACACGGTGTAGACGTTTCAACCACTCATACTTATGCGAGAAACCTTATGGAAACAGTTATACATACATATACTCAGACCGCAGCTCTTAAAGAACGATAACATGTAAAGGCAATCCTTGATACTAGGCTTGGCCTTCGCTTTTGGTGTCTATTCTAATTGTAGAAAATCAGAACTTTAAAATTTAACTATTGAATTCCGTTTTCAAATCGCACACGAACTTATGCAATCATCCGAACACGCATATTCTGTTCGACTGTTCTAGACTACTTCGTATTCTGCTAACTTACAGTATATCGTGAAAGTATTTTGTAAGTTCTGTTGCATTTTACAAATGAAATACTAATCGACGGAATACAACAAAAATTGCTTAGCTCAAGCTTTTTAGACAATCAGTAATATTTTGCTTTCAGAATAAATCCTGTTAGGATCTCCAGTCAAGTTGAAAAATCCACTGTTAACCACGAAAACCTGCTTGGAAGATCTCCCTGAACCACGGCTGATTGCAAGAAGTCTCCGAACGAAGACGAGTCCAGAACGGCGGCGCATTCGTCGTCTTCGTTAATTAATTGAATGCTCGCGACGTCGCATAAAGCTGCGTTTCGAAGTGCGACAGTCCGCCGACGCAGTCCACGAGGCGCGTTATAAGCAAAAACCTTCGTGAAAATCGCTTATTCAGGAGTCGGTGGTTTTGATTCAGCGGGACCGTTTTTGTAGCGTCTACGGCGACGGTTTTCAAGGCACCGGCGTCGATTCAGGCCGGTTGAAAGGAGGAACGGTGACAGGTGAGAACGCGTTTCGGCGGGAAACGATTATCATGTTGGAAACGGTGCGGCGGTGCGCTGTTGCGCGTCAACTGTGAATCGACCGCCTCAAAAACAAGCTCCGCGCCGTCCGGCTGAATGCAGACATTGTCGAAACTTGTATTTACCGAAGCTATTGAACGCGCGCGCCGGCTATCTATTTCCTGTTCCCCGTGGAACTTCGTTTACGCGGCGCAACGACGACGAGACGTTATTCAAACGGACCGTGAAACGCGGGGACAATGTACCGGGCGATTCGCCGCTGAAATATAACAAGCGATTCCATTTAAATATTCGCGATGACATCGGACGACGTCGATCTGTGTTCGCGCACCGTAGTCGGTTGACATTGTACAAGTCGATTGAATGACAGCAAACATTTTCGATAACATGTGAGGCAAGGTAACTAACTGATTAGTTATAAATACACAGCGGATTTTATGCATTTAGAACAAACTTTAGTAGGTGTTATTTAAAACGGTAGAAACATTCGACGAATTTAAAAATACTTTTATGTCATTTTCTATCTACTGAACATGTAAAGAGAGAAAATAAATTTCTATTTCACTTCTACTTGTTGCAGTTTAGATAGAAAATGTTTGTTTAAGAATGGTACATTAGCGTTATAGGGATAATAATAAATCCACAACGTAATTTCAATTACGGTTGAAAATGCCGAACTTTTAAAACTGCCAACATCGAACTTGCGTCTCTTCGATAGAAGTATACATATGTTAAATATTGGTTGTGAAAAAGAAAACCTGCTCTGGCACTTTATAAATAAAGAACTACTGTACAGATTTTTAAACTACTATTTTTAAACTGGTATTTTTCGAAATATATAAAAATGCAATTGTTGTTGGGTGTCTCTTCCAGGACCTTCAGATGTTACGGTTATAACTCGATGGCATATATATAATTCAATTGTCGAGGCAAAGGAGTCAAATCTTGACAAAAAACTGGAATATATGCAAAAATATATTCTTGATTAGTATTGTTTGGACAAAGAACAACGAAGAGATTTGAAGCATATTCTATCTATGGTAAAGCATCAATTCAAACTCAGATGGCTAGCAGCGCATAAAAACCAATTAGCACTTTGAAAAAAAAACAATCATGATTGGCTCAATGGATCTATAACTCTACCTATATTTATGAGAGGTTAGTGGAATTGTAACGTTTAAATAATAAATTAATATAATAGTTCTAAAAATGACTTAATTATTTTTACATTTATATTGTACAAACATGAATTTACTGCCGAAGGAAGTAGTGACGAGGAGTTTTAAATAAAGTAAATTTATTGCATGTAAATACTGTTTTAATTTAGCAATACACCTGATATGTTCTAACAAAAAGAAAAATGTAATTTTGTAACAACACAACACCAGTGGACTTGTTTTCAACTATAAAATAATTTTGGTCAGCTTTTTGGTTAAAATACCCCACTGTGCGTCGTGCAAAGGATTCCGTTAAAACGCCACCGGAGTCGCTCCCAGTTACGGAGGCTCAAGAAGCCATCAAAAGCCGGAGAGCCGGGCATCGTACGCCAGCCGCTATTGAATCCATTCGTCATTTCACGTAGGCATAATGCCGAGACAAACAGCACCATCAGTTTCTTTAAAAATGGCGATTGAAACTCGCGAGACAAGTCGGCGGGACCCGGAGAAGGACGACGCGACGCAGGATACGATGTGCTTTTTCATCGACGGAACACTTTCACTGAAAATGCTCGTGGGTAGCTTTAGAAAGTTCATTCGCGGTCGAGCCATCGCACCTGTATCCGCGACGCGGTGGAAACACACCGGAGGAAATGGCAAACCGCGTTGAATAAGCAGTTCTGGGTGGCGAGTGCAATAAAAATTCAATGTTTCGGGAGCCGAGAAGGGCCGTGTATTTCATGGCGAAGGGAATGGGAGAAGGAAACACGGAGGGAACCGTTGGAACGGTTACGCGGTGTTAGAAAGAAAATTGGACAGAAGCAATGAAACACAAAGCCGGAATTAAAGATCGTATAAAATATAGAGTGAACGTTTTATAGGCCCTCTTACCTTAGGCACCTGGCAAAGAGCCGGGATGATTTAATGAGGCTGGAATAGTAAATTTTGATTGGGACTACGTGAAACCGCTCTCGTATTTCGCTCTCCGCTGTCATAAAATTATATGATCCGCCGTGGATTCTCGTTTTTCTACGGTCGTAGAGGCGTCGTCGTTGGCGAACTCGATACGTCTAATTTTCCTTCTCGCAACGGCGATGTCCATCCGAGGACAGGCGCAGTTCATGTGTCGGTTGCGCGTGCAAATTAGCTCCGTTAACCAACCATAGCTCTGATGGAATTTGTTTCATATCGGTAGCGTGCCGATTCGAGCCGCGGGCACGGTGGGCGCGCCGATAACGTGGAACTTACAGTGTTCTGAAATACCACATCGCTAAAAGTTCCGCCACCGACGAAAATAGTATAAAAAAGAATATATAAAATAACTTTTTAAAAACCACGCATGTATTAGAATGCACTAACACGGAGAAAATAATATTTTTAGATATTAGTGACTATAAATAAAAGCGTGGAGCGCCTACGAAGATTACGTTAATATAGTTTTGCGCGGTGAGCAGCGCGGCGAAAAAAAAACAATGTAATGAACCGCTCCACTATATACATATATACAGTTGCATTTCATGACATTGGTTTGTTTTCGACTTGCTCCTCACCGCGCCGCTATCATCGATGCTCGCTGCTCCACCATAATCGCACCCTTATTCTGCCGCTATCGGGCCGCAAGTAATTAATTACGGTGAAACAAATGCGAGCGACGAGTGAAAGTGTGCCGAAGAAATGATTGCAAGACTAAATTCGACTTTATTCAAGTTCGAAGGCAATCGAGTTCTGCGGCGGCTTTCACGTCGGCCGGTAATGAGGATGGCGCGCGATGAGCATCGTGGGAACAACCGGAGAAAAGAATTCATAATTCGCGATGAAAAAAAAAGAAATAAAGAAGAAGAAGGAAGAAACGAGAGAAGACGAGGAAGGAAGGGCGAAAGGATTCCCGAGAATGATCGGAAAGCGAAAACCCCGAGGAGGAGCGTTAGATCGTGGAACGGATATACCCGCTGGCCGAACAAAAACCACGATTAAATATTTTTCGCTGGCAGGCTGGCGCAGCTTCGCAGTCGATCCCCATCGTTCATAATTCATCCTCTCGCTTCGTATATCACGATAAGAAACTATATTGAAGCGCGAACATAAAGCACGACTGCGTTGAACGATTCCTGCATTATAAATGTCTCCAATCAACCCCCGGGTGGTAGCTGGGAGAGACGGACGGGGAAATGCGACGTTAAGGAACAACTCGGAGAACTTGTCTAATCGACGTGCATTCGTCGCGATAAAAGATTCAACAGGTCGGTGTACCCGCGGAGGGAGCTGTCGGCGATGCTAGACCAATGCCACTGTCTACGGAAGACTAACGACCATCTGAGAAGAGGCAGCTGGTTTGTACGCCCTCGGTGTGTACCTTTACTCTTCGCCAATTGCTCCGTTCGTTTTCTGGCACCAACCGCTCGGAAAACTGTTCGCTATTTCAACCAGTTTCGCTCGAATGCGCGCGGTTCTGCATTGACAAAAATACGGAGGGATAATTCACCCCAGAACGTCTACAGGAAAATCTAGAGACACTAAAGATTCAACGATTCCAAACATATAGGATTGACTATTTAAAAATCCAAGGGAGATCTAAAGTCCAGAATCCGATCAGCCCCACTTTGAGAGCTTCCGTGTCCACAGACCGAGGACAAAGTGCTCCGGAGGACACTCTCTGTAAACCAAAGGACACTAATAAATACAGTGGTGTCTGCTTAATAGACTACTCCGGGGATATAATCGGGAGAGGTGGACGCTCTGAGAATGTCCAGATGTTATCTCCTCTCCATTTGCTCGATTCCTAAGTGCATCGGGAACGAAAGCGAAAAACATTGATATCACATCTAATGTCGTCCCGGCCGACTTGGACCGATTTGCAAAAGGTTCCGTGTGTCGCGGGGCGTAACCGAGCAAAATGAACGGTCGCACGTGCGTTTATTGTTTTTATTCCCGTAGTCATTAACCACCGGGCTGACCCAATTCCGCGTTGAATCGTGGCCGCGTCCATTTTACGCGGCACCCGTCGTCGTAGCTGGTAGTTTCTCTCGGTGCGGCTCGGCAGCCTGGCTAACGGTAAATTAACAACGAATAAACGACCGGGATCGACGGAACACGATTGGTGAACCCGGGGGCCCTTTCTCGCAGCGAAGGATGCACACGGCACGACTGGCAAGAGCGTGGGTCACCCTTTCGGGGCGCAATAACGCGAGGTTCCTTACCACCCAGGAGTAATTTCACGAGCGCGTAAAAATCTTTTTACGATACTTTAATTACGCCCGTTTCCCAGAGGTGGAGAGCAGAGAGAGGGGGGGGACTTTGGTCCTTCCATCGTCTTTACGTGCAGCACGGGTCTCGACGGGTCCGCGAATATGAAGTCGGTACCATTTCATGGCCACTGAACAAGTGCAACGGGTACGCAATTAAGGATGATATACCGAGCATCGCGATGCTCCGCCGAGCGTAGTTTTTTCTGACACTTCTGCACGAGCAGAAGATTGCCACGCTGTTTATTTAACGTAATTGTGATTCCGGGACCGCCGCGGCCGGGAGTAATCGCGTTTGCGGACCCGAGTCACGGCGACTTTCTTTTGAACGGGACCCTCTC
Source organism: Lasioglossum zephyrum (assembly GCA_028455615.1). Lineage (NCBI taxonomy): Eukaryota > Metazoa > Arthropoda > Insecta > Hymenoptera > Halictidae > Lasioglossum > Lasioglossum zephyrum. Next base: position 16,994,854 of record CM052329.1, on the reverse strand, counting down.
ATACTCCCCCGAGCGTAATGGACGTTTTTAATTGCCGGCGTATAAATGTTCCTCTACGGTGACCGCGTACACCCCCTCTGGGATATTAGGAGCAGCATCGCCGGCCTTTGTGCGACCAGCATTCAAAATAACAACGGCGCTAAACGGTGTATTATGCGACATGCGGGAATGTAAAATACCGATTCTCTACCGGCTATCGCGCGGCTCGAAATTCGGTTTTTCGTGGTCAAAAATAAATTTATCAAGTTTCGTATGTTGAACAAATTTTTCTTGATGTAAAGTGGCCCTTTGAAACATCCAAATCCAAAAGATTATCCGGTTTACATGATTCTGTGATGAGTAGACTGCGGTTATCTTCATGCAAAATAGAAATTGTTTGCATCGAGTGCAATTAATGGAAACTACATTGAATGTTATTTCTGTCCTTAATGGTTTTAATTCTTTTAATTCGTCAACAATTTTGAAGTGACGAGACAAGGTGTTCCATAGACAAAATCATAAAATGCGACGTAAAATTACACGTCTTATGAAATTTATTACTCTCAAACTTCTAAAGTCAATGCAGAGAGATAGAAGTTCCTGAGTCTCTTTTTCTTCATTAATTTATTATCTTCGTGCATGACGACATTTTTCTACGAGAACCTACACAACGACGGTGCATTTAATTGGTGATAGACCAAATTCGGTTTACATAAACAGAAAAAAAGTAGACTGCAGAGCCATGCGTCGAACCAGTCTAACACTTAAGAACAGGTTCTCAGTTCCTTCCATTAATACTTGTCACCGCAAAGTATGCAGTTGCTGCATAATTCAACAGTATGTCAATACTACATTGCCAAGTCTACATTATTTTCGATTAATTAGCAATGCTCGTAGACCAGGCGATTATTTCTAGATTGTACAAACATGATGTATCCAACGCTATCGCGAGAAGACTATAATCGGCGTTTATTCGTCATCGAAACACGTTCTTCGCGGTAAACAACGGATCTTTGTTTTTGTGTTCCAATAAGCGATGCGTGCACAGCCGCTGCGATTCGAATCGCTTTTAGTGAAAAGATGCCGATTATGAATACACGCATTATACGCAAATTGGACGGTCGATCCAGTATATCATCCTGATGGAGTTATAATCTGAAGATGATGAAGCTCGCACAGTTGACCCAGCATTCCGCGTGTCGGGAACAGACCAGGCCTGCAATCTAGTCGCTAACTGTTCAACCGACCGCGACTTCTAGGTACACAACAATTTCTTGCTGTGGGAATCCTTTTTTGCGGTGACACAGAACCGAGGCCAGCTCATCTCCGGAGAAGACCTCGATCAAGTTCGCCACGCAGAAAACGCAGAAAGAATTAATGGGCACCGCGATACGACGCGATTTCATTGCGGGATGAACGGTGCCGTCCTTAATCGCGTTTTTTCCCTCCAACGATAATTGCCCGGTGCTCCTTAAACTATCGACCGGTTCGATTTGTCTGGTAATAACTACCTTAAAAGAGTACGTATTAAGCTACCCGTATTCTCCGAATAACGCTCGTCGGGAGTCGAGGGGTGTATCAAAAAGTTTCTAAAGAGATCATACGATTTTCAGTCTGAGAATCCCTTGTCGTCCCTCTAACAAATACGAATGTTGCGCCTTTCTTTTTAGATGAAATCAAATTTGATTCGTCTGCAATGAAGACTGCGGAGTTTTGAGGAAAGTAAAAATTGTCAGTATCGATTGCAAAAAATGAAAACTGAATTGAATATAATTTCTTCCCTTAATTATTGTAACAGAGGAGAGATCGTAGTTGGTTTATTTGAATTTTCCTTTATCTATATTATTTATACATATTATCTTACCTTTATTTTTCTATTCGACTTACGCGCTGGAACGAATTAACTTCGTATAAGTCGACGATTTGCTGTATTGAAAAAGGAAATAAAAGTCTCTACATTACTGGAGTTGTTCAGGTAGAAAAGTTTGATTTTCTGAGTAGCTAATAAAAGAAGGGAAAAGTTTCGGGTGACGAGCTCCGATAAAAAGCTGGAGATGCCTGCTGCGCGACGATTCGTGCGAGATTCATAACGATTTGACGACCGCGTCAATTTTTGATGATAAGCGAACATCGATGTGGATGCGTGCGCAAACGATTCGGTGTTAATTAGCATCGCATTTAGGGACACTGAGCGGCGGGACAATTATAAATAGATTAGCAATCCAGTCGGTAATCAGTGCTAACGTCACTCGGCAATTCTCATTTGTCTCTATGATTGCGGACGAAATTGCCAGGCATGGAGCCCCAGCATGGAAAACTACGTAGTCTGATTTCGCCCCGGTCAACGGGTGGGATACCGGAATTGGATCTAATGCTTATCCTCTGTGTATTTAATCACACCTTTGAATGGTCGATACATGCGAGATATGCATCGCAATTTAATTTGTCGTCCGCTGGCCAATAATTACAGCCGGCTGGTTAATGCGGTCCGATCGCGAATTACGCAAACCGAATACAGAATCGTGTATACACGGTCTATTAATAATTTACGATTCATGATTTCGACAGTACTGAAACCTTAAACCATATATGCAATACTTATAACCCCGACACAGGTATAGGATATGCATAGGACGCGGTGTTCCAAGATAACGGAGTATCTGGTGCCCACAAATTGCGTCACAAGATAATTCGAAATGGTGGATAGCGACATAAAAGCAAGGAATACAAGTATATTTATGCATTATTATTACAAGACGCTAATGCGACTGTGTTTGTACATGGTGCTATGTCAGCCCTTGTTTCTGATAGTAAACAAGTTATTATATAACTAAATCCAAGAAGCCTACCACGTTATTCTTGTTTTCGTCTTACTTCCAGCCACAGGATCGACCTGAGCAAATATGTACCATAAATTATGAAACACTCGGTATATGATCTAGCACGGAAACCAACGAGAGGGGAGCGGGTTCGTGAGGGTAACAGGAAAACGGGAAATTAAGAACCGCGAAGGACACGAGATAAAGTTTCGATCGGGGAGCACGTTAACAAAGCTCGTTAACGGTGCCCCGGGACTCTCGAAGAGATTGGTGTCGAGGAGAATGCCAATAATCACCGATAAAATACGGCCGCGTTCGAAGTGTCCCGATCGAGTATATTCGAAACGATCTTGTCGCGGTCGATATGCTAAACAACAGTTACACACAGTGACGGTTTTACGTGCAATGAAAATATACGCGACTCTATCATTGCCCGCCGTTCCTGATGCCGGAACCACGTAATTGACAGTTTAGGATCCATTAGCGGATTCTAATTGCCGGCATCGTGACGTGCCTACTGCTCGTAATAACGCGGACAACGTCCGTGCCGTCGTCGTTATAATTTGCGCCGATTTACGGAGGATCGAAATCGGACCGTAATCGCGCGATTTCATATGTTTAGCGAACGTTTAGCGTTGTATAGTTACGAAGTACAACATTTTGAACGCCCTGTATAAAATGTCGAAATTTTGATCGACACTGGGAAATCAAAATTGCCCAAATTGATTACTTCTCCACGCTAGGAATCCTATTAGATCGACAGTGTTCGAATATAATGTTCCTCAACTCGATCCGAGAATAGTGTCAGCCACATATCACCGAGGTAACAGCGAACGTGCCAAACAAGTTACTGCAAATTAGAAGGGATTCCGACGGAAGCGGATTCAGCAGGGGACGCGCAAAGTCCGCGAAACTTGAAGAGAACTTTCACCCGAATCGAATCAATCGACTTCGACCGACGATAGATCGTTAATCTTCCCTTGCGAGTCTTCTCTCCGTTCGCGGCGCGACGGCAGGAAAAACGGATGTCCTCCCGGGTACTCTATGAATACCGTGATTTCTTTTTCGCGACGGGACGACGTTAACCGCGCCGCAGGAAACTCGAAAATAATGTCGGGCATCGGACATAAAGCAACGTGCCCGGCAAAAATCCATGCGAAAGGCTCTCCGGGCCGCGGTTAACGTATGTCCCGGTACGGCCCCGGTAATTGTCTGTTTTTATCACGGCGAGCTTCACAAATCTGTCGAGTTGTTAAGGTAAGTACCAACGCGGCCGCGTCCTACCGTTCGACTCCTCTTCTCTCACTTCGTCCCCGTTCGCCCGGCGCGGCGTATTCCTCAACGGCGGAGTTAAAAGGTCGTCCACCGAAGGACTCCTTCTCTCTCTCTCCCTCTCTCTCTCTCTCTCTCCGTCTTTCTTTCTTGCTCCTTTTTCCTTCTCGTCCTTCTTAGGCCATCCCCTCTTGAGACCTCTCTCCGGAATCCTTCGTTATTCGTCCACCAGTGGACGCCAGTATCCAGATAGAAAGCTCCACACGCGGGCACACGTAACTTATCCGATCCTCAACGGCGATAAGATAAAAGCTAAATAGTCCGCTAATTAAAGACCCCCGCTGGCCGTTCGAGCCACCCTGAAACCCGCCACCGGGAAACGCAGAAAAACGACCGTCTGCGTGCGTGCGACCCAAGATAGTCGATTTTTCTCAAGGATTCTTGTTTTTTTTATTAAACATATTTTTTTATACAGGCTGCTCCTCTTATTTAGCTCTTATTCCAGTTTGACTTGTTTACGAGATTTTTTTAGCACAATCAACTACTGTGCAGCATTGAACGATTTCGCTACGAAATTCTTGTCCCGCTCTATACCGCTGACTCCCGTGTCGGGAGCTTAACTATTAGGAGCATCGTGACCACCGCTCAATGGGAATCCAATTCTAATTAAATTTTATGGCAGGCCCTGTTCAATGGGAGATAAATTCCGTAACCGACTGGCCGAAGACAACGATCTGGGGATACCTATACCCGATATCTCTTGTCTAACTTATCATCGAGCACGGTTCCCTTTCGTTCGGCCCGGTGAACGAGCCCCGGTAATGGACAGTCGAACCTGTTATTGTCGCGACGACGTAAACGTACGCGGCGATTATTGCACCTTTCCCGGCAATGAGCAATAGAGGAACAAATAGAAAGTGGATGTATTGATTTTTCATTGGCCAATAAACGCGAACAGATACGCGATAAAGCAAGGACAAAGCGGATCGTAAAGTTGATCTGAATGGTATCCCGTCGAACGATGCGATAAAGTCGCTTTCCATTCGGAACAGGAATTTTAATCCTGGATAACTAGATTCTCGTAAAAATGATCGTCGAAGTGTTTACACCTTCTGGTATTTGTTAAACCGCTTAATACGCCGTGAACTATATTTTTCCCGTGTGACTTCAATGTGAACTATTCCATCGTAAATGTACAGTCTAACTTCTCCAAAAATTCCTGATTGGAAAACAAGTGTCTCGCTGAAATTTAAAAAATTAGAGAATGCAAGAGTAATAAATAAAATTTTGGTCAGATTTTACTTACAAGTTCTGTACATTAGACACGATTAATAAGTACCAGTTTTATTTTATAATATAGGTTCTCTAATTAGCCCGGTGTCTTTGGACGGACAGTTTGGAGTGTAGATCAATTTCAACCACGACTGCAAAGTAGTTTAACCAAACGAATGCAGTCGAGTCTCGAACAGGTTTCGACAACTCTGCGGGCCGAAACCGACCGGGTCAACGTAGATTCGGCTGGATACAAGGGGATCGGAACCGGTTGAGAGGCGTCAGCGTATACTGAAACGATTCCGGCCGGATTATGATGAGTTCCGACGTCTCGGCGTAAGTCGTGACAAGATGGGACACGCTGATGCGGATGAGCACGATAATTTCAACGCCTCCGTTCCCTCGTCATCCCGATAACGTTATTTCGCTCGTTTTAGGCGAACTTTGTGCCAACGTTGTTAGCGGCCGCCCTAAGCTGCCGTCAGTCTAAGCTGCCAGTCGACGGTGGAAAATATTGTGCTGTTCAGCGAGCGCAACGTGACGGCCAAGTCGAGTCTGCGAATGCAATCAATTGCAGCAGTTTGGAGCAGGTACACATGCTTGACCTATGCTGGCCTATCGACAATCGTATCTCACCTCGGCCACCAAATAAACATGTAGCCATTCGCGAGAAAGAGAAAGAATATCCACTTAATCACACGATTAGAATCGGTACATTCGATCACGGAAAAATCGAAAGACCAAATGATCATTTTACACAGGTCAAGAGGCTGTCTGAATTAAGGTTGGTTCATACTATCCGCACAGACACGGAACGTATCCGACCAGATAAATATTCTTCAATGCTTTTGAATGAAAGTGTTTATAAAATGACTCCCACTAATATTCGGACACTCTTAAAAAGACGATAACTTTTTTATTATTGGACCATACGATTTCCACTTTTTCCAGAAGTAAGAACAATTTGGTTTGTTGCACAACGGGAAAAACATTTAGGAAAAATTGGAAGTTTTCGGGATTGCAGAGAAAATTCTAAAAGTTATCGCTTTTTTTTTTGGAGCGTCGGAATATTAATGGAAGTCACTGTACCAGCCGTAGCGGAACCGCGCAACACACACATATAGTTCTATCCAAATGCATTGAAGAATATTCGTCTGGTCGAATACGTTCCGTGTCTGTGCAGATAGTATGAATCGTCCTTTATTCGGAGATCAGTCAGGTAAATTGGATAATTTAATAAAGGCATTCATCTAGTACTAGAATGATGGGAGAAAGTTATTGGGAACAATAGCAACTAAATGACCGACTACACGAATAATTTTTTGAATAGCGTTCACCCAACACATGGCGCCAGATCGCAACGAACCCGTGAACTAACGAAGATCGATATCGCCGCCCACGATCGCCGAGTCCCCGGTGTCGTAATTTTTCTCCGGTTCCCATGTTGTTCAACATTTTTCGATAGCTGTGCGCACAAGACTGACTAATGGTCATAATCGAAGAATACTAACGAGCCGCGACGTTGCATTACCGAGCGAGCCAGTGGCCCCTAATTAATCCTGTCGGAAGATTAATGTTTCCATGGAAATCGTTCGATTCGTATTATTTCAATTAACCGGGCCGCGTCAAGCACATTTGTCGCGAGTCACGACAATCGGCGTTCCGTTGGGCGAACGATAATAATCTGACTGATCTAAATGACTGGTAATGACGTACGATCGACACTTTTGATACTGGCTCGCGTGACTATGGCGCTGGGAACCGGTGTACCGTAACCGCGACTATTAACCCTAGCAATATTAAGGGGTTACGGCTCACGGCTCAGTATTCTCATGGTTAAAAGGGTAGACTAGTTTCCAAGACTGTAAGGGCACGGGATGTGCCTTCTCATCTCTTGATAATGAGATAAAAGCGCTAGATAGAAGATCAATATAGGCCGCAGTCCCCCTCAAAAGCCCTATTTTTGTGTTTACGAAACGCAAGTTGCATTATTCGGCAGCATGTTGCCCTTGCAGCTTTATACTTCCGAATAATGCAAATTACACTTTGTAATCGTAAAAATATATGCAAAAACTTTTTAAAAACCACGCTTATATTAAAATGCACTAAAAAGGAGTAAATAATATTTTTAGATATTAGTGACTATAAATAAAAGCGTGGAGCGCCAAACGTATTTAGTAAGGCCCGCCTACCGAGCAGAACCGCCGATCCTTGCCCCCACTCCCCGCCTGACCTACTGCAAACAAACTCAGTAAGTAAACCAGTGAAGCCAGAATGGGAGCGAAACGAACCTCATGTACTCCCAACTTACCCCTTCCACTATTCCGTTCCAGCACCATGCGCACGCGCAACGTTGGGCTCCCATTCGCCCCACTCATTCCCCGTCATCAGAAAGGGGGTACATCATTTCACCCGTGACTCCCCTAATATGGCTATACTGAAGTAAATAGAGCTCCTTAGCTGCGAAGTGGGCCAGTGGAGCGGGTCGAAGTCGGAGTGGGAACTCGTAGTGGAGTAGGGAGCGCGCGGAGTGGGGATCGCTGCACGCGATGACGTACTACCGAACGTCGCGCAACGAGAGACGAAAGAGAATATTTAAAAATATTGTTTAACTCCTAGACGCTGTTGTTTTAAACACTTTTTTAAATATTACATTGTCATCCAGTTGTGAGCTATGTTGAAAATTTCAAGGCTAGCTCATCGGGAAGTGGTTTAAAATTCGATTTCAAGATTTGACGCATGCAACGAGAACTTGGCAAGCTAATATAAGTGTGTTAAAAACGTAGTAAAAAATCGTGGTAAAATAGGATTTTTGAGCGCTTTTGACTACTGAAAAACCCCGCCTTTTTGCATTTTCGAGATGTGAGAAGGCACATCTCGTCCCCTTGCAATCCTGGAAACGAAACTACACCGTTAATTGACGGGGGTTCGGACCTTAAGATCAACTTTTGACTTCAGGAGGAGCCGACCAGGAAGCATCGTGATCCGCGGGTTAAACTCGGAATCGATCGGCAACGATAATTCAATCGTCTAAAGTCTAGGGAAGGTCCTTCGTCTTATCCGCAGAGCCTCAGTGATAGGGGAGCGAGATCCCAGATACGAGGTGCCAGGCCAGCTTTATCTCTTATTTGTGGCCCCGTAGATTTCAGAAACACTCTTCCCTCGCCTCTCACTTCGTCGCACCTTACCTATCTTCCCTCTCGTTCTTACCGCTTCTTCTACGGATACCAGCCGCTCCCTGCGGCTCCTTCCGTGTCTCCGTGTTTCGAGACCCACTCGTTCAAACGTATACACCGGTTCGAGACTGCTACATTCCGCCGAGTGCTTCAAATCTCCCCGACGGCGACGAGAGCGGACAGGTAGCTGTTAGCTTATGTAGATTAAATTGTTTCGAAGAACCCCCGTCGCTGTTTATTCATCGCGGAACGACGATGCTCGAGATAAACGAAACGATTCGAGAACCGTCGCCACGCTCCTGGACTGGACTGGCCCGGTCCTGCTTTGCCCTTTCTTCGGCCACGCAGAAGTTAGAGGTGGTAGAGGATGGGGTGGTAATATGGCCCCCAGTTTTACATTTCTCCCTAAAATCTTATTCATAACTTCAATTCACTTAAATGTTTGGAAATGTAAGTAAACTAAACAAAATAATTTCGGTGAATTTCATATGTGAAATAAAAAGAAGTAATTTCTGAAACTCTTTCAAAAGTGGTGGTACTATGGTCCCCCACTTTTGTATTTCCTCAAGTCTGATTCATACGTTAAATTCACTTGAATTTTTGCTGAAAATGTAGGTTAAGGATGACAGAAAAGAAAAATGATTTTAATTAAATTATTGGACTACTTAGAAAATTATTATTTTTTCGTAATATTTATCGAGGCTACTGTTTCTAAATTTGCAATCTCGTAAAACGAGTCGCACATAAATTTCCCATATCATACATGAATCGGCAGATGAACCGGAAGGACCATCAAAATCCTGATCCTTAGCGAATCCATGAAATTCGCCGTTGAGATTGCTCGCGTTCCGTGCGTCCCCGGCAAGCCCGATATTTGAGTTTCATCTTCGACATGACGGAAATCAGAAGTCACGGGAACTGGGATTTTTTTCAGCCAGCTCGACGAACGGCCATCACGATCTGCCACTTCGTTAAAATATATGGCCACGTGGAAAGGTGGAATATCTAACGAAACGGGGCAGCGGATCTTCTGTCCAAAAAGGGTTTCTTCAGAACGCTGTTACTTCGGCGATTTCCCTTTTATGGCTTGTTTTCAAACTTTCTTCTCTTCGCCCAGGAAATTTCAAACTTTCGCCGGGTTCTGGAACGTGTTCTATCTTCCGCGTCCATGCTTCACTCGTGCATGCGCTGATTCTCGTAATTTCGACAAAGAGCATCGCGCAATTGACATTCGCTCGTCCCAATCAGCTCCTTTATAATCCAGTTTCTTCTTTTTCACTTTCGCATAAAGATCCGCAGTCTATTGATCACATCTCCATTGTATTTTAACCATAAGTAATTTATTCTAGTTGGCGAATTGAGCGAAATTTCACTCCAGAATTTCTTTCTCTTCGACATTTACTTTGGCTGCACTGTAACTTGGGTAACCATAAAGTTTTTGCCCTTTTTCTATGTAATGCAGTGGATTTAGGCGAGAAAATTCCAAAAATCCAAGTTTCAATCCTAGGAACAGTTTAATCTTTACTTTGTTCTGATTAATTTTTTAAAATAGGAAATTAAAGAAACTAGTTCGCAAAGGGTTCGATAAAAATACTATTAAAAAATATAGTAACAGTAATATATTACATTATAATAAAATCCGCGGAATTAACGATGAATCTGCTGCCACAGCAGCGTGCGAGGATAATTGAGACACTACGTACTACGTACACGGAGGTAAAGCTAACCAATGAGCCGTACAAAAAGCATTCTGGGAAATACAGCTACAATGAAACCGCGGGCTGTATTACCGCGCCAATAAAACACTCGATATAAAGGGCAGCTCGTGGCGGCAGGCAGTAAGAAATCACGACTAATAATTTTGATTTAATAGCCGCGGAATGAAATAACTTTGCCCGTGATGACCCATAACAATTAAAACTTGGTGCATTATCTGGTACGACTTACCTTCTACCTTGGACCGCGGAACCACTCGGCGCCCTAGTAAACTTTGTATTATGATCCATGGTTATGGCGCCGTTTTCATAGGATTATAGGTGGTATACTACGCTTTTTCATTTCCCCCTCGACGACGAGTATCTTATTGAATCTCGATGGCGGCTCGTGCCGCCTTGAAAACAGGAAACCCGTGTACGCCGCGAACGAGGAAAATATGATCGGTGGCCGGTGGAAAAAGAGCTGCAAGGAGAAATTCCATTTCGCCTAGTTTATGCCTGTTCGGCAACAATGCGCGGCAATGAATCAGATGGGCATTTCGGCGAAAAAGCCGTATTATCGCCGCGGGAAAAATGATAATTGCTCATTCAGTGTAACGCGGGGTCGTGAGATATGAACTGAACAAGCCGGCGCGGGCCATTCAGATAAACGAATCACATTAAATTACACGTTTCCCGGTGTACGCCATTGTTCGTCAAAACGCGACACAACGCGGCGATGAAGTAAGACCCCGCGCACGGACGGGACAACTAATAAATTCGTATTAAGCTTTGTGAAAGTACACCGGGGCGATATCGTATTTCGTTGGACCTACACCACGGACCCGGTAGTTTTATTGCTCGCGCTTTGCAGTAGTAAATACGTTTCTGACCGCCCCTCTATCCTCTGGCAAACCACGCGCCTGCTAAACCGGATTTTATTGAAACACCGATCTCATCATCGGGGATCTCATCGGGTTACCATGGGTTCGTCGACAACTGATTTCGCCGACACTGTTTTCGTCGACACGATTTGACCGACAGTAACTTTCGTCGACACTATGTTTTTGCGTCGACACTATGTTTACATCGACAGTCCGTGTTTCGTGACAGGTATAATATAAGTACATTCGTTTCCATGAACTGATGGCTATATAAAAAAATAAGAAAAATATATAACACTGCCGAAGCAAAAGAGAAAAGATCGTTTAAGAGAAGAGCGTATTAGAAAAATATAGAGAGCCAAGAAATGTACAGTGATATGAATTTTTAAAGGTTTTTGCACAAAATATATCGCTTTAATTTCATTACTTGATATTTGTGTAATTACTGTACACTTTTGTTATGCTTTGCAATCTATATATGTATATTCGCAGCATTCGTTCCGTTTATTTAAATTTTGTATATGTATTTACACAATTATGTTTAAAATTAAATGAAATATTATGATTTTTGTTCATTTGTGTGTACCTATTAATAAAGTTTGTTTATTTGAAGAAATGCTTTGTACTCCTCGTTAATATTTATTATACAAGCAACTAAATGCGCCTAGAACATAACAGTGATATAACGATTATTCAACATTAACAAATACGAATCAAACCTGTCGATGAAAACATATGTCGACAATTTGACCGTGTGGATGAAAGCATAGTGTTGGTCAAATCATTTGTCGATGAAAACAGAGTGTCGACGAAAGTTACTATTGGTCAATTTGTGTCGATGAAAACAATGTCGGCGAGATCAGTTGTCGACAAACTCATGGTAACCCGATCTCATCATCCGTAGCGATCACGTCGAGTTAGAACATGACTGAAACACCTTGTACAGTTTTCCCTCGCACAGTGATTCGAAACAGTGAAAACACGAACTAACGTCGAATTTGAGAAACTATAGGTTCTTATATGTCTGAAGAAAGTTTTGGCATGCATATGGGTGGCTCTATGTCACTCAAAATTATTTTCCAGAGCATTACAAAGACGTAGTGGGCCTTACTATATCCTCTAATTGATTGGAAATAATTTAAATCTGCTCATTATCGGTAGAGATGAAAGTCACAGTATGCGGAGGAAGACTGTAAATCGATGAGAATGTTTTGTTTCGGTGTTTTGCTTCAATTATTTAAGAAGTAAAAAGTGTTTAATAAAAATGATCGTGTCAAAATCTTCCATCCCATTAAACGTCAGTGTGTTGTCTCCGGTAATAGTGTTTCAGCTGAACGTGGACAGAAAATGGAGGGCATAGACAAAGGCTTATCTTCAACACAGTATTTCATGCGGCCAGAAGAGTTTCTTAACACCGTGCAACGACGTAATACTCATAAACTTTAAACCGCGAATAATTTGCGAACTGGGCCAAAGCAGAAACTTCTCGCATAATTATGTAGGCCACCGCGGAAAATATTCTAGTTTGTAAAATTGTGGAGCTGCTTAAGATTCAAAAGATATTCCTTATCAATCGTCAATTGTATTCGAGTGCGTATCAATTCCTTAGGTAAGTAACAAAAATTTTCTACGATAGTCAATGTTTTACTTTATAATTTCAATATATATTTTTATGCCTCAAACGTAGATTAATCTGTAGATTAGTAACTTAGGATCGAACCTGTGCGCCGTAATCTATTTCAACTTTATTAATCTGTGGTTATCGGAGAACATAAAAATCAACAACAATTTTGTCATTTGTCCACAGAGATATTATTGAAGTTTTAGAAAGCAATTGGCAATGGGTCAAAAAGTACAATGAATGAACGAATAATATATTTAAAGTATCCAAACGCGTGTTTCAATTAGAATTTCCACTAAAATTTGATGAATTCCTCCCCTGTTGAGACTTGATGGACATTATCGAAGCAATATGTACAAATCCGACAGATACTGACAGAAACGAGTTAATTTTTCACCAAACCGTCAGTAAATTTCTCAATCCGGCCTGCCGTGTGCAGGGAGGTAAAATCGGTCGAGGGAACGTCACTATATTCAATCCCGCCGCGTTTCATCACGAAATTTATTTCGTAATCGCCTCCGGTGCGCGATACAACGCGCATTTCACCGCGGTTTCGCGAAATCATCGATTCGACGTCGACATTAAGTTCGTAATTATTTATGTCGCCGGTCGAGGCAACGGCCGCTCCGCTAGAATTCCGAGTGCCTCTCTGCGTTAGGAATCGATGCCATCGTTCAACTTAATTAAATAGCCTACATTCTGTCATGTCCCCTCTGTTTATTTATCACTAGGGTAAAAGTGAATAAAATATATGATAGGAAAAATCAGAAGAAATTGAAAAAATTAAATTAAAAAGTAATGGAAAAAAACAGTAACAAAAATAGGAAACAAAGTAAAGTGAGGAGCACGAAACGATCTACTTATGAATTGAGAAATTTTAAGGAATGAAAAGTGAGAACATGAAAATTGAAACAGTGGACCACAAAATTTAAGAATACCACGGTACCAATTAATCGCGTTATAGGAGGGTTGACTGTGTATCGTTAAATTAGTCAATTTGGATTACTGTGTAGAAATTACGAGATTTTTGTCTTGTCCGGTACAGTAAGCTCTCGCGGAGCTTTAACTTCCGCGGATAAAGTTTTTCCCGGCTATTATCGCGACATTTCGCAAACAAGGTCGCATCCGCGGTGCTTAAACAATGCAGATCTTCACGATTAAGGGGATTGTCGGAGACCGACTGTAGAGCGTGCACGTGCGGGTCGTCGCGAAATTATGGCTTAAACTACGAGCGAATGTGATGAATAAAACAGACTTGGCTAGCTTTTAGTCGGGCACGGTGTGGTGCCTTGTCCTCTCTCGGAACGTTCGCAGACGAGCGTGCATTCGAATGAATTATATAAATGTCAAAGTAGTCGACGCAAAAATAGCTGCTAGCACCCCTGAGAGCGTACCGAGCTCACATGAAATTAAAATTGCTTTGGAAAGTCGAACGACGTAGCAGATTTTCAGGCAGTCGTGCGCAGAACACTTTTTTTGTCAACTCTAAAAAAGAAACCATCGAATATTTTCCCGTTAACAGAATCGAGCGAAAATGCGCCAATTAGCAAATTAAGTGCTCACGGAACGTGTGAATTCGAAACGTAGAATTTGGAGTTGAAAACCCGGTTGCTATGCGTAATTTAAACGTAGAATCATCGACCCAGATCGCAGTATTTTCGAAATTAACAGACAGCGTAAATACAGAAACGATGCATATTAGTTGCTGCAAATTTGAAATCATTTCTGCAAACAGAAACGTTTATATTATCACGACTAATTGTTCTACGTTTCTGGGTTTTAGAAAAATTGAAAAAAATTCTGGAATACGTATTCAAGTCCCTATTTTAACTCTTTGCACTCGGACCTATTGTAACTCGAAAATTAAACATTTTTGCCGCCCTAGAACAGTTCCATTTAAAAAAAATTTTATCTTTTCCTGGATACGAAATTGATATAATACCTCTTACATAAATGTTTAGGAATTGGTAATAAGATACCAACATGTTTTTAATAATGTAAACAATATTTTTAATAATGGTATAGCAGTTTTTAGTGGTGACTCTGTGTCAAATGAACCATATTTTCCAATGAAAGCTTCTTTTCAGTGTCTAACTGAATAGTTTAATGTAAAAATTTGGAATATAGAGACAGGACCTGGAGACCCAAGATTCCGCAGTAAAATTTGCACCCGCTGTACACGGAATTTCGCAGTGGTCGTTGCGCGCGTAACCTGATATCAGAATACCATGCGCGGAAGTGGAACGCAAAGGCGCCCCCCGTTTAGTATGAGCGTTGCATCACAAGAACGATAGCGCTGCATAATGCTATGGATGAGAATACTTTGAGTAGAACGCAGCAACGCGCGCACCCAGTTCCGTCTGTTATTTCGCGAAATTTTATTCACGACTGTCCGTTTCGAACGTAAAGCACGCCCATCTATCACTATCTAACAGCAACGATGCCGCAATATCATCCCTTACGGCGCATGAGCTTGCTGTCTTAGACGCGAAAGGTTATTCGGAGGGGCTTTTACGAAAATAAATCTTCCATCTAAAAATTCTGTCTCGTGGAAAAAGAACAGACGAACGCGAAAATTCGCCATTGTTAGTCGAAACACTCGAAAATTGATTAAAATTTCACGCTTCCATTGTCAATCCGGCGGGCTTAAAAGTTCCATAAAATCCAGGTGGTTCATTTAATGAAGCACAAAATTGAAAAGTTCAGATGCAGAGATCCTTTTTCAAGCTCCTTGCATTTTGCAGACCTTAATCAAACTTGGTAAGCTGAATATATTAGCATAGAAATTAATTTCCCAACTCATTTTTATGGATTTTTATGCTTTCCTTTAGATGGATTTACTTTGATCGCTTTTTCGTAACGAGGCGTTCGTGCTGACTGAGTATGACAAGTGACACCGCTAATATGTTATTCGTAATTAGACGGCGAATCTTTATGCATTTATAGTTTGGTGTGATTTTTATTCATTTTGGATAATGAGAATAGGGTTCTATTTAAAAAATTGAAAATTGCATAAACATACGCAGTCTATTCATAACAATGTCCATAACACATTTCAATTTCTTAGATTGAAACACCGTCTACAAGGGTAGTTTAGCGAAGACGCGTGTAATCGAGGTTCTCTATTGTACCAGAGAAGAATCGAGAGACGTCGAGTAGTGGAGGGACCGTTTACCATTCGGCTTTCGGTGATTTTAACGCCGAGTCGCACGTAAAGATGTCTCCATCGCCCGCACACGTGCATTAGGGTGACCCGGGTCGTCATCGTCGATCAACCCCCTGCTCCCCAGGGGGTAGAGGTGTGTTCCTATGGTTCGCGTTCGGAGTTGGCACAATGCGACGTTTACTTACCCATGGCCGGAAGTAGGATGTCGTTTAGCACAAGCGCTGCGTCGTAGCAATGATAGCGCCACGTAATACTACGGATGAGACTATCTGCAGAGCGTAATGCAGCAGTGCCGGGGGTTACGGGGAGGGTCAGGAGCATGGGAAGTCGAATGAGTGGGGTGCGAATATAGGATGATTATGTCACGGTATGATGTATGTGGGTTGGCAAGCAGCCACGCGGTCACCCAGCCGCAGCGTACACGCCCTCCCCTTGTATCCCTGCTTCTCCTTCGTTGTCTCTTGCCTCTACCTCGAACCGTGTTCATCCGAGCATCTTCCAGCACGAGCACACTCGCGTGGAACTTCCATCTGATTTCTACTCGTAAGCTTTCTTCGCACCGCGCCATAACCACGAATTATTATCGACGAGTGGATGTTGCGCGGATATAACGGGAGTGGGGAGCGCGGAGATCGATACGTTTTGTTTACTGGCCTGTGATCGGAGATAGAAACCGTTGAATACAGGCTTCGCACTCCAGACTAACTCTTTACACTCCGAATTACTTTTCAATTTTCTTGCCAACAACTACCTACTATCTGAGGCGTTTCGTTTTAAAACTTCGAAGGACAGTTCCTCGACTGCTGCTTATTATTATTATTATTATTATTTATTTAATGCTTTAAACCAGATATGGTTTATATATTATTCAGTACATAAATCCGTTAGCGTATTACATAATGATTTAAGGCGCCTCTTAATTTAACCTAACTTCACATTAATTTGTAATTCAAAATGTTAATTCAATGAAATTAAATTTCATTTGTTTTCCAAAAAGGTGTATATGATCTCAAAATGGCGAATTCACCTTTTATTTCACCTTTACAAAGAGCTGCGCGTGACAAATATTTCAACAAATTCGGTCCGGGTCTATTTTTGACGCTGGACGAATTCGCGACACAAAAATTCCATAAAGAAAGGTAATTTGCGACAGTAAACGTACACTCTGTATAAAAATCGCACAGCGCCTCTTCGAAATATAGTCGACCAAGTAATCTGGTAACTTTTCATCCCAACAACCTATCAAAACGATGCCTGCAGCAGGGAATAGCTCGACTGGAATATCCCAGAAACTGGGCCGTAACAATTAAATGAAGATCCATTCGGAAGATGCGAACAGATCGCAAAGGAGGACGGCCGTGCAGCATCGGGGGATCCGCAATTTAATATCCACCAAAGGAACCGCTTTCAAACTCTCTACAATTTGCGAGCGGACACGGTCGAAACCCGTTCCGCAACGCCTACGTCGTATTAGGATTATGGCACGCGATCACGTCCCGGCGGATCACCGGTAACAATTCTTCAGGGATCAGTCAGGGATACGGCATCATCCTTGTTTTAATAACCTAAACGAGATTCGGCTGGCGGCTAAGTCTTTGTGTGCAGACACCTTCCGCTCCTGTATAAATGTTGCACGTGTGGGGGTTACCGAGACGTGGATAATGTCGGTTTGGCCGCAACACGACATACTGCACGTGAAACCAATTTCTCGTAGGAAGCAAGCTTTCTGAACATTGTCGCCATCTGTTCCGGAATTAATCGTTCGTTCGCGTATTATGACAGTGTTGCATATGGAATTTATGGAAATTTAAACGCGGCAGAAATTTCATCCACACCGCGCGACACGCCGGTCGCATTAATACGCGCATCGCACGGGCACTCGCGATGGACCAATTAATAGGAGTGGACGGGTACCAGCAAATTCGTGATCAGGTCGGATCGGTAAAAGAGAGAATACCTGACTTGAACCCGACTTTCCGGATATCCGCGTATCCCTATAATTAATAAATGAAATAAGACTCGGGACGGGAATCCGAATCCGATAAAATCAGATTTTACTCTATCTTCAATCATTGAGTATTAATTATTGATTTAGCAGTAATTACAATTTTGCTGTTATTGTCGACGACAAACAATCAGGAGTGATAAGAGTATTCAACCCACACTTAGAAATTTAAAATAAAATTGTTTTCATTCACTGCGATGCACTCTTTCCTTTTCTTGATATAGACTTTTAAAATTTGATTTCATTTACACAAAGAATGCGTATGAAATCAAATTCAGGAACAACCCGAACCGCGACATAATGTTCGGGTACCCGAACGTCATAAATGCAGAATCCGAATGATCTCATTACTCGTAGAAGCAACACAAAAAATACGCAAATAATTGTTTGAGGTAATTAAAAGAACTTTTCTGGGAAAAGAATCGCGGTGACGGGCGCCATTTTAAACCGGCGAAATCATTGACTCGGTCAATTTTGTCTCTGTGGGCTCCGTCAGCATCCCTATTTTCGCGAGCCACATAAGTTGCCGACCCTTCCGGCCCACTTATCCAAACAGTGGCACTCTCCTCGATGGGAACGAACTGTAATCAGCGCTCGTTCAACTTCGGAAATTCGACTCGATGAATACCACAGAGCGCGAGGTCACCGCACTTTTCACCGGTCCTCCCTCTGCCCTCCAGGATCAACTTGGTTTCGCCTGCGACGCAACGTGCCGGCGCCTCTCCGAAAAACGAGCCGGTTAAAGGAAAGGGTTCGTTAATTCCGCGAGCGTGGATCGTCAAAGGAAATTCAGTAAATTAGCCGATATCGGTTGGAAAGTTTCACGGCTGGTCGACTAGCATAAAACTCGGCGAGTCAGCATGCAAAACCGTCGAGTAGCGTTCGAAAACATCGTTCCGAGGTTTACGTGTCCAGATAAGAGTACCGGCGGGAAGGAAATCAGCTTCTTTTAGTTTCTGGCTTCTTTATCGTGCTGCTCATCCTACCGGCATTCAATTTAATCGAACCGGTGTTCCGTTAGCCGTTGAAATATCGCATGCTCCTCCGCGTTCGTTCGAAATCATACGCGCGTACTCGCTTGTTTACTTCTGACACTTTCGAATGTTGTTATACAATACAATTGTATTATTGCACGCGTCAATTTTTGTCACATACAATGTTCAGGTTCGCCATACGACTCGAGCATTGTTGGAGTTGAAAAATAGAAATAGGGTTAGGATCTGCATCGCTTAGGGGAAGAAACGGGATAATAACTCAATCATGCAAATATATTAGTGAGAGCACTCAGGTTTTGAAAATATGAAGATGGACTCACTTATTGCGCTACTTCAAAAGCCAATGCCACATTGGTCACCATAATCACTGCACAAGATAGAAAGATTTTCGGGAGAATCCAAAAACAGCAACTCACAACCGATTGTGGAGAACGGCGAGGATCACGATACGTCTCAGAACACAGGCATGTAAGGAACGTTTGAAAATAGAGACAATGGGAGAAACTTACCCAATCCCTAGAGCAGGAATGGTCGACTGGCAGGAAACGAACACTGTCCAGATGTCGTGTCCTTGAGACCCAGCGCCGCGCCGATTCTCTGGCGAACGTGTTTGTGGATGAGGGTGTTGCGACGAGTCCTTGAGGCGAGATCATTTTTCCTGGGAAACCTTGAAAAAAGCAGCGATCCTCCAAGTGTGGTGATTGATGTCGAGGGTCAATCCTGAGAAGGGTCAGAAGAACATTAATTTAGAGGTTACGTTATACCACTGCGATAGCATTTAAACATTTCAAGATTAAAAAATAAAATCATATCAGGAGAAATAAAATCAGTTGAAGAAATTCATTATTGTATATAAAAAAAAATCTCGAAACACAGAAGATATGCAAAGCACGAATATCTTTTTATCCTGGAAATCCTAGAGGATTAAGTGCTAAAAATAAGTTACTGGCACAAATCCAGTTATTATTTTTCAGTTTCAAAGTCATTCTTCCTGGCACGAGATAAAGTGATAAAGAATTAAATGCTTCAAGGATCGACTTTCTCTCTAAGAAAAAGAATAACGGAGAGGTAACCGTCCGTATCGTAAAGCTTGACTAAATGAAGTTCGTGTAACCTCAACATCGCTTCTCGTCGTGTTCGCGAGCTGCACGCATCTTATAAACGCGTGCACGCATCGAACGCGAGGGAACGATAACGGAAGAGAGAAAAAAAGAAGATAGACGGGAGGATGGAGGATCACGCGTGCCGTAACGCAACAACGCGGACAGTTAGACTTCTCGCATGCTCTCGACGGCATGCGCATTTATTACTTAATGCCCGCAACCGTACACAAACGCGCGTCTTCGTGACTGCGCGTTGTTACACGGCCCGTGCAAGCCCTCGGATTGGACTATTCAGAGCCTCTGATAAGCCCGAATCGTTCCGTTGACAAGCAATTCGGATAATTTAATTGGTCGTCCCGAAAGAAGCCTAACGAAAACGACGCACCGCACCAGATTATGCCGATTCGAACAATGTTCGACTGTGAACTCGTTGCTACATCTCCTCCCACAATTCATTTAATTGCAGCAATTATTTATACCAATAATAAACTTTTCATGCTCTGCGCCGCGACAATGATCAATGAGGGGGCGCCCACCGAAGCACTCCATTATCACGATTTTTAAAAGATTTCTGATAATCTAGGGACAAATGTTTCGAATAAAATTTATTCTTAAAATACATTTTTCATTTCGTAATATTATAGCTGACGTCAAAACGAATCAATAACGTACTATTTACGACCTCGAGCCCACTGTTCTCATATACACGTTTTGTAAAGTGGAAAATAAACTGCATCTATTATCATGGAAATATAGACGCGCTATTTGCAATAATTGCAAATCTTGGTTTACTTAAAAAATGCTGCGTTCGAAACCGAATCGTCGCATCCGAGGCCATACGGCACTGCACAACTGACCACCTTTTACGGCCCCGTTCCTTCCGTCGCAATTAATAAATCCCTTCGACTTAATAACGCTAAGAAGGATCGCAGCGACGAGCATATATATATAGAGAGGCCGGAAGTCGTCGCGGGATTATGAACGACCCAATTTCCGTCAGCCACGTGATAAATACGTCCGTTCGCCGGTAATGGGATCTCGAAGCCAATTGCGCGTGTAAAATCATGCCACGGATTCCCCGCAAATTTGATCCGCGGTTCCGTCGATTCGCCGGGGTTAATGGCGTTCCTGGTAATCAGAGAAGAAGAAGAAAAAGAGGACGAAGAAGGACGAGCGGGCGACGATGGTGTCTCCGGGCAACGAGGATTCGGCGCGGTATGCGTCTCCGGTCGAGACTCTCCCGGCCAATGACAAATTCCAGAGAAAGGACCGAGTCGAAACAGAAAGGAAAAAAAAACGCAGAAAAGGGAACGTCCGGAGAGGTTAAACGCCACCGTGAAATCCCTGAGAGCGATCCGAGGACCCTAGGAATGCTTGTTCGTGGGCCGTGGGATCGAGGAAAAACGGGCTCGTAGACTCGTCGGGACGGGACTTCGCGGTTTCGAATCTCCGCGGGCCTTTCTGAAGTAGAGAGGATCGGAAGGAGACCAGGGATGACTCAACCGGTCGTGCAGCGTGCCGCAACCGGTCCGCATAGAAACCTGCAGCGTGCCCCCCTGCACCGAGTATCTGATTACGCTCCGAATTTGGTAAGCCCTTTGTGCGTAGGAGCCAATTAACGTCCGAAATCGGCCAACCGGCCACGGAAACGCCGCGGAATGCCATTACGCGGAACTTTTACCGGGTGACGCGCCGGCAACCGTGTCCCCACTGCGGAACGATAAAAAACCCAGAGGATATAATGCATCGTCGTCGTCTTCGTCGTCGTCGGCGGCGTCGTTGCCGTTGTCGACGTGGTCGTGGTCCAGCACGACTTTGAACCGTCGCCGGCCGAAACCAACTGTTGCCAGGATAATCGCACCGGACCCCTCGAAACCACTCGAACGTTCTCGCGAGATAAGTGCCCGGCGAATTCTTTGCCCCGTGTCGTACACGAAATATGCATTTATGCTGACCTACGCGCCGTGCCCTGCAACGAGATCACGGCCGACTTTCCCGACAACCACCCAGCCCCGCGACACACTGCCAACCAACTGCACGAACTCCAATGTGACGGGTCAGCTCCCTGTGGTTTTTACATAACCTTCCGGATTTTATTAGGACGTTGCAGGACAACTGTGTTCAGACCTGTGGATATTATGGTGGTCCTTGTTATTACCACGTTTTTTATTAGCTCGGTTTCTTGCCTGTCTGTTCGGTCACTTTTGCAATTGATTTTAAACTAACTCCCCGATGAGCTAGAGATTTTAAATTGGAAACATAGCTTAGAACTGGATGACAATGCAATATTCAAAATTTTTTAAAAAAATCTATCCGTTTCGGAGAAATAACAATTAAATATTTACTGTTACATCCCTCCGCGGAACGCTACGTCACCGTTTCAATAGGATTATCTACGGCTTGTTTTCGATATGTCGCAGTTGCAATACTGTCTCAAATTTTTTAGAACATGTCTCTGTTATAGTTTCATAACCTGGTAAAAATGTTAAAAATCGATTGAAAAATTTCACATACGTAAGACTAAAAAGCTGAAAATAACGATGTAAATAAAAATAAAATTTTAAAAAACACCACGTATTTAAAAACGGACTGAAAAGTATAAAATAAGTTTTCATAGTTGCATACTGATTCCTGACCTCGTACAGACAGTGGTGAAAATTTGTGATTGTGAATTTTAAATTGCTATGAAAATACTTGTAAGATTTAAAACGAAAAACGTGGGTCGCATGTTTTTTCATTTTAAACCCTACAAGTATTTTCATAGCAATTCAAAATTCACAATCACAAATTTTCACCACTGTCTGCACGAGGTTAGGAATCAGTATGCGACTAGGAAAAATAATTATATACTTTTTGGTTCGTTTTTAAAAACGTGGTATTTTAAAAAATTTTATTTTTTGACTTTTGATGGTACATAAACACGGAACGTATCGGACCACACAAATATATTGCAAAGCATTTGAATAGCAGTGCTTATACCTATCGTATCGGAACGGCACCGACGAATATATTTTTGTGCCCGAAACGGCTCCGGTACGTGTCGGTGCCAGATAGTATGCATACTGCTAGATTTTCTTTTGGACCAATTGTTTCCTTGAAATGCGTGTTCTTTTTCGTTAAAGTATATTCAATTTTTTCCATGCATCTAGCTGTTGCAACTTTATGCTTCCGAATAATCTAAATTACGTCTAGTAAACGATAAATAGGACTTTTGAGGACGCTCGCGATCTAGATCGATCTTTTATATAGCGCTTTGACTAGTGAAAAACCGCATCTTCGCATTATCGAGAAATGAGAGGGCGCGTGTTCCAGACCCTTGCAATCCTAGAAACGGGTGTAAGGGTTGAGCGCAGACTCCAGCACGATCATTGGCCTCCGACAGTGTCTCGAGTCGAAATTACAAAAGCAGTTTCGTACATTGCAGGCTGGTTGCTCGGCGTAAATTGGTGTTGGAGCGTGTAACCCCGGCCGGCGTTTAGCTTTCTCTTTTTCAGAAGCTCCCGACGCGGTGCGCGGCGCGCGGCGTCGTTCGATAACAATCCGATACCTCGCCGGTACACGTATTTAACCACGTTCGGCCATTAAACGTAACGTACACCGACGAATGTTGCTCGAATTCGCACGGGTTGGCTCTCGACGTGGCGTGGCGCGGCTCGGCGCGGCAGTAGGCGCGCAGAGTACAAATGAACGATTGAAACGAGCGAGCCGTTGCATTGACACGGGCGCAGGTATCGGTTACATTAATTAAATAAAGTCCGGTCCTGGTATCAGCGCGCCGTCAGAGACCCGGGAGCGTGTATGCCCGGACCCGGTGTATACGTTACAACATTTATTGCGCGGGATGGGATCCGCGAGGGCTCTCGCCATAAGTCTGGCCACGCTATCTGGACTCCGATCACGTAGACCCATCCACTCGAGCTCTCGAATACTTTGGTTCTGAATACTATCGGCCACGGTATACGTGTACGTCGACTTACGCTACCAACGTCGCCCGCTCCGCACTTACACGCTCGCGAATACCGTGTCCGCTTTTCTACCTTAAACCACGGTAATCCCGCAGATGAGGATCGCTTTCGGACCTCTGCCGATTCACCGACACTCGTTCAGCGACGAGCTTTACGAGCCACACCAGACGATCGACCTCCTTCGATTAAACGCGTCCTCGTTCTGCGCGCGTAATTAACACGTCGATCGCCGAGCCACACCTGATACCGCGAACGAACGTGTAGGGGGCTCAATGTTCTCGGGGTAAGTTGTGCCGATAGTTAGGGCAGATTAGCGTAATCGCGATCAGCGAGCCATCGTATTATTATAAAATTACTCGTCTTCGTTGTATGTATCTATGGTTGCGAAGAGAAACGAGACACGTCACAATTTCTAACAATTCTAGTTTATGCGTTAATTGAGTTTTTCAATATAGGATTTCCGTATTTGTCAGAAAAAAGTCATGAAAATAAACTCAAAGGCTCCGAAAATAATGCAATTTAAACAAGAATTAGTAATCAAAACTTTGCAGCGTTCTTGCTTGTATCCACAGATATATCGTTATTTGTCAGAAAGACTGTGCTGAGTACAAGTTCTTCGGTCGAATAGAAAATGCAGAAATGCAAGATTTAATATAAAAAAAACGATGCATTGCAGTTCTGTCTGCTATGCAGCAAGCAACGTCATACTCCTCGACGACACCTCCAGCACATGTTCGTGAGTCTAATCTTGATATTTCAAACACTTCATCTATTCTTTCGTAGATTCGGGCAAGAGATAACTGTAGATAATGTATTCAGCGCTGTCATCGTAAACCTTTCAAGAATCTTTTCTGTAGAAGGGTGGTTCTCTTGCAGTATTCTGTGTCAGATTCGATTATGCTGTTAACCCCTTGCCATATTATACCGAGTCAAACTGATTACGAGCATTTCAAACATTATCCATTAAACACGAATATTAATCTTTCTACATCAAAGGTGTTTATAATAGTTCCTTGACTGCTCTTGTAATTTATATTTGTAAAAAGAAGAAATAATGAAAGAATCAAATAGTACATATAAAATCCCGTTTTATTTACAATTTTCTTTCTCTATAGTCGAATCACACTCGACAAAGGAGTGCAAAGAGTTAATTTGCGCAATGCGTTGATCCATGGTCATAGAAGCGGCTATTAAAATTTTCGTTAGCAAGTTCAAAAGTTGGCCATTGGCCAGTATGGTATCCTCTTTGATCAATCGACTGTGGAGATTCATGCCACGACCAGGAATACCGATATTCCATTTATTGTTCTGCTTTTTTAAACTGCTTGGTAATATCACTCTCGAATCCCTGTATTTCCCCGGGGAATACACATCGAGGATCAATTTTCCAAACACAGAGCGGTATGGTCGTGGAATAGGAGGAAGGGAACGTGGGGAGAAGACCGGTAAATAAGAAAAAAAGGGGAGAAGACTCGGTGCCTCGCAGGTTGATATAAAGACTCGCCGTTTCCGCAGGATACGATCCGCGGTTCTCGCGAATAACCGTTACCGGGTACGGCTTTGGCCGGTATCGGGCAACGTTCAATTTCACCGTCTCAACGGGTGAAGTAATGGCACCCCACGGGTGCGTCCGTAAGAGAAACAGAGATAGAGCTAGGAACCTCGTGAGATCCATCGCGTCGTTCCCGCATACCGACGTCTAATTATTTGCAGGGGAACATTGATTCCGAAGCTGACGCGTTTCGCGCGAAACAAGCGCTAAACACGGCCAGGCAATTTCGTGACGGCGGCGGTAGCAACGCGATTAAACATACGTGTCGAGTGACGCGCTTGAGGCGCGGGTAATCATACGGTCCGAGCCGATATTAAAATCTCCGGGATTTACACGGCGCGATAACCAATCAACGGCCTAGCACAGCCAAATGGAAACATTAAAAGTGCGATTGAAATGCGCACGATCCGACGCGAGAGATTCGCCTGTTGCATCGGAACAGCGGCGCTCAACAGCCGGCAAGCAGAAAATTCGCATGATGCACACAGTATGCATGTACCTTGAAGCGCCGATTTTCTGGACAAAAAAGTGATGTACATGGTGATCTTATTTTCTTTTTTCTTTTTATTGTAGAAAATCTCATAAGACATTTCAACATAATACAGATTTCAATATAACAATAACAACCAAGAAAAAAATTTGCAGAATAAGAACATACAAATACATACATAAACATGACTATTAATACGTGTATACTGGCCACAGTGTATACGTTCTAACCACTCATATTTATACATATAAGAATCCTTATGGAAACACTTACATTGTACTCAGACCGCAGATCTTAAAGAATGACAACATGTAAAGCGTTTATGTTAGGCTGTTCGTTTGAAATTGCAGTAATCTTGTGGAAACATATATGTTTGATTAAGTATTCTTGAAGGTGAAACTACAAGATTTAAAAGAATTTTCAATTTATTCGTAATAGGTGGTCGTTGATAAAATAGAGGGTTGAAAGTTACCGAGCAGACAAGGGAAGTTGAATCTTTGCACGATGTTTCACCGCACACATTATATCTACTCTATCCATCCGTTCTGTGGAGGAGCGTTTCCATCATTCGCGAGTTAACAGTGAATTTTTACGCAGCGGTGAAACGAGATTGCCCTCCGTAAATTGTTTCCTCGCGGACGGAGTGACAGAAAACGGAACAATTTTACATAGATGCGTAATGGTCCTGACAAGTGGCGCGGTTAATGGGAAGAGTAACAGATCTCGGGCAACGTGCAATCTCCTTCGTGTACCGTTACCTCCTCATCTCTATCTCACTCTCTCTCTCCGTGTCGAAAAGGACGGAGCGTGTTCGGGCGGAACATTTTTATTGCCGCATTCGAGAGTCGTTAAAAATTCCGCCGTGCAGTGTCACGGTGAAAAATAATTCAATACGTCGACGGGAGTATCAAGGAACGTTTAAGACCGCTTAATTCGCCGAGTCTCGGAGCTGGTACCAGCAGCTGGTGCGGCAGGTTCGGCGGGAGACGTTGACAACCCCTTACTAATGCCCGTAATACCTTATTCCACGGGGACCATTTATAAAACGCCCGGTGGCTGGGCTGGTCGGCCGAGACGAGATCCCGAGACAATTCGTTTGAAATTTGGCCCGCGGATTACGGAAAGTGTACCTAACACATTGATTAATATCGCGACTGGAAGTTCGAGCGGTGTTGGAGGGAATAGTGAAATCACCTTCTCTGTTTTGATTTGTGCCTTTTCCCCGCATTCATCCCGTTAAAACGTCACTCTTAATTCAACGGCGATAACCTCGTCGTCACCGGTTGTTATTCGAGACCGCGACCGCTGACGCCGCCGCCGGTGATTTCTTGCGACGCGCTCGAAAACACTTGCCTCGGCTGAATAACAGAAAACCGGCGGGCAAACGTGATTATAACTGTTGTGCTTCTGTGTTTTGATTTATTTTCACCGTAATGGATAGAAAAGCCATTAACCACCGACCAATTTAATACTTTTCCTCGAGCGGGCTCGTTACATCTGCGCCACGACGCGGCCGCGGCGCGTTCGTTTCTTTATCAGGCAAAAAAATTTCGAGCGTTATCGCGCATTAAAACTTGGTAATTAGAGGATAACCAGGCATTAGAACTAAATTTTCCCCGGAGTTATGATACACGGATAGAATATAAAATAACGTAGTTGATGATAGCCCCGGCTGATTGCTGTTCGCTACAAGCAGTAACTTTGAGGTGGCCATTTATTACGTCGGCCGACCGTTTTACGGGATTTCCAACGTTACGATAAACGTTACGATTCGATTATTTATGACCGTATCGTTGAATATCGCTATGCTAATGAGGCGACGATCGCCGGATACCTGCGGGATATATATTTAATTGCGTTTATGAAAATTTTTCAACAGCGTCCGGTTCATAATAAACAACATCGCCGATCGGCTCGATCTTTCATCGGATATACCTACTCGGTGAGGAAACCGCATCGCATCGGTGCAGTGCGCAGGTGAACGAGTCTCCCCGCGACTATAGCACGCGAGTACCCGCGACAACAACGTTGAATTACAAGCGGAGGAACCACTGAAAATTAGCCGTGGCGCGTTGCGGTTCTTTGCGACTACGGTTCGCGGTAACGTCTCCGAGATACTCGCCAGCAAGAACGTAACTTTAAGTGCCCCCGTCCCGAAGGAAGACTAAAGTCTTTCGCGGGAGAGAGAGAGAGAGAGAGAGAGATAGAGAATCCCTGACTTCAAAGGGACGGGCTGCTGTGAAAAAGTGCCGAGCCCTTTTCCCTTTATTACCGTTATTCCATCGTCTTCATAGTACTGAAGCTGTACAGAAGCGTTACAAACTATAGAACCCGAGGAACTGTGTTTTCGCTCTCGGGCTTGACATCTTTTTTTAATCGGATTTTATTCCTCCCGTAAAGAAGGATAGAAGTCTTCAAAAAGTCATTCAAAGATGTTCTTCGGAAATGACAAAGTTTGTTCGAAATTGAAAAAGTCCGTGTAACCCTGGCATAAAATAGAATCCTATTTTTTAATGGGTTACGAAGTTCTATCGAATTTATGCATTTAATGCTTAAAGATCCGCAGTCTGATTAGATCAAATATAGGCGTAGATCTTCAACAACTGTAGATTTTCTCCATCCTCGGCAAGAAGAGAGCAATGGTTGAGAAAGGGTGTTGTTAAAAAATTCCCGGTGCGCAACGTGCGGGGAGAATATTTTTTAAATTATTCAAATTTCACGAGTGTCTCAACGAAGCAGTCCAATTTATGTCTCGATATCTGCAATAATTCTCTTCAAATAAAATGTTAAACTTCTCGGACCGGCACAGGGCCCAAGGTCTATCTATCGAGCAAAAATAATGCAAGAATAACGGATGGAGAATCATTGTGATCGGATCGTGCATTGAGCCAACATCTCGAGAAGTTTGCTGTAATTTAGGAGGGTGGAGCGCCCTCGTCTGATTCATTAGACCGGTAAAAGGCGAAACTTTGGCCCCGTTGAAACGGAAAGGAACGAAGGATCGATCGTCTGTCTATCGTCCGTTGTCTTGATTTGTACTCCGATCATTCATCCGCCTTCGGATTCCTGTTCGTAAAAGGGGAGTCGAGGGTTCGAGGGGGGGAGGGCCGAACGATGGTGCGTCCGCGCGATAGGAATGCACGCCACGCCGTGGCAAATGCGTGATATACGATGGAAATGATACGAGGGGGAGCAAGGCTGGATGAGGCAAGGTCGTCCCATGAGCCACCTTCCTCCACGTGTATTGAAATATTTGCAATGGAATTCCCATAAAACGTAGCCGGGATACGAATGAATGAACGGACGGGCCGGTTTACACTCGCATCCACAGACCGTCAGCCATTGGGATTCATAATTCATTCAGGAAACTTTTTATCGGTATTTTCCACCTGTACGCACCCTAAGACACGGGGGATCGACCCGGCTATATCTCACGCGGCCAACGTTCTTCCTCGGCTGCGAGGAAATCCTTCGCTTTTGTTTGGCTTTCGAAGATACAGCTCGCCCGCGAAAAACATTGCAGTAGAACTTATACGTATGTAGTAATTAATGCTAAATAGAATATGTGCCCATAATTACGAAAGCGGTCTGAGTCAACGTTTAAAAAGAAATAACTCCCACCGGTGACCTTTTTATATACGAGACTGTATGTTTTTATTTAAGGTACGAGTCCATCTCAGAGCAAAACTATCGCGAGTTAGTCTCGAGACTCAAATTTGACAGTGTACATGGTATTGAAAGGGCTATCGGAGAACTTCACAGAAATACAACAATGAGCGGGAAACAGTGACACATAAATTGAGAGTACTCTCGAGAGCAACTATCGACAGAAACTCTCAGATGGACTCGTATCCTTAGATAAGCGAACAGCCTATCCCGAGGCGAATTCACTGATGCATAACACTTTCGTCTTCCCAAGCCAGTAAAGGTTATTGCCCTTCAAAATTTAACATAGACAGAGGCACGTTCACCTAGTCCATCAACGAAAAACCGTTAAATGGAAAATAAAGTGAATCGCTGAAGTAACGTTGGAGAAAAATTGTTCTGGTTAATGTTCTTCGTATGATGTGCCAGCATTACCCCAGTTAATAGTGTGCGAATAATGGTAAAGAAACGATTACTACCGGGTGGTCTGAAATTAATCACATCATTAGGAAGAAAATGATTAGAAAGTACATCTGTTATTAAAGCCTGTGCTTTACTGATCGATCATTCATAAACTGGATCTTCGGAAATGGACCTTTCTACGTATTATAGCAAGAAGAAGATTAATAGTGCTACTTCTTTTTCCTTCGTTAGATTCAGGACTATATTTTTCCAAGGTCTAAGTACAGGTTGTCTGTTAATTCGTAACGCTAAACCGGGGAAAGAGTAATCCATTACACGGAAACAGCTTGCAGAAACAAACTCGCCGTTTTCTTTATTACGAGACATCAACGTGAAATGTTGGTAAACTAATAATTTTCGTGTTACGGTACAAGGGAAAGCCTCGTTTTTCAAACCGTTGCGCTGGAATGGATTTCAATAATCAGAAACGAATTATCGTCCGGGTAATTACGACGGGATCGCGACGGGATTACATTTCAAGGACGATCATGGCAGCTGTGACTGCAATGGCGCACAGTGAAATCATCGCACCAATCCAATTTCTCAATAATAAAATTATAAAGTGATTTCATATTTTGAAAATCGCCGTTTGTACTCCACGAGTCTAAATTTTCGTTTTTATTCCCCGTTGTTGTTTAACATAATAATTAACTGGGTGAAGTACAAAACAGTGAAGCATATAAAAAAATCTGAGAATATTGTGAAATGAATTTTTATTAATTTTGCAAAGAGATCTGCAGTCAAATAATAACATTTCACAGTAATTACTTTCGACAAATAACGAAGTCGTAAATAATGATTTCAGTGTCGACAAATTTTGAGGTCAATTTCCTGAAATTCGTGTCGCTCCGTTAATAATTAAGGAATGTGAAAAAGTAATTACACCGCATTACGGCCAGAATGGTGAATGAGTTATGTGCGTTAAAATTTGTTCGTTTTGGGATATCTCTGAAAATGGACCTTTTCCGGTTTTGCGGATCAACTGTCCCACTGTGCGGCGTTCGAAACGAGTTCGAGAACGCGCGTATAGAACAGCGAGAGAAAGTTGCATCGGATAATTTCTTCCTGGCGTACGTTCGGTAAATCTTCATGGATCGGTTCTGGCCGGTCGGCAACTGCGACCCGTGGACCCCTATCCATTTATTCGGGCCGTGCATCGGAGACAGACCGGCGTTTCGGCTTTTATCGAATCCTGTGGTCACGCGCAATAATTGCAGTTTTAATCAACGTTCTGCTCGGCCCGTTTTGTTATCTGTCAGTGGAACGCCGCGACTGCACCGCGTGCGCATCGAATTCGAGTCGATCCGGTGCGCGACCCTTGATCGTAATTATCGCGCCGGTTGTTTATATACGAACCGGTCGACGACAGAAATTGATACGACCCGAAATTGGAAGGTTAGCGGCTGTCGTGCAAAAAAAAAAGGCAACTGAGAGAGAGAGAGAACGTTCGGGGCCGTTTCACACTAAAAAATATTCGCTTCGCCGTGAAAATGGACAATAATACGATCAGCGTTCGATGAAAAATATGAAAAGTTGCGCGCGGCCGACATTTTTTTTTAGCAAAAATCAAAAACTAGTGGCGCGTTGTAAAGAGATACGAAGTTATCGGCGAGCAGATACGGTCGCGCGAATTTTTTTCCCTGCCCCGTTGATATTTCCTGTCGGTCCGTTCTGTTTTCGTTTTATGAAACGAAATCGACAGAAGTTTCATCGACCGCGTTTATTTTAGGCGTGCGCGCCCATATACACAGACCCGCTGATAGTTTGAATGGGGTAATCTTTCGAGGCTTTGTACAATCTCTCCGGTAACAACCGAGGAAACTGTTTCGTACCGCTCCGCGGTGAATATTCCCTTCTACACTGACGAGTAATTCTCTCATCACGCGAGCTTGCGATGTAATTTCCCCGAATGATTTATGACGGCTATAATGACCGAACGAAGGTCACGATCCCGAGGAGATCTTCTGGAATCGATCGAAGATCGAGCCGCGGCCCGACCGAGGCCGAGACCCGCGCGCGCTCTCTGAGCTCCGCAAGACCAGAAAACTATACTTATTACCACTTTTCCGTAGTTAATTCGTTTCTGATAAAATCGTGATCGGAGCGGGAGTTGTA
The DNA here is from genome assembly GCA_028455615.1 of Lasioglossum zephyrum. Taxonomy (NCBI): domain Eukaryota; kingdom Metazoa; phylum Arthropoda; class Insecta; order Hymenoptera; family Halictidae; genus Lasioglossum; species Lasioglossum zephyrum. Next base: position 16,962,639 of record CM052329.1, on the reverse strand, counting down.
CAAATTAACTCGGGCTTCCTGCGCGAGTAATCCCACGATAAATCGATGTGTATACGCGTTGTAGTATCCTCGGGCCTGGTACTATTTAAATTATCACATAGGAGCCGAGTATCTTATTCGCACGGTGTGTTGTTGTGCAACAAAAGCGACAAAAACACGATCGGTAACTCGCTCGGAGATAAATCTGGAATCAAGGCTCGATCTCCAGGTATTTTGTCCGAGCTGCCTGGTCGGACTAGTTTTTATAGTCGAGGCATGACTCATTGTACAGCAAAGATGAACCTGTTAGCGCCACCCTCTGCGTCGAACCGGTGTATCTCGCCACCATCTTGGCCGACTGTCGATCCCGAAAAAAAGAACCACGAAGCGATGCGGTTCGTGCACGATATTCCTTAATGCCTCCTCATATCTCTCTCGATATCATCGATCGAATAAAGAACGCGTGTGTGCAGTGCCCCCCACGTATCAGTCACATTTCCATTTCAGGAAGCCGTGCTTCGAAAGCAACTGATATGTGGGTCACATTCATCAACGCTCATTCTTGGTTGAGAAATTTTATATTTATTTTTTATTTTTATTTTTTTAACAAATACAAGAATTTAGACACGTTTTAAATTGCAAACACATTATTAAAAGTGAAAACTACAAATTAATTTTTCATGCTTTTCCCGTAACTCGAAACACAACATATTTACGAAGTATTATGCGGAATAGAAATGTTTGCATAAATTGCAAGACATAGGGATCAACTACGAATATTATTTATCGCTCACAGATGAATATGATCTTCGTATAATCGTCATCGATTTCAATAATATAGATTCTTCAAAAAGTTCCTTCGCCTGTGATTTACATTATCTGATAAGGCTCGCAGCGACTTGGTCGGGAAATCTTGGACCACCCACTCGGCAGCCCTGACCTCGCATCCGGTGATTACCTCATTTTTCTAAACTTCGAACAATGGCCTGTATCGTTCAGGTTTGAAGAAGACGAAGATCCGAAGAATAGCGTTATCAGGTGGCTTAAATCACGGGTGGAGCGATTTTTTGAAGGTAGACAGTAGAGGTTAGCGAAATGGTATAAACTAATCAAAATTGTCTGACCTTTTGTAGGTTCAGTCTCATCTTTAGAAAGACCATATTTAAAGTAGAAGATACAGGGGCTAAAAGTTCCGACTTGGAGAAAACAAAATTACTGGTCGATAATCTGTCTCCATCGTGATGGTCGACAATCGGGACAACGAAGCGGTGAAATCGTTCCGTCCGATTTAATAGAAATCGCGTACTCGTGCTGGAATCTGCATGAGCGCTTCCGATGACGTGCGTCCGAGGTACAACGCGATAAAAATTCCGGCAATGCAATCAATCGGCGGGGCTTAGGACCGCAAAATTGCGGGCAGCAGCGAGGGTAAAATACCACGGAATGGGTATGACCCTTTGTACGTGTTGCCCGCAGACGGACGCGCACACATCGGCAGTCAGCAGTTAATGGAAGCTTAGAGGAGGTTGATAGCCTTGAGTACGTAGCTCGACTGGCCGTGCCAGGGCCGACCGATTCTTGGACTCCCTCGACTTGACTTTGCCTCTAGAAATCCAGCCGGCTCCCTTCGTCCTCCCAACCATTTCGCTTCATCCCTCTTTCTCCGCTTCGCCCCTTTTGCTAACTTGCTTCATTCCCTCTACGACCGTTCCAAGGACGTTCCATTCGGCGTCGGACGTAAACTGCGAGACTACCTGCGTTTGCCAAATTGATTGGGTAACGAGTCACTCGAGAGGGATGATGGGTGTATCGAGATCCCTGGAAGATGCAATGTCATCATCCTTCTATTAGACGCTAACGATACTTCGTACGGGTCACGCCTTCCACTCTCGACGAGCCAATGAATTCCCTGGCGCTGATCTATCCGGACGTCTTAGTGCAACGGTTTCGCTACTTGAGTGTGACTCATCCACGAATGACGTGTTCAAAATTAATCTATTTTATTTTATTCAATAGTATTTTAATACACCTTTCAATCAGTCAGTGTGTTATATCTAAATTCGAATTCGATTCTAGGTTTATTCAGTTTCTAGTTTCTTTCTTTACTTTATTCTAGTTTCAGTACCTAGTTTCAACCAACTTCTAAAAACGGTTCTTGTAAAGGAAGGCTTTTAAAAGAAATCTAAATCGTGGTACTGCTGATATTTGGCTCTTCCACTAATGAGTTTGCCGATTGCTATAAATATTAGGGCAACACTTTACTGTTAGTTCCTGTCAGGGGACATTTTCATTGTCCAAGTTGACGGCTCGCGGGTTTCTGAAAGAAATGCTCTTAATATTTACTCTTACCAGTAGAAGGAAGTCGAGAAAACAAGATAGTCGATGCTGGTTTTTAGATGTGAACGACACTTCCTCCGGTTCTAGCCTATTTCTATCCTTTAAATCGAGGAATTGATTATCCTCAGTGCTGATCTACAAAGACTTTTTTGTTCCGACTAAACTGGTACAACATCTCGCTGTCAGTCCTGATTAGGAGGGACATTTTAATCGCTTATTCCCGACACGAAAAGCCACGATCCCGCGATGAAGTCGAACGATCTTTCTCCCCGACACCTCTTGATATACTCCATTTTCCATCCACAGATCTTTTTCCAACTCCGTAATTGCTCGAGCAAATTGCAATTTCCGGTTGCGGTAGATGTCACCGACAAAATCATTAAAGTTGACTCGCGAGGGGTTCAAGGTTCTCTGTCTTTCACCGCGATGGAATTAATGTGAGTACGCTTGAAAGAACGCTTACGCAAACGGCCCGGGAAAACTTGTCTCCGTTGACCAAGCCGAGTAATGGCACTCTAACACAATTTCAACCGATGAGAGAAGACGCTTGCGCGATGGGAGAGGGAACGAGAGAGGGTATAAGAGAAATATAGGGGTCTTTGATCCGCACACCCTCGCTGTGAATTCCTGGTACACGATCGGACCGTTACTCTAGTCACCAGCAACTACTGGAGTAAATAGTACCGTGGTCACGTGCTCGGTCAGATCCGGACGCACTTTACCGTCGTTCACAGTGTCAAATCCGCCATTTTGACGAGTCGGTGGTTGTATCTGTAACGCATTGAACAGCGAATCAGAAAAACAAAACAACCTCGGGACCACATACTTTTTTATTAACCGACTTCGAAAAAGAAGGAGGTTACTCAATTCGACCTGTATGTGCGTTTTTTTCGCTTTCTTTTCTATGTATGTTCATCGATTACGCCGAGATGGATGGACCAATCGGTACGAAACCTTTTGCATCTTGTAGAGTATGTCACCGGGGTGGTCCCGTTCTAAAATTTTTTCCATTTTTTTCATTCAAAACATCATTTATTATTAACCGACTTCTTCGGCGTTTGCTCAGCAAAGAATGTACCGATCGCGATGAAACCTTTCACATTTAGTAGGAGATACTGCCGCGATGCTCCCACGTGCAAAAATTTATATAATTTGTTATATAAATTTATATAATACATTATATTTATATAATTGTTAATAACAATTGTTATAGCAAATTATATAATTTGTTATTATTGTTAATAACAATTGTTATAGCAAAAAAATAATAGATGGTGTTTCTCTGCGAAGAATCTTTCAGAGTTAGTACGAGATGTATCCGCGAAGATCACCCTGGAGATGGTTTAAACAATCTATGGTTTACCATCTAAATTCGGTGAATATAATTTTGATAATGATTATTAGCATTTTTGATGATCATTAGCTAAGGAAAAAAAAAATTTTTTTTTAAATAATATTCTCAATTTTTTCTGAAAATTTTGAACACGATGGACTTTATTAAATATAGGTGGTGGAATCCTACAATACCGCGTGTACAATGTTAAAGATGCGAATGCGTATAACTTCATGATTAAAACACAACAAGAATGGTTTCTTTACAAAATGTGACGACGCGACGTGCTAGGCTCGATGGTGTCCTTGCGACTGACTTCGGTCCTCGCTTTTTACTTACTAGAAGGGTAGCTTATACCTGAGGCGCAGGAAAATAGGTTTCCATGGGCCTGTTTTCCGTGCACGCACAATAGGGACCCGTGAACCCGCGCTCGAAATTTATGACTTTTGGCGCTGGCTCCCGGGAGCCAGGGCCCTGTATGAGTCCAGCCTTAGGCTCGACTACAGTTTCAGGAAGTGGCAATCGTTGCACACCAACAGAACAATTAAACATGCAAATAGATCATTTCTTCTTTGATTTACGTTCATCAGTTTGATACGACTCACGTGGTGTTCAGAAACTACTGCAGTAAATCTTGGTCACGTGCTTTCTCAGAACTGTAATCAAACCATTTCTCCTTTGATTTGTGTCCATGAATTAAATACAATTGGCGAGGCGTTGAACGTGGAAGAAAATGAAAAGGACCGACGGTAGTAACAAAGAAGAGTCTCGCAGGAAACGCTTGGTAATCTTGGCACCAGGGAAACGTTGTTCCGGCTCGAGAGCCATTGGTGCAGAAATCGCAAACGTTCGTTGAAGCACACTCGGAGAGATCTCGATTCCGCTCGAGCGGCTCTCGAGCTGTCCGAAAATCAGCCTCGGCATTGCCGGGAGAACGAAATCAAGTAATTACCTAGTTGCTCGCGGTTCATTATACACGCCGTGCAAATTGGCACCGGTGGATATAAATCTTGAGGGCATCGTGGCGGCGTCGTAAGGACTAACTTGATGCACGATTCATCCTTCCGACCGTAAATTGGCCACGCTTTGTTTTACATGTCAATTTTCTGAATGCTCGCGGTAACTAACGATACCTGTTGTTCAAACTTTCCGCGCCGGGAACAATGTATTGATCGATGAATCGCGTGACAATAGTTAATACGATAAGTTCCGTGTAAGGCGGCTTTAACGAGGCAGTAAATAAGAGAAAACCGAGGAAACGCGCGGGTCAACAATCAAATGAGAGAATCGGGTTCGTAAATAATGGTTACCCTGGTGGAGAGCACATGGGCCTCGGATAATTCCAGAGATCTCTTCGCTTACAAATTGGCCGGCGAAAAATGAAATAAAAAACACACGCGACAAGTTCTAAAACCGATCCTAGAGACTCGCCGGTTTTGAATTCTGCCTCCGGGCAAAAGACACTCGAGAAACTTTCCTCCGGACATGCGAGAACGGCACGTTGCAAAAAATCCATCGACGAGCAATTTTAGAAGCCGAGCATTCGCTTAATGCGTCATTAACGGATGTGAGCCTTATATCTCGCCAGCTACCGATTACATTTGCATATATATTATTATGTTATCGATATACATAAAAATCTGTGGCTCGATACTATTTATAATCGTACCATAAATAATTCCGCTTCGGATTCGGTTTCGTTTAGGCAGGCGAACCACGTACCGGGTGTTCAGCAAATAGTTTTAATATGACCGTTTTGATATACTGGGTCAAAGTAGACCTAGGCAGTGCGTGTGGTCAGGGGAAAAATGTCAACAGATTTTTTTCTTTGCATGTGGGGAATGTTGTTTTTGCAAGATGCGAGAGTCTCGATACATGAATGAAACTATTATGGCATATATCACTTTCAGTGACGATTTCTAGAAACAGCAAGATGATACTGTAATCGCGAGTACACTGACGAACAGCTGGCTATTACAGAGAATTACTGTATCTCGAGGTATAATATCAGATAAGCAACTTTATGGTCTGCAATATTGTCAGAAGTTGTATGTTATTATGAGAATATCCAGGTCACCTGCCATGAATCGAACTTTTTTTCTCACCTCGAATGTATAGTGAAACCGTGCGCAGAGTACTCGTAATTGAAGAAATATAAATTAAAACAAGATAAAATATTAAATCACCCGATGCTGATGAATGAACCGTGACTACGGATAAAGCAGAATAAATTGTTAACCCAGTTTGAGAACCTGATGCTAAAGTTTGCTAACGATGCTAAAAATAAGTTACGGACCTAGATATGTATTATTTTTCAGGAGGAACACGCATCAATCATGAAAGGAATATGTCCATTTATCAAACTCTCAATTATAAGGTATTAGACACCGTGATAGAATTGCAAATGCCGTTATTAATGATTCATGAATCCGTGGAACTTAATTCTATTCCAACAATTAAGCTTCGATGCGAGCCGGTTATTTCTGTTCGAATGACAAAGGCAAATTCGATACATCTGCATATTTTAATGTACCAGTCCGATTGAACGGGAAGAAATAATTTCAACCTAGCTGCGTTTCAGGCGAAACATTATTAAATAAAGTGTACGTACAAAGTGTGTTCGTATTTGAGCCTTGCCATCATTTGACGACCATTAATTCCTAAAAACTGAAAAGTCGTTCTCTTTAACTATCAGACCTACCGCCGCAAGAGTGAAAGGAGTCATTGAAACAGTCGAAGGGGTCGAATCGTCGGGACATTTCCCAGCGTTATCTCGATTCCGAGATAGGCGCCCACCATTGGGTCCCCGGAACCGTGAATCACCGTGGAATATAGGTCGCCTCAAATTCGCCGTGTGTGTACAGTTGCTGGGTAGGGGGGGGGGGGGCAGGTCCATTCATCACGGGCCGAATATCACGGGACGATCGGCATCGGTGAGGTCCGTAGCCTGTGGAAGAGGATCGCAAGCTGGAACACGACCGCCGGAGAGACTGAGAAAGAAAGACAGATAGAGAGATAGAGAGTAAGAACTTGAAAGAGTGAGCGACAGAGAAAGAGAGAGCGAGAGAGAGAGAAGGAGAGACTGCATCGTTCCCGAAGTTGCGTGCACGGTGTGCACCGGTGCATAACGTCGGCGAGCTTCTCCCAAGTGGGTAGGAAACGAAAGAGCACGGCACACACGAGCTGGATATTCGTATACCGGACTAGAGGGACTCGGCTGGAAAAGGGACCGGGTTGGTTGGCCTGTGTAAGAGATCGTTCGTGGAGAAGGGATCGTCGTCGACCGGTGGAACGGTGCAGAAGAGAGGAAGGGATTGCGCGTGAAGGGGAGTCGTTCCGCGGGGACAGAGGGGTAGTTGGTAGCGGAGAAAGGGGGGTGGGGATACACGCGGTAGACAGAGAAACAGACGGGGTTGGTGGAGTGGGGGGGAACACGCGGTGTAAGACAGAACGGGACAGACCGAGCAACGTATGGAGAGGGAGAGAGAGATCTGCTAGGCTCGCCCTGCTCACGAGCCGCGCGCCGCGCTAGTTTCGGCTTGCCGCTCCGACGTGACGGACGTTCTTATTCAGTGGTTACCGGCTCCCACGTGGAAGCGAACCCTGTGCTCGGACGTGTGTGCAGTTCCCGTTTCTCTTTGTTTTGATACCGCGTGTGATTCGACGTATAACAGTGATCAACGGTGTGACAGTGCAAAACGGAAGACGCCGCGCGAGCTCGCGAATCCACTGCCGGTTTTTTCGTTTCGTTCCGTTTCGTATGGTTTCGTTCTGTTTCGTTCTGTTACGTTCCCCGTTTGGGGCGAACGCACTCGAGTGAGTACAGTGGCGCGAGTAACGTGAGAGGCACCGATGGTTTTGTGACATTCGGACACAAAGGAATTTTTTTTTTGGATTACCTGAGGCGGACCACCGTGGATCGTACGCTCCGAGCCGGTCTTGTCAATCCCGACGTTTCAATAGGTTCGTGTTCAATCTTTATACGAGACGACGATGTATTTACATGGTTATCTAGGAGAACGTTCGCGCGACTCGTGTCTCCGTGAAATTGACGGGAATCTTCGGTGGGAAAGTTTCTCAATGTCGTCGCCGTTTGTTAGCCGTTCAATGGCGTTTCTCTGGGCTCCGATGATGTTTCCGAAGCTCTCTTGTACAGTCCTTCATCGATCGGACGTTCGATCGCGTGCACGGGACAAAATGGCGTCGGCGATCGCGATCCTCGGTTAGACCACGAGAAAACACGAATTTCGATGCTATTCACAGGGATGATCGAAGCAATCGTGCAGATACATCGTAGTATCTGCACTCGTGCTTACTGCGGTACTATCATAATTCTATGCGGTTGCACGAGTGCTTCGATCACCGGTTTTCGGTTGATTGTTCAAAAATCCTCCACTCGGAAGAGTCCCATTCGAATCGGGCTTCCTCGAGACAGATACTGGGTTTTGTGGTTACTCGTGTTTGATATATGAATTTATGAGATCGCTAATGAACTCCTTTTAATATCAGTAATTGAAATACGCTCACACCAACTGGTCGGAAATTTCCTCACGCTAAATTGTACAAATGGACCGTCGCACAGTGGGGCATTTTAACCAAGAAGCTGGCCAAAATTCAATTTATGTACAATTTATCATCAATCGATAATGGCAGTTGCTTTTTGTACCTAAGTAAGTTTGCGAATCAAAATACAACCGTATTTTTGCCACTGACCTTCGCGTCACCTTGCAGCGTGATTCGAATGGTATAGTTTACTTAAGGTGGTCGTGTTTCCTGCCGTTGCTATTGTAAGTTGCTCTAAGAAATATTGGTGGGACGGTTCTTCGGAAGGACGAGGAGTTTTAAATAAGGTAAATTTATTGTATGTAAATACTGTGTTAATTTAACAATACACCTGATATGTTCAAACAAAAGGAAAAATGTAATTTTGTAACAAAACAACACCGGTGGACTTGTTTTCTAATATAAAATAATTTTGGCCAGCTTTTTGGTCAAAATGCCCCACTGTGCGTCGCTTCGATATCGATTAATGCCATCTCTGACCAAAAGTGTTCGATGAAAATGATGTGGCGAGGTCGTCGGAGCGCTAATTTGCTAATTCGTGATAAAAATGAAAAATGTCGAGGCATTAGGACGATGAATTTCAAAACACTTCTGTATCAAATACGTAACACGATAATGAAAAGATGTCTTCAGTCGTCAGAAGTGCTAGATAAAAGATCAATCTAAGCCGCGATCGCTCTCAAAAGTTTATTTTTATATTTACGAACTGTAATTTGCATTATTCATGAAATTGCGACAGCTATATGATGCCGAATAATGCAAATCAATCTTCTGTCTAGCGCTTTTGACTACTAAAAAATCCCATCTTTTCATTAACGAAAACTGAGGAGGAGCATCCTGGAGAAACTACCCCCTAAATGCAAAAATTTTTTAAATAAAAATAAAGTGAACGTGTCCATCCAAAGTATTATCTAATTTTAAAATAACTTTATCTTGATAATTGTACATTTACGTATCGTTGAGAGTGCCTCAAAGATTTTCTCATTATGCAACAAACGGAAACCGGAGACAGAGCACTTAATTGGTTCGATACGGGAGTAATAAATATAGAACTGTCGTGTTTGCTTGATGAAATGCTCTCTGCTAGCGATACGGCTTGGATATCACCGAGCAAGCTCCATCAAATTTTCAACGAAAGCCCGAGTGGATCCGTCCATAGTAAACGTGCGGTAAGGATGAATGTTAATGCGGCGCGAAGTTGTCTTTATCGTGAACGAACGTTCTCAGTTTGTTTACCAACGATAAACGTGCAACCGAGTCGTGGACACAGAGGGTTCTGGGAACTCTGGACTTCGAAGGACACCAATGGACCCGTTTGTTTAGACCAGCGAACCCAAAGGCGGCGCAATGTTTTCGCCGAGGGTATCGGGAGCGTGTTCGCCCCGCGTGCAGTGTCAACAAACTCGACGTTCGGTTTCTCGATCCATTGCTTTGTGCTGTCTATACGGGCAACACGGACGAAGAAACAGACGCGGTCGAAACGTTTAGCGACGCGGAACGCGTCCCGCTAAATATGAAACGCGGAATTTCGATATCACCGCAGCGCGGCGGGAAGAATTTTAAACAGCGGCAGAAATTTAAAATTTAAAATCCTCTCTACCCCCGGCTCGCCTGAAGACTCGCAACTCGCTACACCACCTTCGTGGCTGATGACCAGACAGCGGGTCTTTATGCAAAATAAACATTTTCAACCTGAATTGCAACGAACTAAAGCGAAACGGAAATTTATGTTCTTTCTTAACCTGTTTAGCGGGTTGAAAATAATACACCAGTATTTTAAAATTCTTCTAACGTTTTCATTGTTGTGAATTACACCTGCTAGTTCTCGTGATAAGTGCGTAAAATCCGCTGTCTAATTATGACATAGTATGAGATACATTATTATCTATCATTTTATATATTATGTGATAGATTATCTACCAGTTCATTTCTGTTGAATATCATCCGACGCGTGCAGCCGAAGTACCACAGCAGAATTACCGAAAAAGACGTCGATTTAGAAGTTGAGTTTAATCGTGCAAAGGAATTCTTTCGAAAAAGCTGTTTGTTTTTGTGAATATACGTTCGTGACCAGTCTATAAATTCACAGCAGAACTATTTAAATAATTCATTCCGGCATGACTGTCCAAAAATTCTGGTATCTGCCTTCGTAGCATTGACCATCAATTACAGAGAAATTGATAAACTGCCCGGCGCAGTCTACAATTAATCTCGACGAAATTTGTTAACGGGGAAACGTGACCGTGCATTCGACCGGGCTCTAATCTCGTTGTAAAAAATATTCGTACGTCGGTAGTCACGTAAAACTGTTCGACACACGTCACGACGTAAACTAACGTTGCTAACGGAGTTACACCTTTTGAACGGGCACGATCTCGCTGGCACAAGTGTAATGAAATACGGCGTTCTTTCCGGCGCGACGGGTCTCTCGGACTATCCGCTTTAAAACCGTGGCTACGTTCCACCGACCGAAAAGAGAAGTTTGCCCATCGCTTGACGAATTCCAATGTTTCTTCCTGTGGCGGTCGGGAAACGACGTTGCGCGACGAGAACGAGGGAAAAAAATTTCGAGAACTGGTTTCGGAACTAAGAAACTCGTCCCCGATAGAACAGACACCGGTCCGAAGGATTTCAGCGTCCGCGGATAGGAAACACGGCCGTCGTGTTAATTTCATGCGAATAAATATCGCATCCATCATTTTCTACTCCCGCTCCAGCTGGATCCGGTGGAAAAACATTTCGAATGACCTTCGAAGGCCATTGTTCAATTCATTGGACATTTGTTGCTGTCGAACCGCTGATAAATGATTTGCAGGGCTGTTCACAAAATTAGGATACATCTCGACGATATCCGTTTTTACTGGGATGTTGCTGAAATGATTTTTATAAATCTTTTTACGTACGAAAAATTCTTCTAGTCATTTTAAATAAAGAAAATCCGCAGTTTCGTCGTCATTTGACAGCGGATTTTTTTGTATTTGTCACAAGAATGAGTGTAGGTAATTGAAAATATTAGAAGAATTAGAAAACCTATTAAGAAAGAAAATACATTTCTCTTTCACTCCAGTATGAAAATCTGTTAGAAAATTTTTCTTTTGCATGAAAATCCGCTATCTAATTACAATGCATTGAACGCGGCGTTTTATCAAATTTTACGGCGCGGTTACCATGCCGTAATAGCGAGGGTAATCGGCCCGTCGAAATTTAGTGTGTACGTATGCACTTTTGCGGTGCTCGAAAGTTGAGGGCAGCCGGGAATCGGCTGCGCGTTGCGTGCAGCTAAGAGACCGGGCCGAATTCATCCACCGATAAGATTAATGCACTAAAAGCGTGCGATCAGTCTCTCTCTCCCAGTATATTTCTCACAGCTTCGCCGAACTATTACCTACCGGGCAGCCGCGATACGCCGTTAAAGGCTACGTACGTGGGTTTCCATGGGTGCTTTGACCCCTTGTCTTAGTCCGCATGTTAACGAGGCTTCGTTAATTACACCTCGTGAGATTACGACAGGGACAGGTGGCCGACGATTATCCATTATCCGTCCTAGAAACGCTGGTCGAACGGATACAACCGACCATCGGAGATAACTGTTGATTAATACACTCCATTCGTGACGACGGAATCGTTGTTCGATCGTGCCCCAAGAAACCATGGGTCCCCATAGCCCTCTCTCTCTCTCTGCGGACGTTCGAGGAACGAGACAATGGGAGAAAAGAATCCCTCAGGATCCTCTAACCCCCTTTCCAAAGGACAATGGTGGAAATTCATCAATTTTGGATCGGGCTGATAACTGAGGCTTTTTATGCGACATATATTTCACGGGAAAATAAACGTATATATACGAAATTACTATAATATATCTAATATATTTAATCAAGTAATTGGTTCACAAATCATAGAAATTGTTGGTACATGAGAGTAACGATCGACAACAGTTCGCGCAATCCTGTTCCAGCTTTTTGCACAGTGAATTGTATTTGAAGATTATTTTATTGTATTCGAATGGCATTCATGTATTCTGAAACTTGATTAGGTGATCGCTGTCAATATGCAAATACCGATAATTAACAGACCAAAATACTGATACTAGTTGAAACTCAAAATCACCGGTTCAACCTATAATTTAATTAATACGCTGAACATGTTTGCACGTCAATATAACTTCATGATTATATTCGTTCAAACATGGCTTGTCATTGAGCATGTAAATTTTACTGGGTCCATACAACCGTAGAAAACGATGATAAACAAGTTCTACTGACTACCGTTAGTTTCACGCTTATTTTCAACAACTTTCCCATCGCTTCTACAAAGCTTTCTTTCCCAAACCGACAGCAAAATTGATCAATTTCCGACTAGCTCAGGAACACAAAGATTGTGCTAGCAAAATCCACGGAACCAGTTTCGGCAAATTGTGGATCCGGGAGTTGGGGGCGAGGCGACCAGAGAAAACGTGTATCGAATTTCACGATCCACGGCTGAGGGAAAAGCATTAGACTCGTAAAATCGATAGTGTCTATGGACCAGAGTATCGTAAACTCGAGCACGACAATAAATACGTCGGCAAAAGGTTGCCGGGTGTATAAAGGCGACAACGATGGGTCAGCTAATACTTCGGCAGCAGCTGCTGCTGCGTCTTTGACTCCCCTCTCAAGCGGAGCCTCGATCCTCCTGACAAAGGCTAATTTTATGGAGGAAAGAAACTGGAGTGGTAATGCACTCCATGCTCGTTCGGCGAGCCTCTATTCTTTCCATCTTAATTTAACGCCGCCGATCTTTATCGAGCTTGTATACACCCGCTTCGGAAACATAATGAACGCATTCGATAATCATCGTTACCGTATTATTTTGTCTATTCTTTTTGTGTCCCAAAATGATACACTTTTCATGTATCTTTGTCGTAGTCTTCTAAAAAAATTATTTCTACTATCAAAGAAGATCATCACACCACCACTAGTACCACGTGGTACATTTTTTATCTCATCTGCTTGCAATGTAACCTGAACCGAACGCGGTATTTAATTAACAACGATCAATTAATAACGGATTCGCTGTTTGCATCTGATATATTTACAACTTCTATTCGATCAAAGAAGAGTTTGTGGAAAATACAATAATATATCATTGCCTTTCAATTTTAAAACATTTTCAATCATTTATACGTCATCCATTCACCTGCCAGAAACAGTTGGGAAAATTGTATAACGTTGTTTAAAAATTTAGAGAACCGCGATAGGCATAAAGTGTGCCGCGCAGTCGCAAGTTTGACCTGTTCTTTACAACCCATCTTTATCGCTATTTCCACTTCTTGCGTCCTTGACCGCTTCGTTACAATCTCGGTACCGGTTCCGCGCGAGTTTATAGCGAGGCGTTAAATTTTTAAGGGACAGACTTACGTTCCGACGTGCTTCTCTAAGAAGGTAATTCCTCGGAGTGTTCGTTTGTATTTAATTCGAATCAGCGTGCGGTAGCTTGCCGTGCTTCGATATTCAGTCGCATTTGTTCAGCGGAATCTGTACAACGCAGTTTTCTGAATCCCTCTCGCACACCGCGAAATGTCACTGGCGTTTTAATTGCTTGTAAGACCCCCGGTGCAATCTGAAGTAAACTCGCTTCCACTCGTATCGTAACCAGAGCATGAAAAAGGCGAGGACCGAGCAACACGTGCAGCGGGGGAAAAAAAGGAAGAAAGAATTCGAAAAGGAGAGAAATGTGTCTGACCGTAGGTACGTGTTTCCTGTGTGCCGTGACCTACAGTTCCTCGAATTGTTCGAGGTTCATTCAACGTCTTTTAACCAAGCTGTCGATCGGGAAACCCGCGGAACGATCGACGTGTTTCGAAGTTCCGCGAAACTTTGTCTCGTGGTCGACCGTGGTTACACACACGATCAACTGCTATCATGCACTGTTTCGGGAGGTCTGACGACATTTTTAATTGGCTCGCGAGAGAACCCACTGCGACACGTACCTTGAATTAAACCATAGCACTCGATTGGTGACTCTGAGGCACCGCTAAAAATTGCTGTACCATTATTCAAATATTGTTTTTACTATTAAGTATTGCGGTATCTAATCAATTACTAAACATTGAGGTATCGTACAATGATTTATATGAAATTTAAAAAATCGTAGGGAATAGAAATATTCTAGGTCGAAAGAAATGTTTAATTTTCGAGTTAAAATCGCTCTGGGTGCAAAGGGTTAACAAGTACGGTAGAACCTCGCAAATACGTGCACAAATCGAGACTATACTATTTCAATTGAAATTACTGCAATACTCTCCTATCCAGACCTACGTGTTAAATTGCGTAGCTCTTAATAGAGCGAACGGCGAACGCGTGTTTTTATTTTTTGTATTTCTCCGAAGTCGAGGAATGGGGCGAGAACAATTTTGTTGACATTTTTTCGTACTGCAGGTGTCTCCGAGGAGACTTGTGTGCGTCTGTGTACGTGTGAGCGCGTAGCGGTCGAGGCGTCCGAGACGCGACTTTTAGTTGGTAGTTAGCCATAGGCCCGCGAAGTAACACGCGAGACAAATAAAGTGAAACATCCTTTTCATCAATACTTTTCATTTCGAGGTCCCTCATAACTACTCCAGTATTAGTGGTTCTATTTGAACACCTACGGTTGAAATATGTAAAATAACCTACTCCTTTCTGAATGCTTGTGAGTTAAATATTTAAGAAAACTGTATAGTTTAAAAAAACTGCTTGTTTACCAGCCAACGATTATTTATATGTAATTTGTATTGTATTATATAAAGTATAATAATGTATTGAAAAGTAATGTATGGCAAAGAATATCTACTTTGAGACTCTAATTGCATTAAATAAAAAAATTGAAGTTATTGCAACTGGAAAATTGATTCAGAAATGCGAGGGTCGTAAATTTTTTAAGAACCAGTGCATGATCGCTGATAGTAAATGTGTTAGCATTTTCCTGGCCACTACTTTGTACGAGACTTAATGTGCGGCAAAGGAGTTGGCTTGTACCGTAGTTTTTGAAGATAAGAGTTTAGTTAGGTTGCATTGTAGATCACGGTGACACAGTCGCGTGACCAAGTGTGTGGTTTCAGTGCCAGAATTTCTTACCGGAACGCCGAGAGTTTGTAAATTGAAATGTCTCGAGTGCTACACACGTGAACATTGCTGCAGACGACGGATTTTACGCTCCTCTAATCCTCTCGTACGCTTCAACGACGGGAAGATCTGTAACGTTCCCACGATCCATTGTAACATGATGAAGTATCAAGAGTTCTTTCAAATATTTACCCGATGAATTCTGATCAGCATCTTTTCCCTCGGAAACCCCATTCAATTTCCGTAAAGTCAACGCTGCGGTTTTCTAAATCGAGTCATCGGAGTAACGCAATTAATCGAATTTCCCTTGATGGATTCGCTCAATAGCATGAAAATATTATTACACAGTATATTACAATGTTCGGATGCATTTACACGCAAGGTTTCACTAATTTCCTCGAATTCTGTTGTTCAAGCCATTAGGCGCTACTAAAACACGCGAACGAGTATACAGTACACTGTGTTTATCGAATAAAAGCGAAATGTTTCGATATTGGTCGCAATATGACTAAGTAATTCATCGAATATCTCGTGAAATATTAATATTCCGATAAACATACTCTATTAGTTTTATGCGTTGCATTACGGGCAGAATCAATTTATGAAAACCAACACATCGGTACCATATGCAAGGAAACGTGCACGTGCGTAATGCACCTGCAACGTTGCACGTGACCAACGAAATATTCATGCTGCTTTTTTGTGCTCCAGCTCCTCTCTACACGTATTTTCAGTTTTACTCGTTTTTGCCAAATCGCCGGTCCTCCTCTTTCTCAACAAGAATGATTGCAGCTCGTACCGGGTTCTTTGATTTTTTTACAAGTAAACTAAAAATTTTCTGTGACAATCAAGGGCTAGAAAAAACAATTTAGTGGATAACATAAGAACGTATTTTATTTATTAGGTTGTAGGGAAAGTTCTGCCGTATTTAAAATATTTCAGAACTTTCCCTCCAACCTAACAGTGTTAATCCGTCAAAACGATGGACAATAAATATATTTTTCGTTCTGCGGCTTCAACGTTGGTGACAGTAAATAATTACTGTGTGTCTTCAGAAATATTTCAAAGCACACTATCATGCTCGAAGTATTCAATTACGTCGCTAATGGAGTCGAGAGCGTTCTCGCAATTTTTCATCGCGAACAAAACAAATTTCCGAGCGATTATCCGGTTCGGAGGGGGGTCGAACCACCGAGTAGTCCGTGTGATTTATTATGAAAAAAAGGCGAAGGGGCACGCGAGCTTCCGAAAACTGTTGAAAGTCCGGGTTTACGCTGGAAGGAATAATAAATACATACTTAGCGTGACCCGGGGTGCGTTGTAATCGAGAAAACTGCTGGAAATGAAATATCGCCGGGCGTATTGCGGGGGCTTTAATGGCGCAGCGCGAAAACGTGGAAACTCATGATGTGCAATATGACGATTATATGCATGGTTTCGCGGCGAGAAAGTCCCGGCTTCGCTGTTCTCGTTAGTATTCATAAAGCATCCTCCTCGGTTTCCACCCCTGCACAATCCGCCACGTTGTCCGAGGTCTTCCTTACGAGCGACGAGCCCGACGGGCACTCGTTGGATTTTTATAAAGTCGTAATATGTGCTCGGGTGATCCGCTAACGTATGAATTCCGCGAACAAGGTGCTCAAGAAGTCAGGGCTCGTTTGCTCGAACGATAATCTGGATTATGATTTCCAGTATTCGTCTCGTTCTCGCGACTCGACGTGAGCGTCGTTTTTCTAAAAACGAAGAAAACGCGTGTAACACGGAAGGCAACCTCCTTATCCAAAAGCATTCCCTGTAAAGAATCGTCTCCTCCTCGCGAATGGATTTCCCAGATCCGTCGTGTTTCTAACAGGTACACCGTTTCGAACAGGAATCCAAGAAATCTCCGGGGAAATGCAACTGGTGAAGGACTCGACCTCCGTCCCCGGTGTTTCGCACTCTTTCCCTCTGCTCCCTTGTCCCCGAGATAACAGAGATTTCTCGAAATAATGTATATCCGAAAATCAAAAGCAAAAACCGCGTCCCGGAACGGCTCGGATGCGGAATCGCGTCTCCGCCTGCGATCTTTTCACGAGAAACCCGCGCAAATTGAAGCCGCCAGGTAGAATATGCTGACTGAAACCTACATTCCGGAGGCTCTCTCTCTCTCTCTCTCCCTCTCTATATCGCATTATGTGGAGCAACGTTGTGAGCTCTTAAAGGATATTGTAACGGCGGAGATAGATTCTTCTGTAAGATGCGCCGTATTACATATGTATTCCTATTCCTCCGGTACGTATCCTGCGCGGAATATTTGCACATGGCTGGCCAACTGTGTCGTGCTGTTTGTTGTGTTGACGTTTAACTTATGTCAAGGTCCTAATGGTTTATTGAAGTGATGGACCATCAACAGCTTCTACTTTCGGACTGTATTGTCTGTATTGTGGTTGGTTAATAATTTAATCAGATATGTATATATATTTATATATTTATATTTATTATACATTTAATAAAGAAATTGATTTTAGCAGAAGATTAAGAATAATTTTGAACTAAATAGTAATCTTCTTCAGCTACGTGCACAATTGTCAATCATTCATCGAATATTCTGACCCCTAGAATCTCTTCTTACATTCAACACAAACGTATCGACGTTCACGCCATCATCCACACCATAATATGTCCCAAAACGTAAGTCCACACTTCATAGCCCCCAACCGGTACAGAATAGACGAGGGTCGAAAGTAACAATTTTACATTTACAACATTAATTTCCACGGATAATTATTAAAAGTAATTATTACATTTCCTCCATCCATTGTTCTCACAAATTCATAAAGTTTTCAGTGCAGTAATTATTGAACATGCTAGAGACCATCTCGAGAAGAATGAAGCACCCACGTAGAATACGCAAAAATATTCGAATATTTAATAAAAACCAGTAATATTTAATTCCGCAATGAATCCGAGATTTCTTTATCTCGGTGTAAACGATTGCCGGTGAGTTTAACCCCGCAGTTATATACGTTACAGCCGATAATTCATTAGTTCATCGTTAAACATGAACATTTTTGCAGTACCGTCGGTTATATCCCCGGATATGAAGATAAAAGATAATTAAATAAAAACGAGGTTGAATATAATCCATGTTCAAACACGAAAGATTAGTGTTGGACGTCAAATATTTATTATATTAACGGTTCGATATTAATCAGAGCGTGCATTAAACATTGGTCAGTGTGGAAATACCATTTGCAATCGCAGCAGACCTGAGTACATCTAGTCTACTGCAATTCGACAATATATGTATGTTTGTTGAACCGAGGCAAACGGGCATTGTAAAACATGGATATTGGTGGACGGATAAATTTGTCGTCCGGGATAAATATTTATCATTAGTTTTTACTGTACGCTCGGACTACTTGAATGCAATTTTTTCCCACATAATATTCGTCGTTGACGCAGACAAATGTGTTTGTAGAAGTGATTTGATCCAACGCAACAATTCTGCGGTTTTTTATTCGAAATACAAATTGTCTGCATTAATTACATGACACAGACATCTGTTTCCTAACGATATGTACATCTATCCATTTACACGTGTAACCATTACAGTTCGCTATTACATAATGAAGATATTCCTGTTGGAGTTGCGAACTGACAAAACCCGACGTCAACCACAACGTCATAAGTTTTCGAGAGATCTGTGTAGTCGATTGTCTGCAGATAAGGGATGATGATGCAAGCGAGGAACGCCCCATCAAACTACAAAATAGTTCCGTCAGAACTCTTTATCGAGCATCTAATTTTTCCCATCAGCGACGATCTCCCATTTTCCCGGTGGCATTTATGAACGGGTGTTTACCGTGGACCGGGTCGCGGCGACAACCCGAGAACCGGTTGTTCTTTATCTCTGTCGACTAATTTCGCGACACGGCCGAAGAAAGTATCACGGTGCTGGGGTTGCGCGTGTGTTTTGTAAAAGTAGGTTCAGATAAATGTTGAAGTACTTAAAGTAATCTGTGCTTCGCGAAGCTTTGGGATTATTAAGCAAAATCCCCGGGATGTGCGACGAAACGAGCGCAAATGGGAATGTGCTAGAGCTCTCTGGCCGGATTAATAACGTGGAAATTACGTGAACCTGTCTCCGTCTCTCTCGGGCCATTATCCAGTTTCCCTGGCCCCTCACCCTTCGGCCGTCCCTTTCTACTTATCGTTCTCCGCCCTCCTTGGCCCTGGTCTCCATTTTTCCCCCCTCTTTCTTGCCAACGTGGTTCGTTTTTCTTGCCGGTCGCAACAAAATCGGATCGCTGAAAATTGGCTCGTGCAGCGAACGTCGAGAGAAAGACCGAGGGCGAAAGCGAAAGAGAGTGAGAGAGTGAGAAAGAGAGACGGAAAGAGAGTACTTCACGGATGGACCAATTGAGCTGCAGGATGGAGGCGACGGTAATCACGTCGTAAAAAAGAAAATAATAGCTCGACCAGTTTCGCGTCGACTGGCCTATTACGTTCGGGCGTGCTCGCGAGATCGCTTTTGCTCGGTAATGAACAGAAAACGCTTTTTTTCTGGTAGCACCACGGTGTGTGCTTGTGCTGGCCGCCGACCACCGCCGCAAGGAGTATTTAAAACGCGCCAGTCGCCGTCCCGTAAATACCGGGGCCGACTTCGTGTCCATTCAACGCTCTCTTCATTGTGATTCAAGCGGCCGGCGAAGTCGAGTAGGAATCCAAGTTCCCTTCAGCCACGCTCGTCGTTAATTTTCGCAGTCGACTTCGCGGGGATTCGTCTCGCTCCGCCGCCGGATCAATGACACGAAACTGCAATTTACTCCCCTCGATTCAATTCTGGAACGCTTCTCCGACCTCTCAAAAAAATTTCACCGCTCACCCTTTTTTGTATGCAGTTTAAACTAACCTCGTCGGCGAGCTTCTTCGTAGCCACCTAATTTTAATTAAATTCAGGGGAAGAAGTTACCCTCTCCCTCTGACAGTTCGCATTGCATTTTGATTCCCAAAAAATTAGCGATTTCCGAAATGTAAGTTATTCTTTATGTATAAATATATTATATATTTAATTGTTATACAAAATTCTTTTCATTGACAGAATGTTGTCCATCACGAATTCTTTTCAAGAGTGAGCTTTTGGGAAATCAGATTCCTCCGGGAATCTTGAAATTTTCGGGTCCCGACTGGATATTTCGGGTTCACGCACGCCCCTGGCATTCAGACAATCGCCTGGAAGGCGGCGGCACATACATCATAGTATCCTTAGATTACAGATCACATGCTTGGCGTAAGGTAGACAACTACTTCACAATGATTGATGAACATCAGTCCGAGATCCTTGAATGTCTGTTTTCCAAGAACTTGCACTAATTGTATGGATGCAGAATACTCGGACTACTTCTTTCAACTTTCACTTCGTTCCTGACCTTGTATTACCCTGATGAGTTGCAAGATGTCGAAACTGACAACTCCGAAAACCAATCTGAATGGAATGTTCAATTCACAGATTTTATTTCGGATAAAAGATTTCTTGACCGAATATTGCTAGTTGGAGAAAGGTTAACTCGCAATTTGAATGCAATCGACTGCAACGAGAAATCAATACGTCTAGACAGAGTACTTTAAAAAATACCGTAAAAACGCAACACAATGTTTGCCGTTGATACAGTTATAAGAACTCATTCCGAAGATTACATCACAAAATCTTGGCCTTCCGTTTCGTTAAATAAATGACTCAAGTTTTAGTGGGATTTTTGTAGGTCAGGCGAACGCGATACACAGTCTCGAAAGTAATGGTTCAATTTTCACGGATGTAACAACGTTCGTCAATGGAGGAGAGCGGAGATTCATTCGGTAGACCGTACAGCACGGGATTCATTAATGCTTACGACACGCTAAACCAGTTTTGGAGCAGCCAGTACCGATGAGTCAAGCTGGGAGATACGTTAAGGAGCTCGTAACAGCGGATTAATAAAACAAGAAATGCTTCTCTAACTGGCAATAACTGCACAATAGGAGTGGCAAGCAAGTGGTTTACGATTCATTCTCGGTTTGATCTGGCGCGGACGAATTTGACGATTGTGGGGAATCGCGTTGCTCGCTGGTGGATTTTCATCGCGAATGGGATACGTAGGAGAAAATAAAAATTTCTCTTACTCATTCATTTTTCGTGTATAATTTTATAGACCTCTTGCCGTATTTTAACGAGTCAAATACGAATGTTACGCCTTTCTTTTTAAACGAAATAATATTTGATTCGTTGGTAATCTACTTTTAGCATTAAAATAAATGTATCCATACAAAAAATATAAATTTTCTTCTCTCTTCTACATTCTTCGGGATAAATACGTTTTAATCACTGTAACTGCAAAGAAAATGATACGGCAAGGTGTTAAAAAATTAACTAATAATTTTTCGTTACTGGACGCAAATGATATTGCTTCCGTGAATGCGTCTAATTTGTTCGAAAGATTTTGTTACCGATTGCTGTACGATTTTTTCGAAGAATCGGCCACTGTGCGCTGTCTGTTCGTGTCCCGTCAAGGCTCGGCCAAGACGAACGAGAGAGTCGTTGACCGACATGCTAAGAAGCCCACGCGTATTCTGCACGCATTGCTAACCCTGTGTAACCCACGTAACCCCGTTTCGAAGAACGAACGAGGAAACGAACGAGACCGTACGAATGACAGAAGGGAGAACACCGGCGGCGGCGTCTAGTTTCTGCTCGCCGTGACAGGAAATCGTTGGTTTAAATTAGAAACAATAACCGAGCCGTGCACAGGCTCTCGCCAGCGGCCTCTTTTGTTGTACAGCCTGCTCCCGAATTATTCCGCTAACCTTCGCGAGCGTAATTTACTCCCACCGAAAACCACGGGCATTTACTTTCGACTTCCTCTCCGTCGACATTCCGGGAAGTTTCTTTCGCATAGTTGTGTCCATCTTTTCAAGTTCGTAGATTGGAATGACTGTATCGCGCGTTTGCTGAATTTACTGTTTATTCGAATATAAACTAGTTCCATGTAAAATTCACTTAATACTCGAATCGACCGAGTGCATTTTCGATTATTCAGTACCAAAAAAGACACGTTGAAAATGTTCCTTTTCTCGTTAGCCACGAAAATGACACAACTATTCACTAAATTGATTCGAATGGAACGTCGGGATTTTAGATGAGAAAAAATTCGCATGAAATCGAAACATGGTCCGGGAGAGTAAGTTTTTTGGGGTTGACTGCACACAACGATTGTTTCGTTGCCGAGCGTTCGGTACCATTTTGGCGTGCTAATTTAGAGCCACCCTGTGCAGGGTATCATACCGCTCACACATACATGTACACACACACACGTGCGCGCGGCAATGGAAAGCGCACAGGGATTACAGCGCACAGCTGCAGCCGAAGTAATAAGCCTCTCCTCTAATTCGGTACACGCCAGGGATGTCGCTAATCCTTGCTACCTTCGGTCGTTTTTATGCCTGTGGATCGTCTTACGTAAACGAACCGCAACTCGCGGAGAAACGCCAGCGTTCCTCGTCCGTCCTGCTTGTTTTATGGCCGCCGATCTTTTTGCCGGTGCTTTCGGAACGCAACCGGTACCCATCGTTTCCCACCAGACTCCTCCTCTCTTTGTCCGTAATTATTTACGATTCGTTTTACGGGGCTCGGTGCGGAATAAATCACGAAACGATGATGTACTCTCCAGTATATTGAACTCTCGTCGTGCATCGATGTAGCTCGAGAGGTTGTTAACACGTTTCAGAAAACATATCAACGCCGTAGAAAGTCTTTCCTGTATCGACGTTCCTTTTTTTTTCTTTTTATCACCGATCAAACCCCCGTACGACCGTTTGATCGACGATTTCGTGGATCACTGTCAACCGTCCATCGCGTAAACCGAGATCTTTATTGCACGATTATCGGATGCTTTCGAGTTTCGTTTGAATAAATGATATTTTAATTGGACATTCACAGTCCATGTTTGATTCCGATGGTGGGAAAGTACGTGGTCCACGATAGCCCCTTTGGTTCACGCGTCATTTTCCTGTACGAAGCAACGTCGGTCGCAGTTTATACCTTGTCCGGAGTGATTTACAGGTCGATTTATGCTTTGCACAAACATTGTTTCATGTTGAAGCGCGTAAAGTCTTCGAACGTCCTCGTAATTCTTCTCGTGTCTGCGACAAAGTTCTTTCAGTGAATCAATTTAATGTTCGAAATCGTGATTATTCAACAATGTTTATTTTGCACAGAGATTCGCAGTCTACTCGGTGCCAATACGAGAATACGTAATTCGAAGCATGCTTGTAATCCACACCGTAGACAAACACCGAATCGATGCAACAGTATCGGAACAAATTCATCGAGACATCGACGCAGCCCTGGTTAATTGACCACTAGCGGTCCCAATCGACGAAACAAAACGACCACGACGCGCAGGAAGTCGTCGGCGAAGTCGAGGCAACAGTTATCTATCGTGAAGCGTTCCTCGATAGATAATCGATTCGGGAAACGGTCTCGTTGCTCGACTTGATCGCGAGTGCAGTTTCGCGATCGAACTCGCACTCGCGAATATTCAGCGGGAATCGCGCGCGCACTTTCTTCGGTGAAATCCGCATTATCGGTTTCTTTGAAGGCACTCGTCGCGTCCGGTTTTGTTTGTCGAGGCGAGCTCGCGAATTTTATCGCCGGCCATAAAGCGTCGGTATAAAACCGAAGGATACGGGTGTAACGACACGAGGAAACGAGAGGCCGTGTGCGCTACCTTCGCAGAACAGGCGCGCGTGCACACACGAGAGAGTGCAAGGGCCCTGTCGTCGACCATACAAACCGATACCTTTGTGTGCCTATGTGTGTGTACGTGGTGTGTAAGAAACACGCGCACACAACCGGTTGAACAACCAGCCGACCGCCCGTCAGACTTACCGGCATTGTTGCCTAGTAGTCGAGTTACGTGTTTCGCGAAGAAGTTTCGCGTTATTTCTGGAATACACGCGATTCGTGTCCCGCGAGCAGAGCCACGCGCGATACCTGCTCGCGTGCACGCTCTCTCCCTCTCTCGTTGAAACTTTACGCAGGCACCGAGAGAGTCTTGCTTGCACGCCGCTGAATCTTTCCCTGAAACTTCGCCGTGGCTCGCTCCAACAATTACGTCATTCAGCAATTAACGGGGAACGAGGAAAAAGGAAACGCGAGCGTTCGAACGATTGAAAAATCGAGAACAAAGTTGCCTGTCGATTTCTACGCGCTGGAAAGCTCGCTGGTTTGCGGCCGATCCTTCGCGTAACGATCGCGATGATTTTGCAGTCGCTCGTCTCATCTTGTTCTCGAATTTCCTCGTTTTTCGAGTTAGCTCTCGAGTTCCTAGGTCGAAAGTTAAGAAGTTTGAGATATTTGCCTGAGAAAATTTTATTTTAAGGAAATAGTTACTTAGCCTGTAAACAATATTTTGAATAATGATACAATTTTTAGTGAAGCCTCCGAGTCGACACTCGAGAATCAGGGGCTAATATGATACCCCTGGGCATAAAATCGGAATACATTATCGCGCCGGCGACAGAAACAAGCAATTTTTATTCATAGTTACAGTCGCATCAATCTCCGAGTCGAGTTATTAGCGACCTCACGGTAGCGCTGATTTCACTTCCGCATTTTATTTCCTCGCATGCACAGTTCTATCTGGCAACTCGATCTCGCAGCCGGCCGTCCAACGCAACGAAGTTGTTTAGCAAACAGAATCTAAGTTACAACTGGAGGAATTAAAGAAACTGCCTGCGGTCTGAGCCGCCGGCTTAAAATAATTTCGAATCCCTTGTGTATCTTTCGCGGTGAATTACGAGCGTCATTAGCGTGGAATAGAGAGAATAGGTTTTAAGCGTGGCCAAGAATAGTAGAAGAGATCGGGGTCGAAAGTAACATGTAGACTCGCTAAGTAATATTTTTGTTGTAAATGTAACACGGTCTCCCCTACTTTCTTCAATTGATAGCTGAGAGCAACCTTGTCGAGTGTACCACAGGATCGCGTTTTATTACTCTCGTTCCTCGAAGTCGCGTTATCACCAATGTCAATAACTCGCTTGCCTGGAATACAGGTCGGCACTCTTTGATAACCCATTCGTCCAAAGCTTTTATTCTCTTGGAATCGATTTTTTTTTCAATTTTCTTTTGATTTATCAAGGATAACGAGCCTCTCCGGGTCGCCGCGCTCCGCGAGAGCTTTGTCTTCGCTGCGCGCCGCTCCTAGGCACTGTTTTTCCTGCTCGTTCCCGTTCGACAATGGTTGCACTCGGTTTTTCCTCTCGCGATGTTGCCCGTTTGATCTTCGGGGTTTTCTTATCGACCATCGGGAGACGTCTCCACTCCGAGGTCCATCAATATCGTTCTAAGATGCTGGCCCACCCCGTGCACTCCTTGTCCCATTACCGCTTCTGGTCCTGAAACAATTTCTTTGATAATCTTTACACAGATCCCTCTATCTTCCGCTCGAGAGATGCTCCGGTGGCATCGGTAATTGGTTCAAGAGGAAAGGACTATTCACGATCGCTCGCCACCACCAATTATTCATGTTCGTGCTGCCGACCGATCGTCATGATTAATGGTCGACTTGCATTCCTCGCTGAGCTTCGAATTCGTGCTTGTCCTTGTCGCCGCCTACCCGAAATCATTCTCAACGATTATGATAGGAGATCGACTTGCGGAGTCGCCGCACGAAAATGCTGACAAAAGGGAATCCAGCTCCGATCGCGTTACCCTTCAAATATGTTTTTCGTTTAAAAACTTGAATCTTGAAGCGCTTGTTTATTTCGTACATTCTGCTCATTATCTCAGATTAAAATCGCAAACCAATTATTGCATACATTCTGCTCGTTATCTCAAATTTAAATCGTAAAGAAAATTCGACTGCAGGACGAAACCAATATTACGATGGTTGGAAATGTCCTCGACTCCCAATCGCCACGTAGATGAACCGAATAGCGAACACTTCTACCAAGGGTGTACGTTAACGTAACAATGGGTGGTTCTATGTGTGAGTGGAATTTGCGAGGGAAAAGGAATCGGTGGACGGGCGAGATAGGGATCCAAAACCAGTAGAGACAAGCAGGTACCAGACCCTCGAACAAGGAAGCGGCTCCTTTCACCGAGGTACCGTTCTAACCTGAATGAGGATCACTTCCTGACCTGAGTTAAGACGCAGGTATACCCAGAAAATTTTCGGGCTCCCTCCTGTCCCTCCCGGCAAATCCGTTTCTTCTTCGTTCACCGCACTATCGCTGTATTTTATTCCTTTATTACCTTCTTCCGAAATTAAAGTACTCGATATACCCTAAACACGAACGCCCATTACTGTTAACACAACCACAGGACAGGTAATCCCTTTAAAGACGAGCCGATCTTCCTTTTCGAAAGAACCGGTTTCGAAGATCCAACCAGACACGCGTCTGCGGACGATCCGAAGAGATCTTCACGTGAAGTTGACACAATATCACATTAAATAACATACAAATTGTTGATAGACTGCGGATCTTCTTTATGTACTTATAACACGTGCAGCACGCGTTCTATTTTAGTGCAGAAATTTATTGACCATTTTCTATCATGCTCTTTTGTAAAATGCGCACAAGAGTATTTTTTTTTATTTTCATTTCATTTTGATCTGAGGGAATTCGTTAGTGGGAAAAAGAAATGAGTCTAATCTAGCTTGGCTGAAAAACTGAAGACGATCGAAAGTGTATACCATAAATTATGGAACTGGCCGTATATCGAGGCATTACCGTACTCGCAGAAGTTGGTCGCTCAGCCAGCGAATGATCTGGAAACGGGCTGCTCGACGTGGATCGTGTAGATCCTCGTAACCGACGAAGGTAGCTAGTGCGGATGCCAAGGTTTTGCCAATATACAGATTGTTCGATCGAATGGCATCGTAGTCTAGCAGTAGCCCGGAGTCGTGACAACGGGCAACGTGGAATTCCAGCGTGCTGACCGTTCGCTTGTTCCGACTGCAATCTACCGTCATTACCGACATCACAGAGAGCTCGTTAGTCTCATTTATATTCACGTTGCTCGAGTACAACTTATGTTGCGAAGGAGACGAGGAAGTTGGCCTAGACCGTCCTGCGCTATCGTTGTTGCGCCGGTCTAGAGGGAAACCGGGTAGCTCCTCTCTCTTGTCGCTCTCCAGAGCTGACAAAGTGCTCCTAGTTCCGGCGTTCCGTATGTTCTTCACGTTCCGTATAAACTTTCTACCCGGGTGGTAATGCTCCTTTTAACGAAACAACCTCGTTCCCGTCCCCCGTTGTCGTTCGCATCTCTCCTCCAGCCTCGTCGAGATTGTTTCTCGGAAACGTCTTAATTGTAGCCGGCCTCTCTTTCCTTCTACTCCCTCGAATATCACTCTTCCAGCTCTCACCCTTTGAAATTCGATTTCAGACGCGTCACACGCTTCCCTGGCTCCCGTCGATATTCCTGTTGCACGATTTCCGAGGCGCAATTGCTTCTCACACCGTGGCGTTTCCAACCTTTGCACTCAAACTTCCTCTTCTAACTCTCCTCCGTTCACATTTTCACCACCGGGACGAGTTTAATAAGCTTGCGTTAACCCTAAGCGAAGGAGTGGCTTCCCGAGTCACAACGGAATATTAAAACGTGTCGTATATCTTAGTTGGGATGCTTTAGAACGATAATTTTCAAATGATCTTAAATAGTTGTTTAATTAGTAAATTAAATATGGAAGTAGAGGTCCTGAAGAGTGAAGTTTCAAAGTCGACTCCGAATTATTAGTTGGGAGTGCGTTCTCCCCGATCGAAATTAGTTTCCATCAATATTTTCGCGAATATGACGCGGTTCAGCGGTGCGAGGGTTCGCGCACGCACGACTTTGATTATTCGACATTCCCGTGGTGTACGTGTGGCAATCGCCATCGTCCTCTTCGTTCCTCGCCGCGCGGATTTCCCCGGGGCCTGATGCAACTGTAATTGGCAGTACGTGCCTGGATACCGATTTCGGTGAACACTTCGAACCGACTCGTAAACACCACGAAATTACCCGCCCTATGAAGCTTCGCGACAATTTCACGAATTATTCGGGTTGTCGTTGTTTCCTGTTTGCTCCTGTTTAAATTCACCGTGCCGCGCTACAGTTCTCTGTAATTGTATTTCCTTCAGGCAGAAGTAAATTGGGTTTAACCGGCTCACACCGCACCACTTACAGGCTCTCACCGCTGAATTCTTCGTCCTCGCGAGAAAACTGTTTGCTATCGATCACACGGATTCCATTCGATTTATCGGCTACACTTGTAACATTTTTGTAAATTCAGACCGAGGCAACGGGATCGATCTACAGTCTCTGTTTGAGATTGGCGCGCACGTGCGCCACATACACTCCCTAGAAATTTGCGCGGTTCGACAAGCAGAGCGCATGATTGGCCAAAGCTTTCCGATCCTTCTGGATGTTTCGCGAACGCTCTACCAGTAAAAGGAGCACGTCGAATCTTCCAGAAGGAACGAGATAACAAAAGAAGGAGACAACACGCGGTTTCGCTCCTTCTCTAGCAAACGCGACAGCTGTCGTGACGGGTACAATTGAAATAGTGATTTTTTCTCAAATTCTTTTTATGGTAAATCTTCTTTAATTTCCACAGTATAGTCGATCCTTGTTTATAGAACAGAGCTAATAGATTGTAGATCCTCGTTATAAGATCATCGCAATCCCTACATTCAGTCTCCATAACGAAGTATAATCAAGGACTCCAAAATCTCTCGCGGCGTTCTCATTTTCATCCCCTCTAGACGCGTGAAATTTTCATGAATCGAAGGCTGGTAGGGACGAGTAGGAATAAAAAAGGGGGTCAAACGCAGACTGGAAAGGGTGGTAGGAAAAGGGGCAGGTTGCCCCGGGTACAAGCAGCTTCTTTGGATTCCGTTCGGCGCGTCGAAGGGTGGGCTGCATGCTCATGAACGTCAGCAATGCTTCCCACCCCCTTCGACGAAGGGGTGGGAAACACTGTTGCAGTGAATCATCATCACGGGGGTCGGACTCCCTTAACAAGATACGTCGTTTCGAGAAGGGTGCACGGTGATAAACACACGGGCCTCCGCAAGGTCCGGCGTATTCGGGAGACAATAAAGGAACGTACGCGCGGCACCCTCATTTCGGGGGTCGTAAGTCTGCGCTTCTGTAACGCTCGACTATTACGAGGGTGGTCCCCGTACCTCGAGTGCCTGCTACAATGACGTACTGCGTCGTAACGCCGAAATCTTGCCGCGTTCCCGGACAAACGAGGCCCTCGTCCCGTTAAATTGTATCCTTGGATTTTCAAGCGTCGCTGGATTTTCGTCGCTATTAAATCGCGCCGGCCACTGTGCCGTGAAATCGCGAGCTCGCCGTGTGTTGGCTGTGCGAAGGAAGTTCGGCGTCTTTTTTAACTGTTATTTAGCTTTTATTCGTAAATAAATTCATGTAACTTGAGAACATTGACAATTATTTGATCGACAATGCTTTCAGAGGATTTTTGTCGATGAAGTAAATAGGGTAAAGTTACCAGTTACCGGATATTTAGTGACGACTTGGAAGTTTGTTTATTGATTTGAAGGCGTTCTGTAATTTATTTTGCACTAGGTGTGATAAAAGATCGATTACCAACCTTTCCTCTGGACGATATTGTTAAAAACCAAAAGTAATATTAACGAAATATGGTCCTATTTAACGGACACAAGAAATTTGTGATAACAAATTAATTAATTTCTTTTTCTGACGTAGCACAATAAAATCATTACTTTATTATCCTCTGATGTATCACAGTTTCTTTGCATTTTGTATATCATCGACAGGAATTATTGCAATACTTTTGATTTATATACGAAGGGGACATCAATTTTATTTTTCAAAATAAAGTAATACTAGGTAGGTCATGTTACTTTTATTAATTTCTGAAAAGTTTGTTTTGTGTTCAATAACCGGATGGTGCACGGTAACTGGTACTATTATCTTACTATTGGCGGAATGATTGTCGACGAGGTCAGGGTAATCGGGCTAGCCGCAAGCGACAAACGCAGAAGTTCGTCGGACGTGTATAGGAAATCCCAGCGCGACGGATGGCGCATCTGTCGCGTTACGAAAACCGGCGAAAACCGGGGAAAAGAATGCGCTCCGTACGCATTATAATAAAGTCGACGCGTAGGGGGTTACACGGCTGGCACGAACAAAACGCCTTTTGTCGCGACGACGAAGCGGACAAAGCCGACGGACACGGTGTAGCGTAACGCGATGTAATGCGTAGGGTGGAAAGCTGGCTGAAACGAGGGAAGTAGAGTGCAGCCACGAGCGGTTCAGCAACCGCAAAGTATATAAAGCGGAAACCATACACCATTCAACGAGAGTCACATTGCTGCACCGTGTATGCACCGCGCGGTGCAGCGCGGCGCCTCGTCCTCTTCTGCGCGGCTTATTACGTCGACGACAAACGAGCACGCGATTGTTGCCGGTCTAACAGTCACTTTTTAACGCACCGCCTGCACTATCCGACAGGGAAACGCGATGTTAGGGTGTCGGGAAGCTTTCGATAACAAAAAAACATTTTCTTTGTACTCTCACCTGGGGTTGTGTTAGGTCAATTCGTAAGTGTAAGATAATATAACAATCTGAAGGGAAAGTTCTGCCGTGTTTTAGAGAAAACGTTTGAATCCTTCATAATATTCAATGATAAAATATTCCATTGTTTCCAACGACTTCTTACAATTACCTGCTTATTTAAAATATCACAGAACTTTTCTAACCTAATATTTAAGTCATTCTACTTATTCCTAAAAATGTGTGTAACTTTAGAGCTTTTGGGAACAGTTGTAGCGGTTGTTATATTCAAGAGAATCCATTCGGGGATGAATACGTGGCAAATGTGTCACAGATGTTCGTAATTGTGTCTTCGGTTGGGAAAATAACGTAGTCAGTTATTACTACCATCTGACGTGAACAATTTGTTTTGAATGGCTATAGTCACAGCAGTGTATGATTTAAAAAATAGGCATTGCATGAGAAACGTTTTTTTTAAATCTTTAAAATGAATGCCTGTCTATGCCAATCTTGGCATAGAGATGGATTATTTTGTAGAGCACTGTCCTAGCTCCGTTGAGAGCGAGAGCGACTATACCACGCCTACTACATATGGCTCTGACGTCATTGGACCCGAAGCGTTGCTCTCGGGAGTAATCTAGAACGCGGAGAGCCTGCTATAATGCATGTGAACTCCGTTTAACAAGTGTATAAATGTAGAAAATTCGACAGATGATATAAGCTAAATTATTCTTGTTAATTTCCTAATCTCTAAATTACGATGAAACTTATTACTTAAAGATGGGTAGTATATCAGCTTACTACACCAAAAGGAACCATTCAGCTGAGTTTTTAAAGTATTATCACCTACTTAAGGGTTAGGGTCGGCTGATAAGATAAGCGTTGCTCAAAGAAGCCAATTTGGAGCGCCTAATGTGAGACATATGAACAGCGTGTGTCCACAGAAATCAGGGGATATATTAAAGGTTCTGAAAAATTGATAAATGTTTTCATAAGATAAGATCTCAGAAAGCAACGTTTTAAATTATATATTGCTAAACTTCTCGTTGTATCTAAAAATATCCGTTTACGTCAATGTCTAGAGAATTATGATAACCGTTTAAGGGTTCGAATTTTCCGGTTAATGTGGTTATAGCATGAATATGATTTTATCCGCGTCCAACAAGCGATTTTACGGAGCGATACTTGGAATTTCTTGGAGCCATCATCGTACCGAGCAATTTCCCGATATTGTTTAATCGGGCATTATCGTTGCGAAGCGCACGGCCGAGAAATTGTTATTTTGGAATGCATAGGGTATTCGCGGAATAAAGAACGGTGTAATCCTTTCCCCATAGCCGAACGGTCCGGGGAGGTTATCCGAGGTGGAGGACGGGAATATTTGAGACAGAATCTCGAAGGGAATTGGCTTCACGCCAGAGAGGATCCCGGAAACGTAGTTAAATTAATTGATATCGACGTGCCAGAATTTCACGAGGATAGCGCCCGTTGCTTCCGGTTTAGTTGCACCTCTTCCAGGCACCGCTCTTTGCATAAAGATACTCGATAGCCTGGTTGGTAACGAACAACTGCGCCATCACCCTTTCAAGGAATTAACCGCAAAGTGCTCCAGTAATTTTAATTCAATTACCTGGAGATAGACGGAGCAACAAAACGGAGAACCTAACGGAATTACAACGAGGACCATTTTAATTGACTGCCGCGGTGGTCAATGGCAGCTATTGATCTTCTTGGAAACCATTTTTGGTATAAATAGACTGCGAATCTTTATTCAAAAGTAAAAAATGTTTGCGTTGATTGCAAGACACAAGAGCCACAAATGAAAATTTATTAATTATCTTATCAAGCTGAAAAATTAATTGTGTATCCACTGTTTATTTATAACAAAGTTTCGCTCGTATTTCCCGCGTCAGTTTTGCAGGGCTGGTCTCGAAGATGAAAGTGCAAGTATCATTTTCCTTATCGATACCAATTACAAGCGAGTGCATCAAGTTCTGCTTATCGCGGTTTCTGTTGGTAATCTGTCGATGAAAACGATTCACGATCAGAGCATCGTCTGAGGCGCAGACGATACGTGTGTCGCTGATAAGTATGACTTATGTGATAGTTATCGTTGGTTGCCCGCGTTCACTTACCCGTCTCTGGCGCTCTCGGTCCCTTTTGTTAGGTATTGTATATATTACCGGGCACGGTTCGTTAGCTAAACGCGAGCAACGTTTCCACGAAGCGATATCTCACTCGTCTGGTTCGTATCGAGTGTCTCTTATCGCGCGAAGTACTGTTGCTTTTGATTTCTTCATGTCACTGAACAATGAAAATACGAGCGAGAGGATCTGCGATTATTCTGCTACAATTTTTAGCAATATCCCCTCTGAAGACTCACTTCGTCCTCTGCGTATACAATATTATCGTACGAATGTGATCATTAGACTGACGATTTTGATGCAGGATAAAAATGAACTGTATTCATTACAAGATGCAGAAATAATAATTAATATTTTTTCCTGTGACTGTTCTTATAAATATATTCCAGCATTATTCAGGTGAAGGAGCATTCAACGATATCTTAAGCCAAGGTAAATTTAATTTAATGGTTCGTAGCAGCAGTCAGCTAAAAATGGTAAAGAACCTTGAGAACAGAGCGGTTTAAGAAACGAAACGAAAATAAAACAGCTATTTTAAATAGTATGCTAAAAGGGTGCCCGATCGATATGCTTTCTTTAGTTCTTTAGGGTCACCGTCCGCTTTATACACAGTCATTTTAGGGTTAAAAGGATACGTGGGGTGCGAGAGAGTCACCCTAACCAACCAGTTGCACACAAGTTTCCACCTACCGTATCTTCCGGTACGATCCTCATAAGAGATTTTATCCAATTTCAATTAATAACCAGTATCTGCTTACCTCTCGTATAGAAACCGTTTATTTATCTGTTTATACTGGTAATAATAATTACGATATTTATAATACCTCATGCGCGCTTGTTTCATGTAGCCGGTGGATTGCAACGTTTCAATGAATTTCGCATTCCACTGGACACCTGTTTAATAATTACCAGATCCAATTAAATATTTCGTAGCCTGCGATACCGGCGACTGGCGAAGGATTTTATTTAAAAATTTATTACGTTTTCCGCTCTCCACGCTCGAAACTAGAAACAAAAAACTATACACAGTCCCAGCGTGTTTCGCGTTTAATTTGTGTATACAGCTTCTGCAAAAGAAAATATTTTATCAAAACCGTGGACGAGATCGTTGAAAATATTATTCGAATGTTTCTTCGAAACGAGAAAAACGTTTAATGTGTGTATTCGAAAAATGTAATAGATCAGTTAACGACGTGTACTGTCACAACGAAGTGTGACATTTCTACAATATTTTTTAGCACTTCGAAGGGTGAAGATTTTCTCTGAACTTTTTGATGATTAACGTCCCTTGTATCAACTTGGCACAGTTGTTCCGAAATAAGCTATACAGTTCTGTTATTCGTAGGTAAATTTGCCCAAAACATCCTCGAAAGTTTTCATGAAACTTCATTTTGCTTTGTGTTTCACCACGTCTCTCGTAATGAAGGCAGATGTTTATTTTTAACTCCTTATGTTTCAAAAATTACATGAAATTATCTTGGCTGCTTAGACCCGGCAACTAGGAGTTCGAAGTGTACGCGAAGGGGTTAATTTCGGAGCCACTGTGCATAGAAAGAGAGAACGACAGCGAATATAGAGCGAGAGAGAGAGAGAGAGAGAGCATGACTCTCGCTTTTAGCAGGCGCACGGTGCGGTGTACCGTCGTTGCACCTTGCCTCTTTATCTCCGGTTCGTGCCGGGACACGCCTATTCGCGAGCACTTATTCACCGATCCGCCCTGTAGACGTAGGCGGTCTCGTTTCCCTTTCGTGAGTGAAAATCCCGAGGACCTGGCGATCCGATAAAAGGGCTGCGAGGGCGACCGTCCCTTTGGAGCCACTTAGAAAAAGCTATGAAATAATCGTTGCCCGAGAGAAAGCGAGAGAGACCAGACCACTCGGAGAGCCTGGTCGTAGTTGTGCGCGTGCAACATAAGGCTCGTGTTCTGAATTTCTCAGATTTTGTCGCGCAAGTGGTTCCAGAGAAGCTCCTCGATAAGACATCGGTGCACACGGTCCTGGGAGCCGTATCATTTCACAAGAGATGTCTGGCTTCCCTTGCTGAATTCCAGCTCGTATCTCTCTCTCGCTCTCTCTTTCTTTCTTTCACTCTATCTCCCTGCAGAATAACGGTTGATCATATCGATTCTACACGATGCTTCAGATATCGTGTTTCGATGGTCGCGGCGCAGATAATGGGGGAATATTGTTATGGTCGCGTAACGTTCGGCCCGGTAACGACCCGGACACATCCAGCGGCCCCCTCTCTTTCCGACCCGGTCACTGAATAACATTCTCTCGCGAAACGATCGCGTAGATGATAAGAACGACAGGTGCATAAATGACGTTAATTACCTGGCTGGAAAACGTGCTGCCGAGATGACGGAGAATGATATTAATGAAATAATGGGCTGTACAGGCGTCTCACTAATTTATGATTATATTCCGATCGGTGCGAGAGGTTATTAACGTTATAATTAGAAATAAACGTCGGCCGCGAATAGAATTGAATTATGAAATTCGACGGATGCGCGAAAGCGAACGGGGATAGTCGGAAGAGCGTGTGACCGTGTGTCATCGTGCGACTCGTAATGGACGCCATAAATTCTTTGATTGTCGCCGTAGATTCATCGGTCGGCGTCCGTTCTGATCCGATTAATTAAGTATCGGCACCGGCGCCGATAATTTCGCTTAACCGTGAGATCAAACGGCTGATGCGCATTAACCGTCGTTTCGACAGAAACCGGTGGAAAAGGGGTTGGGAAGAGGGCGACGGTGTTTTATGGAAAATTCAGCTATTTGCGGCGGATGCACGGCCGTATTTACAGAAGGAAATGCGTGCCGGTTGAATGGCGATTAATATTAACGGTCGACCACAACATGACCCGCGAGTTCGGAAAACCGACGACTGTCTGCTCTCTCCTGTGTACCCCCCTTCATCCACTCACGCACATCCCCCTCCCATCCTCATACGCCAGCCGACACGCCTCGACGATTTGCTATTTGCGAATTTACGCGATTTTGGTTTTAAATTAGACCAATCAGCACGCAACGTCACACACGCGTATAATTAGCAAATGTTTGTCTGAGACATTACCGACGCGCTCACACTTTTGCATAATCGCCGGACGTATTTATTATTTATTGTTGTGCCGGTGCGTTCGATGTTGTTGACGAAAAAGCTCGGCAGGAATGATTCTTGCCTGAGGCGTTTTATAGAATACAAATTGGATATTATTCCCTGGAAAAACGTACAAACTAAATAAATATTTTTACAAGGATAAAACTCGACGTGGCTCTCTTGGGAGTTCTCTTCAAATATACGATGTTTCAACAATTTCAACTGAGAAACCTATTCAGCAACGTTGAAGTCTCAACATTCATCTGATCGCATGGAGCGTCTTCGCTCCTTGCATTTAATTGTGGTTATAGCTGCTACGTTTCTCTAACTATACTAAATTGGAACGCTCGTTTCGGAGGAAACGTCAAAATGTTCCCATCTGATGATATTAAGGAGCGTTATAAATCACCTAACCAATTTAGGGTTACCCCTCGGATGGCACAGCTTGGGTTCACATTAACCCATGGTTAACAAAGATTCCATCTAATTTCAAAATCTTAATGCTCTCATGGGTCGTTCAAATTAGTAGCTATTTATATTCTAATAAAGAGAGAAACGTTCATCGTCGAAGCATCAGGTTAAAAATATATGAAAGACGATCCACACATGAAAATCTTGTAAACTTGAACAAATTATTAAACACAATTACCCAGCCAGAATTGTAATAGCTGGGTCGTGATGCTCTAATGGGTCGTCCAAATTAGTAGCTATTTATATTCTAATAAAGAGAGAAACGTTCTTCGTCGAAGCATCAGGCTAAAAATATGTGAAAGAAAATCCACACGAGAAAATCTTGTGAACTTGAACAATTGAACACAATTACTTGGGACAGGTAGCTGCGTCTAGTTAGCGATCATGTTGAAAAGCCGAGTGAAACAAAAGCGAAGAGAAGATTCACTCTGTCGAAGATCCTCCGCTTCGGTTGGCTTCTTCGGTTAGCTCTCGCAACTTACAACATAATCAAGGAATTCGCATCCTCGTTCAACGACAAAGTCCAACTGCTGTTCGCCAGGAGTGCTCGCTCGAGGCTCGGAGAGCTCTTGGACGAACTCTCTGTCCAAATATGATTTCGCAGAGCAAAGTCGGTGAACGACCACTTCATTAAGAAATTCCGCGTGGCCAGTTACCAAACACAAGGGCTCGCGCGACCGAGTTTGAAACGGAGTAAACGTTAACAGAACCGACTATACTTTGCGAGATACGTTCCCCTGATGAGAATGGCTTTGGAACAACGATCCCGAGTGTAATCTTTGGGAACGGTTTTCGGACAGTTTTCGGAGTCGACGTTGCTATTATTTATACAGTCCTTGTTAACAAGAAAGGATTGTCCCTGGGCCGTATTACGCGGTATGAATAGTCATGTACGCGCGCAGACTAATCTAAAACTATAAATTCCGCAAATGAACGTCGGACGCAAAGAAGACGCGGCAAAAGAACCCTTGCTCTAGGTAAGCTTAATCCGGAGCTCCTCACCGCATTTTTAAATTGGTGCCTGCGTAGCTCGGACTTACATTTCCGTGAAAAACAGATATATTTCCACGAGAGTTGTTTGCCGTTCCATTACTTTTGAATGGTAAACTTTTAACGCGTCTCTAAAAACAGCCGGATTATGCCGAAGTGCTACTTTTCCGCATACAAAAACACCGGGCGACTACTTTATCCCGGTAGATTTTTTGGCGTTTATTATAATCACAAACATTTGCGCAGATCGTTCCTTTTTGTATAATCAAGTACTAAAAAAATCGCGGTTACATCACCGGTGCCACCGGGAGCACATGTTACACAAAAACTGGTTTCGCGATGTATGTACTTTGTTGAGCGCCGCGCCGTTTAGGTTAATTCGAGCCATAAGTATTTGAGTTTTCTCGTATAATATTTAACTCGGCCGTCTACTCGAAGAGCATCCGGTGTAATGAAAAGTAGAAGTGGTTCAATTTTCCACGATTATACGTAGCGGGAACACGGCGGGGAACATTACGCATGCCACTTTGTGGCGACGCCGTATATACCCAATTTCACCTCCTCTGTGTACCGGCGGGGCCTTTGCAATGCAAATCTTGCCGCGGACACGTATTACTTAACATTCGTCATTATTAAGCTCGACGACTGCCACCGTGAGACTTGTAAATACCATACGGGGGTCTTATAACGGGCGCTAGTAGAAACGGTCTCGCGTACACGGTGTAATTTAATTTGCTATTTTCGTGACTTTACGGGACGCCAGAGTAAACCATCGCGACGTCACCATAAGCTCGACGATGAAAAGTTTCGCGAACGGGCGACGGTCCCGCCATCGCAACCCCGATGCAAAAGAAAGCAATTAATAGACTGCGAATTTTTATGTATTTGTGAAGAAATTGATTGGGTGAAATATAAAACAGTGAATGATGAGGAAACTTTAACAATATCGTAATGTTGTTTTTATTTTTCATGAAGATCCGCAGTCTAGCAATTAATTAGGTACTATAAAATTTTACTCGCGGGTCGAAAAATGTGCGCAATCGCCGCAGGATCAGAGAAAATACTTTAAACCCGTTCCCGTCGTTCTGAAATGAATCTCAGGACCTTTTGTCGCGTTTAATTATACACAACTGGAAGGAGCAAGAGGATCATGCTGGGAGCAACGCTGGAAATTCTTGGGCGTCTGTTATTCGCACAAATGGTATTAATTTTCTTGCGAGAGCGCGATCCTGGAGCTCTCTACTCCGGACGCCAAATTTTTATTTACCCCCTCATGAAACGTCTGGGAATTATTAAGGGCGCCTCGGGAAACGACGACGGCGCAGCCCAGCATCGAGTGTTTTCCATCGTTAAGGGCGGATATCAGAGAGCACGACGCCAGCGATTACTATCTCTGCGTTTCCTGCTCTCAAGAACGAAAGTAAGTAAGCAGTTGCGCTTTCACAAGAAACGTTTTTCTGTCTCGTTTTTCCAGGTCCTCCTTTATCTCGCCAACCCGGGGAATACGTACGGCGAGGCTTAACGAGACCGTAGTAGTTCAACCAGACATTAAATCGGTGTCTGGCCAGCTAACAATTCGCCGGCGTTGTTCCCCGGGAGATTTTCCAAGCCCCCCTGCCAAACAAATTTCTCGCCTAACTATGCGAGTCGCTTCGGAACGACGCGAACGTCTTGTTAGTAACACGTAAGAAGCTTCCACCGACTAACGTCTTAACTAGTTCAAGGGAATTTCTCACGTTAACAATTTTCTATGGATCTTCCGAGATTAACCTACTGCCAACTTAGCAACCGCATCATATGTTGCGTACTATAATATCTACACCGCGGGCTCTCGTGCAAGATGATAAATGTCTAAAACAACTGCAAGAAACTAGAAGTGGAAGGGATGCAAGTCTAAATTGGTGTCGATAAAATTTAAGTTTCAGACGGAGGGTTAACAGTATCAGTATTGTGTAGTTCTCAAAATCCTGGCTAGGATTCACGTTCGTTCACAATCACTGATATCACGGTGAATTTTAAATTTCTATTGTATGTAGATATTTTTTATGGAAGTTATGTAATTGATATATTTAAAGGAGGACCTGATTCAATAGTGTAATCAATTCACGACGTGAATGATTTGGCTCGAATTCCTACACTTTTTGACGTCTCTTCGCATCGATAAAAGCTTGAGCTATATCTAGCAGGTTTTCGACTCCGTTTACGTTCGCCATCGCTCCGGAAGCTGCGTGATAATTCGCTGGGATCGTGTGAAAGGGTTAAGAATCAAGGAAATCGATTAGCACGATAATCCTTCGAGACGGATGCACATGCCGATGTCTGTGCCTCGGCGTGCGGTTGCCTGCAATCCTATGCATATTGATCCAAGGAATTATGGAAACACCGCAGCTGCAAACGTACTGATTTACGATGATCAATTACACGGTGTCCAACCTAATTAAGTGTCCTACCTTGAGGAACACGTCGACGACAGCAATTAGACCTCGACGATCGTTAAACGTTTCTTTCGTTGGCGAACGTGAAAAGTCCTTCAACCGGACAGGACAATGCGCACTTTTTTCCGTCGTTTTCGGGCACTAAAAAGCGCGGGAAAAAAACGCACGCTCGCTTCCGCACGGAAGAAATAGCCGGGCACACTTTTTCCCTGAGGCACCCTCTATTTCTCGCGAGTTTTACGCGCGTTTAAATTAAGAGCGAGCGGCTGTTTGCGCGGAAGCGTTGTACTTCGTATTAGGCGAGTCCGGTTTTAGTTGTATTACGTATTATAACGGGGAAAATTATGTTAACCGCTCCGCCGTGTGCGGAATTCGTGCCACGGTATGCCCCGCAGTTATTTTTCCTACCGTCCCGTTCCTTTCCGAAACCGAGTTTTGCATTTCTCCGAAATCACGGTCTCTGAATTTCACACGCAACAACCGCCATTTCAAACCACCGTTTACAGAAGTAAACAATTTCCGAAATATCTGGCTTTTACAGAGTTTCGCTGCTCTCAAGTCTACTGTTTGTCGGCGTATCGCTGTTACGAATTTTTTTCCCGATTTTGTCGTCGGATTGCAACATTGTTCAACACACCCGGCGATTTTCCCGTGCGAGACAATATTTTGTTTTTGTCAACGGAGAAATTGTATAATTCTACGAAATACAATACCAATAACTCCCTCCCTCCCCCCTCTCTCTCGGATAGCTTGTGCAGGCGCACAGCAAAAGGTATAGTAACGCCGGGTTTTGTTCGTAACGAATTAAACGCATTACAGCTGGTGTGCTTGATTAACACACTTTCGCGTGTTCCACCGGTCCGGTGTGTCATTGTTCTTGCGAAACTCGCATGATCTGGCCACTCGAAATTATACCAATTATCGTACTAATCATTTAATTAGATCCCGTATTCCGAAGTTCGTTTTCAAGAATGACGTAAAATCAACTTTGGCTTTTTTACCTTACTGAATATCTGAAGCATTTTTCAATTTCGACCACGTTGCAGTACTCGTATCATTATTCAAACAATGTTATATTATTGTTTCGAACTAGAGAATCTTATTAATCCTTAGCATTCGAATGGTGACTCAAAGTCGCCACTAATCAATTAGTAAACATTTAAGTACTGTATCAGATATTATATCAATTTTATATTGATATAATGAAAACAATTAATATAGAATGGAGATATTCTAGGTCGGAAGAAATGTTTAGTTTTCGAATTAAAATAGCCCCGAGGGCAAAGGGTTAATTACCGCGTGATTCGTTATGAAAAACGATAAGTGAGTGTAAATATCGAGACCGGACAATGGAAGTGCATAAATATGAAGGATGTATAAGAATGAATCGCTCTAAAAGTATCTAAACCACGAATGAAGGGATTTATGTGCTCCACAAAACACGTGGAACATTTTTAGAGTAGTAAGCTAGACTAGCACCCGGAATCGAAATGCTCGCGAATTCGGCAGCGAGTACGTCGGGACTTTATCATGGAAACGAAGCCATAGGTCGATCGGTCGTCACTAACTACGTTTCCTGACCCCTATGTACCGAGCCACGCATACCGTGATGCGCTCTCGTGGATCCCGACCCGAAGTTAGTACGATTGAACTAGTAATGAACGAG
Organism: Lasioglossum zephyrum; assembly: GCA_028455615.1. Lineage (NCBI taxonomy): Eukaryota > Metazoa > Arthropoda > Insecta > Hymenoptera > Halictidae > Lasioglossum > Lasioglossum zephyrum. The sequence goes on along the minus strand of CM052329.1, from coordinate 16,920,999 downwards.
TTAACAGCCGATTACCATAGTGTACGCGAGTAGGGACTAGTTGCGAACTTTTACAACGACAGGGGTCGAGTGCGTTTACTCTTTTGACGACGGCAAACGTTAGGGGATCAAAGAGAACATATAGCGGTTGCCTATAGCTGTCCGACCGGGTCGATAGTTGAATCATCGGACGAGAAGATGTATATCCAATCAGCTACAGCTTCATAAAACTGTTCTTTTGAGGACTGAAGTTTTCTGCCGTGGAACAAACAACAGCAATTCTTCATACGTCCCGATATTCGATCAGCTGTACACTTCCCGGGATTAAAAGCGATATAATACTGATCTCTTTTAAACTACTTTTATGCAAAATAGATATTCGAATATATACGGTAACCTGAATTAGTTGCGGATCTTGAGGATCTTCAAGATGCAAACGCAGATTCGAAAAGCTAACTTCAATTCAGTTGTTCGATTTCTCTCCTGGATCCAGGCGGTTGTACGAGATCTTGTCTGTACGAAATGTTGATCGTTTCATCTGCACGGTTGTTAGTTCATGAGAACGTAATTGCTTCCAATTATAGATCACGATTAATTATAAAAGTACGCTTCTGTCTGAACTGAAGTGTCCCGGATCGATATGTCTCGCTGTTGCTAAATGCGTAATTAACTGAAACTGTACTAAATAACTCTGTAGCAACTGTGCGTGTCTTGAACAATATTGTAACCGTCTGAATGAGTCGTGAGCAACTATACGACACTAATTATCGCTAAATAATAAAGCAGAGTTTCCAAGGGAAACTAAATTCTCTTTCCTAGCTCTATTCAGTTGATTAGAAGCTAACAGCAGGATATCCTGTGTCCAATTTAGACATTTCGGAGAGGATCCTGAATAAGGTCATGCACCTTAATCCGAATATAGAACATGGATTAGCAGGTATAGGCTGCAGATAGCTAACACCGGAGACTGGCCTGCTGTTGCTCGAAAGAGTTATCCCTGGCAGAGTGTTCGATGAAAATGGTTGGTGGAATTACTGAAAAATTCATTTCACCTACGAATGCTCGTTGTAAATGCACAAAAGCTGCATATAAAAATCTTGATTTTTTGTACTGTTAAGCCACGGCTTTGCAATTGAGGAGAGCACTCGAAAAAGGAGTGTTCTCTTCAAAGGAGTCTTTCTCGCGTGGTGGTTTTATAAGGCCGAATTTGATGAGTCGTGGAATTCTTCATTGGTCATTAATGCTGGACACATTTTGCAAGACTGATGAATTAGCTGACTGTGGTCTTATCGGTCATTGACGCAAGACTGATGAATTGGCATTAGCTGAGTCTGTTCTTCCTTAACAGTACCTACTAAACAACTTCGCACAGATACCATAAATACACGTAATCATGAGACGAGGGTGGACCGTCCTCATCCATGAAGTCTGAAGATGATCCTAGGATCCGAGGGAGTGCGTAACACATTACATAGGGGGTTTCGTATCTCGCCGGTTGTCGTGGGTCCCCGATGCCGGTGCGAGCAGGTGGAATGTGCACGAGCCCGTGTTTAGTCGGATATCTGGCTTGGCAGAGTTAAGTAGGTAGATATAGGTTGGCACAACACGCCGTGACCCACGTGTATTACGTATGTGGTGTCAGCAGCGTGCAGTATTCTGATATTCTTCTTCGTGGGCAACCCCCGTGTAACGCGCACATGCACGCTTCGCCGGGTCGCCGATATAATAGAGGTTGACGTGAACGGATCTCCAGGGGTTCTGTGACCTTCCCCTTCGTAGGGTCGACCAGCGAGCCTAGGTAGCCTTGTTCCCCCAGCCTTATATCTCGTGCACCGACGTCGTTCTCCTATGACCTCGTCGGGAACATCATCGGGCCTTGCACGCCCCTGCATTCGTTGCCTTCGTTTTTTACCGCGCTGACTTTTCTCTCTCGACTGGCAACAGCGTCTTAAGTCTTAACGGTTAAGACTTAACCCCTTGGTGGTTCTCGCAAAAGTATTTGGCACGTGTTTTCTCATGTCGGTTAAAGTAGTCATCTGTTGAAGACATTGTCGGTTTAATCCGGAGTCTATGAAACTCTTGTTGATGATTTTCATGGAACCCATGTTGAAATGGTGAAAACAACCCTTAAATTGTCAAATTATTTTCAATGAAGAAATAGGAAGAAATCTGCTAGAAATAGAAACCAATCCGAATGTTATTTCTTCCCTATAATTTTAATAGAGGAGAAATCAAACATTGACATTTTCAATCTTTAAAATATTCCAACAATTCTAAATTTCATCTACTCAATTTTGCTATAAATGCATAAAGAGATCCGCAGTCTACACATTATCTTCTCATGAAGCGTAACAATTTCGGTGGAATCATAAAATTTGGAAAGCCGAAAAATAAGGACCACCGCATTCCGCGTTGCCGTCGTGTTTTGCCGGCGGACTTTTTCCCCCCAACCAGCCGAGGTTGTCTTAACAGTCCGCTAGAAAAAGCTGAGGGACCGGACCTCGATCAAATATTTGAAGTGAACCTGCCCTTTATTCACCCAAGCCCCGACAGCACCTGCACCAAAACCCAAAACCTCAAAATCCGCCGCGACCAGACCCGACCAGCTCCTCTTCCACGTACCGGAGTCGATTCGTTCCGAGCGGCCTGCGGATCCGCGTTGCGGCCACCCTCGATCCGTTTCGGCTTGCTTCCAACAGCCAAGAACTTCGACGTCGCAACAGTTGGGGAGGGTCAAGAGAGCCTGAGAGTTCCGGAAGCCTGGGGAGGAATTTAGTTCGAGAGACCGGTGTGATTATTTGCGAAGAGCCCTTTGCGCCCCACGTCCACGTGTACTCGGTTACTTGGGAAAAGATTTTTGAGCGACCGAGGCCTTCTCGAGGGGAGTCGCCCCTGGCTCAATGGAGACGCTGAAGGGTGTTCCAGACTCTGCACCCTCGACTGTGAAAATTGTTCTGCCTCGGTAACCCGGTGCAATTGATCAAATCATAAATTAAACTCCGCGGGGGTGCCGATATTTAATTTGCACGAAATACTGGATTCCGGTAAATCGAAAATGGTACTCACTTGCTCTTTCGATATCAATTCAGTACGTAACTTTAACCGCGGTTAAATTGAACGAATTCATCTCCAGACAACCAGAATAAAACTCTAAACTGGATTGTACGAAATTTGACGAGCGGTGTTCAACTTGTTAGAGGTCTCGGTTTCTGAAAATGTAAAATGGATCAGCTTTATAATCAGCCCCGTGCGTTATGTAACGCTATTTAATCTGGAGTTGAATGAAACTGTTTCATTTTCATCCTCGAGCAATTCGTTAGAATTAATAGAATTCTAAATTGGATTTTTCGAAAGTTTGAAGGTGGTTTTTAATTGAATCTCTTGAACGTAGAAATACTAAACACAGTATTTAGTCTAACTGCAAGTTCCTATAGATATTGATAAGATAGAAACTAATTGTAACAGGCGACAGCTGTTGTACTATTATAATTACATACGTCTTGACTTGCTCTTCAGACGTAAAACCTCCTACTGTACACTCACACGTATATTAAATAAAATATTCACTCCGTTAATCATATAACATATAGTCACTGCTTTACTGTAAAATATACTCCGTTTCCATACCCAAATAATACGATCGATTCTCAATTTTTTAGGACTGGAAAATTGTATAATTTCTCTCCTTTGGAAACATAGCACAGCCGATAAAATTAGTGTTTAATCGGTTTCTACTGGGAAGTGGAGAATAGTGCTTCGGTCAGATGGCATCAATGCGGTGGGTATAGCAACAAGATTTTACCCGTAGTTGAATTAAACGGATTTATTTTCATCCTCGGGCAACATGACTCGTACACAGGCCTCTACTAGACTTAAATCAACATCATCGTTGGATTAGGTCCTTAAAGTACGGGGAACATGACTTCTCCATGCCGGTAACTCTTCAATAGAGGCGCCAGGAGTCATAATCTAGTGGCGAGCAACGCCGTGCTCTTGACATTCACCAGCGGAACCGTTCCAACTGTAACTACGAACCTCGCGGTCGCCTTTGAGAACTACGATAATTCTGTCTCGTCACGGACCAGTTGCTCTACATGTCATCTTAATGCCTCGCAATAACTATTTTAGCAGCTCACTCCAATACAGCCAATTGCTCGTTGCCTAAACCTATCACTACCAGTCAAGTAATCGATTTCATATTTTCCATCTTACAATTATTGAAATTACACAGTTTCTTACGCGGCAATTGTTAAAAATTGTACAAAATCTAAACATATAATAGTCTTGTCATTTTTCTAAGCTGAAATATTTTAATCGTTTTTAGTACTAATTACCCTAATTTCGATTTCAGGACTATCTAAAAATGAATCACCACTCTTTTTCAGCGTATATGCGTAACTGTACAAAGTCCGTAAAATGATGTTATTCATCACATTAAAAATAAATTGCGAAATACGTCCTCGAAGGGCTCTGAGGAAACAGAAATCGGCAAACAGCTTCGCGAATGATCTAAAGAGAAGCTTAACTATTCCGCAAGAACTGATTGAATCGCGTTCCTCGGTACACCACGCGGTCTGGCGATTATAATTGCGTCGATGTTGAAAAATTCATTGAAGAAATCATCGGCCATTAATGTTCAAGTGATTGTAAAACGTGAAGCGCGACTGGCAGTAAAGTGTTGCGAGGTAAATTTTACGAGATCCGGTGGCACAAGAGCACGGCAGTATCGTTCGCTACGAAAAGGGGACCGCCACGACTCTAGGCCGGTAGTTTTTAACCTTAGGCTGGTTGTAAGTGTAGGAACAAAGGCGGTTTGGACATGCATAAGCGTGCATACAGTGGCAAAGGGTAGGTGGAGAGATAGATCGGCGGGTTCCCTTCCTTGTTACGTGCTACGTGTGGGACAATATATGCGTGCAGGCACGTACACGCGTGCACACGGTGCACACACGTGCAGCCGGCGCGCTCGGCCCGTACTTATACGGCATTACCATTGCAGGTAATCCTTACGATAGTATACTGTATCTTGCCGCGCGGTGTTCGTTGTTCGGTATTATGAGCGCGCCGACTAATACGGTGCTACGAAGATGTTGCGATCCCAGAAACATACTATAGAAATCCAAATCTCCAGGTAGATGCCAGATATTTCATAAATAATTCGTGCGGCATAACGCCACCGTGAGAACACGCCACCTCGGGCTTCGAAACGCTTGATGCCGTCTTCCGAGACTCACACTGGCCTTCATGATAGCCCCTCGTTGATAGTCATTACCAGACTGCGGATTTTTATGCGAAATAAAACATGTTCGCGTCGATTGCAGGACACAGGAGCCAAATAAAAATAATTATTCTATTACGCTGACACTAATAGCTTGTTGTCCTTAAACATTTTCAACACGTCCACTACTTTAAATTGTACAATCCACAGTTTAGTCGTTACAGTGATTTCTTTTACATGGTAGATATGCTTCTCAAAACTTTACAGGGTGTCTGAGGATTAATTTCATTAGAGGCTCGTCGAAAACATTTTTGTCGCAGGCAGATGGACGCTCTCTGTGCACAGGCGGTTCTTTCCAAAGAGAAGGTAATTCCATTAAAAACCCTTTGATTGGCCAGGATTATGCTGCCTTCGACCATTCCCACTCTCAATTTAAATAGAGGTGGATAACGAATGAATAATTCTTTGAATTCAAATAGGCATGCACGCTGGAGTGTTAATATAAAATGTGGCATTAAAGGTACGGTCCCGAGCCGAGAACTTTTTTCAGACTGAAAGGAAATAACTGCTAGCGTTCTCTGGTTTTTCCTTGGACCTAGAGTTTTTACGAAAAAAAATTACAGGAGACGGGAATAATCTGTAATTCCGAAGGTTTGATTGGAAGCGTGCAAACGGTCCGCGGGAAAAAATCCCGGGTGCTGGTCGTGTGCAAGTCCATTTAATTAATTTCGCGGGAACGGGAGGTCGCGTTCGACGAATATCTCCGGGCAAATGGCGCGGATCGCGAAAGGTTACTGGTCGATAGGGGAAATTTCGAATTTTTCCATCCTTTTGTGGTAGCGTTGATCGGTCCTGCGCTGGTGATTAGCGTCGTTGCTCGGTGACCGTTCGGGACCAGGCCGTCACGCTCGACCGAGCGAAGAAACGCACGCGCTCCATTGATTTATTTATTGTCGAACGCGCTCGCCAGGCGAGACGGTCTTATTCCGAGAATTTTAATTGCTCGGATAAAACGGCGACGCGTGCTCGAGCGTGTGAGCGAGCGAGCGCGTGTTCTCGAGCACAGAACAGAAACGCTCCGGGAACTTGCCTCTGAGCGGAGTGTATCGTCTTTTCCAGTCGATCGACGATCTCGGATCGAGTGCTCTATACATGTTTGTTCGAGCATCTGTTTGCCCGGAGACCTTGCGTCTCGTCGCAGAAAATCCTTAACAAACTCTCCTTCGCTTATGCGCGAATCGTTCTCCGTGAAAACCCAAGGAACACCAATACCTATAAATGGATTGCGGCGAAAGGTCGTAGCATTTGTTGCATATTTAAATGCAGGTTATTGTAGATTTTCTAACGATTCCGTCGGTGCTCGGGCGCAGCGAAATTATTTGTGGAACTTGTGTGCTACGAGATCTATTTATTTAAAATGCGTAGCATCCTTGAACGTTTGCCGATGTTGACGTTGGTCGTAGCGTCTCGTTGAAATAGATTGGGTTATTGTTTCTATCCTGGATTGGGATGGTGAGGGGTAAGGGTAGGGTTAGGACTACCGAAAAGGGGGGAGGAGGGTAGTAGAGGTATAAGGAGAAAGATGTTGGAGATGGCTCTCTCTCTATGACTTAGACACAGGTCACCGTTTGTAAATATTTGTAAATAATTATTGTATAATATAGTTAATTTTAAGTCGCTTAGTTTTAAGTCTGTAGGTTAAGTATAAGTTAAGTCATTAGATTTAAGATCTATAGTAGCAAGGAGGAATAGGTGAAGAAAAGAGGAGGTTTTTTGGTCTCGAATTTGTATCCCTGAGGGGATCAAATAAAGATATATCATCATCACTGTATCCTGGATTGACTTCTAATAGTGAAAAATGTATTCAATTATTAATCTGACCTGAAATTACTTGAAATGGATCCAATAAAATTGAAATGTTTTATAATTTTCATCGTCGATTGTTTCGAAACCGACGTCCAATAAAATTCTATTTCTCCGAATAGAGATTAATGCTTGCGAGCCGTAAATGCGTAAGAGCGGCAGAGAATTGCACAAGCATATGTACATACGTGAATCATAAAAAATGTGCGGAGACGTGGTTGGACATTATAGTTACCTTGAACGCCACAGTTTCGATCGTTGAGCAGCGTTCGTTACGAAAGATAACGATCCGGGCCGATGCATCATAATAACGAGTAACGTGTAACGGTAATTGATCGTTAAACCATGAAATCGTAAAACGTATTCATTAAACGAGATTCGCTTTCGGCGGGTGTGCGGATGAAAATCGACGCGAATTCGGCTCGGCGTGCACGCATCCGCTTCGATAATTAATATCAAAGTAATATTAATAACGGTAACGGCGGCGGCGCCGTTTTGGAACGCGCGAGTTTTATCGTGTCAAGATTTATAGTAACGGCGCGGCGCGGGCCCGGAGAAAGTCGTAAAGCGACGCGGCCGATAGAACCGACGAAATTACCGTTAATTGATTGCGTCAATTAACGCCGCGGCATAATACTTTCTAATTATGCGGCTCGCGCACGCTATACACCGGCGCCTCGTTCACGAAGCTCATCGCCGCCTGTTCAAGACAATCCGGGATCGGTTTTGCAAGTCGAAATCGGTTTTAAGGGGGTAGACTCGGTTCTAGGATTGCAAGGGTGTGGGATACGTCTTCTCATTCCTCGATAATGCAAAGATGGGGGTTTTCAGTAGTGAAAAGCGCTACATAAAAGATTAATCTAGGTCGCAGTCGTCCCCAAATTTTCTATTTTTATTATCACGTTTTTATTAGCTCGGTTTCTTGTCTGTCTATTCGGTGACAGATTTTGCAATTGATTTTAAACTAACTTTCTGATGAGCTAGAACTTGAAATTGGAAATATAACTTAGAATTGAGAAAATATTTGATTGTGAATTTTGAATTGCTGTGAAAATACTTGTAAGGTTTGAAATGAAAAACGTGGGGTGCAAGATGCATCAATTATCTATTTCATGCGATCCACGTTTTTCGTTTTAAATCTTACAAGTATTTTCATAGCAATTCAAAATTCACAATCACCAATTTTCACCACTGTCTGTACGAGGTCAGGAATCAGTATGCGACTAGGAAAAATTATTTTATACTTTTTAGTCCGTTTTTAAAAACGTGGTATTTTTAAAAAAAATTATTTTTATACGTTGATGAAAGCATAATGCTGCTACAGTTACAATAACGCAACGTAAAAATAGGACTTCTAAGGGCGATTGCGACCTAGATTGATCTCTTCTAACGCTTTTGACTACTTAAGAAGTCCATCTTTGCATAATAGAGAAATGAGAAGGGTCTTCCCGCACCCTTGCAATCCTGGAAACGCGAGTCTACCCCCTCCACGCGGATCGGAAGCTGCGTGAGCCGAGTCCCATTACGACGAACACACCGGGAACCGGTAGGCGTGTAACAGTTATTTGAATATTTCACTAGATGTTCATTAATTATGCAACGCCTGCACCCGTCACGAGCTGCAACCGCTCAGCCGATGGAGCTAGTCGCTTAACCTTCATCGCATCGAACGATCGATCGCCGCTGATCGCTAAGAAGCGAGGCCCGGTGGAGAGCCGCGACATTCGAGCAGGGTGAACTTTACCCTCTGATTTTGCTACCGGACCCAGCAGCTCGGCAAATCTTTCGAAATACCCGCCACTACATCCCGATACTTATCTCTATTCATTGCATTTCAACACGTTCGCAGCGCTCGCCGATTCGATGGCTGATAACCTTTCCCGGCAATGAGGGATTTCACCTTTTTCTTCAGAGGACACCTCGTATTTTTGGCGACAGAACCCTCAGTCTTTTTTTACACTGGCACGTCAGATTCTTTCTTAAAAACCGACTACAAAGATAGGAAACAGATGAGCGTTTCCGGGACGAACATTTCTGCACAGAATACGTATCCACAAATACCTGAAACCTTTCCTCTCCAGCTCGCGAGACATCAAAATACAAAATGATAAAGCTTGACAGTCGTTTCACGAAATTCAGGTGACACAAATCCGGAGATGACAGCAGAGTTAAGTGAAACTCTTCGGAATAACTTGTTATAAATACAGAATGATCCACGGTCTTATAGACTGTCCATTATTGTCCACCGGTTAAACGTTTATGAACCGTAGACAGTGAATGACCAAGTTTCTCAGACGAATTCGGATTTATCCTCATAGAGGCCCGTCTGGATGTCTTGAATTCGAAATCTGGAGGTTGAATTCCTTGAAACCTTGTAACTTTATTAATGAATGGACAAAAAATTTATACCACATGAAATGTTCAACTAATTATATGCATTATATATTTTGCAGAGATATCTCACTGTGCGTCTTGTAAAACGTCACGTATGTAATAAATAGACATCGGATCATTATGCAAAATAAAAATTTTCCACCTGAATCACAACAAACCGGAGCGACATTGAAAATTATTTTCTCTTTTAACATGTTCAATAAGCTAAACATAAATCCGTTTAATGTTTCAAATTTTTTAAATTACATCTACTTATTTTTCTCATAAACGCATAAAATCCGCTGTCTTGTAATGAAGCACCTGCGTTGTACTTCGTCCGATCTGTTGAATCCGGCATGTTGATCCGCGAAGCATTCGCCGGTCGATTATCAAAAATTCGTTTTTATTAACCTTGCCACGGCGAGTGGCCGTGTTATCGATTATCGAGTGAGCCGAGGTGGAAAGCGCGATCGCGAAAGCGAATTTTCTGCGTCTCTGGGTTGGCGGTGTGTTCGCGATGGCTCGCGTCATCGGGACGGAACGGGACGGAACGCGTACCGTGTCGTTGACATGCTTATATCTGGTTCCCTTGACATTGCCGTTGCGTTTTGTAACGCGTCAGAGTGACTGTCTTGCCGTGTGTTCGCCACCGTTCGCCACCGTTCGCGCGTGCACGCGATGCGTTACGGTCAGTAGGGATCTCTGCGGTATTCTATTTCTGATCCGTCACGGTGGACGCAAGCTTTGTCGAGCACTTTGCATGCAAGATCGCGACACGTACACGTGTCCGACAGCGAGGCACATATGCCCGCGATTCGAACCGTATGGAGACTATTTCTTGCTCCATCATTCGAAATCTTCTTTATATACATATATATGTGTGTGTATCTCTCTATATATACAGGGTGTCCAAAAATTCATTCAACATCCAGAAATTGGAGGTTCTCGAGATCATTTGAAGCAACATTTTCCTTTGCAAAAATAGCGTCCGCGGTTTTGTTAAGGAGTTATTAACGAAAAATAAGGACCAATCAGAATGCGACTTGGACGGGTGTTGCCACAGTCGGCCCGGCGCGCCAACTGCCAATTAGTCGACTGTGCTAACACGCGTCTAGATCGCGCTCTGATTGGTCTGTGTTTTTCGTTAATAACTCCTTAACAAAGCCGCGGACGTCATTTTTGCAAAGGAAAATGTTGCTTTAAATGACCTCAAGAATCTCCAATTTCCGGATGTTGAAGGAATTTTGAGACACCCTGTATATATAATAAAGAGAAGAACGCTTGGTCCATTTCTTCGCCGCTCAAAGTGCACAGGTTGCGCAGTCTCCGCGCCAGTAGGCTACTTGCAGATCTCGATGCATTTAGAGCAGCCTGACCGGAGTTCAGTGAAATAAAGAACTCGGGAATATTGAACAGAGACCTCTTTGCAGTTGTTCGAATTCGTGGCATTATGAAAAACTTCAGTTTCTTACTACATTTTCTAGTGAAAAAGAGTCCTCGATGAAATGAGCACAGGCATAGTGTTGTAAGATCTTTTTACACGAGGTTACACCAGTTCAAAGATCCATCGTGTTTCCCAGATATTTCAATTAAACGCAGATTTTTGTCGCTTTTTTTGTTGTAATTCGAGATATAACGAAATAAAATGGAATGGACGTGCTCTGATTCGACAAATATTTTAATATTTTATTTTTAAAAATTAACTTTTATTGCGATGCTTCTCGTTTGATCAAACATCATTGAGTTTCAGTTTTACTTTTAAAATTTGAAAGAACTGAAGTTTCAGTTCGTCATAATAAATTTGGAATTTTTGTTTAATTGGAAGGTCCGGTTTAATCGAATAAATTAATTGAATTATTTGGGAAACTTTGAAATCCAGAAATTCAATAAAAATGAGATAGTCATCGCTGCGATCAATTTTGCGGGTCCAAGCTATTGCAAGGATTTCCAGAGGATGTTTCTGTAGATGTCAACAGAAATTCTGAATCGCGAGCCGATAAGAGCACCGTCCATCTTCCCCGATGCTCGAAGAATAAAGAGCGCAAACACCTTTGGGAAGCAGCAAACGGCAAAGGCTTTCGGATCGAGTTTGCGGGAAAAATTGGGGACAAAAATGTTTACGTATCATAGTCGGAAACAGCGTCATTTATCCGGAATAAAATGGAGTTTGGAACATTGTTCCCGGTTCTCTTTTGCTCGCGCGGAAACTTTGTCGGCAGTTGGAGATTGCCACGGAAGTTTCAAGCTAAAGGAGAGCCAAGAAACGCAGCTGGGGAAAGGATGAAAGCAACATACAACTTTCGATCGCTGCGCTGCCATTTGTTTATCGGAACGTTATTTCCATCTGTGCGGAAGCATTAAAAAACAATCTTAACATGGCACATTCGCTTTCCAAACAGGACAAGCATCCAGGAATAGTAGGCCGACCAATGAACAGTCACACATGTTTCTGTCGATGGAGTTTCTCATTTAAAAATGTATTAGATTGACATAAAACAAAAATTAACGCTGCGAAGAGCTAGACTGCGGATCTTTATGCATTGGTAAATTTTCTCTGGTTTGAAGGTACAGCTGCAATCTGGCTAAACTATTTTTAGAGATCGATGTGTTCCAGCCACTTAGTACATCGTTTAAATATAGACGTTCATCGTTTCTATCGTTTACGATGATCCTAGTAAAACACATTTCATTTCTCTGCCTGTAGATCGGAAGAAAAATGGCGGTCTGTCAGGACAATTCGGTTCGAGTGTTAGAGCGACATGTTATACGATCCCCGTCCCCTGCTCGAACACAGAGAATACTCTTATTCGCGCTCAAATGATTCCCCGCATCGATGTAATACGTTCCGACAGACAATTCGAATGTATTCGTCGGTGACGGGGAAAACAAACCGAGCGTCCGGGAACCGATTTAAGCAGAAAAGTGTCAGACGCAGAACAACTTTGGTTACGTTGAAAAACAGCTTGTCGATATCCTCTCTCTTTCTCCGTTCGACCCTGGTAAACCGGAAGAGAGAACGGATCGCGGATCGCGCAGCCACTTTGCGACCGATTGAGAAGCGTCGAGCACTGTGAGAGGAGCATCGAATAATGGATATTATCTGAAATCGATGTAAATGCAGGTTGACCATAATTGCGGCTCTTTGCTCGATCGAGATTAGAACAAGCCCGACGTTACGAGGCTGTAAGGATCGCGTGCACCGATGATCAATAAGTTATGCGTCCATTGTGCGCGCACGTTGGCTCCGGAAAGAACCATTATTGGTTACCATTGATTGAACTGGAAACGTTGTATCGTGCATTATCCTTTCAATAGGCGAGCGTCCGCACGGTCACGTCATAGCCGATCGTAATCGTATTAATCGTAAAATATGGCGCCGCGGTCTCGACAGAATTCCACGAATCACGATCGAACACGGCATTTCCCGCCGATCCGGAAACTACCCGGTTGCGATACGGTCTCGAGGCTCTCACACGATTACGGGGAAACCTTGGCTCTGCTCTGACCCGACCTTCATCAATAGACTGTGGATCTTTATGGAAAATAAAAATTTGTCCGCTATTGCAAGAAACAGAAACTAAATCGAGTTTCAATGGAGGAGACATCATATATTGACATCTACAATTTAAAAATTATTCAACAATTTCAGATTTCATCTACTCAATTTTGCTGTAAATCATCAGTATTTGAATGGTGGTGGGTTCAGATCGTAGCAGAACTTCATTCGCAATAAATAGCCGAAGATATGACCAGTTTTATATTTTTCATTTTACAATTATTGAAATTAGGAAGTTGTATACATGGAAATTGATTCGACAAATATTTTTTCCAATCACGTATTGAGATAAAGTATGCACAAAATCTAAATAAATAGAGCCTCGTCATTTTTATAAGCCGAAACATTTTAATCGCCTGTAGTGCTCGATAGGTAAATTGGTAAAAGAGGAGTCTGCTGTTTACAATTTATTAGGTTGAAGTTCAGTTGTATTTTAATGAAAACATTTGACTGAATTTATGAAAATATATTTTTAATATTATGCAATTATATAGACTCACATGTGTTTTCGATTTACAAGCAAAATTACATGCTTAATTAAAATACGACAGAATTCTCCCTTCAACCTAATACTTGGGCAATTTTAACTTTGCCTAAAATTCTTCGTAATTATAAGGTTGCTCGACCTGAATTCTGGCTGGGTCAAAACGAACCCACGTTGGACGTGGGTAAGCGAGGGTTAATTACGTGCGTGCGGTGCGTACGGCAGCTTGTCGGTTTAATTTTCTGGCGATATGCCGCAGGGAATTGTCAGGACATAATAAATACTGTCCCCCCCCGGGTCCCGCGATGCGTGCGATAGTTTATCTCGAGCGGCGATCGCGGATTTATCGAGTCAGCGTTGTTCGGAGGAGCCACCAGAAAATCAATTCCAAACGCGAGTCCGGACTTCGATCTCGATTTCTCGGGCAAAGAGATGAAGAGAGAGAGCGAGAGAGAGAGAGAGCAGGCCGACTTTAATACGGTCGTGAGTGGTGGGCCGTCCGTAATCGCGACGAGGTCATTAATCTGGCGAGCATTGGTCATGTTCGTCGTATCGGAGACCCCGATATATTGATCCTTCGGCGACGTTCGATTTTCCTGGTTATACGCTCACCTCTGCGACTTCCTGTGTCTCGAGCACGGCCAGGTGTTGAGTCCAACTGCAAACATCTTTCGAAACGCCGGAACTCTTTCGAGGATTAATCACCGAGCTCTTTCAATCATCAGTTTTGCAGCATTACTCGGCTTCTTCCTCCTCAATTTTGCAATTTCAATTCTATGGTGTCTTTGATCGTTGATGGATTAGATTGGCTTCTGAACCGAAGATCACAAAAATTCGATCTCCTACGTGAAACGAGAAAATTTAGACTAGTCCTGATATATGACTCGTAATTTAAATATTCAGTTGCGCGTTTATGAAAGAAAATAACGTGATTTTTTAGAATTTATTCTGTTAAGGTTGAAAGTATTTACTTTCTTATTGTATCATTGTTTTCGATTATACATCTTTCATGATTTACCAAAAATTTAATAAGTACGGAACAGTTACATATCCCGGTAAATTGATTCGTTTCAAAGGCTTTTCATTCAATAATGAAACCCCTGCGAATTAAATAAAATGAAAATAAATGCTCGTTAAAGAGAAGAAGATTATTGAATTCGCGTTTGTTGCATTTATATATTTCTTTCTTCCATCTGGCTTAAAGTCGTTGAAACAATACGTCGATCGAACGTAAATATTTTTCGCAATTACTGGTGCATGTTCGACACGGTGTTATTAAAGGCAGTCTGCTATCAGAATCATCTCACGACGTCTTTGCAACGTTATCGCAAACCACGTTAACTGTTCGGTACCAAATGAACCGTGTGTAAAACAAATGTTCACCGAACGGGAAGCAACCGCCAAGTCAAAAGTAGCAAACGGTAGTAAATTTTGCAGACATTCGACAGTAACGTTCTCCCTGGAGCCGCCGTTCGGAGTCGAACGACAGTGGAGAGGAAAAGATGAGAGCCCGGTGGTCGCGAGGCAATCTTGAACGCCGGTCCCCGCGGTGCTTAAGATTGGATCAGCGATCTGAATGTGGAATGAGAAACACAGTTTCGTCGAAGGGTATAGCCGGGCTCACGGGGACCGATATCTTCGGCCGCAAACGATCGAAATCATAATTTCAATAATTACTCGGCCGTTGATAAACCTTCGCCGTTCCCCCACAATCTTGATCGAAAATGAAATCGCCGTTCTAAATTTCTTATGATTTGTTTTCGAAAGGGTAGGTCCACTCAATCAATTGGTGGTGACTCAGAGTCGAGTATACCATTATTCTAAATATTGTAATATAGTACTAAACGATTCGATATTCATAAAAAGAAAAATATTAAGTTACGCATTTAGCTTCGAGTGAAAATGGTTAATTAGATTTTGCTTTAGATACTGAATTTCTCAAATAAATTAAAATTATCCGATCAAATTCTTCAAAAAAATATGCTGCTGTATTTGGAGGATCTACGGAATGATTCAACATAAGAATCAATTCTGAACTTTTTATTAAAGAGTAGATTTCTTGAAAACTGATGGAGAAAATCGAATTTCGGGATACGTTTGACGCATAGAAATCTATAAGAGCTGTCCATTGGTTATTGGAACGCGTTATCCGTTCTTCCGGTTGTGGCGAGCATCGAATCTCGTATTCTATTACGGTGGAAGACGCAACGTGGTGTGAGAGAACGTGGCTCACCGGTGCTCGGAGTTTCGAGTAATTGGCTAACCCGATAAAACTCAGGCTAGGCACGGTATTACACGAAATTTCTATTTCAGTAGTTTCGGCTTACGATAATGCACTACGCCCCGGGATCCCTTTCTCACGTTCCGTTTTCTATTCGCCCTCGGTTTCCTGCCTTTTCCACCCCCTGGTTCTCGCAACCGAACTCACTACTTTCTATAGCTCTAAACCGCTTTGGTTAATCGCGTTTGATATCTGCTACTGCGTAAACGGATACAAGTTCGCGCAGATTTTCTGGCGCAGCGTTGCGGATCGTGCGCTACCGTGGGATATAATGGCGGCGAAAAGTTCCGCGACCGTGCTACGTTCGTAGCAGAAGACTGACCGATTTGCAACAGTTAAAACTGTTTGTAAGTTGACTTTTGGGCAATTCTATAGAGAGAGAGAGCGAGAGAGAGTTCATTAGAATACAGTTTAAAGCCAGGCAATACAAAAGAACACGAGCCGACGTAATACGCGACACGATACAGAAAATTAGAACTCAAAAACATTATTTCACACCTTTCACAGCTAGCTAGCAAATTAGGATTTCGACCGAAACCTTAAAATATATTTAAAAGTGTTGTGTTCCACAATTCGAATTTTATTTGAACTAGCGTATACGGATTTGCGATATTTCCGACGTTTCAGCGTACTTATAGAGGAAGGCTCTTCATATTTTAGATGCAGAGATTTAATCCAAAGGATTAAACTATCAAATGTCAGACACGAATTTCATTCTAAATGGATAAGACCGTGCTCTGATTGAGATTAAGATAGCGATTTTTCTGGAAGTGACAACGTGGTATCTTCCATTAATTCCGGCGTCTCAATTTCCGCGGAAATTGGATTGTTATTGGATTAGTCGGACGACACGTTTCCCGGTTGAATCATTTGACGTCTCATAAGGGAATTTCGTGGTAGTTTTAATCCCCTTTCCCTCCGCCAAGGATCAGCGTGATGTCTCTGCGAGTAGACGTTGTGTTCACGAAAGAGTGATCCATGAACAAGGGAACTTTTCGGCCTTATCGAATGATAGTTTTGAAAATCAGGGGAGCCACAGAAGGTGCAAATTTTCGGGTTACTCTTTCGTGGCCATCTCGCGTATACTTTGCTCGATTATCCGGAAACGAACGACGAATGAAACACGGCTTTGACCCAGGCTGCCGGGCCAGCCGAGCGTAAAGTGTAATGAGCCATTCGCTGGTAATGCGCGCGCGTTTGCGTTCGGTAATCACGCGTTTACTTTGACGAGACGCGTGTAATAATCAATGGCTTCCACCTTTTTTTGTTGCAGGTGAGACTGACAAAGGACTCATTGAAATTAACGAAACGTCCGGTCGTCATTGTGTGCTGGGCATAAAAGGGACCAGGTAGACGATCTTGTCTCTCTTCCCCTCCTTCTTCCCTCACCCCTCTCTCTCTTCTGATTCTCTCTTTTTCACTTCTCGCACACCTTTTGTGCGCTCTTTAAGCGTTCCACTCGTGACCGCTATTGTACGAAATGCATCGGCGTGCATGTTCGAGCGTCGAGTGACGAGCGATCCACGACGCGTGGGTCAATCGATGCATCCAAGACCGATAGCCAGGCTATAATTATCGCCATGATGCCTCGCGAGTGGTAGATTCGAATCGGACCCATAAGTTATATCGCCTGGACTGAAATCTTACACAATATGGCCTCGTCATTTCAACGTGCGCGGGATGACTCATGGTAACTCGACGACATCGGTCCTCCGTCCGCTGCGAACCATTGTGGATCCATTTTTTCTATAAATGCATAAAATCTCCAGTCTGGTGAAGTCGGACCTGATCCGACTGGCCCGGGGTTGCGATCTGCTCAGGCTAGCTGATTCTACCAAATTGACGACGGTCTTGACCTTATACCTCTTTTTGCTAGACTACGAAGGCAATTAATGAATTACGCGCTGCCCTAGCCGGTGTTTCTTACCGGGATTTGTGTGGAGCTACTCCATATGCAACCCTTTCACTATCTGAGCAGGAATTATACCCCCTGGTGTTACCCCCTAACAAAACCCACCGCGGTTTTCGCCATCGTTCGACCACTAATCCCCCTCCTTATATCTAAGACACTACGGTATCGTTAAATTCCAACAGACTGTCCCAAGTGGTCTATCGATAAAAGTGGAAGACGATCGCACTACAAGAGTTCGTACCACACGAAATTGGTTAGATCCTGCGGAGGACATCAGCGAAGCACTTGAAAAAAGAGACGTTCGATCGCATTTTCTGCGTCGCGGAAGGCAGGCCTAGGCGATCAGCATACAATGCAGCGAATATCGACGGTTTCCGTTGACGTTTACGGTGCCTTACCAGCGGGCGACCGCAAGGACCATCTGTTCCCCGTGGCTCTGGTATTCGTTTCCGAAGGAACGATGGGAAGAGAGAGAAGGAGAGAGAGCGTATATCTTAAAAGTCAACATACTTCCTGCGTGCAGGAACACACTGCGAGCGATACCACGCCGCGACGTCTGTCAAAGCGATCTATGTTAATGCGGATGTGTATTCTAATCTACATTTTATGCGAGCCGGGGATTTGCGATTATAATCCCGGAGATACATGCCTTCGGCGCAACCTTGTCGAGATTTCTTCGTCCCGGAGCACCGACACACACAGACGTGCATACACGTTTCGAACCCGTATGCACAAGCTTTCTGTGTATGTGTGTATGGAGAAGCATAGGCTCGCACCCACATCCCGAAGCTCTTCCGTTCGCTAGGGTCTCGATCACGACGCACGAATCGCGAATAATACACGAGTTTAGCTCTCTTCTGGCATTTACGATTCCAGCCGCAACGGCGGCTCTCCTCCTTTACGTCGAAACGGTGACTAAGACCGTTCACGGGAAACATTCGATTTACCGGGTATTCGACATTCGTGAATCCATTAACGCTCTCAGGAGAGCGTCGGTAACGACCGACGCGACTACTTCTTGCACCTATCGAGACGGCCGCGAACGTGCACGGAATCGTCGGTTTCGATTTCTTTTTAGAGCCGAGACCGCTTGTTTCCAAGGCGTCTGCCGCTTCGCCAACGGTCGGACGATCGTGATTCCACGGTGAAAGGCGCGGGATCGATGATCCGGGGAATTTTTAGAGCGTCGTCGTCCTCTGCCAGTTGTTATTCAAAGAAACGACCAAGCACCCGATGCCGACTGATAAAGTCGGCTCGTGCTAATCGAATTCAACAATAACGAACTGGTGTGAATTCATTAATTTAGTTGCGTGATTGAGATATCTCCCGTTTGTAGGAATATTCTATGTCAAATCATTATTCTATGGCAAACCTCCGCTTTACTATTAAAAACATTGAATGGCTCGCCGTGATTGATGTGTCGTCACGACGACAGCATATTCAGACGAAACACGGTTCGACAGCTGTAAAGACGTGTAACGAAACCATTAAAATAAAGTTAGTTTTCATTCTTTTTGGATACTACACGTTCCTATTTTTTAACAAAACTGGAGATAATTTACGCCTGGTACGTAAAAGGTCGACCACCCCTGAGCTAGGTGAACAGCCAATTCCAACTAGCAGTGTTCTTCTAAGGTTCCTCGGCATTTTTCATCGCGCGAATGAACGCTCGCAATTCTCGTTTCCCCGCTAGCAGTAATACGTCGATTGAGATGCAAACATAATGCAAACCGACACTAACGACCCGCTTCATCGACACTCATGTTTATAAACATGAAATATCCACCGGTGCATCGCCTCGCATCGCTTCGAAAGGGTCAGTTTTATCGCGCGCATCATTACGCTAACAATCTTGCTTTCTTCCTTTCGCCTTGAAATATTCGAGGCGCTTCCACTTAAGCAAAACATGTTTCATTCGGCTAATACAGATGTAACGTGTGCCGCATAGAAACAGTTTCTTGTCGCGCAGGAGCGTGAAGAAAAAATTGGAAATATACTGTATCGCTTCGAAATCAATTAAGAAAGTTGTTTACGAGACATTTACGATCTATTCGACGGATAAATATACACGGGGTTGCGCATTTTACACGAAGCGAATGTTAACAGCTGCGCAAATATTCTGTCGATTAGCACATCGCAGCGGTTTTCATTATGGCCGGCGAGGTGGTCTTCCGAGAACCGAGGTCGATCCGGTTGCTAACGTCGCGGTTGAATTTGCAGTTGGCGTTGCATCTTTTAGGATAGCGGTCAGATAAACTGGCAGCGTAACGAAGCAACACCGTCGATTCGCAATTAACCGGGGAGAGCCACCGGCTGTTATCTATGTAGCTAAATTTCATATTCGTGTCGGTTAATTGATTCTCGTACCCGCATCGACGGAAATGTAACGTTGTCGCGGCAACCGGTATCGCGAATATGTTGCACGATTCAGCAGCGAACGAACGAACGCGAACGCGTAACTTCATCAATCAAAGCGTTCTAGAAAAGAAAACGTTATCTCCTCCCGGTCTCAAAGACATCAGCATTCCCAGCCGTCTCTGTTTCCTTGCACGCCCACGCAACTTGATCCGTAACGATTCGATGGCAACTCCGAATCTGCTAGTTCGAGGTGTATTGAAGCTTGATAAACACGATATCCGCCGCAGCAATTAGCGAAACTCGCCACGGAACGAGGAAAGTTTCCGGAGTCACGATGACTCGCTAGAAATTAGATCCCGGCGACATTAGGTCTTTAGTTTATCGTAATTGAAAAGTTCCACGACCCGCGATCTTTTTTTTTCACTCTCCATTGTTTCATAGAAATGTAAAGAAATAATTAATTTTCTTCACGGGTTTTTTTTAGCGCGGGCCAGGTCGATTCGCGGCTGGTTTGCCACGTTAAAACGGTCAAGCATCGCCCGGGAAGTATTCTACGAGCGCGGTCTTAATTGCCGTTTCCGTCGCAGCTTCTGCATTTAGCATTCAAAGAGGCGGCCGGGGTGACCATTAAGAACAGTTCAGTAATTACGACTATCCTCGTTATTCTTCGTGGCTCCTCATGTGCGGCGAACGCTGACGACGCCGATACCGTGTAAACTTATAAACGATCGAGTCGCCCATCCAACTATTCACGCCCGTTTAGGCTCGGCTTCCCGCGATTTGCGCGCTTAATGCGATCGTTCTAGCAGCTACTTCATCAGAGGCTCGTCTTTGTTTCGGAGACGTTTCTGAACCATTGTCTATAAACCTGCATTAATCGTACCGCTCGCAGAGATACCCGGTTTCTACGTTATTAAGTAAATGCTTCTAATGACTAGCTTCCTGACGGATGATTATTGAGTGTATACAATAGTAACCTTCCTAGTGGAAAAACTGGAACAATATCAATTAACTCCCTACATGTTGAATTAAATAATTGCTACACTGTGCACGGATATTAAAACTGTAATATAAAACACAAGACATAATATTGAGAAAAAACGATTTTTTGAGTAGCCCAAGTTCATTTTTTTCAATTTTCTTTATTGTGCTAAGTTGTGTTAAAGTATTAATTTAAACAAATAATAAATAACGAAGTTAAGATAAATAGTAGCTTGGGACATGCAAATAACGTATAAGTCAGTAACAGTTATCCAAACAGCATATAATCATATATCTGAGTTGTGCTAGCCTAGCGCAAGTCAGCACAACTGCCAGTTTCTCCAGCACAACGATATTAAGGGCACTTTGCTCTTGTCCGAGGCCCTTCGCGCTTGCATAATATACATAACTGGATTTTGTGATCATCCCACAGAGACAGTATTGCATTTCTAAGTTGTGCCAGCCTAGCATATGATTATAAGCTGTTTGATTAACTGTTACTAACTGAACTGCGTGTCCAAAACTATTATTTACCGTAACTTCTTTATTTCTTATTTTTTTACAACCTTTTTACAACCTTACAACCTTAGCACAATTTAGCACGACAGAGAAAATAGAAAAAGAAAAAGTGCAAACATGAAAGTTGAAAAACGTGAAAACTCAGCACAACTGTTGAAATTATTTAATTCCACAAGTGGAGGTAACTTGAGGAGGCCGTGTATGCCAATATCTTGAGCGCGCGTTCATTACGACGTCATACCAGTGACGGCATAAATTTCTTTCGTCGCTGGTCCCGCCCAGAAGACGTCGGCGACGCTCTGCGCGACATCCTCCCGCGCTCCACGTAGAGACCGTTTGTCTTGTCGCGACAATGCCTTAGGTAACACATCCTGGTTAGACCCGTAGGAACCGACGCGACGCTGGTTGCAGGTGTCACGACGTGGTTTTACATGATTTTCTCTCCGGGCTCGATCGCTCCGTCCCGTTTTCGCCCGATTCACCGTCTCTGCCGGCCCTTCTCCAGCCTTTCTCTCACGGAATCTGTCTCCGTCGACGTGACACGGTCGCGTGGGCGTCAGCCGACCGATATTAATGCATTTATTCATGGGTGTAATTAAAATTAGCGCGAGAGATCGGGCACAGCGCGTGTGTCGCGCGAACGGGACGCGATCGTTATCGCGATCGGGATCCAGAAGAATTATCGCGCGTGCCAGAAGCTCGGCGATAGTGTTTCGAGCTGCGACCGAGGCGATTAGAGTGGTCAGAGGGGATCGAGATCGTAATCGGTGGACTTTGAATGAGAACGGATCGAGGTATAATGAGAAATGCGGTTGCAGCTTCAGCATTGGCAAAAGTGATTTGCTATGGGATTGCTTTGACTTGTTTCTAAAAGACACCAAGACGAGTCTAGATGGAACTCGAAAAGGTAGAAATATTTAAAAAATATTATTAACCCATTACACTTGTAGCTATTTTATATGATCTTAGTAATTTTATCGATATAAAACTGATATAATACCTCGTACAATACTCCCAGTATTTTATGAAAATATTAAATACGAACAGTAATTTATTGAATACCAATTTATTAGTACAACAAATATTTTGAGTAATGATAAGAAAGTTTTACTTTGCTTGAAAAAAAGATTTCCAAGTGATATGTTCCAACAGATATTTCTTAAATATTTGCCAGATATCCGCAGAGCCTCTATATGAATACAGCGGTGGTGTCCGGACGTTAATATTTTCGGGATGCAATATTGAATATATATCTGATCCCTATCTTTCTTATTTGTATTCTGCTCGCTGTCCGGTCGTCGCGAAAGAAAACAAAAAAAAGGCAGTAGAAGATGATTCCATTTGCATTCGGCCGAAATAGGGGCACGTAGCTGATCAAATATCCGGGATGGTTCACATTTCGAGGCATCGAACGAGATAGCTCGTCTCCGAGCAATCGTTCGTTCCCTCGATTTCGACAATCGCACGGACAACAGCGTGGGCGTATCGGGGAAAACATGTGCGCGCTCGCAGGTGCACAAGCGGTTCCCGGTTACCCCGGAGAAACGAAGGTTTTGCCCAGGACGGGAGAATTGGGGGAACGAGTCGATGTTTCATTGCTATCGAGTTCGACCATCGAAAGTATTCGAACGACAGCCGATTTCGTCCGTAAAATTTGATTATCGCCGCGAGATTGAAACGATGGTCATAACGAAACGTATAGGGCGCGTAACGTTTCATTCGGCAAACGCCATTAATGACTCGCAAATGAACGCGCGCTCTACGTTATTTAACGTCGCTAACTCTGCCTCTATTCCTCTTCCAGATTGATATTACGTCCATACCGATCGAACCCTTTATTCCCCACGGCCGCGAACTAACTTGATTGCGAATAACAGTAAAAAGTGGCAGCGCTCCGATGGAGTTTGTTTTACGTTTCAATTTATTGCGCTCGGTATCGTTCCCGATTTTCATCGAGCTCTCAAAAATTGATGAATAAAAATCCGCCCTTCGGACCGTAACGTTTGATTATAAAAAGATACGGCCATAATAAATGTTTTATAGCGGCGTTTCGATTTGCGCCTGGTGTTTTTCACGTGCTATGTTTCTCCTGCTAATCGCAACGCTCTCTCTAAAGCACTCATCCGCCTTCGCTAAAAGAATTCTAATATAACATTAATTTACGTGAAACTTGTACGGAATTAATGATGACACTATAAACAGTAGCTGAGAACTCGCAGTCGTTGAAAACAGTAGGCGTATACTTAGAAAGTGTTGCTTTTTACATGAACCTGTTACCTGATCCGCTGGGAGCACTTAAATGTTTACGCTGCACTAACGAACAAAATAAATGAACCGCTGCACACTTAGATTATAACCTTGCGAACACAAAAATCTGTTAATAATTTATTTGCACTCGTTGTAAAGGGTGGAGCTTTACTTTCACTTCTCAAGTTGCTTTTCCTTAGTAATGCATTCGCTTTCCTGGTGGCTCTGTACTAGAAAAGCGCCTCGGAAAAGAGGATAATCGGAGGAAGTGAAAGTAGAGCCTTTTGAAACGAGCTTGGACAATGCGCTGTTCAATTTTCTTCTCCAGCTTCTCCACAAAAAGTCACAACAATATTACTCGTTTCTAAAAAACGCTTCTTAACTCTGAATATCATTTTACAAAATATCGTACTTCCCGAAACGCTGAATTCGCTGACATGATACGTGAAGATAACGTGGGGCGAGAAGCGTATTTCAGAGAACCTTCAATAAATTTTGAGGGAAGCGTACTTGCCAGTTACTGTCGGTCTTGCGCAAAGTAAACTTCTCGGAGGAGAACACCGTGTTTTCATTGTTTTCGGAGAACGCGAGTTTCGAATCAGAGTAGTATGACGACGTTGGGGCGCGTTTAGGTTGGAGGAAATAGCTCAGACCCACGGGCGAAACAGGATGCTCGACGCACGTAATTATGGCGGAAACTGAAATTGCTGTGGCAACGCGGGGTGGCTAAAGAAGAAAAAGTTGCATGCGGAAGATCCCGGGCGAAACTTTTTGGCTATCTCGCTTTTCTCACGCCTCATTGCCCGGGGCTGACTCGCCGAGACACGAGCTTGAAGATTGGGCTTGTCACGAAAGTTTTAATGAAAGTTCGCCTTCCCCTCCTTCGTCTACGCCGTCAAATCTTACCGACTAATTCACGGTCTAGCCTCGCGTCGATCTCCTTCTTAGCAAGTGGAAGAGCTTTTTGACAAGGTTTAAACGGGCGGGGACGCGGCTCGCGACAACGTTTGGGAAATATTAATTTTCGCCAAGTTTCCTTCGTTACTCCTGCGCCACATTGTCAGCTTCGTGCTCCGCGACGAAACGAGCGGAGTGACCGGCTTGTATTTTCTTCTGCAAATTCCCTGCAGAGCGCTCCTCGAGATTTCGATTCACTTTTTAGCGCAGGGCGCGCGCGTCGCGAACTGTGGGTCTTTATGCGAAATAGTAATTCAAAATGACCAAATTCTATACAAAACTAGGTGATCCGACAGACGTAGTCCTGTCGAAATTTCAATAAATTTCTTTGTGATCGTTTTGTAAATTTGTGAAAAGCTATTTAGGAAATGTGTATACACAGTACAATAAAAATGAGAAAAATACGTATTTCTGAGTGATCAATGTATCTATTAAACAAAAAACGAATTACGCATATCCATCGTTAGAATTGCGAGTTGTAGTCTTGTACAAAACTTCCATAGAAAAATGCACTTTTCCCGAATTTTCCATTTTTCCGGGCAACTTTCCCAATTTTTCTTCCCCCCGAAACCTTATTCGGAATATTACGAACATTTTTTTTTTTAAATTAGCCAAATCGGTCCAGTCGTTTTCAAGTGATACGCTTACCAACGAACAGCATTTATGTTTCATTTATATAGATTTTTACACTTTTTTTCAACAATCTTTACGTTCGTTGAGACCATGAATTAATCCCCATTGTATTAAGTCTTTCTATTCTATTCGACTCGAACTGAAATGATAAGATTCGTGATTCATTGTAGAACATCCGCGAATAGTTTTCAAAGTGTGACATTGCTAATCTGCGGATGATTGATTACAGTTTTCTGAACCCGAGTGACAAGGATTTGTTCGTTATTTATATCGCACGAGAGTTCGTGTGTATTTTCAGGTTTGTTCGCAATGATTATAGCGACGAGTGTAGTTGTCCCGAACGAACGATAATGAATGATGTCAGAGCAGTTTTCTGCCGGTCCCACGTAAAGAGAGAACGATTTCTTGTAATACAAACGCAGCAAGGTGCGCCTACAACGTGTGTAGACGCGAATGCAAACATACGCCCGTGCATTCGCATACATCCTGCGCGCGGCCGAAAAGCAAACACCCAGACCGTTGCGGTTTAAAAATTATACTCGCCTCTGGTCGAACCAGCAACGTAATTTCTGTGTATTTTCCCGGGCGCCCACGCTAATTTTCCGTTACCCGCAAATGTTTAACGACATATTAGTCGTCACCGAACGTTTCCAGAGATCTTATGATGAGTCTGTACGTTTGAAATCACGAGTTCAATGCACTGAACACGAAAGCAGTGAAATATTATTTGATATAACTGTACTGACAAACGGCGATCCTAAAAGACCTATGGATACCCTGAGGAAATCTAAGTCTTGTCAACAATGTAGTACCAAAGTGTCTCAAGACTTTCTCAAAAGAATCCGAGAGCCTCAAACCTTGCGAATGAGATACTGAAGCCCTTGTAGAGAACCCCTGGAGTTTGAAGATTCGCCAGATTAAACTCAAACGTCTTAAGCAGTTCTCGAGGACTTTCTAGAGCTTTTGCGAAGGAACTCAATTCTCCCGAGAGCTTCTCAAGCGCGTCTTAGAGTTCCTTGGATCCCAAAAGTTGTGTCCAAAGGTCTTCCAAACGGTTCGTGAGTGCCTCAAAGTCTCTGAAGTCGAATCCAGGAGAAGAGGTGTTCAAAAGCTCCCCCGAAGGAGCGTACTTCTCCGTCGTTGACCGACAGCTCGTATAAATCACTCAACTAGAACAGTTGGTACGCAGCAGCGCATTCCTCGGCCGCCATTTTATCCAGATCAATTAGTTCCATTCTAATAGATTCGGCGTTGAATTATTTCCACAGAATCATGGTTTATGGGAAAGTGAACTTTTACTTCGCCCGTTCCAAGATTTATCACCGGCGGTCGCTTTTTCTTTAATGAACGTTAAAAGCGTACACGAGCCGAGCAATCGATGCCGGTAGTAATAGCGTTGAATAATGAATTGACTTCGACGTAAAGTATCGAACGCGAGCCGGTCTCCGGTCTCTCGGGTCCGCGTAAATCGACTAATAAGGAAGGAGGCAACTGTTCGACATCCGTTACCCATATTTTATGTAATTAGTCCTTTTCGCGCGCCCACGCGTCGCGTTTCCTACGTGAACCGCCACCGCACGGTACGGTGGAAAAATAAAAAAAAGAAAAAAGAGCGGCGTGTACATAGGGTGTCCGTGGGTGTTCGGGCTAAACAGAGTCGAACGGTATCGACATTTTGAATCGATGACGTAACCTCGACACTTGGACGAGCTCGGCCCGGTGCTCGAGAGCAGCAACAGCAGTGTATAGGGTACTTTCGTAACAGCGCGCAGCACTGGTCGATGCCTTTAATTATCCTCGATCTGGCTCGGCGTGCATTCACAGTTCGAAAGGCATGAATGACTCGGTGCATCCGAGGGGATGCCGGTAGACATGGGAGGCATAACTCGCCGGGATTGGTTCGCACGGCTTCGAAATGCCAGAGCGTCGCTGTTGCTCCCGGGGCCAGCAGCCAGGGGAGAGCCGCGAGAGACGACGAGTACCGTTGCGAAACGTCGAATCGAGGGCCCACGGAATCGATCGTATGCTAATTAAAAGTACGACGAGCAGCCAAGCCGGCCGCATATCAAAGCGACGGGATTTTTGTTCACACACAGCGCGGCGGCGGCAGCGGCTGCGGCCGAAACGCCACGCCGTACCTTGCAGACCGTACGTGCCCCGCATAAATTCGCAATATCGCCGCAACGCCGCGCCGAGCCGGCAATCCTTCCCTCGGATAGGAAACAAACTACTAACTCGGCTAATCCGATGCTAATTCGATGCAGCGGACATCTATTCCGTTTACAAAGGATTTATGGTGAGCGGTCCCGACGACTGTCCGGCGCGGCGTGCATACACCCGCCGCTCTGTGCCGAGCCTAATCGCGAGCCGCACGAGACTAGATTTTCTCGAGTGTCGGCCCACAATCACGCTCCCGCGGACTTACGGCCACGGGACGACAGTGCCGCACGAGCCTCGATATATCTGCGGACCCCGCTGTTTTGCATTTCTACTCGTTTGTA
The DNA here is from genome assembly GCA_028455615.1 of Lasioglossum zephyrum. Lineage (NCBI taxonomy): Eukaryota > Metazoa > Arthropoda > Insecta > Hymenoptera > Halictidae > Lasioglossum > Lasioglossum zephyrum. The sequence goes on along the minus strand of CM052329.1, from coordinate 16,893,137 downwards.
CATGCGAGGACCGGTGCTAATGGCCGCTCGTCGCTCGATAATGCCTCTATTGCTCTTGCCAGATCCGTCCACCTCGATGCCGAACCCGAAGATCGTTCACAGCGTTCCCTGGTTTATTGCCGGTGACAAATCCTGCGGAATTTCCTTCGGTATTCGTCTCTGATGCAAACGAGGAAACTGGAAAAATCGCTTGCTTTTACAGCTGCGAACAGCTGTACTGCGGATTTTATGCGTTTATGACGAAAAGGAGGACCTGGAATTTAATTCCTCGACGACGGGATACGACTACATGCACTAATCCTGTCTATCAATACTAACCGATACAAGTATCGTTGAGGGGTTAAAACAGCGAACAGATTAAATTAATTTAAAAATGCGTTAGTTTCGGTTGATTAAAATCATCGAATAGAGAATGACGTTTTTATTTGGTTCCTCCTTTGCACAATCAAGATCCGCAGTATAGCGATTGCAACTCGCGTGGCATTTCTTAACCAAGAATATCCCCGGCACGGTCCTGAAGCGCGCGCAATCCAAACAAACTGGCAGCACACACGCTCGCTGATGCACAAATTGGCACTCGAACCGACCACGGCAGAACCCCAACGCCAAACCGATTTTCGAGTGGAGGGCAACACAGCCCGACCCTCGTGGTCCACAGTATACAGCAGGGGTCGGCAAACTACGGTCCGCGAAGTTAACGAACACGAAAAAATAAATCAAATTCTAAAACATCACTTCCTAATAAAAAAATGTTAAACCTGTTTTTTTGTTGCTCTATGAGTAGAATTACACATATAAATATCTTCGAGTATGCTATCGGGCCCGCCAAACCTAAAAATTTTAAGATCTGGCTCTTTCAAAAAAAGTTTGTCGACCCCTGGTCCTCATCAATGTAATAAACGTCTTCAGGGGGTAGACTCACTTCAAGGATTGCAAGGGTGCGGGTACGGGAATAATTTCAAGGCCAAGAACAGGTGTGGCAATGAGTCAACCCCCTCTCCAGCAGAATGCGGATAGTGGATCATGGGCCCTGTGCGGTGGGGGTTTAGTGGGCATATATAGGCGGTAGAATGCATTAGGCAATGATAATCCTCTCAATTCCATTTGAGAGGGGAACCGAGTCCCACACTACCCTCTCCAACCAACATCGGAGGAGAGGGTGTGCGTAAGAGCATTCCTCCACTGGCTTTAAACAAAAAATAGGGTACGGGAATAATTTGCACTATTCGGAAGAGCATATAGTTGTCGTAGCTTTATGAAAATTAATTATGCTGCCGAATAATACAAATTACTCCTCGTAATCGAAAAAATAAGAATTTCGAGGGCGATCGCAGCCTAGATAGATCTTTTATCTAGCGTTTTTGATTACTGAAAAACCCCGTCTTTATATTATCAAGAAATGAGAAGGTGCATCCCGCACCATTGCAATCCAAACGAACGTCTCTCTCTCCGACGGACCCCGTTGTCCCTGATTAAGAGTCCCAGCTACTCCGGCATCGATCAGGAACCTTCAAATGGAACCGCAGCCGAGGTTGTCGATTGCTGGACTACCGACCGTGTGTTTTGTCTCGATTTCCTGAACAGTGTAACCGGTAGATCCACCGCGGTCCTGCCGGGTCGCTTGTGGATGCAAAATGTGGCCGTCCAAGCGTCCGAGGAACAGGTGTGCGAACTGTATGCAGCCAGTCGATTAGATGGGTGTTCAGAGAGCATGTCGTCTAGCGTGGAATTGTACGGGAGTAGTGTGCGTACGGTGACACACGGACACTGCTCGAATGACTACGTACAGGGTGCTAAGAAAATAATGATCATTCGTGTCGAGGCTGATGCTGCACAGTTATACAATATAGGATGGTTTGGCAACAGGTGGAAGAACGCTTAAGGGATCATCCTTCCCGACGATTTGCCGTCCTTCGGGGACCAGAGTTTTTTAAAGATGCCACAGATATTTTTTCACTCTAGGAAGTTTTAGTTTGATACTTTTAAAATCATAAAATTTGTATTTATTCAGGGAACCTTGTTCCTTTAATGCAAACTGCGACTCTTCGGCAGCGTAATTTACATTATTCGGAAACTATTTTCATACAATTGTGAATAATGTACTTTACGCCTTGTAAACGTTAAAATAGGACTTCTGAGAGCGATCGTGGTCATCGCTTTTGACTACTGAACACCCTCATGCTTGCGTTATCGAGAAATGAGAGGACCAAGGTGCAATGATATCGTCGCATTCCAACAGCGATCATAAGTTCCCGAACACCCTGTACCCTAGACAAGTTAGGTACGCTCCATCGGACTGCGACACGATCGCACACTAGCGAGCGGTTCGTGTCGCTCACGCGGCCGCGTAGAAATAGGAGGTAGCAAGTACGAGGAAGCCTGGGTGCGGAGAAGCATGGGATTGAGCATAACCAGTTTCTGTTACTCGGCGAGCAGCCGTGTGGCGTAACGTGGCCAATTGGTCAATCAGGCTCGGCCGACGTTCAGTCCCAGACCGCTCGGTTTTCTCGAGAAATCGAGCGCACCTTCCTCGATCGGCCCCGTTCTCGATCGAGGAAGAATCGTCCCGATCGCGACAATCATCTTGCACCGCGTAATTGCCGTGGCAATTACGACGCCTCGTTCATCCACGTCCGCCATCGTCGGTTATTGCTCCTTCTCGAAGAAATCGAATCATCCTTTTTCACGAAAGCTCCAGCCCGAAGCCGGTCGTTTGCAAGATGGCGGGGACGATTAGTTTCGCCTCTTTTCCCGGGTTCGGGGAACTTGATAGCCGGGTTGCCTGCCATCGCCTCGGTGGGAAACGAATGGTTCGCCAGAGTTCTTGAAACCTTATAATTCGTATATCATTTACATATATCCATCAGAATTGCAGACATTGCAGTTTACGCATTCTTTCGAGCGAGGTGCACCATGATTTGTACCTTTTCGACTGGCCGAGACTGAAGCAGGTTTGATGATCATGGGGAGCCTCGTTGTAGGTCAATGTAAACTCGTGCCTGTTGCCTTCCTCGTCTGCCAGCTGGATGCGCGATTCTTTATTGTAGCCATTGATGTTTTTCTTTATACATATATTATATCGTTTGACCCAGTATGCATTTTGTATACGCATCTGTGGCAATTTTTATTTTTTTATCATTCCTGTTGTTGCATATTTCAGCTTGGAAATGCATAGTTCTAGAATCGAAATTTTTTCTCTGTTACAGGTGAGCATGGAGTGTGGTTGATCTAACTCAGTCTAGGCGAATTCAAAGCTGAGATGTTTAAACCAACCAGAAAAGAAGTGAGATGTTAATTTTTGAGTTGTAATATATTTTTAAGAAATATCGGAAAATTGAGGAAACTATATTTTCACAAGAAAATTATTTTTCACCAACTAAATACTGCTACTCAGTATTTTGGTTCGCCGCATGTAATTTCGAAACTTTCTACCTCCGGCGTTTCATTCTTGCGTACTGAGAGGACAACTCTTTTACTTCTTCGTCTTGTTAGTCCCAATTAGGTCTTGTGTAACCTAGTCGTTAACATATTTGCTCATTTGCTAGGACTATTAGATACTCAAATAACGGGTTCGTTAATTTTTTTCACAAGGGATCTGAAGTAGTACAATAAGCAATTATAACTGCTTGATTTCTTTAAAAGTAAACAGAGTGACTTCATAATGAATGGACAAACAGCTAGAGTCAATAGAAATTTGGTAACTATATAAATGATGCATAACATTTAGAAAGAACAGTGCTGACCTAATATTGCGACCATCTTTCGTAATAACCGTCTATCTCGCCACAAGCGCTCTAAACTGATGAGTGATTGGATACTCGGAGTGCGGTGGACAGCTGCGATGGTACTCAATGAATCTCGGGTCTTTTCTTTCAGAAAACAAGCTACAACACTACCTCTAGCATTCGCTGCTTTCCCAAGAACTCAAAAACCATCGTATTTCCCAAAGAATTGTGTCTCAACGACGATGTCTCTTCTTTTAATAACTTTAATAACTTAAAAATGATATAACACTAAACCTACCGAGCGCTAAAAGCGATATAAAAAATTTATCGAATTCTCTTCCACATAAACAATGTGATAACATTTTTTGATTTCGATAAAATCCACACAGTCTACTTGAATCTACTTAGACTACTTAGACAACTAAGATCTTTATTTGATCGACAATGATCGACAACGCGAAGCCAACAGAACAACAGCAAAATAGAAATTCACGAGACAAGAAGTTCGTGAAGTGAAAGTCGACTGGATTCCTTTTTCCCTGGTTTCCAAGGAATCATTTCTAAAGACCCGTTGCCCGAGCAATGCGACTAAGATTTACGACCTTGAAGACCTCCAACAACTATCCTCCTAGCATCTCGAAAACGTGGGGAAGAGGTTCCATCATCCTTGTTACCCACTTTGTACCTGTACGCCACGCTCACGGTTCCATTCATAATATTACCGACTTCTAATTACATCTACGAGTTTTCTTTCATGTTACCGGCGAGGCTATCGGTTACCGGTACCCCGGGCACACCGTGTGCTGGTCATGAATAATTCAAAAGAAAAAATGAATCGTCCGTTGGCCGGTTGAAATCGTCGTTTCGAGGCGTTTTATCGTCGACGGTTTGTTGGACGTGTCCGGGCGTCGTTTTCGGTGGCTCGGGTCGATAAGTCCGACAGGCCCGCTAACATCGACGGCCGTTCGCGAATAGGTGAAACGCCGAGGATGTAGATGTTTTCCATACCTGGCTCCGAATGGCTTATCTGGCCTGGAACGTCATGCTCCGCAGACTAATGCTCCTATATATCTCGTACTCGTTGGAACTGAAATAACACGAACGATGATGTCATGGCACCGCGGTGCCGCGCCGTGTGCTTTATACACCGCGAGGCAATGAAATACACTGTTTGCTTATGTCGAGGCACGCAGCATCGCGATACCAGTAATCTAGCGCTCTTAATGAATCCGTTCACCCTCCCGCGAGGCCCGCGGCGCTGATCCGAGCGGAACAGAGAAGACGCCAGGCTTACGTCACGCCGCACACCAGACTTCGGCATTATTCAAAGAAAGAATGAAATTTTGGCCAATGAATTTAATCTCTGTTACCTCCTACCTCTGACAAAAAAATGTTCGCAATGAAAGTTGATCAGTATCACTTCTCTATAAAAAAGAAGACGCTTGGCTATTTCTAACAACTTAAGTGAATGTTTCAACTTCAGTGAGAATATAGTCCAAGTGTTAAAATTTCTAAAGTCCACAAAAATTTATCATATTTTGTAATCTTGTATAAAACTACTACTATATAATCTCTATTTCCCCATTATACCTATAAATGTTTGTAAATTTAAAGACATAATATTGTAATCTTGCGTAATATGTTATAATCTTTGTGGTCGCTTATGACCTTGCTGTTCATGCGATCTGTATAAATAAATAATAATAAAAAAACTCTATAAATATCGATACAAAACATGAAAAGTAAACTTTTAAAAAAATAAAAAACACAGGTTACGTCAATTTTTTTACATCATAATATTGTAACTGGTATAGAGACCAGTTCAACGACCTGTAATAATATAATATTAGACCTTGAAATTACGTTACAATAGTTTTAGCCACAAAAAACGTTTTCCCAGCCAATGAGAGGTGAATATCGATTCTGTTTATTTTGAAGTGATAAATTCTACTTCGGGACGTCCGACAGCTCACAGAATTGTTCGAGAAATCATATGGGCGTCTCCAGGAAAAGACTGCGAGACGAATACTTGTTGCACGGTCTCGCCGGCTCGTTCGTTTTTCCATCGCGTCGCGTCGACTACTCGAGCGCTGAATCTCGATCGCCTCTTTAGCGATGATTCAAGTCGCCGACGACGACCCTGTTACCGTTATCGATGAAATTTCCGCGGCGATTGTGCACCGTCGACGTACGCACCTTGTGTATCTTCGCGAACCCGGACTCGAGCGTGAGCGGAAAATATTTCGCCTGGAATTTTTGTGATTTTATGAATATCGATCGTTACGAGATTTAGTTTGCAGACCTCGAGAAAATGTGTAGCGAGAAATCGCAGAAGCGAGAAGAATTTTGTCTTACAATATATCAAACAGTATAAAGATTATTACGAGATGAGGAGAATCATTGATAGTTACGAATAAACAATGTAGTGATTATTACAGAAGTCAATAAGAATCTAGAACGATAACGCGCGCGAAAAATTGTTGTGAAAGATTGAAAAGCGAGTAGAAAGAATTTTTGCGGAATGAAATAAGAATCTGGGTTGATATGTATAGATATAGTGGAGCGAAGTCGCAGGATTTGGCGAGGTTTTATAACATCGGTGAAATTTGTAGCATGGCAGGGTATCTGCACGACCGTGAGCAGACACGATAAGATGTCTGTATCTTGACTGTACCTTGATCATCCGATGAGAAATGGTTTGTAGGATATTACATCCCGCTCCAACGTTGAAACATGAAATATATGGGAGGTGCAGTGTATCGACTTCCTGCGGCTCACGAAATGGAACGGAGAAAGAAGGAGGGCAGAGTCTCATCTATGAACTCGTGTCCAGGGAGTAGGTTGCATCGCCGTACTGCCAGATGACATTATTGTTTTACTCGTGAAAGTGGTAGCCACAACCAATCGCAGCTTTATCATCGCTACATTTAATGGGGATGCACTTTCGAATAAAGTGGAGCACCTGTTTAAATCAATTGTGCGCTAAGCGTTCATTCAAATTCTGTTCGCCTGTGGAGAGAAATTCACGGGAAGTTTAACATTTATTTGATATGTTTACGGTGGTGGCTGCAGTAGGTTGAATATTGTCATGCACAAAATTGATTCGCTTCTTATACAGGCTGGGTAGACAGCAAATTTTGTAATTTAAAACATTTAAGACATTAGAGGAGTTTAAAAATATTCTTATATCATTTTCAACCTATCGAACATATTAAGAGAGAAAATACTTTTCTATGTCATTCCGCGGTTTGTTGGAATTCAGGTAAAAAATAGTTATTTTGCATAAAGATCAAGAGAAATTTATGTGTGGTGAGAATCAGGAAGAAACATAATGAGTGAGAGATGAATTTGATTAAATGAGATAAAGGAATGAGAGTGTGCATGAGGGAGCGTTTTGTTTGTATGTATTTTTCCTTGAAGTAGTTATTTCATTGAATAAAAGTTGAAAATGGTTCGTTAAACATTGATAATTCCATTTTTGATGCTCGCTGCATAATGGCGGCGTTAAGGATGAAATTATTTAATTGTAAGTGGGAGGCTCACCTCGAGGAGGCTTGCGAGGATCACGTGAGGCGAGTTCGGGGTAAAAAGTGAATTCCCATGTGGTTGTTATGGCAGTTGTTGAGGCAAAGTGTAGGAATGCGCAATTAGAACGCACGGGGACACGAGTCACTGACCAGTTTAATTCTCTCACGATCCGGCGTGCCTATGTAGTCATCCGGCATATTGCGAATTCACCGAGTTATCAGCGGTTGTAAAAGGAGCCCAGTCAGGAGCTTGACTAGGTTCAGAAAGCATGAAGCGTATTGCACGTTGAAATCCATTCGTGCATCTCCGCGGCCTGAATAGCCACCGCGGCAACTCTCGACTTTTGCAATCGCACCTCGCGGCATTTCCTAGTTCTGCACCGCTCGATCCTCCGCGGCGGCCATTTATTCGAACCCGACCGATACAATTCATTTAGAGGGATTTCTATACCGCGAGAACTGTCTCCCGTCGTGTTCCCTGCTTTAAATTTCATGGCTGGTTTTGCCGCATTGTTCGCCGCTTCGAAGTTTCTCCGGAGACTTATAGAAATGGTGGGCCCGGATTCATTTTTAAATTACAGATAAGCTGGCCGGCACCGTGCTCGCAATTCGTACCGAGCTCGTGTGTAATACCCTTCTCTCTTTCACGTTTTTTTTGTCCCATCCTTCCCGCCCCTTCTCTCTCTCTCTCCGAGAATGTTATTTTATTTCGGAATACTACGTACCACAATTGTCTTGCGGCGCCACGCGCCGCTTGTTCTTCTTCATTTAAATAAATCCATGCGAATCACGGAAATTTCAACTTACTTGTTAACATGCTGTTCGCCTCTGTTTAACTAGTTCGCTATCTAAAACTTTTGTCATCCGTGCTCTCGAAAAATGAAGCGTGCTGTTCAGTCTCTTCAGATATTCCCTTTTCAGTCCTCTAATTATTAGGATTTTCAGGAAAAGGGAAAAAGAAACGTACTTATTTATTTAATCTGAAGCAATGTAACAGCATTAACAACGGGGTTCCACCGAACATTTATGTACTCGCAGCCTAGCGCTAAAAATGGTTTACAAAAAAAGTTGGGGTTTGAAATAAAGGACCCAAGGAGTTAAAAATGTTAACCACGCTTTTATGCCCACGTTAAGGTACCAGCTAAAAGTTGCTAATAAAATGTCGGATATTAAATTATTTCTCGAATTTATTAACATACGTGCTTAACGAAGCATGGTGAAAATTAACATAATAAAAAAATTCGTGCAAAATCGAAATTTCTCTGCGGTGCGCGCAAACAAACGCGAAGCAAAAATTGCGGATCTTTCCCCGAACGCAAATTTTTATTCCGCAACGGAAAATGTTCGCTAAAATCCACGAAATATTGAATTACACAGAATTTCCATGGATCTTACGAACGCATGAAAATCCACGCTCTAGCGACGGTATAACATTTTTGCGCTGTAACAGGCTGTTCCGGGGAGCAGCAATTTGCGGTTGACGAGTATTTCGTCCGTCGGAAATTTAATCGAATGCTTGGCCGTATAATTCGAACGAATCCCATCCTTGTCGGTCCGGTTCAATCTCGGCGTTCCGGGATCATAACGAAATTATTTTCCGGCAACAATGAAAAAGGCAAACAGTGTCGCGCTGGCCACGGATTCGTTCGAGCACGGTTTCCGCGTTTGTCTCGGTTTTTGCCGCGGAAATATCCATAACGCGATCAACCGTTCGCCGGACAAACGGTCTGAATTGTGGTCGTATATGCGCTCCAGCCCGGAAATAGTGGCTACTGTTTCATAGCCGTGCGTTTCGTCAATCAATTTATTAGAAAGAAAAGCACGCTGTGGCAAATTCAATACGCGTCCATCGAAAATCCGATGCAGAGAGAACGAGAGAGAGAGAGAGACTGAGTGAGTGAGTGAGAAACATAGGTACAAACATGGAGGAAGTGACACCTTCATAGGTACAAATTTTCCAGAGCATTCTGCGATCGGTTTTTCGCACATTCTCGTGCTCGCGTTAGGTTGCGCGACGTACGATCGCTATTTCCCGTATCGCTGCTACTACTCTATAAAAATACCCTCTCCAGCGCGTTCTATTTTTCTTGTAAAACTGCATCCCGACGGTTCGCCGTGTTGTTTTTTATATTTCAGGAAACGCTTTCTTTATCCTGTTTCGCGGAACACAACTGGTTTTTTTCGAGTGTTGCCCAAGCGATATCTCTGCAAAGCTAGTGTTTGATATCGGCACGCGTTCTCCGTTTGTCCTCGTCGCGGAAAGCTTCCCTGCGAATTTATTTAGGGAATTGTACCGCCGGTCTCGACCATCGGGAATTGCTAGAGCGCGGATACATGCGTCAATAGAATTTGTATCGAATGAGGTTTACGAGCCACAGTGCGTTCGAAAGCTCGTTTCCCGAACAAAATTCCATTACTCGAAATGATAGGTGAACAAATGTTTCACACGGAAGCTCTAGGATGCAGGAGAGAGTACGTGGAGAGAAAGAAAGTAAAGATTGATATAAGCTTTAAATAGGCAACGAATAAGAAGCTTTTATTTTTCTAATAAAAATGTCGGAAAAATTCTGGTACACAGATGTGAGAGCCTTCGGAAGCTGCGTAAACTTTGCGCGAATATTCTGTCGATACCTTTCGCAGTTTACGAGGTATGTTTCCACCTAGATTGAAAAAATAACATCGTCCAAAGATGGCTATATTTTCAGATTGGTCTAATAAACTATTGTACGATGTCGCGTAAAAATAGACTTATATCTTTTCTTGGACTTTATTATTACAGTGGAATCCTACGATACCACTTGTACAGTGTTGAAGATATAAATAGTTGATGCAAGCTGTATAAATATAAAATAAAATTACATGTTATACGAAACGGTTTCCCTTCAGTCACGTGACCGGGCGAAAGCGTGGAGGAATAACGGGATAGAAAGGGAAGGGCAGAGTGGAAGACAAGTCTGAATCTGGTGACACTGCCGAAAAGGGGTAATAGAGAAGTTTCGAGATTGCAAGATTGCAAAGAATAAAGCTTTGTCGTTGGATCCTACGAGATTGTCTTATTTCTTGCGGGGGGTCGATCGTCTCTCGGATTTAGTAGCCGCTGCTTGATTGGGAAACGCAGTTTGCGAGTAAATAGAAGCCAAGGACTGCTCGAGGAGTGAAGTCGAACGCAAATGGTATGCGTTTGATCCAAGAGCTGATAGAGAACTCATTGGCCAGGGTACCAAGTAAATCTGGCTGGCAGGTTCATCCGCTACAGCACGTGTGTCCTTTCGAATGCTTTGAAGCTCCTCGAGCCTGCGAAATCAGTTCGAGTTTAAATTGATGTACACCGCATTCCGATCGATCCACAGTCGAGTTACCAGTATAATCATTCTTCCTTTGATTCCGACACCAACAAGAACGGGAGACACTATTCTAAGAAAATCCACCCCGCCGCAATTTTCGTCCGCGATTGAGATTTCGATCCTTGGGACGATGCATTGCGAGGCTAAATGCGACTTCGAGGATTTTCAATCTCGGGCCAATGATTCTGTATCAATCCCCTATGCGGTTAGCTTCGAGAGCAAATCCCTCTCGCCATTCCATTTCCGTTACCATGGTGTGAGAACCATGAGTAACGTAGCATATGTCTGGAGAATGCTTAGCCGGCACGATAGCTCCGGAGGAAATGCGTTGACGTGAGCTGCGTGAATAGATAGTACCGCCAGATATTTCATTTAATATCGAATCGCATATGGAAAGACAAATCTTCCTACATATCTCATTCCAGCTCTCATTCGTCCCTATTCGAGCGTTCACGTAAAATATTGTGCATTCCGCGGGGATTTATTCAAAATTTACGGAAGGCCTTCGCCATTCCAGGATAATTGTATCTTTAACCAGCGGTGCCTGCAGCGACATCACAATCCTCGTACAATTCTCCGTTTGTTAGTGATTAAATCAAATGAATTCAGAATACATCGGCCTTAACTTCTTTATAGGTGAATGATTGGTGTGCAGATGTGACACAAGAAAAAAAAAATATTTCAAAGAAAAGTACCAACATTTAAACAATACAGCAAGGCCAGTTTAAAGGCAAGGAATACATTGATTATTATATTAAAGACAATGCTGTACCATGGTTCTCGAATAGAGAAATCAGATCGTTATAATCTTGCTGCATCTTTGTCACGCGTACATACAGAGTGATTCGCCAGATATTACCATCTCGATTTTCATCATTGTAATTATTCGTAACCATTCCGAATGTGACTGGAGTAATGAGGTTCAAGACCCCAATCATATTATTTGGCAATGTACCTTGTTGGAATCACAAAGAGTTGATCTTCACTTCTTCCAGTCAGTTAAACATCAATATTTTTTCCTGAGATTATCGGGAATCCTACCTGTTAACGGCAAATCTAACTACGATCCAACTCGATATCCAATCTCGAACAACGGCATAGCAGACCTTCTCGTCCTCTTTCGTCTCGTTCCCACAGCTTACCGGTAAGAGAGGAGAAGGAAAAGCCATTTCCGTTGAAATCGGGCAGCTAAACGCGAAGCGAGCAATTCGCGGGTGCCATTGCCTAAAAGCAATCTCTGTTCGGAAGTAAATCGCTTTGGTTTTGGAGGCCTCGTGACTGTTCGCGTGCTCCGAGAATCCACAATGGTGTGTCCGTCGCGCAGACGACGCGGATAGGCCGCCCGAGGAGGTGGTTAGCAGTCAGCCGTTCCCTTGGCTCTTCTCCAGAATCGATAGCCGTCGACCGATGAATGAATAAATGAAAAAGAAGAAAAAATAAGAGGAAGAAGATAGTACGAGAAGGAAAGATATAAAGGAGAACGTTAAACGCGCCTCGGCGTAACCACACGGCGCGCGGTTTACATCGGCGCCGACGTCAGTGTCGTCGTTGATCGTCGGACGGTTAAGCCGCGACCAGCTTAAAGTAACCACCGCGCGAGCGCGAGCCAACGGAGGCGTGAATGCAGACGCTCGCTGTTTTAATCCGCTAAAAACACGACCCGTGTCTGTGGTCGTGTTACGGGTCGACCGTGTAATTCAGCTGGCAAACAGAGCCCGCGACCGAAAAATACCCGGAGTTTCGAGTTTTATGCCTGGCACCCACGGAACGACTGCCAACGCGATTATAACGAGACTGTTGCTAATGGCAGCTCCGGTTTATCGACGGTTGCTCAGCTAACCAAAATCGTGTTAATATCTGGTCTCTACGGATCAAGCTTCTGCCAATTAATCCGAACGCCGCGAGAATTTATCGAATTCAATTAAAAGTCTATTTTAGCCGGCGGCTTTTGCTGTAATGGCGCTCGTACGGAGTGAACAGTTCGACCCGACAAAATGGAAGTACAGTGAGTTCTCGACTTACGCGGTTAACTCGTTCCGCGTGAGTCGAACAGAATTTTTACCTACAATATGTATGTACTCATTTGTAAGGAAAATTCAAATAAGCTAATTATGTATTAGGTTGGAAAGTCGTGTTTTGAATAAGGTCATTGGGAAACAGGAATTGGCAGGTTATCTGAAAGATGGCAACGAGTTGTTACCAATATAATAAAAAATTATATCACTGAATGATATTAATATTTTTATAAATTGATTCAAATGTTTTCTTTAAAATACGACAGAACTTTTCATGCAACCCAATATGTTCATGCAAAAATTTCAAGCAAGTGCTTATTTTCGTTTCCGTCAGATACGTACTGGAAGTAACTCTAATTAAGTTTAATCTTCCGCAGAATGAAAGTGCAGACATTTGTTATGAAGAATTTCTTCAAACTCCACTGGTACAGTTCTGGAACGAGCTGCCGAGTCCGAATCGTTTATTAGCCGTGCCCCATAATGCGCGCCTAATTAGTACCCCGTTAACACACCCGCTGATTCCCCTCTCCCTGTGTCTCTGGTCGAAAATTAATAGCCAGCCGATATTTGCTCGAGGCGGGCTTTCATCAAGATCAGTGGCCGTTATTAGACGGGAGCGTGATTTAACAACGACAGACAAGTACCAGCGCGAAATTAAAAGCCTGTCACCGTGTCTCGATTCAATCATTATTCGTTCACCTTCGGTGTTTCCGTTCAACTTTGGGGATAGCGGCCGCGACGATCGGTGTTTTACGTCCGCGATGCGATACGATTCGTTTTATCGCAAACGGCGTGGCGGTATTTGGGTGTAACGGCATTTTATCGGAACAATTACGCGTTCTGAATGGTGACACGGTGCCTGATATGCCGGCAGATTTATCTGGCTAGCCTCGAGGGACAGAGAGAAAGAGAGATATAAAGAACTGGTGTAACGCAAAATCTATTTCGAACCCGAGTAAAATCGTGCGTGCGTTTTATTCCGAGTGCGATAATTAGCAGTCAAGCTAGCGCGATTAATAAGACGAGTTACGATTCCCGCCGTTGAACTAATCGCCACCGATATCTCCGATTACGCGCCGGTAATTCTGTTATGATCGCCGATATGCATCGCGTTCAAAAAGCATTAAACCACGCCTCGGTTCCCACAGTGTGCGGATCGACTGTGCGGAGAGGTTTGCGCACCCGCCTTCACTCGTGGAAACGCCTATCTGGATTTTCTCACGGCATGTTTCATCGCTTATCAACAAGGGGTTGCGTGCGCCCCCGTGCGATCCTCGACTCGGATACGTGAATTATATAAACGTACCTTGACGATCTCTCGAGCTTATTAAATGCTGTTTACAACCGCTCGAGATGCGATAGCGATACCGACCTCCTCGTTACTTTCACAATTTACAGAAACGTGAACGAAAGTTTTTCCAAGTCGATTTGCATGTTCTCTGGTACCGCGAGTCACCGGATTACGCGATCTCCCTTCGTAGCGGATTATCGTTACACCGGTATTTTTAACTTATTGAAGGTTTCTGGAATTTGTGCCTTCGTGCAGTCGAGGGCTTTTACTATGCAGCTAGTATTGATTTGAACAAAGTTAATCTTGAGTGGATCTTTATGCAAAATAAAAAAGTTTTCCTTTGATTGTGGACTTGAATGACTTCCTGATTTGTTTCTGGAAGGTATCCGCATATTCTGATTCTACAACGAGGTTGCAGAAATAAGATTGCCGGTCTGAGGCTCGTTCCGGACGTAGCCTTATCAAATTTGCGCCGGCAATTAGTTTGGATAGAAGCGACATGTCGGCGGTGAGGGTTTACAAAGGCAGTTTTCAGGGTAAAGAGAGCACCGGGTCGGGTAGCTTGTAATTAACTAACGCCGATTCGTAAATATTTGCGGCCGCTCGGGGTCAGAAACCACCGTATACGCCTCTAGAGGTGTAATATTCGGTACTACGAAGGGTTTCCTCGGCGCGCTACCCCTCGGCATCGATGGCTTCGACGGAGAGAGAAAGATAGATAGAGATAGAGAGAGAGTAGGAGAGAGAACGAAAGTTATGAGAGACCTGAGAGTTCGGCGACCGTGTTGGTTGCTTGAGATATTAATGGCAATATTACACCATTTCCAGTCTATCGTGTATTGTGCCGCTACGGCCCAACCGCGATTAACGAAGCACTCGCGGCGTCGAATTTGCATCCCCTGTTCTCCTCCGTGATGGATCGCACTTCTTTATTCGCGGAACGGTGATTTAGCTGGCGGATTCCGTGGCTGGGTTTCATTTAAATTGAGATACAGTCGCCGAGCGCGGCATAAATTTCACCGTAAACTGTGCCACGGTTACACGCTGGACTTTCCAGTTTATTGGTCTGCACCGCTCGGCTACCGGCTTGCCTATTATACAACGAAAATTATGGTTAACGTTCGTCGACAAACATTATTTGCTGGGTTTCAATGTTTCCGTGGCTTTCCCTTTCTTCGTCGTCGATCCTACCAGAACAAACGGCCCTGGGAAAATTGATTTGCTGAGGCAACCACTTCCTTAAACGTACAATGCTTTGCTATCAAATCCTTCGCAAGGGAACGCAGCCCGCGATGCAACGGAAAATGATGGAACAATCATCCTCCAGTCTTCCGGTTTTTTTCTAGTTAGAGTCACGCTTTTTTTTATTAAGCACTTCAAACCCTTTCGGGTTTATTTCGCTTTGCAATGATGTATTCGAGAATATATTAATTGTATTCACAAGTAAATCTAATAACGATGTCAAGTAAATATTCAGATTACAATCTTCGAAAAACGAATGAATGCAAAGACAAACTTCACCAATTGGTTCCGCCAAATGCGTCTATATTTAGCGGTGATTGAGTCACGCTTTTCGACCAAGAAAAATCACAGTTTCATCACAATGTTGCATTATCTTGGCTCCTTCGATAAGCTGCGCCGTAGAGTCAAATAAACAACTGTAAGAGGTTGCCGCTGACATTGCCGATCAAAGCACATTGCCGCGACGACTGCTCGAGCCGTTGCGTTCGTTTCGACGCATTGCCGATGCCGCTGCGTTCCTTGCGGCATGGTATCGCCGCCTATGCGTTCTTTGCGGCATGACACTCCAAACGACGTTGTCGCGATGACCGGCACCATTTTTGATGTGTTCAAATATAAAAGCGGGTCTCGAGGACCACGCAGTTTAGTTGTCGCACGACTGCGAACGAATCGACATCCTTCGACATTCCGGTAACTTAGCTTACACAACCAGTCTTCGATCTCCTTTAACGCTAAACTGGAAGATCGAGCGTATCGGCGCTCCTCCACCTTCAGCGTGATTTGCCCGGACGCATTGGCCCCTAGGGCAATCGAGAGCGCTCCAGGGAGCAGATTCGTACGTCACCTTGCTCGAATAAGTAATCACCCGATTGGATCTCGAGTCCTGTACACAGCCGACATCCTGTAATAATCAAACACCGGGGGTCGGCTATTGTAGCGAGCGAAAGCCAACAAGCTTTTACTATCGCGCGAACGGTGTGCGTAACCGCCGGGAACACGGCGTCTAGTCTCTCTCCCACACGTTGGAACGGCGTGTTTTAGCGGGACATTACTCTTCCCCGTAGTCGCGAGATAGCGCCGATTGTCGGACGGGCTCGTTGCACGCTCGATGTGCCTTTAACGGGCGCATCAACTCGTACGTAACGCAGATATCCCGGCGGATAATAAAGCCGCCGGTGCGTCTACGCGTATTTAAACGGGCTCGTGGCACTCGGTGTATCTCGAGGATGCGTTTGTCCTGAAGTGTCATAAATACAATCGCTTAAACGCGGCATCTGTCTCCCGACGGTTACCGTGGCCCATCCATCTTGTCGATGCGCGGCCAGCACGCTCCGTTAGGGTATCAAAGTCCTCGCGGGAGCACCGCGCGCCACTTGATGGACGACTGGAGCAACGTGAACCAGCGTTGTCGTTGCCCTTTGACGCGCAATAACGTCGCGTCGCTCCCAAACGCCCCTCTCGCCAGCCGAATGAACGTGTCTCGTGCCGTGGCATTGCTAGTTGCCATTCCCGTTGCAGTTACAGTTCTACAACGCGCGCGCTAACTCGCTCGATCAAAGGTCGGTCCCGATGCCGTTCGCAAATCTGTTTCGATTGCCCGCGAACGCTGAGAGGATCCCAACCGATAGCCTCTCTGCGGCCGGACGTCCCGGGCGCGATAACGTTTCGCCAAATCCTGCGAACCGATGCTCTTTGGCGAAGCGAACCGGCCACCATCGAATTCGGACCCAGCTCCTCTTTGCGGTGACGCTGCTAGGTAGCGGCCGACGGAATGGGAGGCTTTGAATCACCGCTGGAAGTTGTGTGTTAGGGTCATAGATAACTCGCATTCGGACGTTGCTTCTGGCTCCTCGACGAATTGGTCGACGCTGTTCCCAGAAATTTCGGAGAGTGCTCTTCTCTTCTTCAGGACGAAACTAAATGTGACCTGGCTTGTCCGAGCAAGCTTCGCGCATAAATATATTCATCAGTTTAATAAAATAGGCTATTCACTTTCTTGATTTTCGCCAAGTACTTAAGAGGTTCCTGCTTCTTGGCAGAGGACAAGCTGAAACAGTAGCGCCAATATCGTCGGCTCGCGAACTGTAGACTGTAGCATAGTCCCGCAGCGTTTACTTTCCAGAGGGGAAACAGTAGACGAAAATTCCAGTAGCAGTTCGTAACACTTTTCTCGGGCTCAGCGATCTTGGGCTGTTTTTAAAGAGAAAGAGTGACAGGGCGCCTTCGTCCAAGAGACTTTATATTTGCAAAGTTTCCAGTGGCTCAAAGAGACGCCGCGATGACAATGCAGCGTAGGAATGTCTGTATTCAGAGCAAAGTAAAACATTGACTATCGCCGGGTCTAGATAACGGCTCGCGGCAGGGCTGTGTATACGGTTACGCACAGCAGAGCGCGCCGTCTGTTCGTCGGGTGCAATTTAATATTCACCGTCAGCGATTCGCGCGATCCAACGTTACGTTGGATGGCTAAAACAGCTGCGGATAATGCCGAGCTATTCCAGGTCTGTCTAAGGGCGTCGTGCACGAAATCCCAAAAACCGTTTTCCACCGCGCCGAGCAGAGCCAGCGAAACCCTGGGAAACTTCGCGACCGGGGGTAAGAGGATCTCTTGGCGAAGACTGACGATTCATCGCGGATTCGATGGAAACGGTAAATTAGCTGGTACCCGTTACGGCTGGGTCTGTTGATGCGCCACGGAGACGTAACAGCGCCTTGACGGGCGGCGAAATTGCTCAAGCAAACAGATTCGGAGGCGCAGAACAATTACTCGAATAACCCGGCACGTGTAATTTGCAGTTTCCAGGTGCGAACGCGCGCCGCAAACGAAATGGACAGGGGAATCCTAACAATTCAGCGGTTCATGCAATTACTAATACCATTGCTGCCAATCGTTGCGCAGAATTCTTATTCCATTCTCGGCCGACCAATGTCGAGAGTTCATTGACTGCTTCACAACTTCCACTTGCTGGCCATCATTTTAATCTTTTTATTGCGAAATCTCTTATGAGTAGACACAAGACCCTTAACTTTTAATTACTCGCATGTAGTATTTGCAATCTGAAAACTTTAAATTTTGTGATTCAAGTATAATCAAAGGTGTCGACCGTATCAGTAAATAATTATTTTTCATTGAAGTAGTTATTTCATTGAGTAAAAATTTCTTTATGTTGAGTTGACGTAAAGTTTTATATACTTCATTATTGTTTGTAAAGTGTTATAACAAAATATATGCTATTCATTTTAATTGTAAAAAATCACTTGGCGAGTCTGAACCTTCATGGTTCAATTCGGATCGTAAATGTGACGACGATGTTTTAATTTAAAGTTCGAATATTTCGAAGAATTTTCAATTACCGCCGGAACGGAAATAACGTAATTTCGGAGCACGTCAGCCGGCAGCTTAAACAATGCATTCCCTTTGGATACAGTCGCCGAAAGAACTGCAAAGGTAATCCGTACACGATCGAACGAAAATGGTCGATGGAATTCCAATGAATGTAATTCTGTTTTAATTTTCGGGGACGGGAGCGAACCAACTGTTTTGATCCCGCGTTCTCGATCAAGGATTCTGTCGGATGATATCATCGGGTCGACGCGTTAATTCCTTTAATTGAACATCGATTCGAGCTCGCGTTCCGCCTCGCCATTGTGCGCTCGCGTATAAGAGTATTACGGATTCACGCGTGAATTATACGACACCGCATGGCAGTCATTGTCTTGAGGGGCTGTTTGAATCCACCGGAAGAAAGGAGGACTTTGTCACGCGAGCTTGCGGCTCTTTCTCGACTATTCGTAGTCGTTTGCCCTCCCCGTCGCGAAATTGAACGGGTGGATACGCTTCGACACAAAGGGGACGCAATAATTTCCACGTTTAATTCGCCTATCGAGACTACTTTGCCCCTTCAGCCGAAGTGCCTTCACAGTTTTCAATTGTACCATTAGACTTTCAAAATACTCCGCTGCATATTTAGTAGACCTACAGTCGAGTACTGGTACTCTTATTCTAATAGTTAAAGAATTTAACGTCACACCAGTTCGATACAGAGTTCAGGTGAACTCCTCTCGGATTTCGATGAAATTGAAATATATGTTGTCAAAGGTTGTCAGAATTCAAAACAACTTTTTCCGAAAATATTTTCGGTGTTTTTAGCAAATGCGTGGTAATAGTGGAACGGCGAGCATCGATGATAGCGGCGCGTTGAGCAACGCAACGAAAACAAACTGTTGTGATGAAATGCAACTGTATATATGTATATAGTGGAGCGGTTCATTACATTGTTTTTTTTCGCTGTGTTGCTCACCGCACCGCTATCATCGATGCTCGCCACTCCACTATACCCATTCACTAATACGTACAAGAAAATGTTTCAGGCAAAAAATGTTTGGTTCAGTGGAGCACTTATTGTGACGGAGAAATTTCTTTTTTAGGTCATAACACAGCGACAAGTTTACCAGAGTTCGAACACAGAGTTCGATAAATGAAGAATAATTATGAAAACAATTTCGCTCGAATCCCGGGCACGGAGCAGGGACACTCACGGTAAAATTTCGAGGAATCTGTTCGGGTTATGGAAAATGGAAAGAGCGCAACGATAGGAGGCTGTCCCGAGACACTAAACTCGTAACTCCAGTGAACGAGACGTCACGGGTCTAACTCGGTGCTGCAGGAAGGTTCGAAGGTGCCCCAGAGACTCTCGCGGAATATGGAAATGACTGTGTTTCCATGTTCTTAAACGCGGATCTCCGACTATGCTTTTCCCGCGGCGCGGCGTGGCGACAGTACTGCGAGAAACATTATTCGCATCGCGAGCAGTCGCCCTCTCTCACCTTTTCGCGTCCACTAAATCATGCCCGTTGCACTTCAAAATATTATCCGGGCCGTTTTATTCATTCGCATATGTAGGTTGCGCGAAATGCGCCTCGCGAGAATGTGGGGCGAATTTTTTCGCAGTATGTCGTCGGTTGCGCGCTGCAACACGACCGACGTGAGCGCAGCAAGTTTAAAAAGCCCGTTTTTTTAGACAAAATCCCATTACTCGAAAATTATAGGTGATACGAAAAATTTTCGGACGACTAGGATATAGAAGAGAGTACACGATGATTGTATTTGAGATTTTAACAAAGTCTGAAAAATACGAGTGTTATGTGTTTCTTTTTAGAAGAAACAAAATTTGATTCGTTTGTAATCAATATTTAAGCATACAAATAAATGTAGCCATACAAGAAGTATAGATTTTTTCCCTTCGATGACATTTTTGAGGATAAAGACCTTCTGTAAAGCCGTAACTGTAAAGAAAATGGTACGGCAAGAGGAGTTAATGTTGTCGTAACCCGGAAAAGCTCTGCAAAAATTACAATCGATGTCTTTGATTGCACATTCTTGTAGGAGAATAAGAAACTTTCAGGTTATAAGTAGCAACATGAACATTTATTTTTTCGCATGCGACGCTTCCTACCATCATCGACTCTCGTCCCGGAGTTATGTCCGACATCCGGCTCGAAATACTCGGCTCTTCTCCCGGATGGTAAATATTGAACGATGTACCTATACGCTGCGCCGAGCTGGACTTGGAGGATTCAGATGTTTAGTTTATAAGCAGAGTAACCGGACGACTTATGTATTCGATTTTTACGCTTTCCACCAGCTTCAACCGGGAAATCTCTGCTTAGCTTTAATCCTCAAAGGAACGCGGAGCACCCGATCGAACGTCTGCGAGGATCGTTGGTAATCAAACATCTGTTATGTTAATGGAAAATGCAGGTACGACGAACCAGCCAGCGTAAAAGTTTCCGAGGCGAAAGAAGCAATCGAATACGTCGTTGCAGAAACTCCCAGTTTCGAAAGTTGTGCGACTGTTGCAACGAACGATCGATACTGTATAAAAATATGGAAAAATTCGATAAGTGTGATGGATAGAATTGACTGGTTTTTGCACCCAAATCTTCGATTACTTCCTTTTATATTGCTCAAGTTGATACTTCTGATTCTCCACTTCTGATTTGCGCGTGTTATTATAGGACTAATCTAAGCACTTCAGATATTCGCCTATGAACTCATGGTAACTCAGAGTCACCATTAAAACTTGATGTGTCATTATTCAAAATATTGTCTACATGATTAAATGTGTCGGTATCTAATCAATTCCTAAACATTTAGGTATTGTATGAGGTATTATACCAATTTCGTATCCTTAAAATTGGAAAAATGTTTAATTTTCGAGTTAAAATATCTCCAAAGGTTAATGTCCTGAAATGTTAATGTTTATCGTGAAATTTCAAGATCTCTATTAAAGACCCTTCAAATCAGTCCCGTTTCTCGTCGTTCACGCTCAACGAGTTCACAATGGAGCCAAGCAGCTCAACAGAATCAGAGTTCGGAGAAAAGTACGGGCCACTTGGCTCCCCTAACAGTAACTAATTTTTCTATCATCCGGCCGAAATGGATTACCCGAAGCCATCAAGCCGGGCCGAATCGGCCGCAATAAAAGAGACATCGGCGTGGTGGAGGCTACCAGAAAAATCGTAAAGTCGTGCGGGTCATCTGCGAGGAATACCCGCTTCCTTATGTTGGTTTCTCGCACGAGAGTGCGCCGGTGGCCACGTCGATCAGTCAGAAAGTTTACGGCCCTGGCGGCTGTCCGAGGCGTTAAATAAAACTCGTTGTCACGCGAGCTCTGGTCCACGCACCGACAGCGATCTAAAACTTTTACGAACAGCTCCGGGGATTACCTTTTCAGCTTTACGGGTCGGGTTGGAGCTTCTACCGACGTTGAATCGGTCCGAAGGGGTTGCGGAAGTGGTCGAGCCAGGTCTAGAATCGCGTTAAACATTTATCGGTTGAGAGACAGCGTCGATTTCTTGCGTTTCAACCTCCTAATTTATACCAGTTTGACGGCGATCGCTCCGCAGAGCAACAAAGTTATCCAGTCCTTCGTTAAGGGGGTAGATTCGTTTCTAGGATTGCTAGGGTGCTGGATGCACCTTCTCATTTTTCGATAATTCCAAGATGAATGAATGATGTGAGATGAATCTAAGCCGATCGCCCTCAGAACCCCTTTTACGTTTACGAGGCGTAATTTGCATTATTCGACAGCTATTTTCATGAAGTTTCGAAAGCTGTATGCTTCGTCCGTACATACACCGTACGTCCTTCGGGTCGAAAGGGTTAAAAAGTGGTGTAAAATTCGGGGCCCAACGCCTCGCCGATTCCGAGCAGCGGGGTTGGTTCTCGCGGAAATGTACGCCGGCACATGCCTTTTTTTCGCTTCCCGCGGCACTCTTTTTCTTTAAGCACCGATTTGAAACGTTCGTCGTGAATGGAATATGTGAAAGTTTCTCCGGCACGGCGTGGAAAACCCGGTCTCTCTGCCTTGCGGAAGCGAGTAGCGCGTAGAGAGACGAGAGGCGTGGGCGGACTGAGAGCCGGCTGAAGCGCACCAGGAAGTTTCGAGCCTAGATCTCCGGGCGGCGGCATCTTGAGAGATATTGTTCAAGTTAGTGAGCTTGGCCTGGCCCCTTTCATCGTACTCTCCATTTCTCCCCGGCCACACCCCCCGCTATTCCTCTTCCCTCGAACTTTTTTCCAACCGTTCCTCCCTTATTTGCTTGCTTTCTTTTTCACGTGCATGGCCCGCGGTTATACGGGCTCTTCCAACCGACCATCCCGCACACCCTCACACGCTGTTAGACCGTGGCAGCTCTTTTTATCCGTTTCCATCCCCTTTAAAAACTCGACGAACACGCCGGATCGCGAAACTGCGTTTTATTAAAACGATCGTCCGGTCCTCGGCTCGATCCACCGGCAAACCCGGCGATTCTACACGGCCCCATAACTCAAACGAGATATCTTCTTCTTTCGATATTACTTTCAGCGACCGTTCCCCCCGATACGTCAGACCCCGGACCCCCCATTTCCTCGCACCCTCCCTTCCAAGAATTTATACGGCCTCGATCGAATCCCGCAAACAAAGAGTTCGGGGAAACCTGCGGAACACCTACCCTCCGATTTTGATACTTTTTGATCATTAGCAGACAGTGGAACTTTATACAAAATAAAAATTCTCCCCCTGAATTCGAACAAACCAGAGTGAATAGAAATACATTGAAATTTATTTTCTCTCTTAATATGTTCAATCGGTTGAATATAATGTAACAGTATTTTTCAATTCTTCTAATGTTTTTCTCGCGATTTGCCCTCTAAAACGGACCCGACGTAAATTTTCGCGTCGATTTGCATGTACCGCGCTTTCAAGGGTCGCCGGCGAGGATCGATCGCCCAAGCCAACCCCCGCTGCCGAACGAAACCGGTGAAATATTCAAGTCAATTTTACGCGGCAGCTTTTGCCTCGCATACATTAACCCATTAACGCCGGCCGCTCTATTTCCCCGACACTCTCGTATTTATTTTCTGTCATTAGGATTTTAAATTACTCGCGACCCGTGCCGGATTCATCCGAGAGCACCGTGGATGGGAACAATGACGCCGCTTATACTCGTTCGGTAATTGCGAGCGTTTTAATGACACGATAGAGCGAGACTGAACAAGTGGAAATATCTGTTTCGGCTTTATTCCGTATTATGAACTTAATTTGCAAGAACAGCTCCGGAAACCAACAGTTTTTAACCTTCTATTTGTAATCCTGTCGAGTTTGGTGAGAAAATGCTGGAAATCCATGTTTTAATGTTAGAAATTCAGTGGTTCGAAAATTACGCGTGTGTAAATTCGAGCGATTTTAAAAGATACCTAAATATGTAAATTATATACATGGAGAAGTTGCTGTACAATTTGTTTCTGCACTTTAAATATACAGAGTATCAAAAATATGTAGGATGCAGATTGTTTTGCACTGTGGTTATGTTTCTTGCGTCCTGAACTCCGAAAGTTTATCAACCAACAAATTTCCGTAAGCGAGAATAATAATTTTCGGAACTTCTTTCGAAAATAAGATTCTTTAAATTCTGGCGCCGGTTCAATTTCCGGGCGACGCGACTGCTCGACTTCAAACTTCGGTAACTGCCGTAATTTTCGAGATATCTCGAAATTCTACCGCCGACGGTTTCTAGAACAACCCCCGGGAGTAAATGTAGAAATAGAAAAACATTCTTGCGTCCAACAAATGAAAGAAATACCTCCCGAAGGTATCCGCTTCTTGCTCGCAATCTTTCAGTTCTCAATGAATAATATAAATTTCATTGTTGTCCTGCTATTTTCGTTGAGTGCGGCTGAAATTTATCTTTAGTCTACAAGATTCAGATTTTTATCAGAGTCGTGATGAAGACTCTGAACAGAGTCTAATAAATGTTATTAATTTCCTTTAAACCGAGATGAAATTCTATTTTGGTTTTGTTAATGTATAGTTATTAGGAAATGTACTTTTTTAAAGAAATGACGAACTACAAAAAAGTTCTAATCTCACTGAAACCGTAAAATAAATCGTGGGGCAGGGAGTTAATGAGCTTGATTAATCAGTTTCTCACACACCCATGTTAATCGATAAAGTACACATACAATGGTGGCTAAATATTATTCATGATTCTCTGGATCCGTTGTTCTTTTCGTCTTCGATTTTCATTCTTTGAGACCACGTCTGGATTATTACGGAACGGTAGGTGGCGTGCACAGTCTATTTGTACTTTTCAAATTGCGATCCACTCCCGCGTTCGCAGAAACTTTTCTGTTTGGAAAGCTACGAAAGTCCCTTTATTACCTCTCTCTACTTTCCCTCCGACATTCTCCTAGGCCATCTTTCTTGACCTCGCATCGAGGCACTTGAATCAAAGACAGAGTTTCGCCCAGCGAATTTATAATTCGGGAGCAGGAAATTCGTCAAATAAATCTTTCAATCTATATTCTCGATCACGGGAATGGTTTTTTCATTGAAGCCTGTCATAGGGTTCGTTCAGGGCAGACGGCGAACACAGCCGTCAAAACTAATTGCTAATTAAGTATTTGCGCTCGTAATTATCGTTGATCAGCAGTCATACAGCAATAATTACGCTGTGTAATCTAGGCCGGTCGATTTGACTGATGATGTTCCGTTTCAGTATCAAATAACGTGCAACCGTTATTACGTAATATTTGAGCGAACGTTATTAACCGTGGATGACATTTAAATCCTTAACCTCGAGCTCGTATCAAATTTCTGGTAATTCTGCAGCTCTCTGCGCGAACCAGTCTAACAAGTTACAGAAACAAATTAGCTGTTTGATTACTGGGGCTTAACCGATATCCCATTACAAGCGACAGGAAAACGGACCTCGTCGATATTTTATTTTTATTAAACTCTTCCGTTAACCAGTAACTATTCGACTGGCTTCTCGCGGGTTTCAGTTCTCTGTTTTTACACGGTGGCAATTTTTATATTTTATTGTTCGTAATTGTTACGTATGCAGACATTTTGTTTTGTGTTATAACGAAAATAAGTAGGTGTAATTTAAAACAGTAAACAAATCCTTTTACATTATTTTCAACCTATTAACCCATATTAAAAAAGAAAATAAATTTCTATTTCACTTCAGTTTGTTACAATTCAGTTAGAAAATTTTGATTTTGCATGAAGATCCGCTGCCTGGTAATCATAAAAAATAAAAAAAAAACTTTTTAAAAACTACGATTATATGAAAATGCACTAAAAAGGAGAAAATAATATTTTTAGATATTAGTGACTATAAATAAAAGCATGGAGCGCTAAACTATATTAACGTAATCTTCGTGGGCGCTCCACGCTTTTATTTGTAGTCACTAATATCTAAAAAAATTATTTTCTCCTTTCTAGTGCATTTTAAAATACGCGTGCTTTTAAAAAGTTCTTTTTATATATTTTTTTTCTACTTTTTAGTCTTTACTACCGACCGCATTTAATAAGGCCCTGATTCGATTCCCGCTGAGATACTTTGGTGAGATTTTTTTATATTTTATCTTTTTTATATCCTAAACGCACAGTTTAAAATTTTTTTTAATATTGCATTGTCATCCAGTACTGAGCTGTGTTTAAAGTCTCAAGTCTCTAACTCATCGGAAAGTGGTTTAAAATTCGATTACAATATTTGATGCATACAACAAACAATACGGCAGGCTAATGTAAGCGTGGTAATTAAATCGTATTGCAAGGACTAATGAACGTGGCCGAAAATTGTAGACTGCGAAATTTAAAGGCGACGAAAGGAGCAACACGAACCTCGAAGAAAAGTGTCTCAGGTATCGTTAAGCCTGGTAGAATGTTGGTTATGTGGCACGCGGTAAACGACGTACTTAAATAACGAGGAAAGTCGGGCGAATTGAATCGCGGGTGCCGAAACTTTCGTCATCTCCGCGCGGAAAGTTCCGGCGGTAATTCCTCGCAGGGAACGCGTCGTATTTAAAGGAATCGGATTTACAAACCATTATCGCGTCACAGCGACAAAAGTGCCGCGGAAACGAGGTTCCCCGCTCGATTCATAGCTGCTCCTCATCCGCGGGATACACAACGGCAAGTTCTCACCGTCGCTTCAAGCCGCCACGAAGTTCAGGGTAAAGTTAAGCGGTGGCTTTATTGAAATTTCATCTCGGAGCGTGACACGAGCTCTGCTCCCATCTACTCCGCGATCGTTCCCGCTGGCGGCGTCTCGGGACATTCAGATTTACTCTTCTTCCAACTAGATTCTTTTTTCGATGTTTCAACCAAAATTGTGAAGTGGTACAAACGTTTTCTTTCCTATTCGTCATTTTTCATTGTTAGACTGGATTTTGAACATTCAGAATGAAAATCGCTATTTTTCATTATCAGACTGGATTATGTACATTTACAATGTAAATGTAAGTATCCAAAATTGTTAGGTAGTACAAGCGTTGTCTTCCCTGTTCGGCATTTTTCATTATCAGACTGAATTTTGGAACATTCATAATGAAAATGGAGGTACTCCGAACACTTGCAAGTAAGAACCAAGAATCCACTTTGCTCGCCAGCGAAGAAACTCTTCGGTGTACGAGGAAGGTTCTCAAAGCGGTGGCCCAGGTAGAACAGGTAATCGAACGGTTAACGAATCTATATTCCGTCCATGAGTTATCACGCGGCTGCCATCGCTAATCATCGGTCGCGGGTCGAGTGGGTTGGGTGGCGAAGGGAAGACGGCGAAAGCAACGAGCATTGAGGATTGAGTAGAAGAGAAAGAAAGAGAGAGCGAGATGAGTGGTTCGTGCCTGGAAGGTAGCATCGGTGGCTAGGCCGAAGCCAGTGACAACGCAGCCGAGAGATCGACACACGTGGATCACCCACGCTCTCGCGCATAAGGACAGCCACGGGTGTAAACTGGCATCACGTTGGCCCGTTCGTTCTCGAGATCGTTAAGCCTGACCCCCCGGCGAGCGAGCGTTAGCCACGGCGAAACAGAACGAGGCGCTCGAGGATGAGAGAACTACCGGACGTGCAGGTCGAGTCGACGTCGTTAGCGATACTCTATAGCGGTCGTAGCCGAGGCCAGGCTTCCCGCGAGGAGCGCACGCGATCGCTATGCCAGTTGCTGGTTTGTTGGTTGCCGGTTTCGAGGGCGGCGAGAGAAGATCTCGCGACCGAGACCCGCTTTCTGCAAGAGATCTCTCTACCTCGTCCCTTCGTCTGCCCTTTTTCGGAGACCGGGAGATTACGCGGCTGCTCGGACCCGTGTAGGAGGCTCCGCTCTTTTGTTTTGCCGGTCGTTAAACAGTATTTATGAATACGAGGCCCGACAATAAAGCCCGCGGAACTCGCCGCGCGGAAATTGCTTTGCACCTCATTGCTGAACATTGACGATACGCTGTCCTTCGGCATCGAAAAGTAAATGGACTTTTTCAGGCTGGTTGCATACGGATCTCGCAATAATGCATTCTTCGTCCAGGACAAGATGTCACGACCCTACGTTAACCCTCGTCCGTCCCTCGGTTCACGAACTGAGCCTGCGAAATTGACAAAGTGGTACAAAAGATATTTTATCATTCAACTTGATGAGTAGACTGCGTATCTATATGCATTTATGGTTTATAAAAATTTTCAAAAAATGTCGGAGTATCGAATTCGACAGAATTTAGTATCATATTTATTTCGTACCTATTCTATTTCAAACCATTCTCGAAAAAGTGATTGTAAAAACCGTAAACAGTCCCGCAGGATTGAATTGAAAAAGACCATCGAATTGTTTCGGCAGTCTAAAGTGCCATTGAACAATGAAGAGCGATGTAATCGAATTCGGTGACTTTGTTGTTACGTGCAGAGTAGACAGTTGAAATTTTCGGAACGTAGACCCACCGGATTACCGTCGCGTCGCAACGTGTTCAGCAAGATACCAGGAAATTATTATTCATGACTAACAGCCGACTGTTATTATTCATAACCGGGTTGCCATTCGCTGAGAGACTCGTGTTTCAAGTGTTTGCGCGGGGTAAGATGGAATCAAGTGAATCGTCGTGTTCCCGATGCACCGGGTCCTTGAGAGGTTGGCGTGCCAGTGACGGGTGAACCGGTGAACTGACGAGTGTCTGGAGCAGTTGGCACGTGTCGCAACACTTTTGCCTCCCCTCTCCACCGATTAGGCGTTTTCCTGCTGTGCCAGTCGCAGATCGGCTTCCGAGGATTCGAACCGATCACTGTGAATGACTGCTAACCGAATAATTAAGATTTTCAAGTTCGACGGCAAGCCGTCTAGCTAAACGTCGAGCAATCGACAGCTACTCCTGTTCTCTAATTCAGGATTGAGCCTCGCAGGAAGTGTCTCCGGGCTCTGGGGACTCGAGAGCACTTAACTCCCAGTTAATTCCGCCAATCGAACGCTCAGGATTCGCGCGATTCCGGAATCTGTTCCGGGAAATTCTTCCGCGTCGTAACAAGACTTCATGGAACTCTAAAATCCTCTCGAACCCAGCAAAGTCAGATCCAGCGTGGTCCATCGAATCCATTCGTCTTTTGTTGTGCAAATATACCTACAACTTTTTAAAAATATACTTCTAGTCCTTTGCACATTATTCCATTTGGGAACTGTCGTTTGGCAAACAAGTTTCACACAATTCTATTAATGTTAATTCATAGATAATAGTTGCACTTTTAAACAATTGACAATTAAACAGTTCTTTCGACCTAGAATAATTCCTTTCTACATGATGTTTTCGTTTCACGGATATGAAATTGAAATAATACTTTATACATTACTTAAACGTTTAATAATTGATTGAGTCACCACTCGAGTGCTAAAGATCAAAGAAAAGGGTCCATTTTGACCCAGCATTTCAAACGTATCATCCAACTACTCAGCTCCCGGCGATTAATTTCAACAAGCAGATCAACGAAGCTAAAGTATCGTTAAAAAATATGTTCGAAAAACGGTAGAACAAATTTTCTCGGACATTCCTCCCGTCCACATTATTCTCCTAGCATAAACTCGCTGAACGGTACGCGTCACACGATTTTCCACGTCGTTGAGTGTTTTGGCATTCGCAGGAGCTGGCAGAGGCCAAGACAGTTGAAAAGATAGCGCCTTTGGGACCGGCCAAGAGCCGTTAGAATACATTAGCCGTAACAAAAGCTTATTGGAAGAGTGTAGAGGCGCGGGCGTGCGCGCAATCAATGCAGCTGTTGTGACAGAACGAAAGATTGTGCTTGTCTGTCGGGCCCCCGAGCTGCGCCCTTCAGCTGCTCGAGACGTGTATTTACGGGTGGAAGCTCTCTCATTGGTCGTACCAGTAAGAGATACCTACACCGCCAGAATAAACACACCGTTTGCGTTTCCTCTATTTCACCGGCACAATCGTCGATACAACGAGTATAGGTACGGATTGTCGTTCCGTGTTTACAAATCGATAACACGAACCGCTGCCTTCGCATAATCAACTCGCGATTAGGTAATCTGGTAATGTATACGCCTTAATCAGCACCGGTCGCACCGGCGCCTATTTCATCGAATTTCTCATAGGCGGAATCATTCATTGGCCGTGGACTTGAACGTTACTTTAACCCCTTGTATTTTAACGAGCCACACTAGTCATGAAGACTTTGAACAAAGTCTAACAAATATGAATGTTACGCCTTTCTTTTAAGCATTAAAATAAATGTAGCCATATAAAAAACACAAATTCTCTTTTCTCTTCCACGACATTTTTCGGAAGAATGACGTTTTAATCACTGTAAGTATAAAGAAAATGATACAGCAAGGGGTTAAGATTTAGTATTTTACATAATATCTGTGTCAGTCAAATAGATAAATTTGTTGAATAATTCCTTGTGAAGGTATCTTCACAATCTCACCAATCGTAAATGTTTTAGTGCAGGTACGAAAATATTCTTTCAAATACGAGATTTTTGGTTGCGGGACATACGTCGTTGTCTATTCACGAAAATCAATTACAGGTATGTAGTATAATAAATTAGCTCGGTCCGATGTGCAACCGACTATCCGTAGTTCGGTGAAACTGGTTCGAATCCGCGCGGCTCGCTGCAGCTCGAGGCGGTGAGAACGAGCAGAGCTCACGACGCGACGGTATGGCTTCGTGCGAGCATCGCCGCCGCGATAAGATAGACTAAATAAATAATTGAACGTCCGGCCGTTAGTCGGCCGCGGGTTAGGGTGTTGATAACCTCGGGGTGAGCCGACTCGGTCCTGGGTCTTTATCTCGAATCTGTCCGAGTTGCATGGCCCGTGATGTCCCAGTTTATGGCTACCGCCTGAGCCGCTATCCAAAAATTAGAACCACCGTGTTTCGCCCGGCCTCTCAAAAAACCGTCAACACGCTTTTCGTCTCTTATCCCGGAACGATCGAGAAAATTTCTGTACAATGAAACAAAAAACGTGGAAAAAATGAAACCGTATCTGTTGTGTCTCTTTTCCTGAAATAATCGGGAGACAACGTTGGAGCTGAAAGGAACGAGTCGTTGACGAAGTCGGAAGAACGTTTGTGTCTGTTTTTACGAGGATAACGTGAGGAAAGAAGAAAGACTGTAGCGGCGAACAATCGACCTGTGTCACGACACTGTCCTCCTGTAGCAGTTCGAGGAGACCCTTGACATACTTAGCGTACGTAGAACTTGCCAAGGTGTTGAACGATCGTTAAACGTCCGACTGAACGTCTGATTTCATTATTCGACCGTTAAAAGTTTATGACAGTCCTGTAAAGGATGTACGGCAGGGGCAAGCGAATTGCCAATAACTATTTCTCGGGACCTTTCGAATAACCCCCCGAATCTCGACCTCATGTTCGCTGATCGATGAGCTGCTTATTCTGCTCGGCGTCCTAAATTCTGAACAATCGACCGACTTTCGTTCAACTTCCACGTTCGAGATCGTACGAACATTTATTATAGTTTGAAACCGATAGACGATACAACGTGGCGATCGCGGCCTCGATACGAATTTTATAGCGACGTGGATTTTTATCTCTGCTACTGTCCCAGTTCTACCGGTGAAATTCCTTACATTCCACGGGATTTCATCTCCTCGCGGACCAAGTAAATAGGTAGACCGATTAATCCTTTCTGCGAGTACCTCGTACAAAAGGTTCCGCAATAAAGGGGGAAGCCCGTTCGTCGAAATGAAATTCTTTCGAGAACCGCGAGAGTCGCGGAGGTGTCTCTTAATTTCTCGCGGTAACTCGCTAAGCCAAAACGTATTGCGGCGAATTTGCATTCTAGCTGTGCTCGGTCTTCCGAGAGCCGAGCAAGTCCGGCCCGAGTGGTTGCGAATTTAAGGATTCTAGAGGCCGGAACACGACTTTTCTTCTGCGGCAGCGGGTATTTCGCGGCGATAAATTCTCAGCGATATATTGTACAGTTCTTCCTTCGCAGCGTCTGGGTTACGGTTAACGAGCGACCCCTTTAGCGACGCGATAGATCATCTATTTTATAGACCGCCCTAGCCCGCAGTTCATTGCCACGTCTCATAGCCAGACATAAAAAAACTGATTAGAGCGTCCTCGTCCCGTAGACAGCAGTCAGTTAAAGAATTATTCACCGAGATAGCATTATAACTACTCGAAGGAGAATCCGGGATTCCCTGAACCATTTCCTGGTCCATTTCCATCATCCTCCGCATACCATCCCTAGTTTTTCTACTTTCCCTAGCCCCTTGACTCTCTCCCCCCACTTCAAATTAACACTCATGAACAACACAAAACATTCTTATTTAATCTTATTACATTTGTTGGAGTGTACAACGAAATGCACGAAACACACGAAGGAGCAAAGGGTCTTTCTTAACCTGAAATTTATTACACTTCGAGCGTTGCTGTTCCCTTCCGCAGAGGAAATCGGCTACCTCGGTTCTTGCCAGTCTATCGATCCAACCACAGCTCTCGCCTCCTCTCTTTATCATATCATTTGGTTTAGTTCAAATTCAATGTAGAAATAATAAAGTGTCACATTGTGTTATGTGCGAGCAATCTTAATTCACAACTGATACACGTTGATTCCATAAGTGGAGATTTAATAAACACTTAATAAACATAAGGTCCAGATTTGATCTCCCAACATCGTCATTCCAACAACATTATCTTATTTACATTAGCGTTTTCGTATTCATTCAGACGCGTCATCGCGAGTCAACAATCGAATAACGCGCGATCGAAAACGGGATCTTGTTGCGCTGCTGATAACAATAAACTTGAGGGTTCCTTTTGTGCGCGACTTACCCGCGGTCCCACAGGATCTTGGACCAGCGCGATCAGGTTCAGTCGTGAATGATCGATGACGCTCGGGAGATCGATTACAGGTCATAAACGCAATTAACCGTTCCGCGTTCGTGCAGAATTAATCCGTGCCGCGGCGGTCCACGGCGGGCCGCGTTCCCACCGACACGCAATGGGTTCGCGCGCTCGCGTTAAATTAATTTCGTACACGACCCTCGATTATGATCGATCGCGACGGAAGAGATCACCGAACCGACGGCAAAATCTCCGGTTACATAACATTTAATCACTCTCGTTGGCGCGATCGTAATCGATCGATCTCTTCTCGCGCGTCCCTCTCGCGTTTCTGTCACGACGCGACGGGGATGGTCGCGAGCACGCATGCAAAGCGACTTTTGCCGCAATTACGTGGTACACAGGCGGGCAAAGGGCTTGAACGCTGCTGCAGGAAGTGTCTTCTCCCAACGTAACCCGAATACATTTGAATACATTAAGTCACCCCTCGGGCGGAATATATGACCGCATAAAGTTCATCCTTAACACATTGTACGCTCGCGTGTTAAACAATTTGAACCCGGCCCGTCGAAACCAATCGAGAACACGGTGTTCGAACAACCTGGCAATCAAATAGAATAATTTCGGTCCGTTTCTTTCGCATCAGACAATTATCGGTATCGCTCGCGAGACCGGTTAGCAGTCAGCTTCGCAATTAGTTGGACCGTGGCCGAATCGATTCTCGCGAGACGCCTCGCCGATTCGTCGAGCTTCATCGACACGCGAGCACCTCGGAATAATTAATATTCCGCGTCGTGATTAATATTGTACAAGCCGTATCGGCGATGAAGCGAGGAGAGACCGACGCGTCCGTAATCATCGAGCGTGTTCAAATAAAAACCATCAACTCGTCGTTGTACATCGGACAAAACACGAACAATCAAATTTAGCCATTTTCGTTTCATCTTAGCGACGATCTATTACGAATGAATCTACCTTCAGTAAATAACTTTCAAACAATCCAAATTTCAATTCTAATTTCTGCAGAATTACTTGAGAATACAACAAGGTCAACGAAATAAAATGTATTCATGTACTGGAACATATTTTCGTATCACCAATGATGTTCGAATAGTGGCATTTTGTTCAGAAAACAGGCTTTTCAGTCTCTTCGATCTGTTAAAATTAATTTTTTAAAGCTAATCATTATAGTCGCTTGTAGTTTTCTACAATTACGAAAGAATCGGGACTATATAAATGGTTAATAAGGCTGGATTCTTTAAAATTTAACCATTGAATTTTGTTTTCACACGACGACGAAAATTCTTTACTTCGATAAATAGTTCTACGACCAGCTTTTGGCGTTTTGGAGTGCTATGCGTCGCGTCTCTTCGATCGTTTGGAAACGAGCCCGGACAGCAGCGCGTTGTACGTCATTTTTGGTATCGGTTCGCGATCTCCGCGGACCCGCGGGCATCGGACTCGTAATTGCGATCATTTCCTCGATGGTCGGGCCGAAATTAATTTTCACACGGCCGCCGGTTTATCGGGCCCGCGTTTCCATCGACACGCGAGGATCCGTGTACGCTGTAATTAATCTTAATGCTAGGAGTGGTGAGCACCGGCGCCGGTTATCGCTGATACGAACTGCATCGCGCCCCGGACTGCACCGTGCAGCTACGCTGATCGAAATCGATTTACGAATGGCCGCGACTCGACTCGACTCTGCTCTGCTCGCCGCCGAGGGTTCGCACGTGCATCATACACGCTGTTCATGCTAATCTCCCTTATCGCTGTCTCGATACGAATCTCAGCGAGAGGAGCGATCGTCACTCGTTAACGCTGGTACTCGGAGCTGCCTCCGAGCGGCGGGTTTCTTTCGTGGAAATTGGAGAAATTTGTTATCTGACCGCAACCTGCTCGAGGCTGATGAATGCACCAGAGGGGGAACCCGGCTCGCCATTGCGTTTTCTTTGGCTCCAGGTAACCGTGGACTGGTGTTACGAAGTGAATGCGAGGCAATTGAATTCTTGCTGTGGTAGCCGTGGTCTGACCAATGCCGCTATTTTAGGGACCTTTTATCTTTTTCTCGAGAGAGTCTCGAACAGAGACTTCTTACTTTACTTACTTGACTTAGACTTTATTTTATACTGTCCTCAGCTTTCAGCTCTCCTTATCGTACATTATTGAACCAGTATCGTAATCATCGAAGGGAACAAGTTGTATGCATAAGCATTTATGTTGTTTAGATCCAAAGTTCAGTTTCTATAGGGTTAATCTTGAAGGTGGATAGGCAACGAAAGAAATTGAGGAAGTGTTCCTGTGCTTGTGTACGGAAGATAGGAGAGGCCTACGACAACACTTTTCGAAGTAGCTGTACACATTCTGTATATCGGAAGTAAACTAGATATGACCTTACATGATCTGCGTGACATAAGAAACATTAACTATGATAACATTTTCGTAAAGTGACTGACATAAAAATCTATATATTTCTTGTTTCGAGATATTTAAAGGGGAAGGATATCAACACTGAATAAATTTCATATATTATTGAAATAATGAATACCATCTCGCGGTTCATTTTCGACAATATCGTAAAAATCACGTTGAATTAATTTAGTTTAAAATAATGTGAAAGAACTGGCACTTATTTTTTGTTTGTAAATTTGGCTTAGACCACTTTCACAATTATAGGTACATATAATTTTGTATATTATCTAACTCAATTTTCTCCTTCTTTCAGGTAAACAGCACAGAGATTTAAATGAGCCACGAGTAGAGCCAGGTCTGTCAATTTCGAGCGGTAGAGTACCGGTGCCAACGATAAACGATAAGTAAGGATAAACGTAAATCATACAGATTGATCGTGCGTCGCATAGTTCGGGTCTGCTCGGTCAGTATCGATGCGTGTGCGACGTTATTCAAACGTATATGACTCTGGACGCGCGATCGTAATAGTCCGCGTGTCCCCGTCGCGCACGATGGAAGTGCGCCATAATGGATGCGGTGCACGATACGTCGCCAACGTCCCAGCCGATCTTTGTGTGTCCCGGTTCATAAATCGCGACGAGGAATCGCTGGAAAACTGCGCGCGACCGAAATGTCCTCCGGGTTTATGGCGTTCCGCCCCGGTTCGGGGATTATGGCGCGCGAGGAGACCCTCACTCGCTCGAATCCGCTCCGCATCGCGCCCGATCCTCCGGATTACGGTACATGGCCGTTCTTCCTATGTCTCGTTTAATCGCACGTTGTTCTGGTCCGGACACCATAGGACAAGCTACGTTAGCTGTCGACGTCTTCGAGACTTCCGGATGCACAATAGAGCGAGGACAATTGGACATCCGTACATTAGAACATTTCACGTCTAAATATCTGGATAACAATATTTAATACAAGTGTCATCAGAGGGAAACTATGGGAAAGGTACTTTTGAAGGAAATTATTTTACTACGCTTATATTAGCTTGCCGAGTTGTCGTTGTCATCGTCGTTGTTGTATGCGTCAAATCTTGAAATCGAATTTTAAACCACTTCCCGATGAGCTGGAGACTTGAAATTTTCAACATAGCTCAGAACTGGATGACAATGCAATATTAAAAAAATCTTTTTAATCACCAAAGAATCTCAGCGGGAATCGAATCAGGGCCTTACTAAATACGCTCGGTAGTAAAGACTAAAAAGTAGAAAAATATATATATATATGTATATATATAAGAAAACTTTTTAAAAACCACGCTTATTTTAAAATGCACTAAAAAGGAGAAAATAATATTTTTAGATATTAATGACTATAAATAAAAGCGTGGAGCACTCACGAAGATTACGTTAATATAGTTTGGCGCTTCACGCTTTTATTTATAGTCACTAATATCTAAAAATATTATCTTCTGCTTTTTAGTGCATTCTAATATAAGCGTGGTTTTAAAAAGTTTTTTTAATATATTTTTTTATTTCACACTGTTAATACTATTAATCCCTGTTTACTGCCCATCTTCCTCGAATCAGATATGTTTAATAAATTCTTTCCACGGATGGCCAGAATGCACCGGGGTGGAGCCGCCGGTCCGTGATTCCGTTCCGTACTATCGCAAAATATTCGCGGACATTAATCCTCGGCGAGGTATCGCGTTACCGGTCGCTAACTACAGAATCACGCGACGGTAGGCGTCCTCGTTTTTGCCCGCGGGGCACTCCCATTTCCCCCGCGTTGGAATCCAGATTCCAGTTGAAATTCTATCGCGGCTTAGTGCCGATTAGCCGATCGGATCTGACTGCGATGATCCGCGGATCGTTGTACAAAACAAAAATTTCCTCCGGCTATTGCAAGATATAGGAGTCACAGAAACATCCGTCTCTGTTCTGTCGATTATCATGTCACCCATATTTAGTGAACAATAAAAAGAAATAGGTGTATATATAATTTAAAACATTAAAAACATTAAGGGATGAGTTAGACTGACTACAGAGGAAATAAATTAGTCTAAGAGCTTCTACAGTTCACCCCCAACTTTCTCCTACTATTCTTCACCACCTCTCAATTCTCACATCCCTTAAAAAGCATCTTTCCGTTCTAGTCTTCAGTCTGTTCTCGCATAAGTCACAATTTCGTGCAGTCGTCCTACTGAAAATGTCAGTTATTCTACTTAAAATATAAATTATTCATCAAAACACCTAACACTGTTTTAAGTAACCAAGCC
Organism: Lasioglossum zephyrum; assembly: GCA_028455615.1. Classification (NCBI taxonomy): domain Eukaryota; kingdom Metazoa; phylum Arthropoda; class Insecta; order Hymenoptera; family Halictidae; genus Lasioglossum; species Lasioglossum zephyrum. Next base: position 16,855,680 of record CM052329.1, on the reverse strand, counting down.
AGAAGCGACGCGTGCAATCGTCTTTATGACAAATCAGGTGAAAAATTGTGAAATTTCTTTGTTCTCCAAGAACGTGAAAGATAAGCAATGGCGTCTAGTCGTCAGCTACCGCACGCCTTCAGAATTCCAAGGATAGACCGCGATCAGTAGCTACGATAGCTGATCCGCAAGGTGGCAGACGTCTGCGCGATCTTTCGCCGTTTTCCTATGGTATCCGGCGCGTTCGGTTGTTTATTTCGGCGCAGGTGCGTGTAACTTGCCGGCGAGCCGTCGAATTGATTCCGATATCTAGAATAATATTTAACTGCACAGATTGCAGATAGGTGAACGAGGATTGGCTGGGTGCCGGGGTGAACGGTCTGGTTCGCCGAGATAAGCCTCGAGAAGACGAACATTGCCTGGCGCGCACCGTGTTTCGCCATTCGAAGGGTCCCGCGGCCAAAGTCTTCCCGCAGTGTCAGATCGTAGTTGCGATCTCATCGATCCGACTGTTTATTGCTTCTATGAACTAGTATCTGCAGAAATTCACCGCGGACTCGTTCTAATAAACTTGGACAGTTTATCAGAGAACCCAGTTAGAAAAAATGGAACGTGATTGTAGATAATTGGCGGGATATTCTTTCGAAAGTATGGGAGTGGAAACAGGCGGTCCTGAAAGGATTTGCTGCTCGTTGGTACCCTCGTCTGCTGCAATTTAATTAGCCCTTAGCACTGGAATGATGATTCTGAGACGCCACTAAAATATATCAGTATGTAATCAATTACTATATACATAGAATTAATGAGGTATGATACCAATTTCATATCCATAAAATTTCAAAAATTGCCCAGACTTAAATCGATAAACATAGTCCGATATACATCGTGTTTGGACTTATTTTAATCGGAAGAACCTCGACTATAAAGAGACATCTTGTTCCTTAGAATGTTCTTACCGTAAATGATAAGATTAGTATAACCAAGAGCGTTCTGTTTTTGGAGGAAAGCGCATCAATCAATCCGCTCGGAGATTTTTAAATGAATCTTGAAAGTGTTTCACGTCTCTTTCTTTCCCATTCATCTTTGAGGCGAGTCACTGACGGGTGAGAGGGTGGCTGAGCGCACGGTTCACCGATCGCTTGGTCGTCGGATAGAGTTCTGGTCTTTGGGCGCGGGTGGGAAGCCACCCGGCTGAACGAGGGTGAAGCGCGTGCACTCGTTATACTCTGTTAAGCACTTAAAAATGAATTCAGGTCAACGCGAGCGAAGCGGCGTCGCGTTACAAAATAGTGCGGGAAAGTAAAGCGGGTACGGACTTAATCCGCGATTCCCGGAAGGATCGATCGATCGTTCACCGTCGAGCAGATTTTTCAGGTTATACGACCAAACTGCAACACAGTTGCGTCAAAAGTAGTATTGTATCGCGGTACCGGAATCGGGCTCAATTGAAATTATTTACTCTCGTCTGCAGTCTCCTCCTTGCCTGATAAAATGCTTCTTAATGTTTATCTACCGTAATTCACAATTATGTTCCTCGAGCTGCGATATATCTCCTAAGTTTTCAGCCTCTCGAAACCATCCTGCCAATTCTAATAATAATAAAATAAAAAATGTAGAACTGGTCGTGGTACTAAATATACTAATTGAAAGTGGAGCGAGTACACGAGTCCACGTATTTTCGAATCTGGACAAATAATCGACACTCGACACGCCAGTGTACAAGCATCATTTGTATATCGCACGAAACAGCGATAGCAAATTGCGTACACCGTACACCGAACGTTTCCAGCAGGCGGGACTGCATTAAAAAATGTAATCCTACATTAGAGACCGGCTGCAGTCAGCCGAGCGCAGATAAATAATAGAATCGAACGACCGGTACTTTCGTGCAACAATATTTTATTATCCCGATGCGCACACAGGCCACGGAGTTACAGCTCCGCAGTTTATTGGTACGCCCGATACAATGCATCGAAATAAATTCTGTCCTTTAGTACTGCTGTCCCCGAAACCGTCAGCACAAATCGAACGAAATATATTCCGCGTTACATTGCGTCGCATACGAAAGACGGTCGGTTAGGCTAGTGGTGTACAAGTGTTTTTAACCAGGTGGAGGGACGTGTGTCGCGATAGTCCGAAACGGTACACGGACCGTTAGAACCGGCGCTCGGCGCCTGTTACGCGGCCATTTTACACGCGCCCGGCGCTTGTTACCCGGTCGGTTTACACGCGTTAGAAGCCTCCTGCCCTCGGCACATAGAAACCCGAGGAAATGAAATTTTATGTTCGAATATCTACAGTGTATCAGAGCGTGTCTAACAGTGAGAGATTAAATTCCATTTGTCTCAATATACCGGCCGGACAAAACGACCGAAGGCTCGACGGCCCCGACTCGGCTCCGCGTTTCTATCATCAAGCCAATTTCTACGAGCAGAGCCGGGAACCTCGACGAGCATGAACCCTCGTATCTCATCACCGGCTATGCATTCGAGAATCTCCAACCAGAACATGGCCTTCTACTTTCGATCAGAGACCTCTTTTTACCTGATGCGTGCTCTAAAACTGCACACGGTGCACCGGGGGATGAAATCAAGTATCAATTCCGCTCCCATGCAGAAGTTTAGAACCCGGTCCTTATTGAAATTGACTTTGCTACGCTTTTTTAACACTTGCGAATTTTTCCGGATAATTGTACAGTTTTAGTTTGAATTTTTTTGGGAATTCGTAATTGTTAATTGATTGGACCAGTCTGTTTGAAAAATTGAAGTAACTTTACCCTTTGGACCCGATGCGATCTTAATTCGAAAATTAAGACGTTTCTTTCAACCTAGATCATTTTTATTGTGTGTAATATTTTTTACATTGCGCATGTCGGGAATTCAACCTGGTTTCTCATAAAACAGTTAAGCTTTTTACAACATAGAGTACTGTCGAATTTAATAATATTAAATTTGTATTGAATAATGGTATGGCCATTTTTAAAAGGGTTGTACACAAACGAATTAATAGCAGTCCCTCGTTGAAGAAGGTGTTGAATACCGCGTGATGTAACACATTTAGTACTCGCCATGCCATTTCGGTAAAAAAAAGTTCACGCATTCGCGAAATGCTTGACAATACAAACAGTATTTTTAATTGTTTTTCAGCGACATTGTCTGGCGATTTGAAAACCGTGTTTTTCCGGAAATGCATTTATAGCTTACCTCTCTATACTGTGTCAGCCGCTCGACAACGAAAATGCTAAAAACAACGTCCCATTGTTTCAAATTTCATTGCACGGTTCTAGTACAATATTTTCAGATGGTTGTTGTAAGAGAAGAAAACATCGAACTGCGTGCAATGAACGAGAAGAAAAATAAATGACAATGTTTTCGAATTTGATTCTGGTAAACCGGAGCGAACAGATCAGGTGTCGAAGAAAAAGTCGAAAGTTCTTGCGTCACGAGAATTTCTTTATTATACGTTTCCTGCGAAAGTCGTAGCTTTGGGAGCACGACCATAAATCTTCCTAAGGGCTGCAACGACCGCTGGACGTTGACTTCGTCCTCCATCACCTTCGCTATAATTTGTCAAGCGGTGGAAATGAAGTGAAGAAGGGAGGAAACGTTCGCAACAGGAAAAGCTGAGGCGTCTTTGAGGAAGGAAATGCTCGCGTATTCCCAGAGTACTGTCTCGCACACCTTCCATGTCATAGGTAATTTTACTTTGTGTACCTTCAATTTCAACGAAGACTTGAAGACATCATGAAAAATTGCTTTAATCCTTAGCACCACATTGAAACATATGCAGGAGTATTCTGGTCTTATCAGGTATATTCAAGTTTCTTCGGATATATTCTAGTATATTCTCTCTCTTGTAATTTTTAAGTATATTCAAGAATATTCAAATACTTTGTATATTCAAGTTTCTTGTGGTATATTCTAGTGTACTATTACTAAACATATAAATATTGGAGGAGATTTTACGTCAAATTCATTTCAACAAAATAAACAAACGCATTATACAATGAAATTAATCTAGATCGAAAGAAGTGTTTGATGTTCGAGTTAAAACAGCTCCGAGTGCAAAGGGTTAAGAATCGAACGAACGAGAAAAAAGACGAGAATATAAATGGCTTTGCCCGTCTCTAATTTCAGGATTGTCAGAAAAATCCGCTTTCTAAATGTTCTCGCCGCACCTGACCGTACCGCAATCTGCGCGGCAATATCGCCAGCACGGCGGACACATTTACCAAGAGAATATAGATAAGAGTATGACAGGAGACTCTCATTATTCGTCTTTAATTGAGTCCATATCGGTGTTCGTAGAAGACACACCGGCCGGTTATCGTGCTAAGTGGAGACTACTGTACAAGGTCTGTGGCTCTTTCGTAGATGCTGAATCTAACAAAGTTCAAGCATTAAATTGATTGATATCCGCGTGTAGACATTGCACTTGGTCCCCATCGGTATTTGCTACCGCTCTAAGGGCACCTAACGGTTCGCGGAGCTCTGGTATCATTGCTCCTCGTTCTGCCGACTCGCTTGGAATTTCCTGTCTCGCGACCGGCGTGTAACAACGTTCACTATTTCTTGGCCGCGTCGGGGGGATGACTCTCGCCGCGTTTTTCCGCGATAAATCGTCGCCGGAACGATGTTTTCCGGCCCGGCGAGAAAGCGATGCCGGTTAATGCGAATTAAAACCGGCCCTGTCTCTCTCTCTCCCTCTCTCTCTCTCTCTCTGTCCCGCGAGCGAATGAGAAGCACAGAGCTAGAGGGAGAGCCAGCACCCAGACCCCTAGCGAAATCCTGATTAATAGCTGGATAATATTGTGCAAACACCGTGCACTATCCACCGTCGTACGTCTTCGCCGGTCGACGCGTGGCGGAAATAGCTTTGATACACTCGCTCCGTGCTTCGGCTACAGCCGAGTCCTCCGCGAATTATCCTCGGACCCGTCCTAAGTGAATTTAATCGGCTGTAACCTTCTCGGACGATCGCGTTGTCCCCGATTATCACGAAATGGACGGATAAATACGCCGCGCTCGGACTAATTCCAAGATCTGCTTGAATAAGTTGCGGAAGGGCGCGTTAAACCTCCTCGCGGGATACATGAAATCCTCGACGAGGTTGTCACGATAGACGAACTAATTTTTAGCGGAATCGATTGCTTAATCCTTTTGAGCTCTATGACGTATTTATTGAAAAAAAGAATGGAAAATAGTATGCAAAATAGAGCAAGGAAACCGTCAGGAGTTGGTTTAACGAATAAAATGACTACGTATCCTGGGACGGAGCTGGAAGAAAGTCTTCCACGTGTCGGAAGCAGTGTTAATGGATTTTTCCCACAGATCGGATAAATTTAACCGTACTCGTCCCGGTAGGCAGATCTCTTTGACCCCTTCCGACTCCTCTTTCCAATCCCTTAATGGAACATCGTTTAAGTGACTCGCGAGAGACCGATTATCGGATCGTCCGTCTTCGTGCGCCACATTCTTCCGAAATGCCGCTTCGCAGGTTGTATAAATTATAAGCAAACTCGATAGAAACTTCGGTGACCCATCACTTGGGGATGAGAGAGGCATTCTTCTGAATTCATTAGGGCGATGAGTAAGTGCCGGTCCTCCGTCAACTTTAATCAAATTACCCGCCGCGTAAGCTCAATCTTACGCAACTTCCGCCAGTGTCCCGCGAGCGATATTAAGTCCGAGACTGGCTGGCTGGTGCTGGCCCGCCCTTTCCCCATTTACGCGACAGTATGAATATTAAGACTGCAAACTTTCTCGTGCCCGTAATCGCTGTGTCAGTCAGCCACTCGAGACTTTCGTTTATGATAAAGAGCCACCGGACGATCGGAACGAACTTCCTGAAGGTTTCATTTTCGTTGGCGCGCACCCTACCGACGCGCCGCTATCTGCTCGTCCCAGCGCAGTCTTTCACCTTTAACCTTCGCTCCCGCTTCTTTAAAACTACCCGGATCCATTAAGCCTCGCCCCTTGTGTGCTCAACTTTTGACGCGGTGCGCGATTAATCAACGCGGCATTAATCACCGGAACGGAAACACTTACACGCATGGCGGCCGGTTTCTATAAACTAGGTAGAATTAACGCAAAAATTTTCGTGTCTGTCGCTATTAGACTTCCGATAAATAAAATGTTTTGGAATGTTGATACACGATTTAATTCTCCAACGGTTCCAATACCCTTTCTTCACGTAAAACAGTATGTAATGTATAATATTGGGCTGGTAAGACAGTAATTTCGGTATTTTAAGGTGAAATAAAACTCAATTTTTTTTTTCCAGCAATGAACTTTAATGAATAAATTTTTTGCCATCTTTCTGTGGTAGCTTCATAATTCCGCGCTTATAAAACTTCTGGTCGTTATCGGCATAAAAATTGATCCAATTGCGATTTTAGGTCATCATCGTTAGTGAATGTTTTGCCATTTAAAGAATTTTATAAGCTTCGAAATAAATTCAGTTCGACGGATTTAGGCAGGATATACCTGGTGTAGTTTTTTATTTGCCTATTTCATTGACAGTAAAGTTTTGTTTAAATTTACCCATTTCACTAGGCTGTGTCTTTTAATTGGAAAATAACTTCAACCATATCCTTTAACACCCTTTGTCCTAGATTAAGAGTTTCGCAGATGGCGGCGCCAGACATAAATGGAGCAGAACGGGTAGGAAACCGCGAAGAGATAACAAAGTCTGCGAAACACGTAACACGGAGGGTTGAAGTTCATCGTACACCTTTCCGAGACGGATTCGCGGGGGAAACGGCGCTTCACGGAAATTGTATTGCACTGTAAAAATTCTTAGCTCGGCAACCGGCAATCTTCTTTTTACGTTTCCCAGCCTGCTCTTGTCTGTCCGAAGAGCTCGCTGCTCAAGGCTCGTCGATATAAAACGCCCAGGAAGCAGACTCTACCTCCGGCCCGCGAGAATTAAAGGCGGCGCGAACTTTCGTGCAGACGTGTTGCTATGTGCCGATTCTTTATATGTATGTGTGTAGTTGTGTTCTTCTCTGCTTCTGCTGTAACGAGTTTAATTAATTTTACTCCGTTAATTGCTACGACTATCAGTAGTTCTCTTCTTATGTCCTGTTGTTTGCATCTTGTTTACCCTCCTCAGGATTTTATTACGTAGCTCTGTTGTAAACAATTAATATTTTTCGAAAGAATTCTCCAAGGGAGATATTAGAAGCCTCAATTCTTTATTCTTGAGAAATGCTGCCAAAATTCAAGATTCATTATCACAATGAAAAGGAATTAATAATTCACAGTTTATAAATCAATCGAAACTTTTACTGTATCGTCAGAAGTGCAGTTTTCTCTCACCGTCGAGCTAATGTTTACCAGAACTACTGAAAATTCTGTTACTGCACTGCACAAGACGCAGCAATTATTTATAGCCATTTAATGTGTTAACCAAACAAACATATCTCTATTTCCATCAATTCACAGAGCAATTCCAAAGTTCGGCCGGCAGTGTATATAGACAGTGTAAACGTTAGGCGACCACTTTTCTCGAGGTAGGTACTGGCTGTTGTGTATCTCCGTTAGGTATCTTAGGCACCGGTGTACACTATCGTTCAAAAGTATCTGGACACTTGCATGCTTGCTGATATTACTGCAATATATTGCAAACCTGATCTATCGCGTTGCTCGTAGTTCACTGTGGTGATAAAGTTGCTGTAACGGACGTTAATTGAGAAAGTACGTGTCAAGGAAGTATGAAGTGATCCAATTTTGGACAATTTATTCTTTGCCCACGTCATGGTACATTTAACATTTTTATTTAGGAGCAGACTGCAGAAACCTTTTCATTTTGTTTAATCATTATCGTAAATAGGAATTGCAATCCCACAGGATCCCGCGTCACGTTTTAGTCCGGCATTTCTTAAACATGCGTGTAATCGAAATGAACTATTTCGAAGATATACAAATTAAAACTTTGTTTCAATATATAATTTGAACATTTTTCTGATTCTAATTTAATTAAAGCTATATTTAGAAACAGCTCATTTACACGTAATTTGTTCTAAACAATTTTTACCTTTACTTAACTTCATTAATAATTCAAAAACGAAGCCTTGAACAGATTTTGTAAAATTTGTTTCCTTATTAAATATACATTAGATTGAAGAACGAAATCCTTAGTCCCGCAGAACCCGGCGGATTGAAAATGGCGTTGGATTACTAACACTAGTCATAAACTATTTTTCCATTGAGAGGTGCACAGTCTATTTAAGTCGGCCAGCTGTCCAGTTGCTTCGGCGCGCGTGTTCTTTTTCCTGGTAACCTTAATATTTACCGCTCAACAATGGTCCACTAACCTAGATGGTCCCAGTGTACCATGATTCACTGGTTCCTCAGCGTGGACAGCCGCCGGCCCGTGTGTACCTACCCCCGACAGATCGAGAGTGTTTCTCTAGAATCTCGTAAAAGGACTGGGAGATTTCTTTGGCGAGATAATATCAATGAGAAAGTCTTTCATTTTGCCCGTGCTCTCTAACAGCGGTCATCTCGACGAGTTAGTGAATGGCGACCTGGGCTTCCGCTTCGCCTGGCTCTGTGTAGATACACTCGCCGCGTCTTTTTGTGCGGTGTAACGAGGTAATATTTGTGCATTGAACGCTGAAAGTTTCATCCTAATTGAGTGACGCCGAACGATAGAGAGCGTGACGGTACACAGCCCCTGGTAAAAGTTGTTCGCTTCTCATTCAGACACGTTTGCCCGACTCCGACGCGATAATTGACGAAGTCTGCCTCCAACATGAAGCTATTACGTTGTTCCATATGAAACGTCCGATTTTAGAATGCAAATCGTGCAATACGTTTTGATCAAGAAATACTATTACTGTTGATAGATTCATTGTACGTCACTTTGAAGTACAAAGCTATCTTCAATTTTAATTTACACATATACATTTCGTTTTAAATCAATTTAATTTCAACATCAATCAGTACGAGTGTCGCGTGCTCTATGTCTACCATACTATAATCAAGAAACGTGTGATTCTTTGATCAATAAGATATAGTTGCGGTTGTTTAACGTTACTGTTGAAAATCAGACATTTCATATGCAACGACCTAATATTTATCGTTTACCGTTAGCCACAACGGTTTCCCTTCAAGAAAATTAGTTTGAAGCTGCGTACCTTCCAAGTTCCGTCGAGAATGGATTTAAAAATATCTGTAGATATTAATAGAATGTAGAGGATGTATAATAACACGTACAAACGGAAAGAGGGCGATTCTACATGAAAAATAAATCGGAAAAATATAACATTTTTTCGTTTGAAGCTCCATTTTTGAGAAAATCGAGTTTAAAACAGGAAGTAGAATTGGTCGGCCATGATCAGACGAGTCGGACGATTCCCATCTAAAGGCACACGTATTCGCGGAATTTGGAATTCGATTCTCTCGAAAACAAAGCTTCAGAAAATTTTTATTCTATTTATATTATTTTACAAGGAATCGCCTCTCGTGTGCACATGTATATTTTATTCGGCCGCTCCCTGTACATCCGTATTTCATTACGCATGTATAATTGATTGAATAAATTTCATACGCATATTTCTGGCTCAATATTTCGTTCTACCAATTATGAAGTTGCAGCAAAAACAGGTTTTCGATGTTTCTACCTTTGACGCTTGTTTTAAGAGAAATCGTTATTTTAACAATGTAAATTATGTTTATTGCTCCGTGATGGATCTACAGTTGCCATTACCGAGGCTCGGAAAATTTCGAAAATACTTCCAACATTAATTAAAGCACACTGACAGGTTCGTGGAAAAGATATTCCACAAATTATTCACAATGTTTTTGCTAACCGAATAAACAGACCGAATAATGTGTCAAAATAGCAATTACATTTATATCAACTTATGCCGAATTTGCAGATCACGATGAAACTAGAATTATCAATAAAATATTAGGTTGGAGAGAAAGTTCTGTCGTATTTTAGATGAGCAGGTAATTTTGCTTGTACATATATCAAAATCACATGTTATTTGAAAAATGTTAACAAGTTGTTACAAATAAGAACATTGTGTCGTTGTATAATATTAAATATATATCTATATCATTTTCTTTAAAATTCGACAGAACTTTCGACAGAAGTGCGTATTTCACAATTACACAAATCACAATATAACACGGAAAGCATACACCATCTAAATTTCGGCATCTGCTCAAACGAATTTTTGATCACCGACTCTACCACACAGCGCGAGACAATAACTTCGTTTTATAGCTCGACTTTGAATACGTTTTCCGTTTCTACTAATACGAAAAAAAATGTTATACGCGGAAGCTGGAGCGATACGATCAGCAATATACCGTGATATAAATTTTTTTCTCCTGACAAGCTCACAGAGCAGACACCAAGTTTATTTCTGCTTTTTGAATGGAACTCTGAATTTTCGTATCAATGTATCACGGCCCCGTGTTACTGCGATTCCGTTTCAATCGGTTGAACCGTGCGCCGCTAATTCGCGAATCGCGTGAAAATGACCGTTGTAAGCAATGCAGCGTCCCCGTTTAATACTGGGTCCACATTGCTGTTGCTGAACAATGTGCAAATATTTTAACGAACCCTGGTCAACTCCAATCGGTTTGAGCCATTGTTTTATCTTCGGGATTGTTTAAAAACGGACCATCATAAACTGTGGATTTTATGCGTTTATGACAAGAATGAGTAGGTATAATTTAAAACAGGAAAAAGATTAAAAGCAACTATTTTTAACATATGAAAATCATGAGGAAAATAAATTTTTACTTGCAATTGATATATAAACATTTTATTTTGCATAAAGGTCTGCATTATACCATCAAAAATTAATTTTAAACGCAAATGTCATTTTCAAGCGCGAAAGTATTAAAAATTCTTTTGCGAATCTGAGCCCCGGTTCGAGAGTGAAAAATTTGAAAAAATATGACCGTATTCCACGGCCCTTCCTCTTTAAAATTCCGTGTTTTAATTCGTCGTTATTTAAAAATTGCGGTCAGGAGAGGCCGGCGAAGCTTACATTGGCGAGTATGGACACAGCGTAACGGTGGGCGTTCGGCGCAGCGGTTTAATAAAATCGGCGCGTCTCCGCTGGCGCGGGAACAGCCCTTTGAATAAAATCAATCGGTGCGAGTCGGCGGATAATTCCGGCAGAATGCCGGCTGATTCATTACGCGTTATCCAGAGGTTTGTTCGGAAAATGTACAGGCTTTCTTCGGCGAATTACACGTCGCCGGTATTAATATCCGCGCGGCGTGCGCGCGAGCGGCTACACATCGGCGCGCATACTAATCCGCTTACAAAAACAGGCTACAATGACCGATCGCCCTGCGATTTATCCCCGGGGGGGCTCGGGGACCAATTAGCTGCGTCGCGTTCTGTCGTGCTCAGCTCTCGAAACACCGGGCATACACACAACGATTCGAACACAGGACGATGTTAGGTTGCAACGCGCGCTGCACCGGAGAATGCACACGAGCAACAATGCATCTTCGCGTCGAGTGATTAGATAGAACCGGAACGATAACGGGCACGCTCGTCGAGCAACCGGTCACAATTTGCTGTTAGGAGCCAGTTCCCTCGATCCGGTGGCTAAGAAATGATACTGCCTTCGGCCACCGCGGTCCGATGTAGCCCCGACGCAGCTCGCTTCGGCCGGGATGCGCCGACACGTTGCAAATTCGCCGCGGAATGTGCCGTACTCTGCGCCTGCCGCGATCGCTAATGCGTGTATACTCGGTGGACCGAGAAGAACCTCTAACGCAAAACGATTATTAATTCAAATTTTATCCGCGCGAAACATAGAGTGCAATAACCGAGTTTTTATGCTACCCAACTGATCAAACTGGTTCTACACCCGTAGCAATTGTGCGCCATATCTTCTCCCTTAATTTTCGCAACAGGTATCTAATTCGTTGGATGGCGCGAAATTCTGTCGTCATTATCAGGCTCGACGTGTTAATCAAATGATTTTTTCTGTCGTAAATTCTTATATTAGGACGAAACTTGATTCATTGAATCAAGAATTATATTATTATTATTATTATTATTATTATAATTTGCACATTTATATTGCCCCGACTGATTACACTGAATTCGCGTTGTCAAACAGCGCACGAACGACGCTGGGAATATGGCCAAAGACTTTTCGACTGAAGCAACAAATGAGGCGCAGCGGTTCCGAGCACGGACGAGTATTTCTCGAGGAAGATCTCTCGGAAAACACGTCGTGCCGCGGCGCGGAAGAGAGTGTATCTTTCGCATTCTGAATGGCCGGTGCAGCTCCCCAGACAGGAGACAAATAACGAGGCCAGAGAAGATCAGAAGGAATTACGTGGCAACAACACGAATTGCCAGCAATCGCGAGAAAGGTCTAATGACTCGAAGCGGAATATTCAGCGGCTCACGACTCGGCGAGGATGTGACGCGCGTACGCGAAGTCGCGCAACTCGCGAACACCCTGCGAATAATGCGACGCGAGTCTTTTATCGCGTGCATCCGGGAATAACAGCCGAAGGCATGCAGCCAGTCGCAGGATTGCGAATCTCGCGATTCGCGACCAACCACCGCAGTCGCCTATTCTCCCGTACCCCCCGGCCCTCCTGCAACTTATCTTGCCTATCAGCTCTTTGCTCGTTTGATTCTCTACTTTCTCAAATTCATTAGCCTTTTTATTCGACACGAGAAAATCCTGCTTTGACCCTTTACACTCGGAGCGATTTTCACTCGATCATTAAACACTTGTTCGACCTAGAATATTTGTTTGTCGAAGTTTGACGGCATTGGTTAAAATCAGCACCTAATCAAGATGATCCTTGTTTTGGTGGAAGATTCTAATTCTAATTGTCTACGAGGAATAGTTCATATGTAGACTGTGGATCTTTATGCAAAATAAATGTTACCCACGTCACGTATTTTTAAAATTTTTGTTGTGTTACGCATTTCGCATTTTACTAATATCTCATGCCCCTGGATATTTGGAATTCTTTTCGAGTCGATTCGCGAGATAGTCAGAGGCATCGAGGGAGTTTGAAGCAAGCGTCTCGAATAAAAGAGAATGAACGCGGATAAAATAGGAAGTAGGTTAATCTATCGATAGTACGTTTCCTTTTGCGATTGTAGTACGTCGTATGTAGGTAAACTATTATTTTACGCGCGAGGTAGTGAGTTTTCCCAGTGTTTCTTCGAAAGTAGTTCTCGCATCAAGATACCATTATCCAATAGAAATGATCGCTCCTCGTTGCCGCGAGGGTTAAACAGAAATTCGATGTTTGTCTATCTGCCGGGCAGAGTCTCTCTGATCTCCGGCATTACGATTCATTCCCACATTAATCGCTCGTTCGATTCGATACGGCGAGCAATGGCGAATTTAACGGAAACCATCGGCTGATCTCTGACCTTTCGCGTTTCGATTCCTCGCCCGGCGATTCTCCGAGGTGGTCTTAAAGGGAACTTTCTCTGTTGGGCACGAATTACACGCTCGGAGGTGTTTTCCGACGTTCGAGCACGTGCGTCACGCTAATATATACCCCGCAAGTGTTATTGGACTCTAATATCGGGACGCGCGACCATCTCGACCACGAATTCAACGCGCACGTGGCCCACGCGAGACCCTGGCGATCATCATTAACCTTTAACGAGCACTCCTGGTGTATTTGGAAATCCATTAAGCTCCGACCAGGAGACAAGAAGGCGTGCAACGGAGATTGAATAAGTTCAGGTGCCGCGAGTGAATGTTCACCAGTTGCGTTAATGACTTTCAGTCGATTTTTCGGGCACGCCTCTTCGAGAACCGAACACACAAATCATTTTTCGGACGTCCCACGGACACAATGAACCCCGCATATTAAAATAATTTCTTCACTTTTTCTTCCTAATTAATTAACACATTGGGGTCATTGGTGCTATTCAATTGCATAAGGGATGTGAAAATTATGGTGGAGGTGGTAAAGAATAGTGGAAGAAAATTGGGGGTGAGCTGTAGAAATGGTTCTGACGCTGTTAAATTATTAACGTTGTGGCGCTGGAAAGTCACAGAAAAAATCGGACGAGTTCCGCTGCTCAAGCTCAAGAATTTTCGATTCTTAAACTAAGCCATCGCCTCTAAAGAAATCATATATCCTAGAATTATTCTGGATCGGAAGAAATGTTTAATTTTCGAGTTAACATAGCTCCGAGTGCAAAGGGTCGATCCAGTTCTTGTTTCTTAACCATTCGTTTTCTGTAGAGAGTCTTTCTAGCGCACGGTAGCATTAAGATAATGGATAAGGGCGGGATGCAGCCATTTCGAAAGCCGATTGCCAGCGCCAGAGTTTAAAGTGATTTATTGGTTAGTAAACGTGATTAGCTGTGCCCCACTTAGCCTGCTAGATAACAGCGAAATCGCGCTCGAGATGATTAAAAGAAGTCTGAACATTTCTATCAATAAATATCCTACTCGAGCCAACTTCTTTCTACTGGAACTAATTTCAACTTGAAGTACTGAGAAATAGATTCGATTTGATATTCATCTCAAGATTGCTGTTTGGAGAGACGCCAGGATGTACTCCTTCTACGCAGAAAGAATTTCTCTTATAACCCATATACATACCAGATACACTGTAATTAACCTCTTAAATTACGGCAGCCATGTTCGACGCGATTAAACGAGATCCAAAGCATGTCGATAAATATCACTGTCACAATTATTAGGTCGTTCGGAAAGTAATTCCGTGTAGAGATGGCAATGCTTTCAACGTGTTATTACTAAACTGCCGATGTATATGCAATTTTCATTTTTTGTATGCAAATTTTAAGAACTAGTGGTCATTCAATGTATTTTATGCCATTTTCAAAACCGTGTATAATCACACAGAAATTATTTTTATCGGATAAACAGATTTGCACAGACAATTCCATTAGACATGCTACAATTATCAATCCAATTATTGCAATACAGCAATTTCTAATGCTTTTGTTAACATCGCAGCTATTACATTCCAAAGGAAAGTTGATATTTTCATTTTTGTGCATTGTCACTGTCGCGTAAGCGAGACGTACGTTTCCCCGTCGTCGCAATAAACATCCGAATCATCAATTTCCCGGGCTCGTGTCGCAACGGAGCGGAGCGAGGAAAGATGCGATGCGGGTTCCGCAATTAATCCGCGATTTGTAACGGGGTAAGCGCGACGAGCGATCGGAGCGCGATCACGGCTCGGAAATACTTTCGAGCTCGGGGATCGTTTCCATAATTGCGGTTCGATCGGGCGCGCGATCGGTAAATCACTCTAGCAGGCCCGTGGTATCTTGACGCGAGGATCAACGTTGCTTCCATTGATATCGGTCTACCGCGAGAGAGAGGCAGAGAGAGAGAGAACAGGTCGCGGATCGATTCTCTTCGAAGCGTGATTAACGCGCGACTAATAGGCGTCATTAACTTTCGCTGTGCCGTGATAATCAGCGACGGGGGCCGAGCCCGGCGGACTCTCCGCGTGTGAAAGGTGACTCGGCGAGCGAGTCGGTGCGTCCCCGAGAACAGGTAATGAAAGACAGATGTCTTCGTAATTATCGGTTCGTCGCTGGGAACCGTCGCGTCGCGAGTCCACTTTTTCCAAACGCAATACGGAATTTATCAAAGCACGGTGAAAACGAACAGTCATCTCCGCCGACCGCTGCGATGCTATTCAACGGGACATCGTTTCGCAACGTTCTCTAGCTCCTTCGAATGATTACTCGCCATTCGTATGCGGGATGCGATGGTCGAACGGTTTGATATTGTCCGCGAACCTTGCGAGACGGACAGGTGTTGTTTGACGCGCGACAGAAATTGTTAATGCGATGACGAGTGTGCTCGGGGCTAATATCGTCGAGGATACCGCGTTGCGGTGATTCGACCGTGATGTACTGTGGGATTATGAACAGTGGTTTCGTGGCTGTTGCTACTGTTGTTTAGGAAAAACTGTGAGAACGACAATTCTACCGTGCTCGCACCGGTTGAACCCACCCTCGGGGATAGACTCTGGTGGGAGGTTGTTAGGCGCCAATCAGACCCGCATTGCTCCGTCCAAGCAATCTGTTATCTCTATATACTATACATGTCTTTATTTTTCATTAGAATCTACATAAAGACATTTTCAACAATGACTCTGAGTCGCCATTCGACCGCTAAGAGTTTATTCGGAAGGGCGTCGAGCAAGTTGCCGAAACGCATTTTTACCACGCTTATATTAGCTTGCCGAGTTGTCACATGTATGCGTCAAATTTTGACGCAAAATTTTTAAATATTTATAGTCACTAATATCTAAGACTATTATCTTCTCCTTTTTAGTGCATTCTAATATAAGCATGGTTTTTAAAAAGATTTTTTATATATTTTTTTTATTCACGATCTAATTCCCATCGGGTCTGGCTTTCCGCCGCTCCGCAAACACCCACCGTTATTCAAACTCCAACCTCGCACAGCGGCCTGTGCTCGCTATCGTCGAGCAAGCCCGAAACCAAGCACGACATGAGTCGGACTTTTAAAAAAAACCTGTTCGCGACGGCTATATCTCGCGTGGCCGACGACACCGGTGCCGGGTGAATGGGGACGGTAATATTCGTAACAATGATGGCTGATCCCCGCGTCGATGAGAGAGGACGCTCGTCGTCCGTGACAGCGATATGCTAGTGGTAGAGACACGCTCCCTCGACGGTGGCCAGGACACAAAGCTCGAGAAAGGACGAGAGAAGAGGATCTCCTCCAAACGCGATACGTCCTACCGAGTAACTGGACGAGGAGGCCGCTACCCGTCAAACCAGTTTTATCGGCTACTTCCTTCGGGATGAGCAGGTAGAACGATATTCACCTTCCAACCACCGGCAACCACCTTGCAGTCCACGTCAGTCGACTACAATGTATGTACCACCCTCTGTCTCCTTTCCTTTTCGTCGAAAGAATTATCAGATCCTGCAAGAACCCGGAAAAATCTTGGGGAAACCGCCTGTGTGTTGCTCCTTCTCAAAGTACCTTGCCACCGCCTGCCCCGGGAAACGATGAAATATTCCTCGTCGTTCAGCGTACCCTGATGATGCACATTGTGGAGTGCATGCGCCAGATGCTGGGTCTTATACGAGTTTCTACTGCCACGCCGCTCCTGAAGAGTATCATTGGGCATCTTTAGTTGGACAGTTTGGATACAACTTTGCGAGTCTTGGAGCTCGTCTTTGTTCGACCTTTGAAGTTAAATCTCATCCTTCCCTCGTGTCGATTTCACAGTTTTTCCGAAATCAATTGTACTTTTCCGTTATTTGTAGATTGTCTGAAGCTCTTTGTGACTTTTTTTTAATGCCAAACACGGAACTGGAAAACCTAGAATATAAATGTAAACCCCTTTAATTTAAATAAAAGAACATCGAAAAATATGTGAAATGACGGACGGATGAAGGTAAAAACTCGGTTTCTTAAGAAATTATGGATTTATTCAAAATTTTCTATGAGCTTCTCTGTATTTGCTCCACGATCTCCAGCCGCGTCAGCCGCGGATGGACGACAACGGTTTAAGTTCAGTCGAGCCGTATCGAAAATGTTCATTTTTGTCGGACTTTCGGCGAAATTGTCGTTTCGAGGGTGCGTGGCCCTGGCCGAATCCGTCGAGCCGAGACAGTGTCGGCGCGAACGGCGAGAGTGATTGAAAGATTTAATCAACCGCCACTTAAAGCAGCACTTTCCATGCTCAGCGAGGCGAGGCACCGATTAAAAGTCCCATGGATCGTGTACGGGCCGATCTTGCGCGATTATTACCGCGGCCCTCTCGCTCTACTTATTCAATCAGAGCCGTGTAACAGTGCGTGCCAAATAATCATTCATACCAGCCTGGCCCGACGCGGCCCGCCGTGGCGGTGCACACAAGTCCCAGATGCACGTGTGCACCGTATACATGTGTGCACGCGTAATCCCCTCGCACGGACGCACCCACCTACGTGTACGTACACATATATCACGCATCGACACAGTAGCCCTCGTAATTGATAATTCCCGTAGCAGCTAGCGGCACGAAACGCTTATCCGAGACTACGACCGCTACTCCGCGCTATCTGCTTCTCGGTTACCGTAATTTCTATTCACGCTCTCTCCCGTTAATTGTTATCGCTACCGGTGACGAAACGACACAGATCCCAGAAAAATGTCGACACTTCTGACCCGTGGTTGATCCTCGGAAACGCCAGATAAAATACTCATTCAATGGCGTTACCATAAATGAAAATGAAATGTTATTATTATTACGGTAATTTAAGGAAATAAATTTGTAGTCAGCCTGTATCGACTTTGCACCAGATTAACTATTGTGGCTGTTAAGAGAAATGACGTTTCAAAAAATTTTTAAACCGGGCGGTTACATAGGCGTTAGCCCTTAGGGTCGAGCGTCCAGTTGGATCGTCTTGGCCCCGGGACAGGGGTCAAAGGATTCGAGCAGAAATATTGTTGTAGATCTTTACCAGCCCCGGCAGCATTGTCTCTGGTCAGTGTACGCGGTCTAAAAATGTTCTACATTTTTGACCTTGATAGCCCCGACACGGCTCTGAAACAAACCCGCGAAACCGGTCTGGATCTGTTCTCCGCCAACAATGAGTCATCGCGCAGACATCCGGGGATTCTCGAGTCGGCGACTTCTTCAGCAATTGTGCATTCCGCGGGGTCCCGGGGATAGAACAAGACGGAGACGTCTGCGGCGACGCGACGGGAAAGGCTCGTTTGACGCGACGACTGGCTGTTGTTGAAAACAGGTTCGGGGACGCGTAATATTGCGTGAAACTCTCGGGGATCGGCGCACACACGATACGACCGACAGTACGTTTCGAGGCACAAAGAAGATGTCTAAAGCCGAGGATAAAAGTTACGAGATGTGCGTTGTCCGCGTCGTTACAATTTGTCCGGCCGACTTTATGCTACCGAAAGCCTTTCAACGAACTTCGAGCCTTCTCTCTCTTTCTCTCTCTCGCACCTTTTTCCTGTGGGCTGAGGCAGACACGATCTCGTTTACAGGCAAATAAATTGCACGTTTTCTATTCTAATTGGCTCGGGCTAGATTTACGCAACTCTCGATCTCATGGAATTAGGATTTCGTGGTTGAAGTTCCTGGAATTGTCAGCATCTTTAATCTAATTTATAAATTGGTGTCTGGCTACATTTCTTTCTTAGCATTTTGTAAATTCAGGATCATTTGAATTAATGTTTAAAGACTGATTAATCTATAAACGCAGCTTCGTAACATTCTTAAGTCTATGTCAAAATAAAAATAATGAGTTTATCAGTAATTTTACATCACATTATTTTAAACTAAATTAATTCAATGCAATTTTTACGATATTATCAGAAATGAACCGTTCAGCATTATATGGAATTCATTTAGTGTTAATATCCTTTTCGTTGAAGTACTTCAAAACAAGAAATATACGACTTAGACCACTTTCGTAAGTATGGACACATTTCTGCAACATTTATACAATGTACATATATTAACAAACTCTTCAGATGTTAAACATATGAGCGACACTTGAAGGTTTCGTACTTTTTCGAAGAATCTGTGCGTAACGAATCGACTTGAAGCGTGAAGGAGACGTCCATTCAAAGAGTTCTTTGTTTTCTCAAGTCCAGGTGTACACTGTTAAAAACGAATTAGAAATGGGAACTCATTTTGAAAGCATCTTAAGTAAGTGCCTCATGAACTGACAAGAAAAGAAACTATTTTCAAGCTGACTTCTTTACGAGATTTCAAGGTTGAACTTTTTTGTACATAGGAAACGAAGACCGTTTAAGTAGTCCATAGAATTCTAGTTTTTATTCGTTTTTGTAACTGGATCTTTTTCAGGGTCTAACCGGGCCACCCAAAATATTGTCTGATCGGGGTCCTTATGTTATGAGACTCGGAAAGTCAAGCAGGTACGATCCCTTTTCTTGGGATTCCATAATATTTGTATGCATACACAGCGTTCCCACGAAGGGATCTTGGGGGACCTGGAATAGTATAAGAATTATAAGAATGGACGACAACTTTATCTAGAACATCGTTTCTCGATGCGGGTGCTGGAAAGATTTAGGGGACTTTAAAGTATCATCTGTACTTTTTTTTTACTTATTTCTGGAGCCAGCTTACACGCGAAACAAAAAGTCTTGCACCCAAGAATAGATTGGAAGCTTATTTTTCTTTCCTGAAGCATAAACAGTTCACCTCCTAGAAGTTAGCCCACCACTTGTTGAATTGCATAATTTCAACAATTTTGCTAATTTTGTGCTAGGTTGTGCTAAGCTTGTGCTAAAGTAATTTTTTTTAAGTAATACTTTAGCACAATTTCTTCGTTTAATAATTTTACTAAGCTGACACTGATCCATCGATGTCGATAATTTGTTGTAAGCTGTCCACCACTTTAAATTGCACATTCACATTTTCAAATCCGCAGTCTATTTATCAATTTCAATTGAACGTGGTAGAACTGCTCCGTAAACATGAAACATGCGAAAAGGCCAATCGAATAAATGAATATATTATTGCTCGAGTGCTAATGCGTAAAAAAAGTCGAACAACTAAGAATAGATCGAAGCTTATGGTTCTTTTCCAAGCAGTTCGATGATTGGTTCGAGATTACCGGGAAAGAAATTATAGACTCCGGGCAGCAACTACGGTGATCAAACGGGGAACATTTATGGACCCACACACGGTCGTTAACTATCGACAGCAGTCTGGTAATCGCGGGCGACTTAATCGTTTAAATAAGTGTAAATAAAGCACACATCATTCTCCACTTCCCGCTTATATAATGATCGGCTAGACACGATAATATAACTTCTGTCTACCTACCCGAAGATTAATGAGAGCGATACAGTTCGCGTTTACGTAGCCCGTAACCGCGGTCGCCGCGGAATGTTATCGCACGGAACAATCTATTGTGCGCTGCACTTGCAACACCCGTCTGTGTATGTATGCATTCAGATCTCGCGGAACAAGGAACACCGAACTGCGAACACGCGTGTATAAGAACGGTAACACGATGTTCTCGGGTTGCTTAAGATTTATTTTTAAAGAGCCAGCCCCCGCTCATTCAATGGAAGAACATTGGGCCCCGGCCCGACCAGGAATATATCTATTGACCGAAAGACTGACATTTCATTGAATGCACCTCGCTGTAGGTGGCGCAACGTTGCCGCGGGAACCGTGCAACGGCCGAGATTTATGTGCAGGAAGTGGCCGCACTGTTGGCCAAGGGATGGTTACAAGGACCCCGAAGTGGACCTATTGTTCGAGTTTTCTAATTGATGACAGCGTCAAGGATCAAACATTCGGTGCTATCGTTCCTCCGCGCGACGGTATAAATCTTCCTCTCTGACGTCCGTCGAAACGCTCCGACCAGATAAACATTCACAGCTGCGTCCCCAACATTTTTGGTTCTTGTGGTCACGGGACTGCTTCAATACCTCGCCCGAACCTTCGGGAGAGCCATTTTCAATTTTTTATTTAAATTATAATCAGTAAACTAATTCCGAAGTGTCTCGTTGAAAGTCCTAGAAAGTCACCGTTACGAAATCTGACGTTAAACCATTTAATAATCAGCATTGCGGAGTCAGAAATGTATAAATTTAAAAAGTAATATTAAATTGTTAGAGTGGAGATTAGTTTCGTAAAGTGAAGTTAAAGAACGGATGAGCTATAGTGGCGAATTTACGTGCATCCACAGTTGTTCCGTTCCGAGCTGATCAAACACTCGCGTAATAAATTGAACCCTCTTACCGGGGGGCAGCTTGTATAAATAGCACACGAGGCTGAGGCGGTGGAAGTTCGTGAAACTTCGCCTCTTTGACCCCGAAAACAGTTTAACTTTCTAATTAAAACGTAAACTTCCCGGGTAGGTAAGTTGTCGGGCCGCGGCGTGGTGCAGTCCGACTAAAAAATAGCTTGTGCGCGTAGGCCTTGCATCCGGCCGAGTATTATGCAATGGAGCGGCGCATGACTGACAACTAGACGCATTCGATGTAACGAGCGCCAACGATATCGCGCTCGCTGACGACGGGGACGACGATGACGACGGGGGAACAGGCTTTCCTGAAATATAACATCAAATATCTCCTCGCCTATTAATCATCCGTACACAAAGTCATATATCACTGGCCGCGCAGTATTTCAAACCCTATTACCGCGCGAAAGCTCATTTAAATATTGACGCATCACTTGGAGGTGCTTACGCGTATATATATACCGCCCGGCAGTAACTCGCGATGCAGCGAGTAAATTAGAATCTCCTCAATTATACAGATCCGTTTAAAAAGGGATTTAGCCCCTAACCTAGCCCCACGTTCACCCTCGACGTCAACCCCTGCGTCAATAACCATTGTTTTCAGCAGCTTCGAGTCCTCGACGTTATGCCTTCGACGTCCATTGTTATTACTCCACTATGGATCTCTTTGCAAAAGAAAATTTTGTATATTTAAATTCTATACATATTTATATTTCTTATACTATGCGACACGCGTAGACACTAGAACTCTCGCCTGTGTTACGGTGAAATCGGAGACACTTCGTGAAGTTCGACGTATTTCACTTTCGCGAATCGCTACTTAGACGTTTCAGGAACACAAAATGACTTTATTCAAAGATTGAATCGACGTGACGTACCGTAGCAGAGGTAACAATCGACTAACTCAATACAAGATTTTTGGGGTCTTATATGCTAACGGATAATCTTAATTAGTGTACAAAGGTTTTGGGACTGTTTCATGATTCGAAGTATTAGTTGTTGAGTCAGTTGGGACTTCAGATTTGACCGACGACTACTTTGACCGACAAAGAATCTAAAATCGTTGTCGGTCAAATTCGTGTCGGTTAAAAGTTTCGTCAGCCAAAGTAGTTGACGGTCAAATCTGGAGTCGGTGAAAACCGTGTCGGGTTCCATTGCCATGGAACCCGTTGTGAGGGTCTTATCAACTGTGCGAGTTTCACAACAAGGGGATCGTGGGTCATTGTATACTGTTTGTCCTTCTCATAAATCCGGTACCCAATTCCTTTGCTTTCCTCACAACACCTTTACTAGGTCATTACCCTAACGAACGTCGTGCTGCGATCCTACGCGTTTAATTTCAAAGTCTCCTCCCCATGATCCATCCGAAACCGATGGCCCGCCAGAGTATAAATAGAGGTACGTTAGCCGCTCATGCGTCTTCTTGATCTCTTGTCGATCTGCCTTACTGCAATCGTCTACGCAGTTTTCAAGAGAGCTAACGACTCGCTAGATCAGCGTTGATCGTGACTTTGGCTGCGGGTGGTGTTTGGCGGGTGCGCAGGCGAGATATTTTATTTCCGACGAAAAAGCATCGATACACGGGGGACACGCGATACGGCCGCAGATAAAAGAAGTTATTATACTCGTTGGAGCACACGGTAAAGCTGGCCGGGGCAATTCACCTAGATTAATAGCCAGACAGATAGAAACGTGGGGCGAGAGCATGGTTCGCTGGGAACGGGGGCTAGAGAGAGTTTTCCTTTGATAAGAGCCGCGCGGCCGGCTTCGATCGCAGATTAACGGCTGACAGAGTTTGACCGCCGAATAGTTTTCGAAGGAGAGTTGGGGGGGGGGGTGGCCAGGACTTCCGGTGCGCACGGTGGAAACGGAAGAAAATCGGTTCGAGTCGCGTGTGTCGCAGAGGAAAAGCTCGTTCGAAGGAGAAAAATCGTCCGGCTATCTGGCCTTCAATAAATTCGCGGACGGCCGCCGTTAATAGCGACCAAGATAACTCGCGCGCTCCGGATCGGGATCAAGAATTTACGGGCTCCGTGCTCTTTCCTCTGCTCGTCGACGGAATGCCCGGCCGAGGCTGAATAGAAAAGGTCCCCCTGTAATTCATTGAAATTGTTCGGTAAAACGAGCCTTTTAACCGGAACCCTGGATATCCTTTTAAGTATGCCGTTTAATCCCTTCTCGATTTATCGATTCGCGATTTATACACTCGCCGGGACCGTCTTTTTCAGGAGCACTTTCGTCTACTAATGCTACGGTTTAATTGCCGCAGATATCGGTTCTTATCCGAGTATTCAAGCGTCCGCAATATCGCAATTACGTGTACCGAATTTTGCAAGGTCGCGAATCTCGGTTCACTTGCTTTCGCGAGGTTACAGAGTAACAACCCTTAACTTTTACAAAGTTCGGGTGGAAGGCAACACTTTTAAATATATCTTAAACTTTTCGAAAATGGAAAATACAGTCTTGTAGCGACAGTTGGAAGCCCGTGTCGATTTTCTCAATTTGTTCAAGAATGCCGTTATTATAGTTGACGCGAGAGACCGCGAACGGGAGCGAGTCACGGAGAAAACGAAACCCTGGAGATAAATCATCCATTATAACGATGGATTTCTTGTTCGCCACTTCGACACTGTCGGTGCCGTTGCTTATTAGCTTAAGAGTCGCTCGTTCCGCCTCTAATTTAACTTAACGAGCCTTTCACGCCATCCGCAAACGGTTTCGCAGGAGATCCAGCCAATAAGTCGACGATTATTCCATCGGGAGTTTCGCGTGTCCGTAACCGCCGCCGGCGTAAAATTACAATGATCAGTCGTGTTCGCGTGTTTTCGGAAATTTCACCGGATAACCCGTACTTACGCGTGAATTTAGACGAAATTATTATCCGTTGTTCCGTCGACGACAGGGCGCGTTGTACCCGCAATCTTCCGTGTTTGCTTTCGACAGTTCGCCCGAACAACTCTACGCGGCTTATACGTCTGTCAATGTTTGATTTAGTTATTATCTATGAACTCTGTCCTCTCTTTCAGGGCGCGTCGCTTTCTTACAGTCGACGACGTTGGAAGGCATCTAACTGGTCTAGAAACTAAACGTTAATCCGATAATCCGCTTTTTATGTTACCATTTCTTAGACACGATAAGCTCCTCTGTGCTGCAAGCCGTAATCCGATCGAGGTTAATTAAATTCCACTATAAAATGTTGGTCATTCAACGTAGCCACAGGAAGTGTATCTCGGTGTTTATAGAGCCTCGCAAACCGGAATAGCCGACCGTCTCTGAGAATAATCTCTGTGACTAATTTCTAAGATCATTCTCTAATTAGGTTTCGCTAAGGCGACCATACCTTCGAGATATTCCGATCCCAACCTTCGAACCTCTGCTCGCGCAAACCCGAATTCCTAGATTTAGACGACAAGGTAGTGTTTTGCCAGTTTGTGCAGCAGTTATTAATGATAATGCGTTAAACGTGACAAAAGAACGCATCTGCGCCGTAAATCTAGAGACGTTTAAAAATAACGACAATACTTGAGCACAACGCTGTTCCAACAAGATTCGAAAACCTTGACCCGTGCTACTCGTTCATCGCGGTTCCAGAAAAAGCTGGGTAAACCAATACGAGCGTCGCGACTCCAATTATCGAGCTCGTTAGCGGGTCTCCGGAGTCTCCGTCCTCTTAAATTAATACAAAGGAAACGCATGCAAATTTGAACGTACACAGCGCCGCCTGTCACGAAGCACGGTGCGACGGAACGACTTGACGGCGATCAGAAATCTGTATCTTGTTAAGTTAATTACATTGTGCCTTCGCGTTACGAAATATTTCAATTTTAAATCTGCACGTATGATTTCAAGTAAAATATTAGGTCGTTCGAAAAGTCATTTCGTTTTCTCAAGGGAAAATGAAAGGCTTACCAGTCAGAATAGGTTTTGTGACATTTTAAATCTATGATCTTTTGCGATTTTTCAGGCAACTTAAAGAATTGAGTTACATGATTCTATACAAGTTTATTCGAAATGCAATTTGCATCGTACAAAACATTTTGGAAAAAGCGATGAAAATGGTAATTCGATGGCACATCCTCTCCATAAACAACACACAATTTTTTCTTTTGTGTCCTGCATTTTTATCCTTCCGGTAATAAAAATTTGCTTGATAGAAAGAGTGCTTGAAATGTTAAACAACACTGCAAGGCAGGAAATAACAATGTTATTTATTATTAACATGTAATTATTTACTAGATCGCGGATCTTTATGCATTTACTTATAAAAATGTTCAAAATTTTTATTTATTTTAGATCTACAAAGATTTTTCCCATTAAAAATAGGATTTTGTTTGATTCCACTTTCCTAAAATTTGTCTACAGAAATTGGAAAATGTATAAACATCCGCAGTCCAGTAAGAATTACCTAGTATGTACATCGTGTACAATTCGCTATTCGAAATAACATTTCACCCAGGTCTGGAGGGAAGGACATGTAGGTTCGAGGTCGTCGGGCGTCGAATTAAAGCGTTTTCCCGTCGCGTCGCGACGCGACTCGAGCCGCCAAGGCCAAGGAAAAACGAGGAAAATAACGGGCGGCGCAAACGGAATTCGAAACGAGAGCTTTTGACGAGTGGGTTGCGGCAGGGGAACAGAGAAAGGGCGAAGTCGTCCCCGAGAGACAAGGACGACCCACAAACCTACTTCCGGGTAAAACGGCGTTACGCCGGGCGTGGAACGCGCCGAGCCGCGCGGATGGACGTGGAACGACGTCGAAAGGAGGAACTGGAGCATCTCCAGTGACAGTAATTTGAAGCGACAGGGTTCCAATTAAAGCTCTTTAGGGGTAGGTCGCTGAGAACGCGAGGCGGCGCGACGGAGAGGCGAATTTCCCGCGACCGGGAACAATGTCGAATTCAACGCTCGCGCCCCGCGAGTCACGGGCCCTGATTTACATATCGCTTTATTACCGGCACCGGCTCGATTGAATTTGCCGCGCGACGATGCCACGGCACCGTCGACACACCGCCATGAATGTTATTACGCCCACCGCGAATGTTACACGAAACGCAACCGGGCGCGAGCACCTACGCGATCCGCCAGGATTCACGCCACGAGCAACCAAAGGTCTTTCGTTTCCGACTGTTATTGTTTGAGCGTTCTGTGGAGTCCTTGTGTCGAGCATCCTACGAACTGTAAATCTTCAGGAGTGTGTGTCCATTAGGGTGGCTCTTAAATGAGATATTTTATAACAGATTTTTCGACGCTAAACTCATCTGTTCACTAAAAATCCCTGCTGTACTTTGTTGCGAGCATGTGTGGACCCTTGTTCCTAAAAATAATCATATTTCACCACCCTCTTCGTATCTACCTAATTTGCATCGATGCCTTTTGTTTCTGAGGGTATGGCAAAGTTTACGCGACGATGAGGGGACTATTTTGAAAATGGTGTTATAATTACACCACTGTTGTGTACCCAATATTATCACTATATAATTGATAGATTTTTTTTATATCTTTATTATCTTTTGTAACATGAAATTAGTCAAGTAATCAGGACAATCTAATGAAATAAAATAATTCCAACGTTTTTCTTAAAATTAATTATGCAAAGGCATCATCCAATTACCGAATACGAATATGATACCCGTAAAATAAATTACAAAGTATTTTGTATTTGAACTCCTTAATTGCAAAGCTATACGCGCGCCGACGAATAAATTGATGTAAATGTTTCCCACGGTAATAATTATACAAAAGCGCGATTGAACCCCAATTATAAAATATAATTATAACTCAGTAAAGTAAAATGTTCAACTTCAAAGAATGAAAGAACGCTGGAATTGCTGGGAATAACGATTTCGAACGTTTTATTCGACGTTCGTTGAGACTGTTTTTCCTCAAACCTTTTGTGAAATATCATTAAATTTACTTGGCTGTAAAGCAATTACAACTCTCATTCATCGAGATGAATTCGAGTAATCGAAGAGCAGAATCAAAATGTATTACAAAATCTAAGAAAGAACAAGTGTACACAATGCAGAACGAACGTGAGTACAAAAAAGCAACTACATAATAGGCTAACATTCAAGAAGTCTATACCGATGACAAGCCGAGGGTTTCATCTTGGGAGAGGTCTCGTATTAGCTCTGAGCCATTTTGAAGTTCAAGTGCGAGTTTCAGCGATCCACGTCAAAAATAGACGACCGCGACCTCGGTCTCCGGTGTAAAGCAGTTGGGAAGAAAAATCCTAGAGCTTCGCATCAGCGAGATTACCCGAACACGATCGTCGGGCGTGTAATTCGAGCGTTCTGAGTGTCGGTGTGCAGAAAAATGCATCGCCGCGTTTTTCGTCGTTCCGCGACGTCTGGTGCGTCGAATTTCGACGGCGATGTAAACCGAGCGTCGTTTTTGCCGATCCCGCGTTATTTTTACCAATGACGATTCCTCCTGGACGTCGTCGGGACGCCCGAAAATCCGACGCGTGTGTACACCCCCTCGATAAACTCGGGGCGAGCAGTATTCAACGCGAGAGCTTTTTTTACGCGGATCGTTTGTCACGTTTCTGTTTCACGAGACCTTTATTCGCGACGCGTCTCCTCTACGGTCGCTGCAAAGTGCTGYGAAACTCCGGAAATTCATTTTTATACTTCTCGGGGTGCATCCGGCGCGTTTCTTTGACTGTCCCTTGTTTCTTTCGTCGCGACGCTCTTCCACGGCGAGAGAGAGAGAGAGAGAGGTGGGGAGACTTTCGTCGCGCGGAATCCTCGGGATAAATCAACGGCGGCTGCTCCGAAATTTGTTCTTTGTCGACAGACAGCCTTGTCTTGTCGTTGTCAAGAATAGCAAACTTGATTTTTTGTCCCGAAAACTGTGGAAAGTCAAAGGGGACGCTCTCGAAAGCGAACCGGGTAACGATATTGTTGGTGTCCGTGCCTTTCGCGTATCAATTTCCTCGGGCGTAATTCACACCTTCCACGTTCTTCGCCCACCTTTCTTTTTACTATTTGATTAGGTCCGACCGTGTATACCCCGCACCAAGGTTTATCTTCCTGAATTGGTGATAAAGGCCCGGTCTAAGGAATTCTTGTCCGAGAACTTTGTCGACGCGATAACCGGCTAGGTGAAACGTATTCGTTTAGCGGCTACGATAATGGCTGTCTTGATTGCGATAAATTCGTTACCTCTGCTGGCTGCAGTGGATCAAGCTGCAATCGTTCAGACAGTGGGAAAATTATGGTAAGATGTTACTAGACTGCGTATTTTAATTTTACTTTTGATTTGTTGAAACCAATAGTGAAGTGAATATTTAGCGGCGAAAATAGAGAGGAATTCATGTTGTATTCCCTTGAAGAATATCCACGAAGCTTACCTGCGACAGAGAGTACAGATTCAATTATACTAATATTTAACTGTTGATGAGTTTTAATCACTCTTAAAGCTGAGAATCGCTTGATTAATCCTTTGCAATCGAGTGTCGACTCAGAGTCACCACTAAAAATTGCACTAGAAAGAACACGAGATGAATTGAAGTACTAAGAAATCATAAGTATGAAATCGAATGGATTCGTCACATCCCCGATTACTGTCAATACCAAATACCCCGCATCAATTCGGATGGTTCGTCACGATAAAATAAGTACCATTGGTATTTACCACGTTCTTGCTCAAAGAAGTCTTTGTGAGTGCTCGTCCCCAAATATAATTGCGTTAGGGAACTGGTTCGCAGACGGGATTTATCTTGGGCGCGTTTCGTCACGGGCACCGAGCAGCCGGCAATTCCTCGGCCGGTTCAATTAAATAATCGTCGGGGGTGCCGACGAAACTTGGATCGTTTCTCAATTACGTCGCCGCGGTAATCTGGCTGCGATAAATTTGCCAACTCGCGGCGACCGTGTTCTCGCCTGGTTGCTAGAGTTGCCCGAGAACCCGAACATATCGGGTACACCAAACAAAAATGCTTTTGCTCACCCATTACACAATATTTGTACTTAACACCTTGTCGTATCATTTGCTTTGCAGATGCAGTGATTAAAACGTCTTTATCTCAAAAAATGTCGTCGAAGGGAAGGAGAACAGCTCCGAATCATCATTTTCCGCAGCGAATCGTCCCTAAAAATGATTGTATCGTTGATCAATTTATTTTACACACAAGTGAATTAATGGTACAGCGAAATTTCCATAAAATTTAATTCAGTTCAATCAAAACGGAAAGAAGAGAAGATAGAACTCGATAAAATGCGGCAAGGGGTTAACGACAGTGACAAAAAGAACAATTTTTTCATTGTTCTACATCAGAAGATTTTTATCAACGGTAACGAACGTCTCGATAAATGTTCGAAAAGCCGACTCGACCCGACATTTTCGAGTTTTCGCGCAATAGTACTGGTAATAAGAGTGCCGGTTCTCCCGAGGCGTGTTTGTCGAGATTCTTTCGCGACTGGCCTTTGGGAAAGCGGATCGCGATTCTAGGAAACCGTTCCGGGGAAACGCGTCCGACCGCGGCAACCGTGTTATTAGCCGATTAATTAATATCGCTACCTATCGCTGTCGGGTACGGTGCGGCGCGGAGCGGTTCGGTCGCGCGAACCGAGAACTCGAACTCGAACGCGTTGCACAACCCCAGCATTCCATGTGCCAAGCGCAATTATGATTAATTTTATCGGCCGATCGATTCGATCGCGGACGGTAAATCAATAGGACTGTGGGCGGCCGAGGGAGCCAACGGAGAATCGATCCGACTCGTTTCCAACAGTCGATCCAGCTGTTTCGTAGATCGCGAGCCGGTCGTGATCGAGGGATTAAGAGGGTGGATCGATGGCCGCCCCTCGGCAACGATCCTCTCTTTATGAAAATCAATCGAACAATTTCTTTTCCTGTCTCGCTCGATTTAATCATCCTGGAAATTTCTTTCTTTTAGTCTTATTAAATGCACTTCACAGGATCGCTGGACTATGGGTCTTTATGTCAGCTAAAAATTGATTGCATCAATCGCAGGAGACAAATAGAAATTTCTTTTTTACTTTGACTGTTTTAGCGACAATAAACGTCTCTCGGCTTTAATCCTCTTTTAATGAAAATCATCTGAACAATGCCTTCGACTTTAATCAACTGAAAAATTTCGATTGGTCTTCGTCAATACAGCGCATTTATTAGTATTATAGAGTGGAATTATTTATTCTGTTTTCAATTTTTATTTCGTTCCATTGAACTGAATCACCTTGGTTTTATGAACATTTCTGACGCTGTTGAGTTGGCAGTCAACGTGTTAATCGGTCGACTGTGGATCTTGTGCAAAATGAAAGTTTTCTACCTGGTTTGCAACAAACTGGAGTGAATTAGGAATTTATTCTCTTTCTTAATATGTTTAATTAGTTGAAATTACTATAACAGTTTCTTTATATTCTTCTTATGTTTTTACTGTTTTAAATTACACTTACTGGCTTTTGTCATGAATGCATAAAATCCGTTATTTACTAATCACAGAACTGTGATCGTTTCGGAAAGGGTGCTCGCAACGCAGCAGAATCAGACGGTAAAATCGAGCTGGAAAGAATAATATTTGCGCAAACGAATTAACACGTGAGAAAATACGTGCAACGATTGTTTGAATGGGTAAAACCTAGCTCCGGAATAAATACCCTCGTGTAAACTTCGAAAATCTATGCAGAGCAAACATCGGACTGGAATAAGAACTGGGGTGTTAGAGAGGAAATTAACGAACCCGTGCTATTCTCGTAGCAAACCGAAAGGGTTTTGTTATAGGCGCGCGTTTATTGAATGTACAACGAAATGAGGGGTCTGCTAGGGGAATTACAAACGTCATTCGGTTCGCACGCGATCTATATTCGTCGCTGTTCACGCCGGCATTATACCGTATACAACCATACCGGATCAGATTTAAAGCCAAAACTCAGCTGACCCGTTCAAATTCGAGTTTTAATCACGGAATTTAAATTCCGATCTCACCGGCCAGATTGAAATTTGAATTTCAACGATCATCGAGGCTTGATTGAGCGCACTTAACGCGGCCGTTTGCTACCGGGACATTCGTTCCAATTTTACGAGCACCGCGTGCTCTCCAATCCTCCGATTCTTTTATTGCTCCTGCATCCGCATAATCAACAGCATTAGTGGCCACTTGATTTATCGCTATAAAAGCGTTCAACAGCGAAAAGCACGCAGTTATTGGGTCCGAGGAAGTGTTCCGATGAAAAAAGTACATTGCAAGGGTTTCCAGACGAGGTTGAAATTATTCATCGAACCATAGTTAACAGTTTTTAAACGCGAGGACGGGTCTTGCTTAAAAAGTGCTTTTGTAACGTCATCGTCGACTTTGAAAGGCCTGTTTTGAGAATGATCGAGGGGCATACACGATAATAGAAATTTATAATTTTACTAACGGGAGGAACATCAAACAATTAAGTATTGTATTAGGTGTTATATGAATTTCTAGGTCAAATGTTTAATTTTTGAGTTAAAGTAGTTCCGCGCGCAGATAGTTAATTGAACATGAAACAAAACTAGACCACGCGGTTCAAACGAACCGTTCTGAGAAAGTTGAACTTGCGCGTGAAATAAAGAATCTGAAACCGGTCGTTGGTCCTGCGGTGGTGGGTTCGGTATTCTGCGCGCATTCCAATGAGCCAAACAAAGGAAGGAAATCGTGTTTCGCAAGATCCTGATTCCGGATTCGCGAGCGCCCTCGGCGCGATCATCGGCTCCCTATTTCGGCGAGTAGCTGTTCTCGTCTTGAGGACGAGTCCCTGGGTGTCTTTTCAACAAGTTCGCTCGTTCAGCTGCTCACGTACTCGGCCCGAGGTTAATCGGTATTTGACCCAATTTTATCCTCGAGCCTTAACGCAAGACACAGAGAGAACAATGGAGACTTTAACGTCATATCTGGCTTGGCCCGGCCCGAGCATGGCCCGGTGCGCCGTTCGGATAATTCTCGTTCCTCGCCCCTCTTATGCTACCCCTAGGTTCACGGATTCCAGGATAATGAGCGCGCGAATGACAATTACGGATTGTCTTTGGTCTCCACCTTCTGGTTGTACTTCCTCCGTTCCGGGGGGTGGGGATGCTCTTAATTGCAATTAGCCCACCTATCGCAGAGATGGCCGCGCGCGCGCACACGGCCCGGCTCAAATTTCAAAGGCAAAGCGTGCGGAGCTTCGAGTGCATTCCCCCCTAACCCCCTCTCTCTCTCTCTCGACGCCGACGCCCAAAAGTAACGCACACGCTTGTTAGAATCGTAGTAATTGCGATACGCTGTACCAGGGGTTTTTGCAGGCCGGCTCCGCACGTCCTTTCTGCGGCTCTTTCGAGCGGAAAATTGTCCCTCCCGTTAGTTTCACGGTAAAAGGTTCGCGAAAAGCTGATCGCGCACCTGAACACCTTGCTGACTGCGCCAAGTGATCGATTCCACGCCTCTAATTACTTGTTAATCCTCCAGAAGCAATCGTAATACAGATTACCGACCATAGAGTGACCTGTCCAGCGAACGAACACTTGTGCCAGTTCTTACAGTTGTATCAGTTATTCCAAGAATTTTTACAATGTTGTCAATAATGAACCGTTAGATAGTGCTTGTTATATCGACATTATATAGAATTTATCGTGTATAGAATCGTTATATAGATCGTTATATAGAATTGTCATGTGCGATTCATGATAAATTTTCATAATTTAAATAATATAAAAATATTCTTAATTTATTCAGACACTTGATTATATATTCCAGAACGTAATTCCAATCAAGTGAACTTCAATGAATACGGTGCGATAAGAATTTATTTAAGCTATTACGAGAGAAAGTTTAAAGGCTTGAGAGAATGCGATTCATGTACCGGAAGGTTCATACGTAGACGGTTTCGGCTAATAATCATGGCTAATAATAGAGGCTTTGCTATGGCTCATTCAACAATAATAGGATTACAATAGAGCGCGCAGTTTGCGACACAGTAGCGTGTTTCTAACCGAACAAATATCAGTGTTTGTTACTGCCTCCGGTAACGATATATGTACTACCTTCATTCGAGCTTTGGGAGTGTTTGAATTGAGTGTGCTGACTAATCGATGACTGCTGTCGGTAGACGAACCATTACGTGTAACAAATGATCAACTATTAGAACCGATAATTCGTTAATACAGTAAATGAGCAGTTCAAATGTTTTTCAAGAAAGAAATTAAACTTATCCTCTCAATATATTCGAAGCAATGTAAAAATTGTATAAAATTCAACTCCCACACTCGTTCTATTGTTCAGTCAGATATACAGTGAATGCATCACACATAATCAAGTATGAAAAACATTCATGGTCTAGTCGAAACAGCTGTCCACTTCGCTGAAACAACTACAGGCTCTTCATGGCTGGATTTCAGGAGTGGAACGGACAGTTATGATGACTAAATACGTACAAAGGAATTTCTAATAAAAACAAACCATAAGAGGAATCTATGCAAAAAAGAACATTTCCACGAACGTACAAAATCCGTGAATTCTGTTGTTTCATTCTTCACTAATTACAATTATGAAGAAAAGAAGTGAATTTTGATATAGATCAAGTATTGTGCAATTAATCCAGACAAGTTTCATTTTGCATAAAAATCCCCAAACGCGAAAAGAATAAAACAACGTATTCCTGAAAACGACTCTCGCTGGAAGTGATCGACAGGTTTAGTCGCGCCGCGAGACGTCTGCGATATTAACAAAAAGAGGATGAACGAGGCCGAAAGTTGAAGTGGTCGGTGCTCCAAAGATGGTAGAACAAAAATGACAGCCATGCGTTACGGCGTGTCTGATGGAAAAAGGGAGCAGCAGACGGCGATCCGCGAAGGATGACAGGCCACCGTGGGCATTACAAGATACTTTCACCGTGAAGTTGTTCGGATGACGACAACCATACTATCGGAGCGGGCAAGAGCGAGTGGTGCTTCATCATTCGCCGCGATAAAAGCAAACAATGGCATCCAATTTGACATCGAAGCTCCATCAGCTTGGTGCAATTTAATTTGCGTGTCTCGGACACCGGTCGACGCTGGAGGCGGGCGCAATGGGTTCCGGCGATGATCCCCATAGGGATCGCTATGGGTATCGCGATTCCGAGTGGATTCGCAGGGCGTGTAGCGGTTGTCCGTCTTTCGGGGGAAGAAGGTACGCGCTCGCTTTCGAGGCCGGCCAATTAATTTCTCCGCGCGGTCTTATCGAGATTCTTCGACGATGGCCTGGAGCAAGGAAGACGAACGAATGGTGCCCCCCTCTCTCTCTCTCTCTCTGACTTTCTGTGTTACCGGAGGTTGGTTTATTCCTGGCGGGCAGCAGGGACGGTGTGCGCCGTCGAGGAGACGAATAGGAAGAAATAGAAGTAGAAGAGGGCAGGAAGAAGGGGCAGAATCGAGCAGTAGTAGAGGAAGAAGGGCCTACTCGGCAGGGAAGCGCACGAACTACGGTGGTAGAGGCGAGGTCAACGTTCTTCGGCGGTGCATTGCCTCGGGGGCAAGAGGAGTATGAGAGAGAAAGAGAGAGAGAGAGTACGATTCCGCGAGAGGAGAGACCTGAGACGAGAGCCGGTGTACCAAGGGCAGCGAAAGGAAGACGCGGAACGAGAAGACGATAGGCAAAAACGAAGAGCGAGAGAGCGGCCAGGAGAGTGGACGGAAAGAGAGAGAGAGAGCACCAGGACGAGAGCGGAGATAAACAAGAAGAAGAAGAAGAAGAATGGCGGAGTGGTTGGCTGGCTGGCTGGCTGGTCGGCGGAGGAAAGAGGTAGGAACCAGCCTGGCCGGAGCGGCAGGTGCAACAGGCAAACCGCGAGGGGATGCAACGTTATGAGGATGCGGATTCCCATAATTGCGGCGGCTGGATCATCGACTTACAGCCCGGGATTTCGATCCCCGCCGGAGAAGAATGGATTTTCTATCTGCGTTCTTTCCCCGGCTGCCCGAAAATTGCTTCTCTGAATTGCGCGCGCGGTCTTTGCAACCTCGCATCCAGCCACAGCACCGAGCACAGCGCAGCACGGTTCGGTATAGGAGAGCGAAGGCTGAATCGTGTTGGCAGCCGATGGTTAAATCCTTCGTGCAGTTTACCTCGACGCGGCGTCGCCCGGCCGAGGGATCCTTTATTTGTCGGAACGGTCTTTTTCGATCGTTAAGCGCCGCCAAGCGCTGATTGGCCGAATGCCCCCAACAATCGTTGCCCAGCCGTGCACTCCGTTGAGTCGGAAGCAATTTTTGCGAGACTCGGGGATCCAGAGGAATCGCTACGCAACGCTCGTAAACAGAAACATCATTGGCCTCGATGCCCCCACTCGCCGTTTACACTCATCCACCACCGAGTCTTAATTATCCCGCTGGAAATTGAACCCAATCTTGTTCCGAGCCGTATCTAATTAACCGATTCAACCTACTTTTACGCGGAGGACCTGCCGCTGACGATCGCTGTCCCAGCCTTTGTGAACGTTCACTCTGAATCAGGCATGAAGCACACATCTTGCCTTGCGGGACGCTGTCTTGTCTTTATCGATTTCTGGAATGATGAGAATTTAGGGTGGTTTGCGATGAAAGAGCCTGGTGGTTTTCTATAATCGTTTCAGTTGGATTCTGAACTCTGTCTAGAGGCCGCAAAAGTGACAAACACACTGGCAGTCAGCTCTATGGCCTGGTTTAGCACAATTCCCTCGTAGCAAAGTTGTTATCCAATCTGGAGCGACAGGAAAGATGCAGGAACGATTGCAAATTCATTCGAGGATGAGGGCATTCGCTCGGCGATCCAATTAAAAGCGGCCCTCTGGCGATCTCTCGCTGGCGCAAAAAGCATTGGCCTGTCCCCGATAACAGGACACTGGCCGACAAATCTTTGATTTAGGTTTTAAGGGGTTCCTTGGGGAGCGACGGGAACGACGATGAACGTAATTCGAGCGCGACGATGGCCTCGACACAAAGCCTTGCATTGCACGCGTCACCGACCGCTCGATTAAAAAAGATCATCCTGGATGGGCATAAATCAGCATTACATAAATTAACGGCACACTACTTTCTCTCTACATAGCGGCGACACCCACACAACACCGTAAAACCGGCTCCGCCAACCGTGTCCAGTCGATAGATTTGCGAAGTCATCGGACCTCGACGTCAACCGCGACTTCGACGCAGTTTATGTTGCACCGGGTCGAACAGTGTTTCGTTTCTCTCGTAGCCGCGTGAAACGTGCCACATCTTGGCTGCTACCGAAACAAACCTATGACATTCGTTATTCGGAATTATTCATGCAAATAAATCCGAATCGAAAGTGCAGTTCGCTGTAAAATTGAAATTCGAGTATGGCAATCCTGAATCAGTTGCCGTGCTACCCAATTGTAGAATTCTGTGAAGTTTCACTTTTGCCGGCATTTTCGGCGCAAAGCGCGGAAACAACGTCAAAGTACGTTTCCCGGTATTGCTCGGATTCCTTTGTAGTATCAATTTATTGTGAGCATTGTTCAGTGAAGTCCGATTGGTTAGTAGACTGGTAAACCTTGTCGATTTATAGTTGGAATTTAATGGTATTCCATGATTCGTTTGTTGGTAGCGTCGGTGAGAGATAGAGAATTTCTTCTGAATTTAATTACCCGGAGTATATATGGATGTACGGGGTGTCTTATAGTTATGTCTCTCAAAAAAATAACCTTGAGGAAATCAAATTATTCCCACCAACTAACAGGGTTAGTGGGATACCCTGTATATACATACAAAATGTCCCTCTTCACCATTCGAGTCCTGAAAAAAAGTACACCGTATGATCGTTCCCTTCGTACCGAACAATTTTTGTACAGAAATTATCGTGACTTCAGTGCGTCACGAGATATTTCCGTTTTCAAGTAAACAAAACACCGCGCAAATCTACACTTTACTTGTTTATTAACATTCGACTCCCCGAGCTCGAGGCATTAAGTGTTGGGGGAAGAGCGGGGACGGTTATTGCAAATTTACGTGTAACAGATTTCGCAAATTTAAGTGAGCACTACAGTATGTATATGCGTCGGCAACATGGTGGATGGAGTTGATCGCAAGCGAGTGACGTTTCTAGGAGGGTCCTCGACGGGTTCCGTTTACACGTCAGGAGCACCGAAGTAGCGTCTGCTCTTAGCATCGATCACAGAGAACGCGTTCTCATCGAATCAGAGAGGGGAGGAGAGAGGATGATCGGCCGTCGATCGTTTCTATCTGTTTGCGGATCCGATCGTTTCGGGGGTAAGATCGACAGTCTCCTCTGAGAAATTCACGCGACTCCGAACGACCCTGAAGAATTCTGTCTCTTGGATCGGTTGCGTCATCGCCTCGAAGACGATAATGTAGCCGGATTTGTGTCGCGCAGTGAACCTCTGCCACTCTTGCTCTCCCACGCGAGTTTGCAACTCTTTCAATCGATAAACGCGACCCGCTCGTTCGCACACCGGTGTGCACGGTCTGTTCCGAAATTCAGCCGATCCGTGAAACCGCGAGGAACGTGTCGCGCGTACAAACGATCCGAGAGAGAGAGCACGTCGCATCGGGTTCGAGAAATATGAATTTACTTCCGTGATTAGGTAATCTTTGCGGCGTGTGTTTGATTCCGTTCAATTCGACCGACGCGGCGATTCATTCGCACAGCAACAGGTCCCGACGCGGATTTAATCGGTTCGCAATTATTAGTCAAAACTGGTCGAGGAAATGTAGTCTATTCGACCGGCTTCGGTAGTTCCAGTGTTAGTACTTAGTATAAATCAATTTCTGTTCGGCCAATTTGAATCTCGCAGAGCCAACCGCAGAGTCAACGAAACTGCCGAAAAAAATACTTCGAACCGGCGTGACAGAACAGCAGCGGAATGTTCTCAGTGAATGAAAAACCGAGACTGCGGAGCGCGTGGTGTTTTCAGTAATTGAAATGCGCGCAGCGGGACAAGAGAGGTTGCGCGAGAGAAGGAAAAGGAGATAGGGTATAGAACGAAGTTCTGAATATTTACTTTTTTTCGCAGTGGGGTCCGGTCAGCGCAAACAGCACTTGCTGGCTGACTCGGGTTTAGCAAAAGCGGCATCGGCCCGGGGTACGTTGACTTTTCGCGATCGTACATCACTTCTGCCACGGCTGGGCTTTCCCTCTCTCTCTCCCAAGCCTACAAAAAAGGCCGAGGGATACGTCGCGTCGGGACGTGACGCTATTGTACGCAAAACTGTGAAAGATTATCCATCCGCGTATACGGCGCACTCTGCATTGTTCTCCATTTGTTATGACGTGACTGCAATCCGCGCGCGCGTCTGATGCGGCTCCGCGGTTTCGCCGCAATGAAAATTTTGCTGCCGAGTCCAAACCACCGAATGAAAAGTCGTCGGTTTAAGGAACGACCACCGCTTCGTTCGGCCGCTTTAACAACTCTCTAATTTATTTCCTCGTTTACCTTCGTCCCCCTTTTATCCAAGAAGCTCGTTCACCGCGCCACACAATGCGCTGTGCAAGATCGGGGAAGGTTACAGTGTTCGCCGAGGTCGAAATTCCGTTTTTCCCATAAATCTATGCAAAATTTAGCGATAACAATCCGGAGTCTGTCCCACGAGATCCAGATAGTTTTGTATTTATTCATACTTCGACTGCCTCGTTGGTCGTATGACAC
This sequence comes from Lasioglossum zephyrum, assembly GCA_028455615.1. Taxonomy (NCBI): domain Eukaryota; kingdom Metazoa; phylum Arthropoda; class Insecta; order Hymenoptera; family Halictidae; genus Lasioglossum; species Lasioglossum zephyrum. Next base: position 16,816,351 of record CM052329.1, on the reverse strand, counting down.
CATTTCTTTATCCAACTTTAAAATCAAGTTTTATTACAATTTCTTCAAAAATGACTGGTATAATTAGCGTAAAGGATTAGAAGGTCGGGGAAGAATTGAGTTTAAATAAAGGCATCAGCACTTTAAAATGTCCACTTTATTCAAAACCCAAATCGCAGGAACCCGTCACCACTTACAATTAGAACTAGCTTAGAACTACAAGAAAATAGAGAGGCTGGAAACTAGAAATCCTGAGAAGCGCAAATGCCCTTTTAACGAGGTTTAGTTCAAGCGAAGCAGCAGTATTCAGCAACTGCTTTAGCAAAGAAAAGATAGACGGCCAGAGAAGCGCAATGACCTATTTAACCGCCCAAGCAAAGAGGGAGTGCGTACGTTTAATTTAATAACAGCAACTGACCTTTCGGCAATCACCTGTGCCCGAAGAGTCAGAACGGCAAGGGGAGAAGTGTTATGGTTTTGACAACCCGTCACCTCTCTCTCCCTTATTCTAACAGTTTGCCTGCGGATTTTCATGTAAAATTAAAATTGTCTACGTTAATCACAACGCACACAAATTTATCCATAATACATTTTTTTGAGAGTTTTTCAAGTTTTTCCTGTTTTTGCGCGACTACACTTTATCGAATTCTTTTTCAATCTTCTCATGCTTCAATTATTTCATAAAATTGAGGTTCCCAGTGGGCGTTGAGGCCTCAAACGGCATGCTCGTCATTACGCAACTCGAATGCGCTAGTGGAACTGAAAATTAATTTATTTTTGTGCAACTCGTCGAGTTCCATGCAGGCTGCAAACTAGCGCCGTAAGATATTACCGCGAATTTATTTATCGCGGTTGTTTCGGTCTAACTCGCGATTGTGCAACTACCGCCGTATCTTAGAGACTCGGGTACTAAATTCCACCTTCTGTCCGACGCAATGTAGAAACACGTAATCTGGCGTTGTATATCTGAACAATTATGGCATACAAATTGAGTTCGATGAGAACCGTAAACTATACGATTGATATTGCCACCTTCCTGGGAAAGGTATCAAAGTCTTTGACATATTCGAAACTTGATTAGAGGTACATTGATATTACATTCTGCAGAAAGTAGGTCATTTTCTTACAACGATTTGATTAAGAAAAAAATACAGATAATTTTTATTTTGTACAGGAATCCGCTGACTATATGATCAAGATTTTTTGTGGTGTCCAAGCTTTGGATAATTAAAACTATAACTCTCGTTCGTGAATCTATAGCGGACACGCTATTTCATTCGCTTTTATTATCCATTCTAACTGCGAGTCAAGCCTCGGCAAATGCGCTCTTGTAGTTTCCTGAAAATGTGACAAAGACGTCACTTTGATTGCACAGCAGTTTTAGCATTAACGTCGACGGAGCTAGTTCAAATGGAGAAAGTTTTGAAAGATTGAGGAACTCTCTGTAAAGTTCTCGCCGCTCACTGTTCATTTACAAAAAATGTGTCCGAACTTCGGTGGTAAAGATGAAACTTAGAAACCTCGAATCACAGCAGTTTTTTGTCGGAATTTTCCATTCTGTGAATGAAAAATACAGAAGAATCGTTAGAAATATTGGAAATCCAACAAATTCTAATAATCAAGATTCTTTCCAAGAATCCTGCTCCCCTCTCGAGTTTCACGATTTCTGGTAGCGACAGGTGACAGTCCATCCCGCGAATCGTGTGCAGGACGATTATCATCGTCGAGAGAAGAAGAAGAAGAAAAGGGAAAAGATTCAGCTGTATCCGAGGCACGGTGTGCCCGGCAACGAATGGAACGGTTTCGTCGGGCAAAAAGCGGGTCCCGACTCGAGTACAGCTCGGCGAACTCCAATTCCTTTTTACCGTGGGGCCCCATTGACAGCGGAGTCACCGTTATGCTTAAAGGTTTTTACGAGTACGTCGCGGGGCGAGATTTAAAAGCTGCGTGTTTTTTCACAAGGGCTCGACCGAGCGGGTACACGGGCGAGTTTCTGGTAGCTGCGCGATTACTAGCGGGCGCGCGTGTTCGCCGGGGCCAGGTCCAAAAAGAAAGATATTCGTGGGTCCGACTGGTAATTACCAGCTGCGAAACGAGACGCCTTTGTGGCTCTCGCCGCCGGCAAAGAATTCGCGAGAAGCGTCGAGTTCCGAAGGACAGGGAAGATAATGTGATAGCAAGAGCGCGACGCGGAGGAAGACGAATCTCCGAGCGGTTTCCTGCGGACATGCCGTAGAGGATCGTGTTTTTCGCTCGGGGAGAGAGAAATGAAGGGAGAGAGAGAGCGCGCGAGGCAGAGCGGCGTGTCCGTGACCATCGGCCTCGAGAAAGGGTGGAACGAGGCTGCGGAACAAGCGGGGAGAAAAGGAAGAATGGAAAAGCAACAGTAACGTAGCGCCGCGGGCAAAAAACTGTCGCGATAATGAGATTTATGGGGCCCGAAAACGTGGTCGCGATTACCGTGGATAAGCCGAAAGTTCGCGCCGCCCTTCTTTCTTTCTTGGATACCCTTCTTTCCCGGCTCGACGCGGCGTCTCGTGTTCGCCGCTTTCTACGAAAGATTTTAATTTCAGGCCCAGCGACCCGAGAGCGTGCCGCAACAACACGCCACCTTCCGAGAATCAATCGGTTTTCACCTGCATCTCCACCGGCTATCTCTCCGCGTTTCGTCCGTACCCGATGCGCTTCGGGTCAAGCGATAAATACGAGCAGGATTTTTCGGCGAACCCTACTCCGAAATGTTGTCGACTGGACACAACATCCTCTGTTAAAAAAGCCGTCGGAAACTTTTGGAACGTCAATTTGATCAAAGCCAATGATTATGAAACCTTAAAGGTTCCCGAATTTCTAGGGAAGATCAGGTCGCAATTACTCGTAACCGAACAGGACACTCAAGATACACCCGTGACTTCCTTACAGCCAAACAGTCCACCATACACTACACGAATGTCCTAGATTTTCTTTGGAATGATCCAGATTCTTTATTCTAAATGGTAAAAAATTGGCTTTCATCTCCATTGATTGTATTCGATTTAAAAATCGCAAAATCTACTTAAAGTTGAACGAATCGAGTTGACATTTTTTAATAAAGTACAAAATGAGATTTTTCAACTTCTTCATTCGAGCATGTAACGAAACTTTCATCAATGCCTTCTGTAGATTCACGAAGCATCGCAGACTTCAACGCGAAACTGATTGCTTTGGAACTACTACCATACATAACCTATCGCCCGAGGTGGTGAATGGTGGTAGGGGTTGGTGATTGAGGGTGCTACGGTAAAGTTCAGTTGTTTTGATACTATGGATGAGTAATGTGGCAAAACCCGGTAAGAAAATAAGCTGAGTCACTAAGATGGATTTTGGAGCCGGTCGACTATACCACCCAGTCTTTGTTTACGCCGTAAACTTAGGTGCCCGGTGTAAACGCTTTTTGTTCACACCTCTGCTCTGGCCATAACATTCTGTATATGATCGAAGACGTTCGCCGAGAACCAGTGAATTCTCTATGGAGTATCGTAAAATTGAACGCTTTTGTGATCTATATTTAGCCTGCATATCAAAAGACATCGTTTGGCTACTCTATATGAAAGTGTATTAATGTGCCAACTATCATATACAGAAGTTCATGAAACACTAAAATACCGTACACCAGTTTCTAGTTGCAGGCTCTGCGAAAAGTGAGGTCGAAAACCAACATCCGCGTAAGCATATTCACACAACGATAATTCAGTATTGCAGGACTGCTTCTATCTCCTCTCAGAAACCCCGGAGCGCTTTTGTCGCCATTCTAACCGCGTTCAATCGGGAGACGCAGTAAAATAATTACAGAGCAATTCCGTGGCTCTTGACTTCGAACCTCGATTTGTCCCATAGCATCGGCCCCCTCAAGTATCTAGCACGTACATACATACGTTCGCCGATTAAAACGAACGATCAAACAGGAAATTTCAGCGCGCCGATGCGCACTCGAATCACAACGGATGGATTCAAGTACAAACACCGATGGCCCTCGTTGAAATTCGAAGCGGCGCGATTGTAACTCGACTATACCCCGTAGTCTGCTGTCAAACTTCCAACTTCATCGAGCGCAAATTCCCATTCCGGATGTTTGAGTTCAAAGTTCCTACGGCGAAATGAAATCCGGTGTCTAGGACCGATGTGCGATATCAGCGGGATAGCATCGCGCGATTATATCTTGAACGGAGTGCCGAATATTCTTTTTCAAATTCGGGGAAAATTAGATTGGAGGCAAAGTTCTGTCGTGTTTAAATAAACAGGTAATTGTAAATGAAAAGCACACGTTGCTAGTGAGTCATTGGGAAATGGCAATTGACAGGTTATTTGAAAAATGGCAAACAAACTGTTACAAATAATGGAAATTATATCATTGAATATTAAACAGATATTTTTATAAATTGATTCAAATGTTTTCTTTAAAATACGACAGAACTTTCCCAGAAGGAGCATGAATTGTAATTTACATTGTAACGAAAATTGATTTTTGATCACCTGCACGTCGTCGAGTCGCCTAACTGTGTGTCGTGGATGAACCGTTCGGTCGAACAAGATTCAGGCACGCGGACGATATCAGTAGGCAGCTACGAGCGATGCGTTTTTGCTCGTCAGTCGCTCTCGCGACAGGACGCGTTTAATCGTTTTTCTTTGCTGTAACGCCGGCACGTCTACGCGGCGGGTCTATTGTCTGCCCTAATGGGATACGCAATAATTCATCGTACGTACGATGCCGTGCCGTTCGGCTCTATATACAGGGTGTTCGAGTAGGTGCAAACTCGTTATTTCAGGAGGCAATTACGACGGGACAAAGGTACGCGAAAATCGAGACTGACAAAGTTACGAGGCTTCTTCTTCCAATTTTGGTGAAACGTTCGTTCGCAACGTCGATCACGCGCGTACGACACGGCGGTGCTTCGTCCATCTTCATTATCCATTGCGTCCTCCATTCATTTTTAATACCTTTTCTACACCAAATTTTTCTGTGAAACACCGTAAGTCTGTTTTTCGAGTATCCGCAATTACTTTGAATTATTTCTTGCATTACTCTCTTGCCTAAAATTACGTCAAAATTTACGATTAAACTGAAAGTGAAAAACATGTTCACACATGAACAATAGCGATCGAAGATTAGGTTTGCCATGAATACGGACAATGGAGTACCACGCGATAGACAGAGAAGCAAATTCAGGCGTCAATATTTGAGAGCTCGAATTGTTAATGATCTGACTATTGATTGACTGTCGGCTATTGTTGGTGGTTATAGTCCAGTTTCGGATTATGGATTAATCCGTTGACCCTAGCCTGACGGGATTTGGGCCCCTTCTGACCCTGAATCATAAAGTTCCGTCCAAATATCTAGGCTATTATAATTTCATTTAATCGTGAGAAACTCAGTATTCTTAACACTAACCGTTTTTTAACACTAACATTTTTTACTTTATAATTATTGAAGTTGCAAGAATAATTCCATTAGAAATTATTAAATGAATTTCTTCATTCAAGCACATATTTTAATAAATGCAGTGTTGTCATTTTTATAATACAATGTATGTTAGAAGGTTAACAAGAGGAATCGATCACCCTGAATAAAACCATTGTAATCTTGAAAAGCACGTTGCGAGGGAGAAGTTATAAAGCTGGGGTCGATCAGCCTGTATGAAATTATTGTAATCGACAGAAGCTCGTTGCGAAGGTTAAATTATTAATGCACCGACTCGATGCATCACCCTATATATACAGGAGAATCGAAGGAAAAGGGGAGTAAGCTAAGACTAACGTGGCATTTGTGTGTGCCAGGGAACCACCAGCGGAAAAAGATCAATTGACATTTCAGTGCACGAGAGGCGTCGAGAGTATTGATTTCATCGATTGCGCAACGAATAGTCGTGACTTCGTTCGAGGGGTGCGATAATATTTCAACGTTGGCATCGCGGAGAAGAGATCCGACACGATACCATCCAACTTTTTCCACCGCGTAGCGTTTCGTACCGTTGCGCAACCGAAGTCACCTGCAGTCGTCGACGGCTGCATCTCGAGAAAAGGCTCGCTCTTCGCGATAAAGGCTAACGTTGTTAATTAATCCGCGGGCTTGGCTTCTAATAAGCCTCCATTGTGGGGAAACGGTCGCTGTGTTGAACGCGGTCGCTTTGACTCTTGAATAGGTACGCATGCCTGTGCTCCGGGAGAAAATAAAGGATGATGCTGTGTCGGTACTCTGCTCAATTGTACAATAGTAACGTTGCATCATTTACTGAAAATGCGGTTTTTAGAATATTACGTGTATTGCAGGCATGAGATGTGGAAATCTGTTCCAATCCAAACGAGAAAAATGATGATGTATGCTGAGGCACCACTAAAAAGGGTCCCATGGAAATGGGATTTCCCCCGATTCGGTTTTCACCGACTCCAGATTTGACCGACAACTACTTTGGCCGACATCGCCTTTAACCGAAATCGACTTTGATCGACAACGTATTTGACCGACAACAGTTTTAGATTCGTTGTCGATCGTTGTCGGCCAAAGTAGTTGTCGGTCAAATTTGGAGTCGGTGAAAACCGTGTCCGGGAAATTTGTGTCGGTGATTTCCATGGGAGCCCCACTAACAATTGCCACACCATTATTCAAAATATTGTTTACGTTATCAATTACTAAATAGTTATTTATGTTAGGTATTGTATGTTAGGTATTGTATGAGGTATTATACCAATTTCATATGAAAATATTCTAGGTCGGAAGAAATGTTTCATTTTCAAGCTCCTACTGCAAAAACTGAATTATAATTCAAATAGAAATATCATACATTTTTACGAATATACACGCTTTCTTGAAAGTCGTGAAACTTTTTCCTAAACGACGGGATGACTCAGAAATGGAATAATGATGAATACCTTGGAAGGGTTGGATAAGTTTTCTGAATATCAACGAACGGTTTCGCATGCGTGGTACGATAATTCCGAATATAGACGCCGGTTTCATTATAATGATACATGTCAGCCGGGGAGCGCACTCAGAATGCAGTTTACGATTGAAAGGCAAGGCCAATGGAGCTATAGTCCTTCGCAATGCTCGCGATTCGTGGAACGTGCTCTATAATCTATCCCAACACGCGACCTTCTTGTATCCAGCTCGGAAAGATCGAAGCTACGTGTGTATTGTTCTTCAGTATAAAAATAACTATTAGGAGGTTCAGAGACAATGCGAGCTGTTCGAGGACACTGTCTATCCAACATCGATAGTATCTTAACGGTTTACCGATGGTTTTCAGCTTCGGACATTCGAGGAATGTTTTATTCGGGGGACCTGCGGACCGGGGATTGGAATTTTAAGTGCTGCTACTTAAAAAGAATTCCAATTATTTCACTTAAGCCACAGTCGACTTGTCACGTAGGTTATTATCCTCTTTCTTAAATAGCTGCCACACGCTCGAACCGAGGCTGGAGTTTTGTAAATATATTTAAGTGGCGACTGAATGTTTCAGCGAGGAGAAAATCAAATTTTAATGCGGTTGACTGAATTCTTCTTTCTATTTCGGGGGCGTATTAAACTTGAAATTCCACGTACGTTCCACGGTTTTGTAATAAAACAGATAAACGGTAGACAATTAATACGATGGAGAGATAAATAATAGACTGCTGTACTTTATGAATAGACTGCGGATCTTTGTGAAAAATAAAAATGTTGAGCAACGATTGTGGGAAACTGGAGTAAAATAAAAATTCATCCCCTAATGGTTCTTTTACAATGAAAGCATCGTGATACTGCTTTCAGATTGTTTTAATCTTTCGCTGTTTTATATTTCACCCAGTCTACTTATGAGAAATAAAAATTGTAATAACATTCCTTAATGATCTCTAGTGCGAATATGTTCATCGAGGTATTTAGACATCAGTCCAGAAAAGAAACGTATTGAGCATCATCAGTGATCGAGATCAGACACAATTGAATTTCGACTACAGAACAACGTCTCCACAGATCATTTATGTAGAACGGCTACTATTTTGGATTTCGAAGCTTCGACGAGTTATCGATTGGTACTAAAATTGTTTGAAAATATGAAACTGCAAAAATACAGTTTTAGCCACGAAAAACTGGTTTACAATCGAGCGTGCGGTGCCACGCTGTGCTCGCAGCAATGAAATTCCGCCGGTGCGCATTGCCGACCGCAATTTCGTGTCACTGTCTCTCGTAGACAAACGATGTTACCGTGACGAAAAATGCCGGTGCCCAAGACCTAGCGCTTGCGTTCCTAGCCGATCGACAATGCCCGTGGCGTGCAGGTAACGCAGGTGTAGCCGATTGTCCAGGTGTGCGATGTCGGTGTGCCCGGTTGGCAAGGCGGAACGACGCGCGGCATGGCGTCCCGGCGTCAATAGGCGCATTGAGAGTAACCAGATCGTATATCAAAACGGTTTACGCGTCCCGGATCTCTGGAGATCTTGCTCCGCGAGCCCTTTCACCTCGTGACCAAGGTTGCGCCGCGAGTCGACGGTGTGCAGAACTTCTCGTTGATTTGTGCACCGGGAGATTCGCTGCTCTTCCTCCCATTCGGCTGGCCTTTCCAGCCGTTCAAAGGTCCTAGGCCCCGATGGCTTATTGCCGTGTCTTCTCGCTGAGATCCCTCTCGCACCTCCTGAATTTTAGCCTCTCGCGCAGGGCTTGGAAACAGTTATGATATCGGTTTTGGTCCTTGAAATAGTTGTGACTAGACAGCGGATTTTATGCATTCACGACGAAAACTAGTAGGTGTCACTTACAACAGTAAAAAAATTAGAAGAATTTAATATATTAACACAATATATTAATTTCTATTTCATTCCGGTTTGTTTCAATCCAGGAAGAAAATATTTTTAAGACAGTTACATTCTGTTTCTTCTGTTATACTTAACGAACAATTACGAACAAATTTATGAACATTTTACGTAGTAACATACACGACTGTCAATTATTTCCGAACTTTTTATTGCAAAAACGATGTTCAATAATTTCTAGAAGCTTGACGTTGCTGATTTTTTGTGAAAAAAAGATGACAATTTGATTTCGGCACACATTTGGCCACCCTATTCGGTTACACCCTGTAATCCTCTTATCGCGGATATTCCAGACCGACACCTCAACGGTACCTCTCGCGACCTCGATGCCATAGACGGCCGGATTTTCGCCTTTCAGTCGCGCGCGATGTTAAAAGGATCCAGGGAACTCCAGATCGCTAATCTTCGCGGAGCTTTCGCTAAGATTACAACGCGAGTCGTGCCGAGATTAGAAACGATCGATGCAGATAGAGAACGGAGCGCGACGCCCCGTCGATCCGATCAGCTTCGGAAACAGGGTTGCAGCGTTTCGGATCGTAAACTATGAACCCCGCGCCGGGATTACGGATTATTTAAGAGTCTCCTTCGGAACTGCGACTTCTCCAGTTCTGGAAGAACTTCTAGGATCGCTGTCCTTTGCCCCTGGGCATCCGTGAGAGATCCCTGGTAAGCTGTTCGGAACTACGATCGCTGAAAAACAGGAATTAAGTGTTTCCAAGCAACAAGTCTCGCGATGTAGCAGTACAGTTAGTGAAAGGTTTTTATGAATCTTGAATACATAATTCACGATCGTACACGTTCAAAATCGTAAACTCTATGACACATCAACTAGAGCCATGCATGACCCCCCAGGAAACCATGCAACTTTTGTTCGAAACATTTTTTTGTACAACAAATAACTTATTAGTTGTTTGAGATGTCACGTTACAAGACTCAGCCCATGTACAATCTTTTTCAACAAGCAACAAGTCCCGCTTTTTATGTATCTTGAATACGTAATTCACAGATTCCGTAATATGTAAATTGTATTCGACGATACATATGCACCGAAGTAAGGGGTTGTTAGTCCAGTCTCTTGGCCAAGGTTCCGTCGATATCTTCGCATCCCGTTTCTAGGCTGACAAGGATACCGGGATCGGTGGCGAATCCCTGATCCTTTGTTCCAATTCAGTCGATAGTGGATTGATCGAGTCGGGATCTCAGCCCGGTAACCGGCTTAGCAACTGTTGGGTCAGGGGGATGACGACGGCAGCGAATTTCAAGCGGGAGACCGGTTGGTTCGCGCCGGAATCGGCAAGGAAAAGAACAGCGTGGCCGAGCAGCCAGCCAGCCGCTCGGAATCGCGGATTTCGAGCTTTGAAAGCAGCTGCCGACTACCGGCGAAACTCGTTAGCATTTCTCGACCTTTCCGGAACGTCAACCGGGGCCGATTTAGCATTCAGCCCGGCGTGCGTTACCCCGTAATCTCGTCGGACGCGAAATAGATTCCGTTTCATCTCGAGCAATCAATCTTGATTGGGACTTTTGATCAAAGCACCGAAAAACGCTCCCGGTAGTCGACTTCGTTCCGACTATCAGCGTTCGTACTCTCTCTCTCTCTCTCTCTCTCTGTCTCTTTCAACGTTTCTCTCCGTTTAACCTCGCAAACGGAGAGATGGGATTTTCCACGAGGCACGAAGAAACGTCGACGTAAGACGTAGAGCATCTGACGAGCGGAACGGAGATTCCCGCCAGCCTTCCAACCGTAAAAACCACCCTGGACGTCGAGCTTTTAACGTCGAACGACTTTCATAAATTACCAGGGAAATCTGCGGAGCGCTGATGAAGAACCAGTTTTAATCGATCCCGTGAATCACGTCGATTAGTGACACGACGATTCTAAAATCCCACCATTTCAAAATACAGTGTATTCCCGGTAATTGTCCAAAACACGGGTCTAACCAGGGACAATTATCGACCATAAAAATAATAATGAAAAATAAAGAAGTTTCGTAATTGGATTAGCAGTGGCGCACACCGGTATATCTGACCCGTATCATGTTACACTTCTCGGGGAAGTGTGCAGATAGTACGGGGACAATTAAAGACCAGACATTTGAGACGTTCATCGAAAAAACCGCTGTATGTATTCGAAACGCTAGGCTCGTATAAAATTGGTCTAATTTTGTGACGTAAATATCCGTCGTGCATCGCAGCATTCGTGGCCGGTTTATCGAGTTTTTGCAATCCCTTTTTTATCGACGCGTTTACACGGTAACCGCGGAACGAGCTCACGGATGCGCCGCGACACAGAACGAGCCATTCCGGCGACGAAGGATGAAGTTCGATGGAATTGGACAATAAAATCGGGGGCGGCTTTGCGGGAAATATATTTCAATTTTCGTGGGAGGTTCAGGGTGGCCGGGGGTTGGTCGGGAGGGGTGTGTGGGAGGAAACCGGGCGCACGCGATAAATCGAATCGTCGTGTAAATATTCCCGTGGCAGGGCCGGTAGTGGCCAGGTACATGCACTTCGCCACGGGCTGCTGATATTTATCGCTGAGATAGCTCGAATAATGCAGAACACCCCCGAGCACGGTTTTTCACGGAAGCCGGCTACGCGAATCGACCCTTCGAATTAGTTTCCGGATTCGATTGAACGAGAACGTCGCGGTATCGATACACGGCCGCTCGGACAACCATTATAGACCACGACTCTTGAAATATGAACGGCTTTCATTTTATCGGCTAATTATTTACGGGAAGGTACGATCCCGATTATCTTTTATTACTTCGTCGAGGTAACAGTCCGAATTCCGTTATGCAATTCCGTCGAAGACTTGCGACTAAGGATTTCGTCCTTCGATCTAATATGTATATATTTAATAAAGAAACAAAGTCTACTCGATAAGATGATCATCTTTAATCATACACGATTATCAACACAATACGATCTATCGAATCATATCTAAAATTTATTGAAATCGGAGAGGATATACATTAGCGGCAACTTTACCGGTAAAAATAAGGAAGATGTGTCTACTAAATTTTTATCAGGAGAAATGTAAGACAGTCACAACATTGATAGTAAAACACTGGAACATCTCTCCGGAACAGACATAATCGCTTCGAACAAGCAACCGTGCCAGACTCGCGTGATCTAATTCGCTGAAAACCAGTGCGAACGTGGGAATTCATTTCCCGTGAATACCCTAGGTATTAAAATGTAAAGGATCTTGTTGCAGCCACGCGTATCCTGAATATATTGGCGTGCGCGTCGCGCGACTTGGCTATGTCTCATTGTTCCCGAGGACGAGTCACTTTCACGCGGAAAACGTGTGCTCGCGTGCCGGCGCAACCGGAATTGTTTATCGCGAGTCTCTTTGTCCGTGGCCGGCACAATGCACGCAAGTTTCTCTCGACGCGTCGCGTCGATACGCTCGTCTTCCTCCGTGGATGTCGTCCATTTTCTACATTACATCGCGACGTTACAGAGAACAATCGTCGCCGAGAAAATGAAGCGACACGTTCCTTTTAAGTCGCTCGTTTGCGTCCTCCTCATTTCAATATTAATACTATTTCTGCCGGAGGTATTACGAGACATCTTTCGCAATTTTATATAAAAATTGATCAGAGTGTACCCACAGATATTCAATGCTTATATTTCGCATAAATGATAAACGATGTAGTTGCTATTAGCAAATAATGTCCCTGTTTATTGGATAAACATGAAATCTCGCTAAATGCATAGGGATTTGCGCGCATCATCCGCAGTCACGTTATCAAGATAAAATCTAATTATTGCAGTAACTGCGCTAATCTATGTTCATATTGCAATATCATTAAAAATCAACTAGGTACGAAATTTCTGGTTATTCGCAAAATTGCCACAGGCTGGATTGCAGTATCGAACTGGTAATGATTTTATTCCCTGAAATGACGAGTATAGCTTGTTGTAAATATTCTATTAGTGTTAACCGGTATAAATTGAAGGGAAATTATAAACATCATTGACGGTGAACCAGTCGCAGTGGGAGAGATAAATGGCATCGAATTCGTGGGACAAAGGGCCGGAACGATTTCCAGCGGTTCGGTGGATGCGCATTGTTCGGCGACTTGAAGGAAACTTTGATTCCGCGTGCTCGCATTGAACGACGATGCAAATCGCGACTTTCCCGAGTCGCGCAGCCCCCGGCCTCCATTCACGGGCTCGCTTAAAACAAAATCGTCCCCGTTTCCCCCGTGTCACTGTTGAATATACATCTTTGTCCCGACGGTGTACAAAGCGTGGCGCATTTATTGTCCGCGGCTCAATTCATCGGGTACGCGGCAGCGTTTATACTAATCCGCAGCGAGTTACCGGCTGTGACGTAAGCCGCGGGAACGGCGTGCATTTCACGGTTGCAGTTCGAGAGCCGCCGCGCGGCTCCTCGTCTACGACACGACGACGCGTTTTGTTCCGGGGTGACGTGCGTGCTGCACCGGGTCGGGCTGCATTCATGCCTGCACACGCGGCACTCTCGCGAGATGCAAGACCAGACTGCACCGCGACAAGCTGGATCCTCTGAAACGGCTCCGCTTTAGAAAGTCGGAATTTATCGCGCGCGAAATGTCGCTCGGCGAAAAGAAATTATTCAACACCATAAATCGTCAAACCCGGCGATCGTCTACCGTTCCAATTCGTTCCTCAAGTGCACGGTTTTTCGAGAATTAACCACCGATGTCGTAACCAAATTCTTCGGTGCTTATCATTGGTGACGGATTTGGAAGATCGATTTACAAAATCTCCCCTTGACACTATTGTAGGTGTTCCTAGCATTTGACGAATTCGCGTTGATCAATCGGATCAAAAGGTGCTGGTGTCGACACACTTTTATAGGTTCTCATTGAACTTCTACTGGTTAGAATCATTGCGAAGCAGGTAATCAATCGTCTGATTCGATTCGAAGTAATCCAATGACAAAGTTAACCTTAGAAAAAATAAGAGTAGGGCTTCTCTCGGGGACACCGAATGCGAGATATTATAGGTTGAGTAATTAGTCTGCTCGCGTTACTCAGTAAAAATATTGTCTTTTTTATTGAAAGTGCTTTCGAATCATTTTATAGCGTTGAAATCTCTATTGAAATAAAAAATTTCAAAGTTACCTATCTCACTAGGCTGTTAATTCTTTTAATTAGAAAAAAACTCCACTCCAATCATATCCCTCGACATAAATAGCACAAAAATATTTTGAAATTCTTTAAACGTTTTCATTCTTGTATATTTTTGATTTAGTCATTTTCGTTTCCCATTATTGTCTCGGAAAGTTTTTATTTTGTGAGATGATCGCAGAGAACGTGATGATGGAATAGGATTGATCGACATACGGGAGTAGGTGTAGCGTCAGTGTCCCCATTAGGCGGGGAGGAACGCGAAATACCGAGGACGCGAGTGGGCGTAACGATTAATTGTCTGGTCGTTGAAAGGAGGCGTCGATCGTTTATGCACTGCCGTGTATCGCTATGCTGTTCTCGACGTTCGACGTCGACAACGAGCCCGCGAGATCGCGACTTGTCTTCTCGGACGTGAAACGACACCTCGAAGTCGGTGTCGTGTCTGAGTGAGAACGAAAAGGCAACGTGGTGCAACCAGATGCACGGAAACCGTGCCGCATTCATATTTGCTGTCGCGTCGACAAAGCTTGCCGCGGTCCCTGACTGCATTCGATGATCAATGGATACGCCTCGACAATGCTCGTCCTTGCGGTGTCGCGTTATGTATTACGCTATGCAGAAACTCGGCAAGCTCCCGTCCTAGAGAATAGAACTTTCGGTCTACCGCCGCTGAATACGCTTAGGCGTGTTTCGACCGCATCGTTGCGCTGCCGGAATTAATGGAAACGGTACTTAAAAATTAACTCCTTGCCGTATCCTCTTCCTCGTTGCTGCAGGCGTTAGTAGACTGGATCTTAATGCATTTGTAGTGTTTGCACATTTTTCAAATGAAAGAACCATCTGTGTTAACAAATATTAACGAAATCTCTACGCTGTGTTTACCACGAGGAATGTTCTAATTGACAAATTGAACCTATCATCATTATTAATTGAAGTACAATGGAAAATTTTGCGGAGTCCCGCTTTTATTACATTTCGCGGAGTTCAACGCGGTGTTAAACATACAAATAATTGCATTGGGAAAAGGAAAGAAATGTTTGTAATTGGGTTCGCGTGAGGAAAATTTCGCAATGATTATTTTCGCCTGCTGTTCGGTTGAATCCCGCTCGATGTTACAATATTCAGCGGCAAGGCGAACGCCTAAATCCCGTTGATAGTTTTTGGGAAGCGGGTTGCTCGGCCCGAAGGTTTTATATCATGTTTACATATTAACCGGGCCATGCGCGAGAACGCTTTTCGAAAACGTGGTTGCGCGGAAATTCGCAGCCCAAAACAAAGCGTAACCACTGTTTGCGGTTAATAAACTATCGCGCGCGCGCGGATCGTAAATAATTTAACGAGCCCCCGTTATGCCAGAAGCGTCGACACACGTTTTCATTTTTTAACTGTTGTTTTCGAGCCGACTCGATGAGTCCTGTAGTTTACATTCCGGCGAACGATTCAATTTCGTGTTTGCGCGAAATAGCGTTCAACGAGAGCGCTGTAACACGAGAACTACCTGTTACAAGCATGTAAAATCCACGGACCGAGCAGACCCGGATGCGCACTTGAATCCTGCTGATTAAATTTACTTTTGAACCAGACGATGTAATTGGAATTGCAAACCCACCGCGCTATAATCTGAATTCGAAATTGATTGCCACAATCTATATCCTTATTTTCATTCATCGACTGTCCCGAAATTCTATCCGCCAGATTCGAATTTCCACGGGTTGTGTCCAGGATACACAGCAAATGTAGACTTCATTTTGTGTCTAGGAAATTCTGAACGATGAAGTATTTGTAAAAGATATTCTATATTTCGGGAGAGCATCAAACTAGAGTACCTTTCTTGGATTCCATGGATTCCTTCGATACGCCAGCGGATTAATAATCAATATCGCAGCGAGAACCGTGTGTACACGCAGGAACGGGAATATCTAGCGATACAATTGCACTGTATATGAAGATTTCCCCCGGAGTCCTAAAAACTCTGTCAACCGGAAGCGCTGAGAGAACTCGACTCGAAGGAATACGACGAGCGGAACACGGAGTTTATCCAGCTCCCAACTTTCATTCCCGACGTGCATACTCATATTCCAGCACGTTCGGGCAAAGAAAGCTTAAGCAAAATATCGAAACTTCGTAGGAGGACGCGAGAATCCCGACGTTCGACAGCAACCAGTCGGGGGAGTCGTTTTCGCAAATCCGAGCGTCAGGATGCATTCGTTGTGGAACCTATTGCCGCATTTCACCAGGCGTTTTCTTGCTCTTGCAAACCCTTTTTTTTATCGACAGACTTTCACACGGTATAACCGCGGTAAACGAGCTTAAATATCAAAATTATGCGAATGGCAATGAAAGAATTAACAATCATCGTATTTTCAAAGTACTACAACTAAAAATTTTGGTTTATAATTTGAACGTTTCTGTAATTTTTAATTAAAGCTATATTTACACAGACTGCTCGTTCATATTTAATTCGTTCTAAACAATTTTGACTTAACTTCCTTAACTTTACTAATAGTTTAAAAACGAAGCCCCAACATTTTTTGCTAGAGGAAAGCATTCTTCGGAGAACCGTAAACCTAGTGTTGTAGTGGGAATTCGGTCAGAACTTTAGGATGGTATTTCTTTTCCTGGGGATTTTCGATAGAATTAAAATAGTGTATAGAAGAAGGTAAGATTGTATTCGAACAATAGCTGACGTGGACGGTTTCCTTTTCTGTTACAGGTGAGCACTTCGGGCCAGGAGGAAATGCCCTGAGAGTGGGGCGTCGAGGAGTAGCGCTTCAATAGGTAATGTCAGTCCGACAGACCAGCCCTGCGTCGATTGCGCCATGGTACGCGGGCCGAATTCACGAATTTCCTCTGTAGTAACATCTTGATTCTGCCATCGGAGTTTCGATCGCGGTTACACAAACGTGTCCCTCTGTGTAGGCTTGGTTTACACGCGATAACGTGAACTGACCTATCTGCGAGCACTATGGGAGCTGGTTGACCAAGTCTTTGATTCCGTTGCGTAAATACACCCCAAACACGTTTGTCCCCGTAATGGTATAGTCCTCGGCATCCACTAATTCTCCCCGGCTATCGTTACACCATCGCCGATTACTATTGCGTGGAAACATCCGAAGGTAATCGCTGATTCTACGGACACCACCGCACGCTTCAACCTCAATCTCACCAAAAGAATTCTTTCTTCCAATTGCTTTCTTCCAACGTCTTTAGCCACACTTTATTTCTAATTAGTAGACTGCGGATCTTTATGCGAAATAAAAGCTATCTGCGTCGATTGCAAGAAATAAAAACCAAATAGAATGTTCTCTTCTCCCTTAATCATTTTAATATAGGAGAAATCGTTATTCTATTCGTTTTGACATGCCGAACACAAAATGTACGTGCTATTTTTGGTTGAAATGTTTTCGAGATATTCGTGAAAAACTGCAATTAATTTTGTGTATACGTGCACGTCCGTGCTGTGCGTGTTGCGCCAGCACGATGCGACCGCTCGTCAACTGTTTCTACAGATATCGTATTACTACGTTCGTTGAACGGTCTATATACCGCGAGAACTTTTTAAAACGTACCATGATCAAGAGTGAATACATATTACGATAATACCACACACATCCACCCAGTGTTTCTGAGAAGAAGGTTGCGGAGATCACTCGTCTGTTTGTTTCGATGTCAATTCAGCGAATGAATCTTTCGAGCCTACAGTTTGCGTGTTCTAAATTTTCATTTCGTTTTTGTTTACAGTTGACGAGCGGTCGTATCGTGCTGACGCACACGCACAGCACGGACGTGTACGTATACACAAAATTCAATGTGTTCAATGTGTAGTAACTGCAGTTTATCACGAATATCACGTAAACTATTCATTTCAGCCAAAAATGACACGTATATTTTGTGTTCAGCATGTCAAAACGAATAGAATGACGTATGTCACACGTAGAAAGGAGGAGGGCGGAGGTTCTGAAGTTCAGCCGAGAAATCATATATTGACATCTTGCATTTTCAAAATTTTCCTACAATTTTGTGTCATAAAGACCCTAGTCTAATTGAAAATTGTCTACATCAACTACAAGAAGCAGGGACCGAGTACAAATTGTTTTCTTTCTTCAATGACTCGCATAAACTGGGAACAATATATTATAATCTTTTTGTCTGTTTGCAATTTGAAAAAATTGCACCTACTCCAACACGTTGCGGTAGACGGCGAACGGCGTTTGAATAAATTATTTTTACACGAAGCGACGTGTAAAATATAAACGGCCGTGAACTATTGACCTATCCCTATATGTTTTCGAATGCAATTAATCCACCAGAATAGAACAAACACGATAGTAAAATTGATAAAGAAAATTGATTTTAGCGAACGCACGGCACGGTGTCCATTAACTTCCATACATCGGCATCGACGGCAAACGAACGGCGCTGAAATAAATTACGTGAAACGATGATGTGTTAAGTATAAACGGTTGTGAATTATCGATCTATCCTAACATGTTTTTGAATGGAATTCATCCAATAGAGAAAAATCAATAGTAAAACCGATGAAGAAAATTTATTTCAGCAAATGGTCAAAGCGACGTCCATTACACTTCCAATGCATTCTCGCTTATAATAAATGAGCGGTGCTGAACTAAATTGGGTTAAAAATGTACACGATCGTGGATGCGGTGCATCCAACAAATAAATAAATACGGTAATAAAATCGGCGAGGTTACCATCTAATACTATGGTTCCTAAAGGTGGTTGAACCCACCTTGAAGTAAACTGTAGGTTCCCGTCGCGAAATAATTCTCAAAAAGAATTCAAAACGCGACGTTAAATAAGGAAAAAAATCGGCGAGGGAAATTTATCAAATGTTGAAAACGACGTGCACTAACTTCGATACACTATCTCAGACAGGAAAACTCTCGAATTCACTGATCTATCCCAACACGTCGCCGGCAGGAAAATCTGCCAGGTAAGCCTGGTTGAGACCGTTAGGAGTTGCAAGTCGGAACGCGATTATCCTCCCTTCTTCCGGCCTCTTCTTTTCGAACCGGACCTCGTCAACACACGATGAGACTGTTTTTCCCTTGGGTAGCAGCCGCGTTATGCTCGCAGAGGATCCACGGGTAGTTGCATCACGGTGATATCGGTGTACCCGATGATCGAACGAAGTCACGTAAATGGGATTTTCGTTGAGCGGATTTTTGGCGACTTCCGGCTACTTCTTCGCCGCTCGACGACATTAGACTAACTCCTTGGCGGCCGCGATGGTTCGGGAACTTTGCTTTTAGTCCCCGGCCACGACTTTCATTCGACGCACACACACGCCCGGAAAACTCGAAACAGCTTCTTGACAAGTAGATGTCGTTTCGCGAGGGAAACTTTAATCAGAAGTTACACCCAATTACTATCGCCGAGTTCTGAACAGTAAATTACCCTTACCGAGTTAATTCTGTTTGCGGATCCCCTCCACCCAAACGACTTTGCATCAAGTTGTCCCATATAAACTGTTCCCTTCAATTTAATTCGTGTACCAGTAGTCGAGCTGCCGCTTGCGATTTTTTTTCATTCTCGAAATGGAAACAAGTTTGTTTTTCCACTTCGGCATTCGATGTGTTAAGCCACAGTTATACCCCTATCGCCGGCGGGGCACCTCATGGTCCTTTGCGAACAGGCGGAATATAAATTTGATGACGACACACGGCCACGATACTTTCATGATCCGCGGACAACGTGTACCGGAATCTGTGTTCCGCCGGTAGGCACGGGGTTGAAGGGGGCCGCAGATTCACGGAGATATTAAATTCCTACGGCCCCCGACATCCTGACGGCGTGCCGCTGCGGTCGCGCGTCTATCATTTTTCAATTTCCCGCTTTACGCCGGGGATAGGATTGGGCGTAATTCGAGGCGCACCGCTCGCATTTTTCTAAAGCGAGACACCGCGCCGCGTAGGACCTCTTTGTATGCTATCATCCGCTCCGGCCACGTTGTCGTTTCGGCTTTCGTGTTGAGAATGGAAACTAGTCCGGAAGGAAATTGTGCGTCGGCTCTGCGTCGCGGAATAAAAATTTTCAGGACGAACCTGAAGACGTCTTCCAAGTTATCTCATCTTCCTACCTTCCGCATAATCTCTAGATAATGAACTGCCGCCGTGCGCTACTGTTCGTGAGCGAAGTGTTAGAGATTGTTGAACGGCCTTTTGTTGGTACCAAAAATTTCCTGCGACGTGGAATAGCACAGTTATCGGTAGACTTCACATTTTCACGGTGTATTTTTATGCTCTTCTACATTTCTCATAATCTCTGGAAAATGAACGGCGTGTTCTACTGTTCGTGAGCGACATGTTTGACATTGTCGAGCGACCTCTTGTCGCCAGACTTCATAGTTTCACTATGTATTTTTCTAGCCTTCTACATTTCGCCTGATCTCTGGAAAATGAACTGCGCGCGGTACTGTTCGTGAGCGAAATGTTAGACATTGTTGAGCGGCTTTTTGTTAGTACCAAAAATTTCCTGCGATGTGGAATTTTATAGCTGTCCGAAGACTTTCATAGTTTCATTGTGTATTTTTATGCTCTTGTACCTCTGAAATAATCTCTGGAAAATGAACTACATGGGCTACTGTTCGACAGCGACATCTTCCACGCCACTTGTATTTCGCTAATCCAATTCCACCACAACAGGAGGGTTAATTTTAGGGTCGAGTCCAATCCTGAAACAAACAGCCTGGCTCCTCCCCAGACCATTGAAAAGCGCCGAATGTTTACCCTCCAAGTGGCTTATTACGCACTCGAACCCCCGAAAATTGCGAAACACGTCGCCCCTAGGTGTCCAACGACAACCCCATTCGAAAAGAGTCCTTGATCTAAGGATGTGAATCAATTTGCGGTCCGGGACTCATCAAGAAAACCGGGGGTCCCGGAGCATAGATTCGCAGCGTTTGAATACCGGTTCACACCGAGAAACAAACATCATTGTCCGGGTAATGGTTGGCTATCGTTGGATTGAGGGGCAGGCTGGCAGCGGGTGAAAAGCAAGAGAGTTAAAGAGTTGGCGAATGGACGTGGGGAAACGATTGTTGATTAAATATGGAGGCTGGTTCGCCTCGCAATTGGTTCGCAGAGCGAACCGGTAGCGGCCTCCCCATTGAGTTCGGGGGTCGCTTATTGTGCGGGGGCCTTAAGCGGGTTAAATATTCAGGGCACGCGCAGCTGCTGCCATTCGTGTGCTACACGTATGCCGTTCGTCTTATCGCGTTCCCCTCGTCCCCCGAAAAACAACTCGTCCGATGCGACATGATGGGTCGCCCGCGAAAATTCTTTGCGGTCACGTCCACGCCGAATTTATGCTGAACCGATAGAAACCCGGAAGAATGACGGGCAAACACGGACGTCTGTCGCTGAACGTCCCTGCGACGCCTCTACGACGTCCCTGCTTGATAACCGCGCAAGCGGAATTAAGACACGCGTGTACGTCCCCAGATACTATCACCTGTCGACGAACCAGGCTTTATTTTCGTTAATCAACGTGTCCCGATCTTTCCAGCTCGGTTTCCTACCAGGAACAGTCGATTTACATGGTCGCCCCAGCTGATAAAAGCCAACGATATACCCTTCCTTAGTGCGGGGGGGACACCAACCCCGATGAAACGTACGAATGACGACGCTGAAAAAATAAAGGGGAGACTGGGAGTAACTTTATCGCGAACGTGTACCGACCTCGAAGCCTATTGTACGGGTTTTTAAACCGGATCCCGGGATACAGGGGAGACTCGTGAGGTTTCCGTGAAATCCGACGCGGCCACGTTTTACTCGTTACACGCAATTTGGTATCGCGAGGGGCTCCAGCCTCGAGGACGGTTTACCGCGGATCCAGACGGTATTAACACTAGATTTGCGGGAAATCACAGGTTCTACGTTCCACAACTACTTTGTAGAAACTACAAGAATATCTTGTACTATCTTGCGTGCCGCACACACATTTTGTAAACTTTACAATTTTTCGTTCGAACTAGAATTTCGTTGTAGGTTCCTAAAGCAATTTTTTGGATACCTCCACAGGCTTTAAAACTATTTCATGAAATTCGGAGCTCTTTCCTCGTAAATTATTGCGTCCAACGGAATACATATAGTGGTGGATTGCGAGCGGGAAGTGGGTGAGATTTCGCGATTGAAAAGAAGGAGGAAGAATTAATTCTGGCAGGAGAAGCCGGTGTTTGTACATTTTTTACGAAGCTGAAACTCAGGCGAGCAGCTCGTCCGTTGTTGCGCAGCTGCGGCTACCGAAAGCCGTGGAAATAAAAGAGAGACGAGCTCCGAAAGCGTTGAACTTTCTTCGGCATTCCAATGAAGTGTTTCCAGGCAACTCTGATCGGGACGCGACTGTTCTCCGAGAACAGTGTCGTCGCGGAATCGATAGAGTAGTTCGGGCGTGTTTGCCAGCCGGGGCAAACGTGCAAATTAGGGAGAAAACCGTTCCTTTCGACCGTGTCTTCTTCCATTTCCATTTCACAGAACGCCTGGGACGCTCATCTATTTTTCAAGAAACAAGCACGGTCCACCCGCGTCGCAGAAAATGAGAAACCTTTCCCTCGTGGCTTTCGGAAATCCGCATTTTTATCCTCCGTTCAATTTACCGTCTGCGAATCTCCGTTTTATGCGTATCTTGTCTCGGACGGTCGCATTAAAATGGGAGGACAACGCCGAACATATTTTCCTGTTAGTTTACATTGTAATGAAACGGCTAGCTTTCCATTATGAAATGGTCGTCAAAATATTTTACCGTCCGTGGGTATCGTCATTTATATTTAGTGGCGAGTACTTGAGTTTCATGGTGAATTAAACCTCTTTATGATCACGATTACAGAGACTTCGGAATCAGCATCACCGCCGGCAAGTTGTGCAATGTTGTCTAAGTAACGTGTATAGCGGGTAATTACGACAGAGTTGCAAATAAGATATCCACGTTAACATTGCCGCGAGGTACAAGCAGCATAAATATTTCAGCACACTGTATTAGCTTTCGGATTCATCCTCTCCTCCAACGTCCGCCATTCATGTTATTTTTAAGAGTAACGTTAATTGATTATACGCGCGAAATTGAAGTCGTTGAATGTCCTACTTCTGTTCTGTTTGTTGAATATTAAATACTCAACTTCATTAGAATTATCATTCAGCCTCTGTTCGCTAATTAAAAATTGGTGATTAATTATACTATACACTATATCATACATTATACATTATATATTATACACCAGCCACGAAATACGGTTAGAATTGCTCTCCGGGACGCTTCTGAAATAAAATGATTTATATCACGTGTTTCAAAATCCACGTGACATGGTTTGGTAGCTATTACGCACACATGCGTTATCAGTGATTTCACATCACATGTAATTTTTACGATATTGTCAAAAATGAATCGTTAGATAGTGCTTGTTATTTCAACATTGTATGGAATTCATTTCGTATTAATATCGTTTTTCTTTAAATGTTTCGTAACAAGAACTATATGACTGAGACCAATTTCATAAATAATTATGAAATAAGGGTACATATTATAATATGAGCCGCACAGTGTTCAAGTATACTGATCATTAAAAATAATATGATGTAAATTAGCTGATAAACTCTTTTTTTTTACTTTTTCGACACATATGTTGCTTTCTGGAGGTAAGTTAAAAATGATGATGTTTCCGAGATGTGATTTGTAGGCGAGGAGTTAAAACGCTGATCGAAGGAGGGGCAAGCGATGAAATATCGCGTTCGTTTAAGCACCGGGTAATCCTCTTCGTAGGTGTTCCTAATAACCACGGCGGAGACAACGATCTCGTTACATAACCGCGTTTTCCCATTCATAGGTGAATAGGTACGGCCGGTCGATGAAGAGTCGATTAACATAACAAGCTGTCGTTTGTTCGCGTCCTAACGGAGCACGGAGCGTTATCGGGGCCATCGTGATAAAACGAGGGTGCTTTGGCTCGTCCGGGGCTAAAGGTATCGGTTTCCTCTTGCGCTAACTTAACCGGGACAGAGTGAACGAACGAACGAACGAAAATTCGAGACTTGCCCCTTACCCTCGACAGGAGACACACTGCCAATTCACTGTAAAACACCATTACCGATAACGTTGGGCCATAGATCGCGTCCCGGAACCAGCAGATTCGCTGGTTCGTTTCGTCCGACGACCGCCATTGTTTTTTAGAATCTCCATTAGCCAATTAGGCGGCTCGTTCGGCGAACAAAAATTTCATTCGCCCATGGAAATTGAAAGCAAACACGCCAGACCTTTATTCGAATTTTCGTCCGGTATCAAGAGTAAATACAAACACGTGAAAATATTCCATCCATGTTCCCGTCTCGTTGGAATCGAACGACGTTATTCTGTTTCGCGTTTTCGTTTTCAGAATTTCACGCGCCACGAGACCCGTCTTGCTTCATCAACTCGTCTCGGATTTGTTCATTTTAATTTTTACACGGATCTCTCACACGGCGATCGCGGAGTTGTTGCACAACACAGTGTACACATAGCTTGCTCGCCGTAGCCACGGGGAAGTAATAATGGAAACAAGAGAATGCTTTTTCTCCATTTCGGTAATAACTCGCTGTAGATACTCGAATTTCGTTACACGCAACACTTTTAAATTTTCCACATCGGGAACCGGATATCTGGTTACATTATACTATAATTTAATTATGCAATTGTTTTCTCGTGCTCTAACGAATTCGCCGCGCGAGACGCAACGAACTGCAGTTTTTAATTTGTAGAACAAATGTCAGTGGTAGTAATAAATACGTTCATGCATAATGTAGGCTCTTCACGGAACTACATCGTGAATTCAGTAAAAACAACAACAATATTTATTACCGACTCTGCATTCTCTACACGTTTGTATTTTTATGTTTTAAATTTTTCAAAATAATAACCGCGCTGCACCGCTGCAGAAAGTAGACATACATGTTACATGAAATATTAACCATCTTTATTTGCTGTGTTGCCTTCAGCCAAAATTAAAATAATGCACGCGCGAAGTAAGTGTATGAGGGAAACAGAGAACTAACCGAATTCAGAACTGAGGCTGAGAGGTTTATTTAAATTCATGTCAATTAGATCAATTAAAACGCAGTCGCGGAATGGCATGTTACCTATCTAGATTTGACTGGAGATAAAATCAAATGTGATTGAAGATGGAATAATAGGAAGACAAATGAAATGAGAGGACGATGCGAAAATGAAAATGATTGCACTAGGTGGAGGTTCGGATATTCCAGCGGGTAGATAATATCGTCGTGTCGTCCCGACAGAAATTGGCAGCTAGAAAATCCCGGTAACATTTTCAAACACCGAAATTGCATACGATCCGGCGTATTTAGCTCGAATTACGTCATCGACAAAGCCCGCCGGACAGCGAAAACGTTTACTATGTATAATTAATCGGTGCGTGTTTGCCGGTAGATCGATCGGCCGGTGCAAAATCGCGAAACCGGCGTCGAAGGAAAAGGTGAAAAATGTTGCAGTTGCGTTTATGCATATGTACGATGTACAAGCACATGGTGCACAGTTTTTCCATCGTGTGACGTAGAACGAGCTGAAATGGAGATTCAATGAGTTTTACACTTTTCGCGGCCAACACTTTCTCCGATTAAATCTACTTTATCGAAGAATAATTGCGACCGAGAATATTAAGGTAGAATCCACTGTCGCTCTAACCTTCGACCTATTTGCGACTCGGGACAGAAATTTGTACGTTCTCGATAATGCGAGCTGATGGACATCGAGTTAGTTTTACGTATGATCATCGGAACGTCCGGTTGCTACTTCATTTTCGTGCGTAATTACTAATTAATACGATTATGGCGAAATTAGATTACTCGACGCGTGCGTAGAATTATAGTGATTGCATCACTGGTTACCAATGGGAGCTCTTTTTGAACGTTTATTAGGTTGGAGGGGAAGTTCTGTCGTATTTGTAATGATCAGCGATGCTGTGATTGGAAAACAGGAATCGACAGGTTATTGAATAATATTAAATACATGTTTTTTCTAAATTGATTGAAACGTTTTGAATCTATCTCACAGAAAATTGCATGTATTTTCCATAAATATCGAAGTTGGCAGCACTAGCTATCACCTCGCAGAAGTTACAAAAGAAAATGGCCAGAAAAGGGTAGATACTTCGTAGGTATGAATGCCTCTTTGGACGTACTAAAAAGTGCAGCAGCGAGTAAATTGCAGCCGACCACGGCAACGTATTAAACGATCACGGACGGCTTCCGGTTCGGCACTGATGAACCATTAAATTGAATCTCGAGGGTAAAAATAATACTCATCGTTCCTAATTCGGCGCGGCGGTGAAATTATGCGCTGCAGCTGCTGCCGGCCGCGTAAATACATATAATTGTGATCACGCAAGTGGTCCGGGGCCGGAAGCAATGACGGTAGCCGAGCTTTGTTAATAATCTTACTTCGGTGCACCGCGTCTTTCTTCACTGGTAGAAATCGCCGGCTACGTTCTCGCGAACGGATTCAACTGGTTCCACCTTTCTTCCCGGACTCGGCCGAAACTTGCAACTAATTTCTGCTTAAAAACTGGCGACCAAAAGGTTTCAACCGCTGCTTGCTTTTTACCTTTAATTTGCGGGTTGCGCGGCTGCTCCTTCAAAAGAATTTCGATCATTACCAACGGCGAAGCACGCGAACGCCGTTCCGGAATTCCTGTAAAAAATTTTCAGTGTTTCCTTTCTATCAGTCGTTTTTCGTGATTTTCAGCTTAATGGAAAATTGCCAGCGTTGTAAAGACCGACGTCCTCCCGGAAAATCTTTTCAGAGAACCAGGACGCATTTGGAGCGTGGAGAGATCTTCAAAAAATATACTTCACTGAAACCACGGGAAACGTCATTAAATCACGACACATAGTTCCTCGGTCTAGTTCCCTGGTCCACGGGGCGAGCTAGAAATATTTTCCCGAACGGTCGTCGCCACGCGAGAGACAGATTTCTGTAGCAGTTTTCTCATTTACCGATTCAACGATGCACAACGAGACCAACGAATTTCATTCGTCCGGACTGGAGGGACCGAGCGTCCACCCTAATGAACCGGGAATACCTCCGCGAAACTCGGTATATCGCCTTGGATCTTTAATTGGACTTACCTCCCTTTAATACAGGGTCGGCGTCCAGTCGAGAGGCTGTTCCACGTTAATGGGTATTCCGTTGTCCACCGGCCCCCGTAGAAATCGCGAATTCCCGTGATCACGTGCAATTCGCTCTCGCCAGGCTGTTTATGTTTGTTTATTTAAAGTAATCCTTACCTGTAGGGGTGAGATAATTTTTTTAAGATTTTTTGGTTGCTCCCGCTGAATTGTGACACTTAAAAATGATAGGCGGTCTCTTTTAGTTTTTTTTTAGATATTCACAAAAAACAGTTAAATTCGTCACAGTGAAAACATTAGAAGAATTGCAAACCATTGTTACAGGTATTCCACTCCAAATTCATCCCTTTGCACAAATCAATTTTACCCAGTAATAATATTTAAAATTAATTATTTATGTATTTAGATTGAATTATATATTTATTTAGACGCAGGCGAGCGGTGTAATTACCATGAGGGGAACATCAAACAAATTATCACCTTTTATATTTTGACCGTGACAACATATTTCGTAGCGTTTCGACAAGTTCACCTTCGTTTTAATATTTTAATGTAACTTTCAAACAAAAATGTGTTACTCTAAAAAAACATACTAAATCTTTAAATTTGATTTACTTAATTTAATTGAATTGATTTATTTGAAGTGTCCGATTTTTTTCATTACAACTCGCACGTCGAAAGCGAAGAAGTGCAAATTCGCCTTCGTCTCCAGCCGGTGCGGTGGTTCGATTAATTAAAACAAGACGACGGTAACCGGCGTGTTGTATTGTTGCTTTGTGGATTTATTAGCGGCGGTGTCTCCGCCGGAAATTTGCATAACGAAGCGGATGGCGGCATCCACCGGGATGGCTGATTCTTCCGACATCGAATATTAATTTAGACCCCACGACTAATATGCAAACCGCCGTTTCTGCTGCAACAATCGCGCCGGAGCCTTTCAGATTGAACAGGCCGAATAATTGAAACGAATTATGCATGCTAATTCGAGAGAGTGTCAGCTACACGATGTTCGCGTCTTCTTGGTCGACAAGAAGCGTGTACCATGGTGTACACTACCGTCGAAACCTGAATATCGAAGCGCATCCTTCTTCCTCTTTCCTGTTGCGTGATTAACGTGATCATTAGCGGTAACTGCGAGCGATTATAGTCGCTCAAAAGCGAGAGCGATTGAGTAACACGCTGATTTAAATGGAATTTATGTAGAACACGGGTTCTTGAAAAATATGTGGAATATAGAATATCAGATGTGCGTGCATCTTGCTTGGAATCTATGCGGTAATTTTATCGTTGTTACTTTTTTACCAGATTATATTTTAGTTGTATTATATCCATTGAACACGCACATTTATTTTATAACCAGCATATAATACCTGTTGAAAAATCAACGGCTGGCTTATTTCTGGACGTATGCCACTATTTTAGATTTTAGATTATAGACTACGTTTATGCTTTTTGAAGAATAACTTTTTCGAAGGTCAACGAATTATATACATGGTTTAATTTGTCTTTTCAYTATCTGTGATGTTACAATAATCGAAATTCGTTGTTCCATTTTAAGAAAACGACGATGACCTTGAAATATCGGAAAATATGACCTAGAGAAAAGAAAACGGTAAGACTTCAGAACCCCCCCTTCCTTATACATAGATTTTATATATATGCAATGTATATATATATATATATATATATATATACATAGATTTTATAATTGTACACGACAATCGAATTCTGAGATAAAATAATCCTGTCAGAAGGAATAGAATTCCTTTATACGAGCAGTTGAAGCCCCGACGCAACAGAAGCTTTAGATAGATTCCAGCATCCTCGAATTTGATGAGCATCGAAGAAGAAATTGGTTACGCAACAGAGAAACGATATCTCATGGCGATATTTATTGACGAACCACGTAAAGCACTTTCGAACACGTCCGTTTCCTTGTATCGGGAATACCGATTTTGCTTGCAAAGGGAGAATTTCGTATAGAGTTGCAATCCGCGGAAGCTCCGTTGCGTTTCTTATGCAACCGCTAAGAAGCAATACGTTCAATTGAATTCAGTATGTTGCGAAAGCCTTTTCATTCGGCGAGATAGGAACGGTCTCATTATCTGAGATACCCATGAATTTCAATTTTATCGCAGATACCATCGATATTGCGCAATTCTAGCATCTATTGCATAAGCATCATCCGACCGCCGCCGTGTCACTAGTTGCGAAACATAAATCTTCCGGAAGCTTAAAAAGTAGAATCGAATCCACTAGAAAATTTGGATAATTATTACAGTACTTCTGTCTTCTTTTTTAACCCTTAGCATTCGAATGGTGACTCTGAGGCGCCATCAGAAATTACTGTACCATTGTTCAAAATATTGTTTACATTATTAAATATATCGCTATCTAATCAATTACTAAACATTTAGGTATTTGGGAATGGAAATATTCTGGGTCGCAAGAAATATTTAATTTTCGAGTTCAAATAATTTATTGTTATATTTTGTGTACAAAGTTCTCTAAATTCTGCAAGTAGGCCTGCAATTTCAAACGCGATTGGTTGTGAGTCACTGTTACCAATGGTAATTTTCCGAGGGGGTTGGTTTCGTTTCGGATGCACGTGTCCCGTTTTCTCCTAAACGCATTGTCGGTGGACCCTGGGTACCGCAAGATTCGTTCCATTCGCAGAGAAATAGACGCTCCTCTGGCGAACGGCTCGATCCGCGAAAGTGCCCTTCCCTTTTTATTATTGCCCGGTTATTTATCGGCGCCGTTTCCCCTCGCGAGAAAAACCCCATTGTGCCGGAGCGACGTCGCTCATTCTCCCTCTGCCTCGTTCCCTCCCTAAGTTATTTATAACGATTGCCGTCTTGCTAGCCAATCCCGTTATCGACGGGGGCACCTGCTGGTCCTTTGCCAACAGGGAGAATATAAATTTGATGACGAATCGCCAAAGAAATTTCACTTCTAGATGGAAATTCTACTTTCCGACTGTTCTTCATATTTAAAACCACATTTGCACTCTTGATAAATATGCGATGACCTTGAAACATGTTGACAAGGTTGTTCTTCTGAAAGACATCCGCCTTTTTTTCAATGACCGAATTTGTTCTTTAGGCTCCTCTTTCACCCTAACGATATTTCGCAAATATCTCAAAAATTCTGGTCAGTGGTGGTAACATTTATAGGTGAAACTTGTTCAGAATCACGTCCCAGATATTTCATCCGCGATATTCACATTTGGTAAATTGCGTTTGACACAAATGACTGGTGGTTTCCCGGGTTAATCTTTTTTTCAGCCGGCCCGTGTCCGGATTCAATTGCCTTGATCATGATCAGGTCAGTATAGTGTGCACTTGACCGAAATAGGTGTGCGCGCCATTGAATCCCGGTCACATTTGTGCCCGCTATACAACAGTTTACTTTAGCGCCAGGATGAAAGCCATTTCAGCACCCGATGCGTTCCCTCTAAGGACAAAGGGAATTTCGAGGTTGAATTTAATTATTCCTTGAACGGTAGTTAATGAACTTGCCGGAATTAATTGGCCGGGCTATTTGAATCGCACGAGAGCGCGCGGCCGCATGGCGACGGCGACGCGACGGAAAGGTGGAAAAAGTTGAATGGTAAGTTGGCCGGAATATAATTGCTCCTAGCCGGTGCATACTTACGAGTTATATTCAGAACGGTCGGGAGAGGGAAGGGGGAGTAACGAGTTCGTTTTAAGTTCATCAGACACGGCCCCGGGTTCTAATTACGTCCCCGGGAAGGAATTGAATATGCATCGGCGATGTTTCCCGTTCTAATTAAGCAAAGTCTGATCGCCGTTCCATTCCGCACGAGCGTGCCGCAGCGGCCGTGAACAGTTTCAACCTCGTGGGATCGTAAATCCCGGATTTTCCCTCGGATTCGTTCGGCCGATCCTTGCCAAATCTGCCGGTTGTTCCGATCGTCATGCGCGAGAAATCACTCGGCTGCGAAATGAAAATTTCCGATGTTAGACGAACTGCTGACACTCGCGTTTTCTTAAATGTTCGATCGTAACCGTCGGTAGTAGTCGCGAAATTTTATTTAACAACTTCTGCATACGAGCCGAAGACGAAGTGTTGTATTGTTTCTCAAAAGAACTAACGAGTGCTGTGTAACGGTGAACGATGACTACGTAATCCAGTAGATTCGAGTGAGAAAATGTCAGAAATCCCAGTTCTGATCCTATGCGATGAATGGTTCAAAAGTTACGAGTGCTTAAAGCTGGGCGATCTTAAATGTCGAAAAGTGCAGCCATTCTTTTAAGAAATAATGAACTACATAATTCTACGAATACAAGAAACGTGAAATAGGTGATCAGTTAAGCCATTTAACGCAGAGAGTGGCGCGAATTGTTCAAACTCGAAGGAGCGAACGCGTAATTCTCACGAGAAAGTTGGAGACGTGTGAAACATTTCCGGTGGCGGGTTCCTCTGTGCAAATCCTTTCTAAAATAACCCGCGAAAAAATCCCGGATTGTGGTCCGACAGGGTGACGAAAGTTTATTCTGACGAAAGAGCACTCGTAGATGACGAACAGCCGCTCTGTGCGCGAATATACTGGGTGGGATACTTCGGCTGTCCACCTTGAATGTTATTTCTAATAATATCAAAGAAGATATACACGAAACTTGTTTATTTGATCTCTTTAAATGGGATGACCCGCTTCTTATATATCATGAGTATGTCTTAACTCAACTTGAGTACGGTGAGTAGGTTCAAGATGTAAGGAATAGCCGTATTTATTATAACCAATCGTTCACAGACGTGTTTATCACGGGCGCGTTCATTTCGATCTGTCTTCTTTTTCCAAATTCTGTTGTTATTTTCGATTTTCCACTTTTATAAATTTAACTATATATGTATAGGGTTGTCTACTATTACGCATACATACACACATTCAACCCTATAAAGGCGATTTTGAAGTTTCCAGAATGTTGTTAGCCATGTAAAAGGTGTTTGCATCACGATACCATGCTTGTTTTATACATATTATTTTTTCATATTTTACAAACAACAGAAATGTTCAAGTTGTACATAGTTACTCCACCAAGTATAAAGCCACCTAGCTGCGCCGCGGTTGCACACCTGTATTTACCTGGGTACGATGTACGGGCATCCCATCTACGCGGCAGCATATATCTGGAAACCGAGATTCTAGCAGCCTTTTTCTGCTCCCTTAAAGCGGAACGACTGAAACAACCACGGTTGCTACCTCGCTGATGCTGCGTTGTAGTAGAGATTCTTCTATCGCAACGTTGTTCCGAAGGAAATTCGGGAGGATGAGACGCGTCTTTTGTTTTCCAGAGATCGCTGCAACATCCTGTTACGCACGACTTCAAATATTGTCTTTTACGGGGAACGGGAACGGCTCCGGCTCGCACAGAAACTTATTCGATAATGCAGAAAGTCTGATTCTTCGGGAACTACCGGCTCAGGAACACTCTAATATCTGAAAACTTCGGCTTTTCGCTCTCCCCCCGTGTTTGCGCAGATTTCCACTGTAGTCGCGCCGTAATCATTTTAACATCAGCATTCGATGCTAAAATTCTGTTCTTTTTTCATGAACGAAGGTAAGTTTCTTTCGAGATTGGAATCTACATAATTTCTGTAGGCTTGAGTCGTATACGAATTTTTGTTGGCCTGGAAATTACGTTGAAGTTTTTTAGAAAAGGATCTAAATACTTCTTTGTCCACCTATATGTCTCCTTTATCAAATACTAGATCAATAAATAAAATCTAGAAATTATAGGATATTTTAGAGAGATTTGATGTTCTCTATATTAGAAAAAATTAGTAAGTACCATTATTATTTTACAATATACAAAGATCCTTTGTGAAATAAGAACAGGAGTGTTCATTTCATTACAAACATTTGTTGTGTCATCAAAAATACAGGAGATATTTAGGTGTCTATATTCAAGTGGACCACCCTGTATTGGGTATTCGGTTCCGCCACGCGTTCCCCCAGCTCGTAAGCGAAATTCTCACGCGATTGGCAACTCGAAGGATGGCAATTGAAACAAAAGCCGAACCCTGAGATCGGGGATACGCAGGATTGCTTTGGCAGACCATGGGGACCGCCGAGAGCCGAGGGCAGCGTTTTCGATTTTCGGAATGGAGGCGTGCTCGCGCCCTTTTTCAATTTCGAGGGTGACGTAGAGCAGCTCGGCCGGCCGGCTGGGAAATACGCGTCGATTTACGTGCAAATTACAGCTCGTTGTTCCCCGTGCAAGGTTCGCCACGGGCTTTCCAATCGGCAGCGCTCGGAGAACAGCTCCGCGGTCGAAACCTCGTCCCGGAAATTGCAATGTATCCGGCCGGCTCGGTCCGGCCCGGTCCGGTCCGACGTGAACTTGCCGAACACGAGTGTGCACCGCGCGAAAGTAATTAAAGCTTTCGTGCTTCCAGCCCATCGCCGCGCAAATTTGTTGCGTCAGTCGCGCGCCTCTGCCACCCACCATCGCGGAATTACAACTCCTAGAACATGATCGACTCTTTTTCAGCTGAAAAGATTATCCATGCTTTCTTCTTGCGACGATGACGTTATCTTTCATTAGCGATGAAACACTTGTGCTACTTTTTATTGAATATAAAGCTGAGTTCGGTTACATTTAACTTAAATCTGCTTGGCTAAATTTACCCGAGTCTGACCCACTCTTCTCGCACGATTCACTTGTCAGTAATCCATTTGAGGGGATACGCCACTATGTAAAATTTAAAATCTCCCCGAGAATATACCTTTGACTCGCGTTTTTCGTTCACGTCGGAAACCTTTTGGACTGAATTTCATTTAATAACATGAAATTTCATGGAAGCTCTTCATCAGAAGATTCCAAAATTCAACAGGTTCCATTATCGACAAGATGAAACTGAAAAGTAGGATTTCAACTGCTGCTTTTATAGGATTCTCCTATAGATATTTACGGTTATGCACAAAAATCATACGTGATAGAATTCTCACTTTAACCGAGTGTTTGATATTCAATGTTCCTTCGCGTCGGATCACTATTACCTGAAAATAAATTTTTGATCACGTACCAAACGGTCGGGCGTTACTACAAAAAATAGATTAATTGGTTTTCAATCGAAACGGATTGCACATCCGCGCGGCACATAAGCTTTTTCTGTGCGGAATATTTAATAACGCGTCTCTCGGACCGTTGATATATTGCATCACGGTTAATCCCGTCGGGTATTCACGTGTAACCTACCAAAACTGTGACCCGCGAACAATTTCGTTCTTTTTAATTTCATCGGCGAAATGATTCCATTGAAAAATCATGAGCGCGTGACAGCTTTTCGCATCGCAGTTCAAAGGTGGAATCATCGAACTTTCACGATTTCCTGCCTTGACGAGCAACGGCCCGAAATTTTGCTGAAACCCCTTCGGCTAATTAAGCTCGAAACGTTCCAGCCGTTATTCGTGATTTTGCTCCGTCGAACAAACTTCGTGGCGACGGAACCGTCGACAATTAACGTTTTAATTCGCCAACGTAATTTCTGCGCAATCCTTTGATGTTTGTCCGAGGTATGGGGAGCCAGAAAGAAATTATGAAAGTTCCAAAGTTGCTTTTTCATATGGACCGAAATTTTCAATGATTTTTAGCTACTTCAAACATTATATAATATTTTTTACAATAATTCTTCTAACCTTCGACGTAAAACATTCACGAAAGGGAACAAGAAAATACTTCATTTTTCTTTACTTTAATAACCAAACTGCTGATGTTTATGCAAAATAAAAATGTTTTGCATTGATAGCGGGAAACAGAGGTAACATAAGACTTGATTTCATCCCTTAACGACTTTGTTACATTAAAAGCAATATTAAATACAACGTTCTTGAACTCTTTTATATTTCACCTGCAGCCTATTAATAACACTTACTATTAAATCTGTAAAATTACTAATGAAATAAATTATGATTGGATCGTTTCTTTCCAACGCAGAAAATTTGCGCGAAAGTCTGTAGTCCGTGTGTGTATGGTGGTACGTATACGTTCAAGGGCGGGTTTATCGACGAGTAACGTGGTTTCTACGGAAATTTGATTCGCGCAAGTTACGCGGCTCGTTTGCATAATTATCCGCGTCGGCGGTTTCATTTCTGGGTGGTTCGCGCGACGCTTACGAAGTTACAATACCGCGGATAGAAGAACTGTCTTCTACGAAATATGTATTATATTTCTATACTGCGAGATATCGATTTAACGAAGCTCGCCGCGAAGCCAGACACGTCTATCCACCCCCGCCTCCAACGGGGGTTGCGTTTAAACTGGAGCGAAGCCCCTCGCCACGTGTCTTTAACCGGAGTTTGGTCGCGACGAAGCGGGCGAACA
The DNA here is from genome assembly GCA_028455615.1 of Lasioglossum zephyrum. NCBI lineage: Eukaryota > Metazoa > Arthropoda > Insecta > Hymenoptera > Halictidae > Lasioglossum > Lasioglossum zephyrum. The sequence goes on along the minus strand of CM052329.1, from coordinate 16,780,933 downwards.
ACCTCGGGCTCGCTTCATTTATATCTCCTGTACGTGTCCCGTTTCCCCAACGCGCAGAGTTCGGCCATGGAAAAATAAAATAAAGCTTGACAAATATCATCAGCCTACGCGACCGCCAGAATTTTTGCACGGATTGGATTGCGGATTGTTTTATGCAGTCGCGAGCGAGAAAATTCTTTCTCTCTCTTTCTCACCCTCTCCCAAACCTTTTTCGAGCTCTCTGGATTACTGAACGCTCGCGGAATAACTTTTAAAGGATTGTAGACGAGAAATTTTTAGGTCAGCTATCTGTTGTGCTACGTGGTTCAAATTTGCCAGTTTGTTAGCTCTAGATAAACTATTTTTTTCAAACGACGTTATCGTTAGATTCGAAGTAAATATTGAGCTCAAATATACTTTATTATTGTGCTTCTAGTTAATATGTTTAGTAGTTTTCCTTCACTTCAGTTTATTGCAAGACGGGTCTGGATGCAAGAGTGACAAATAATAAAATGACCGCAACGCTGTGATGAAATGAAACGTAGCCCTATTTTTACGTAGCCACAGAAACGCGTCGAGTAAATTAAATTCTAATGCAAAATTTCATTTCAATTTTTGCCATTCTGCTACCGTGAGAGGTAAAATTCGTTCCCGTATTCGCGCGGGTGCAGCTTCTATATCCGCTGCTGTACATTACCATTGATTGCACAATGCACTAGCTAAATTTAGTACGTCATATTGTTAAGGAACAAAATGATAGAATAGCGTGGTGGCCGATTAGACCTGCAGCATCATGATAATTTGATTTTCAAATAGAGACATTCGACGGAGTTTTACGTACACGGCATCGTGAAAAACTCATCGAACTTTCAGCGTACTAACGAACTTCATTACACCGAGCTGTTTTCGTTTATTCCTGAATGGATGGAACATTATCGATTCGAGTTCCGAAGTTACGATTCTCCCGAGACATTCTGTTTAACCTTAACGAAGTATCGCAGGGAAAATTAATTAATTCGCCGGCGTATTTTCCAACGAAACATGTACGGATTTCGGTTCGACTTACGGAAACAGTGAAATTGTATCAATTACCGGGGAAATCCGTCGTGTCTATTTTCTCAGTAAATTGAGTTACCCGCGGATTCTCGTTGAATACACGTCGTTACATCGGAACGGGTAATATCGAAGTTGTTTCAAGGAATGGATGGGCGGGTTCACAACTTGCAAAACCGCGCAACGTCGCGAAAATTCGCCCGCGGTCGCAAGATACGATGGGAATCCAATTTTGCATGTATTCAACGATATTACTAAAAGAACCTTCATAAATCTTGAAATCGTCGAAATCTTGAAAATCGTTTTCAAAAACCATTTAAAGCTACTTTGCTTCGCTAGAAACACTTCTAACAAAAATTCTCGCAAATGAACCTGCCATAGATTTGAAAATTGAACCAATGCTGACTAGACCGCGGATCTTTATGCAAAATAAAAATGTTTTGCGTTGATTGTGGAAGCAGGAGTAACCTAAAAATTGATTGCATCCCTCAACGACTTTGTTAAATTAAAAATAATATTACAGCGTTCTTGAAATTTCTCAATCTTTACCCGTTTTATTGAGCACATTTTAGACACGAAATTTAAATAATAATTGTGAGAGTTGCATGGAAATGACACTATTTATGTGCAAACTGTTAACCATTTTTCCACTGGTAAATTCCCTCAACGACTTTGTTAAATTAAAAACAATATTACAGCGTTCTTGAAATTTCTCAATCTTTACCAGTTTTATTGAATACGTTTTAGACACGAAATTTAAATAATAATTGTGAGAGTTGCATGGAAATAACACTATTTATGTGCAAACTGTTAACCATTATTCCACTGGTAAATTATCTGGAATTGACAGCTCTGAATGAGAATTGCCTCCTTAAGACCGAGTTCGGCGTTCGCTGACCTTTGCTTATCATTATTCCCGGTTCTGTCGCGGCAGTTTTTCTCTCTCGATTGTCTGGAAAACGTCAGTTTATTCCGATTCGAGTGATAGTCGACAAAAATCACGGTGCCGACCGACCAATCATCTCTATTAACTGCGCGCCTTCTGCGTGAACGTTTCCATCGGTCGTGGTTTTTTTGTTCCCCTCCCTGCCCGATGAATCAAATCGTCGACCCTGTCGATTTTAATACGAATCATATTTTAAATCGCGGGACAAGCAATAAATTTGATTTGCCCCGCGTAAGAATCGACCGGCGAGTTATTGCCGGGCGACGCGCTCGACCGATAACGATGAATATTTTTAGCTTAATGGAATGAGAGGAGACGTCTCCCGGTTCGGAAACGATATTATTTTTCGAGCGAACAATTTTCCCCCGTTTATTGGTCCCTCTCTCTCTCTCTCTCTTTCTACTCTTCCGAGGTTTCCGCTTTGACAAATTCACCGTTACAACAACTGCAACAGAAGCAATAAAAGAAGAACGCCACTTGTATTTTCACCGGGGGTAGGTTCTTGACTTTGTCGCGTAATTGTTGGCGCGCGACCCGGGAATAACCGAGTTATGCTGCGTGAAAAGGGAATCGTTGGAAATATGCAATTAAATTTCTTCATAAAAAAGCCTCGTGTTCCCGAGAATTGAGCTCGAGGCCATATTTTAGAAAAAATGCGTCGGGCTCGAAACTGGGACGAAACGCAATTTAATTTGCCACGCGCACCGGAAACAGAGAGAACGAAGAGAGAAAGGAGACTGGGATCTCTTCCGCGATCGCAAGCGAGTACGAAAGCACCGCGAAATTCGAAAGGTTGTCGGGAGAAAAAACCGGGTAAAGCTCTCGCACTTGTTTGATTCTCGTTAGAGTGTCCACGGAAACAGCGGGCAATTATGTTTCGAGAGGGGGAAAAAGCAGTTACTGTGTCGATTAATGTTCGTCCGATATTCCAACGTCGACCGACCACGTCGCTAATTGCCCGCGACTAAACTCAAGGCGAGGTGAAATTGCTTTTTCGACGTTTTATGATCGGCAGTCTCCGGCCGCTGCTGCAACGTAAATGGAGAACGCGGAATTCCATCCCGCGAGTATCGTAGCGCGCCGATATTATCGTCGCGAAAGGAACTCGAAGTCCTTCGGCGAGTTTTGGCCCCTCGCGATTCATAAAACGTTCGCGGTCGCTCGGTCTTAACGTAATTACCCGCTGCAAAAATGGCGCGACCGGTTAATGGACTCGATCGTCCGGCAAAACCATCGAGGATACGCGGGTGGAATATTCATCGGATGCGAAATCGATCTACCTTCAAATCGATCCACGTAGCGACCGGCTTCATCGCTATCTTCCTACTACATACTACTAGCAAAAATGATTCGATCAAACGAATTCGGTGTCTCGTTTTAATTGTTCTTATTCTCGGTATTTACATTGATAACACATTCTATCAGACAGATTCAGACACATATAACTGTTGACGTACATGGTAAATGGTCGGTTTTATATTTGACACATTTTGTAATTATAAATATACTTCTACAGGAAACGGTTAAATGGAATCCATTATTCAATCTCATGTTCCAGTAAAAATCATGCAAATTTAAATGAATTCGATGTATTCAATTTCATAAAAAAACACATATCAGTTACTTTTAATGCTTGATAGATTTTTATAATGTTAAAATATTCGCATACATATTACAACATCGTAAAGCATTTACATATTTACGAAGAAGTTTATGCAACGAATAAAAATTAAGCAGAAGAGATCAACAGGCCACAGGCTACACATCCAAGATACATTTTATGTCACCGTAAAAGTTTAATTGATTATATTTTTACAATCCCTTGCGACCGAAGATCTCGGCGATCTACAGACGCATTCAGAATGGCGTTTCGTTGGTTGTCACGTCGAGAACGTAAATATCGCATGACGCCGAGACTAGCATATCCCCTGGACTGATTTAATCATCAACGGACATTTGTCAAGGGCGATGTTCGAATGCGGGTGGGCTCGGTCTTCATGTGCCCTTCCTGTGGAAAGCGCCCTTCCCAGGGGAGCGAGGGGCTCGATTAGGCCACTTATAGCTGGTTTGTCAATGCGATTGTTCCGTGCCGGAGTGCTGGAACCCTTGCTAGACTCTGGGTCATTGGGTAGCAAGAGGGTGAACTTGTCAACGGAGCAACACTGCCACGTTTTTCCACCCTCGTTTTCGGATTCCTTGATATGCACTAAACGGTCCGCGTCCGCTCCACGCACACCTGACACAACGATTTTCGCACGTCTAAAGAACGGGTAAAGGTACCAGTTACATTTAGTTACTATTACTTTATTTTTAAAAATAAAACTGATGTATCACAATGATTTTTGTTTAATATACAGAAAAACTTTTCCCCGGGACAACACAATTTTTCGTTTCCGATTATAGAAAGTGCTAAGAACCTGTGATACACCAGAGGATAATATGACAATGATTTTAATGTGCTACGACATAAAAAAATTAGTTAATCAATTTGTTATCGCAAATTTCTTGTGTCTGCCGAACAGGACCAAAACTTCGGATTAAAGCTTTATTAATATCTCTTTTGGTGTTCAACAAAATCGTCCAGAAAAATTTGACGATACAGAAGAAAGGTTGATAATCAATCGTTTATCACAAATAATGTAAAATAAATTACAGAATGCCTTCAAATTGATCGACAACATCGTATAAAATTGTTCTTGTTCAAAGACCGTGTGCCATCAATTATGCGACGGACTGTACACCGAAGTCAGCGTAAGCTCGTCCAGTAAAAAGAAACCCAATTATCCTTGGAGAGCTGCTAAGAAGCTGTAAGGAGCGGAGGAACGCGAGAACTTTTCTGTTCCGGGGAGAATGATTTAAATACAAAATCTCGTTCCTCCCCGTTCGGGCTGGAAGTTAGCGGATCCCAGACAGATATAAAGAAAGGAAATCTGGATGGACGGTATTATCGATCAGAGTCGGTATCCAGTCGCAGCAGAAACTCGTTCCTATCGATATTAACAAGCGAGCCGGGTCGAAAGTTTTCATGGAACCGGCTGATCTGGGCCCCGTAGAAATCGGAGAAAATTTACGCGCAAGTTGACGTTGTCAGAGTAAAAGACGTGGCTCGCTCGGCCGGCTCTGTACCCGAGCTTTTACGATTCGCCGATAACGAGATATAACATGTCGGATGTTTAAACCCGACGTCGATTTTCACCGCACAGATACGGGACGGCGATAAAACGCGGTTCCCTGTAGCAAGCAAGCGGAGGAGTCCAAATGATCGTAAACGAACTGAGAAAGGAGAGAGAGAGAAAGAGAGAGAGACGAAGAAAGATTGAGATAGAGAGAGGGCTCGTGCAAATACCGGTGGCAACCATCGGAAAAAAGAAATTCTCGCGACGGGAAAAATGCGCGCTACGAATACCGAGCCAGAAAATCGGTGGTGGTCTGTCGTTGTATTTGCATTACTCGATTACGCGACGATCGAAGGTGCCGGCAGTTAGAATGGCCCCGTTTGCTTTTTCTTCGGACCTCACGCCACTTTTGTTGCTTCCCCCTCGAAGAATTGGCATGGTAATGATCGCGTTTCCACGTGATCGCTCTATCTCCCTCTCTCTCTTTTTATCTCTCCTTTTCCTTTCTTTTTATATCCCTCATACGCTGCACCACTCTCTGCTCCGTGATCTCGCCACTTAAAGCTGAGCTGTCGTTCCGTGTTCGATGAAGTGACTAGAGCTTTTATGTGGATTTCTCGTGTCGCGTGAGGAATTGAAACATTTAAGTGGCTCCTTTCCTCCCGGCACCCGATCCGCTTCATTGTGAGATCCTCTTTGTGCGGCTGCTCTCCTCCGGACTGTGGTTTCAGAAGGTTGTCGCATGATTATCTCATCGTGCTCGGCAATGAGTGGATCTTCGAGCATTTATTGGCTCTGAGAATTTTTATAAGACAATGTGTTTTTTTTTTTACAGTGAACCTACCGAGCTCTAAAGATGTGCTGGTATGTGTCGCCTTATGAAAATGACAGCATAGAAATTACAATTGGATGTATAAAGAATTCGTATATTTTTTAAAAGTGAATAACTTTTTCAAAATTGAATCCAACAGCTTGAGTTTCTTTGAGACGTTAGAAGGATTGGAGAAAGGACGGTTGGGAATAATTTTTAGAAGATGTACGAATACTTTATACTCCCACTTGGATACAAAAATGTGTATAATCATTTCCATTGAAAGCATAATTATAATTTCAATAGTTGAAAAATAGAAGAAATGAATCTGTCAACAGTAGTTTCATTTTTCTTATGTTGCGAAAAGATTCTCTTTCGCTGATTAAAGACGACGAAGCGATTACACAGATTTCGAATGGCACTTTATATTATCATTTAATTGAAAAAGCTGCTACAAATCTGAAACGTTCACAATCTGGCTTAAATTCACTGTTATTACTTCTTTGAAGTCTTCCGAGATGTTATGCGATGATACCGACGCTCGGAGATTGCGTAGTCAGATGTAAAACACACAAGTTTCATCATATACGCGTCATGTACATTCTTCTTCTTTCCAGCGGATGCATACTGCGGCAATTTCTAAAGGCATTTTTAATTTCCACAGAACGCTGTTCTGAGAGCATTAGTCTACGTATTTAATCCATGTATGACCATTTATAGTCATTCGCGTCTCGCAGACATAGACGTACGATATGATTGCTCGGGAGTTTCTAATTACTTCGCGAAATATAAACAGCTGTCTACTTCGAAGTTCTAATGAATCCGCTATTGCATTTACAAATGACGTTTGAATCGACACGCTTGCACATCTTTACAACAGTTATACAAACAGACAGCGTATCTTCATGCAAAATAAAACATTTCAAGCTGAATTGCATGAAACAGGAGTGAAATGGAAATTTATTTTCTTCCTTAATATAATATTTAGTAGGTTGAAAATGATATGACAATACACACCTACTCGATTTTGTCACGACTGCACAAAATCCGCTGTCTACAAGCGTCCAAAAAAATTCCACTTAACATTACTGTTAGAAATCGATTAAAATTCGACAACCCAGAAAGAGATCAATTATTTTGTGGTACATAAAAATATTAAATGGGTGAATATTCGAAGGAAGGTGCGGGTGTTGAAACAGATGAAAGATTCGAAGCTGAGGTCGTTATCGGTCGCTATCGACCGGACTGTTGATAAGAACGGCGACGAAAGTATTAAACTTTTCCTATTCCGTTTATTGTATCCCCGGCTAATCTAGTCGAGTGGGAACCGCTTCGGTGGAAGTTGCCGTCGTGCATAGAATAGCTTTAGCACGTGAGACTACCCTGTTCCGACGGGCGGGCGCGGTCGCGGCCACGCAGACTTTCCGCGACATCGAACGCGTTATGGAGGCACCCGTTCGTATATTCATTTTCTCGGCGGCTTTGTCGACAGGCCGACACTTCGATCCGGTTGTGTCGCGTCTGGAGAGCGGAGACGTCATTTTCTGTATTTCCATCGAGGTGCATGGGACGCGCGGGAGGGGCTCTGACTGTCTGGCTGGATAATTAAACGGAACGGGCTGACCTCCTTCCGATCCCCGAGCAACCTGAAACAATCGTCTGCGAACGGCATCGAACGCATTGTGCTAGTTTTATCTCATCTGACGGTAATATGGGAACGTGACGGCTCCGGTATTACGAGTCCGCCGGCGAAACCTTTTCACGCACTGGCCGATGCACATCGCACAATGCAGCCCCGTTCGTGAACACCTTTAACCGTGAATCCTACCAGTCGAAACATTATTGTTAACCATAAATCTACAAATTCTTCAGTCGCTTCTTCATAGATAATCATTTAACCCTTAATTACTATCTACGCAGAGGTGGTCAATCTACGTCGCATCGGATCCTTGCACCTATACTTATTCTTTTGAAGTAAATATCTATCTTCATAGTCTCAACATTTGAGTACTCTCACTTGGTATAGCCTTCTTTTTCCATCAGCTCGTCGAAATTTTTTGACAGTTTACAATTTAATAGCGATCTTGTCCAAGAGATCATTTCTCACTATTGTAGATTGGTCCTTCAATAAACGTGTATCTTTTGAACTGGCGTAAATTAATTGATTTAGTTGCGTGATTGACTTCTACCCCTATCCTTATTTTCCAACCCTAACAATGAAGAACTATACTACAGCCGTATAATGTAGATCGATTTTTAGATTAATTTATTTCTTCTAGTCGGGTGATCGAGGTCTTTTGAGACTTATTTCTTGACATTCTAAAATCACAGCTACTGGTTGTGCGCCGAAACAATTTCCGCTCGATCTCATTAACTTCAGCGTTCAATCCTTCATCGAGGTCCCAGCGAACGTCGCGCCAGATCCCGCGCGCAGAGTCATTAGCTGCCATAAACGGCGGGATTAATCTGCCTGTTGCAATTCGGAATACGTCGTTGGTACGCGCTGCAGGCTGAAACACCTGGCAGCCCCGTAAAACCAATATTAAATCTCATTATCCGCGGCGACGAGCCGAAAGGTCGCGTCGAAGACGTTGAAGCGAGCGACGCGACGCTGCGCCGGGAGCAAAGCGTGGGAACGAAGGGGAACCGAAGCAGAATCGTACGGGGACAACGACGACGTTACGTTGTCATCCTTGAGTCGGTTGCTATCCTCGCGTGCCTCTCCAGGTATGCTCGATCTTATTTCGGAGTGCCCTTGGAACGATAATCACGAGCAGGCGTGCATCATGCGCGCGATCCCAACGAGAGATATGCCGTTTGGTAAAAACCAGCAGAGCCGAGGCTCTGATCGGTGCAGGATACAATATGTATAGTCGAAACTGTAAAGTCGCGATCTAGCTCCCATTGCCTGTTCCAAGCAGAGACAGAGAAGTAGGGAAACCATTTTTTAATCACTTGTAAAATGTTGGCATAACTATTAAAAGGTTCGAAACTATCTGGTATAGCTTCGAGTATACTTACGAGTACTAGTATATGATTATTTGGTCCCCTCAGGGTTTCAAATCCATTTACCAATCTCCCTCTTTTTCCACTCTTCCTATCGCCTATATTTCAGCCTATTTCAGCCTAATTTTCAGCGGGACCTACTGTTTATTACGGTGGGTACCGAACCTCCCTCACAACACGTGAAAAGCACCCGGGGGGCATTTCCCGGGTTTTTACCAGGCGATCACCCATCCAAGCCCCTTCACGTTCCACATTGTTTAACTTCGGTGATCGAATAAGAACCGGTGCTTTCCACGGGACCACGATCGTTAGCTTACTTAAGAGTACTATGTATTTCTATTTTTCGAAGTACTTATAGAGAGTTCGAATTCAATCAATCAAAGTTCGAACCTATTTCCAAGGTACCTGATCACATCCCTAATGTAAAGACCGAGATAGCGCGAGCTTCTTGGCCCCTCGCGGGTATGCCTCCCAGTGGAAAGGGTAGGCGAAGGGACAGTGATCGTGGAGATCCTCAGGGAGGTAGATCGCGACTTTACTGTAGTCAGTTTCAACAATATTTTTCATGTTCGGCTCGTTACGACAAATTCCGCTTCAAAGTCCGCGTTTTCTTACGGAGCACTGGCTCGCGGGCGTAATCGTAAAGAGCGTTTATGCTTGGAAATCGGGACGAGCACATGGCGATGCCAGTCAAACGACGCCGCGGACAGATGGCGAAATAATGGGTTTTCCGGGTGTAGCCTGGCGCGAGATGAAACAAGGGATGATGGTTCAGCCTGCACCGCTTTGACGGATACGCGGCCGTCGCCATTAAGCACGGAAACGATGGAGAATAACGCGACCGTTTCATTGTGAAGAGCCACGCGTTACCGTTACCTTAACTTTTCTTGCCCGGCCACCTCCGGAGTCGACGGTTCTTTTTTAGCGGCGCTATTTGCGGCACTGCTGCAACCGGAAATAGGCTGATGCGCTCTCACGGAATATCCCTTTTTGGATCAACGCTCTGCGAGTGACTAACGAGGTCCTCGGTTGTAGTAGCTCTTTCGGATTTTAGTCAAGTGTACATTCAATGTAGAACCGGGATTGTGCAAGCTTCGTTCCTATTTAGATAACGAAAGTGGCTCTCGCATCCTTGCATTTTGTTTTATATCTGTCTTCACAATTATATTGGTTTTCCACTCCAAATTCACCCTTTTGCAAGTCAAATTCAACCCTATGTAAATCAATTTCACCCTTTTGCAAATCAAATTCAACCTTTCGTAGTTCAACCAAATTCGGCTGAATACGCTTCAATAAATACGTATGCACGTTCATTTCTAAAATTCATTAATCAAAAACTGGCTGCAACGAATCGCCTAATTTGGCGCGTAGATCGTCGAAAAAATTCGTTCCTGAAGAGGCAAATATGAAATTGGAGTGCCACGGGAACATAAGTAGCATGTTCGGACGAATTGCTCTGCGCCGACGGTGCAGAGACGATTGAATGGGATGAATACGGTGCTGTAGTCGTCGAAACAGGCCCGCTCCACGAAGCAGTTCCAAGAAAGGTCTAATTCCCTTCTGTTCATATGTCCTCCGCTTTCTCCTTCCTGTGTCCCACGGTGACGAACGCTGGACGGTCGTCGAGGAACGCTTCGAGGAATATGTATTCTAAATCCACGTTCCTTTACACGACGCGCCGCGCTTTTGTTTTACATCGCTTTTGCTTTAATTCCGTTCTCCCCTCCTGCACGTTCGCCGAGGTTCGCGATGTGAAAATCGTTTCTTCGTCGAGACGTGTCTAGTTACTGGATGGTTCTGGTGTGTATGAATCTATCGTAGTCGTAAAGATTCACAGTTTATTCATGAGAATATTTCCAAGATAAATTCGGAAGCTGTGAATTTCCGAGAGAAATGCAATAATTTCGCAGAAACCAATAACAAGGAATTCGTGGCCACGACACCGTGCTCGAGGAGTAGCGAATCGATTAAAAGCATCGCTTATTAAGATGTTCGGAGCGTTCGGTGGATGCGAGAGTCCGTTGGCGGACACACGCGTGTCAGTGCGAATATCGTCGGCCCGGTTGACAGTGTCAGCACGTTAATCCGACAGCGTCACCGTGTACATCGACAGCTCGATATACCGGCGTTCACTTGTTAATCGGATTTACCTCGAGTCGTAAGCGTGGCTCGCGAAAAATCGTCGGCGTTGTATCAGCGCGTGGTTGTTCCGTTCGGTGATCGGTGTCTCTGTTCTTACCAGGGAGCACCGCTATCGCGAGCCGCAGATAAACAAAACGAGCAAGGCCGGTCGCGACAACGATGGACGACGGTCGTCGTTGAAACTGGAAAAATTAATTCTACCTTCCGTGCACTTCCACCGGCGGGTGGGTCGTTCCGCAAACGAATGCGATCGCTCGTATTGTCCGGCTAAAATACCGGCGGCGGTTCCGACCCGCATCGCTTTCATTCGTTTTCAGCAACTCGGCTCGAACAATTCTTCTTTCACGCTCGCCGAACGGAAATCGACCGAGTTTCCGCGACTTCCTTCTCTTCCGCCTTCCCCGAGAACGTTTCCGTGGTCCACTTTCTCGACGCGACCCTCGTCTCGCACCAGACTCCGGCTGATAAATTATTTCTACTTTTTTTCAATAATAAGCCGACGGGAATCAGGGCCAACTCGAAAGTTCAACGCTCCTGGCTTGGCAACTCACAGCCGGCTGGAAACCCGTTTCTCCTGGCCAAATTAGAATTTTTCATGTTGCGTGTTACGAAATTTTCGTAGACATCAATTGATAACTCTCTAAAGCTTCGAAATATTCGCTGTTTTAGATAATTACGTTGTAGACTCGCACCAGATTCCGGCTGATCAATTATTTCTCTTCCCTGAAACTATTTGCCTACGGGAACCGGGAGTAGATCGAAAGTTCAACGCACCTGGTGGACGCGACGGTGGAGCCTGGTTCGATTTTGTCTCGATATTTTTACGTACCCGGTCAAAGATCTCGCTGTGACGCCTGTTTCTACGGTTTTAGCCGCCAGTGCCACTAACTTCTGTCTAATTAGGACACCGCTGATACCTCGGAACCGGTCGCGCAGTCTGCTTCTTTTCTACCACGTGAAAACTTTATTTTACGACTTCCTGTGTGCTCGTCTGACGTCCCATTGTCGCTGCTAGATAAATGCTCTCTTTGTCCTGATCCACGTTGTCTTGAATTTCTCAGGTTCTCGGAATGTGGTCTAACCCTTGCGTTATGGACGTCTCGGGGCTGCGCGTGTTAATAACGTCTAACAAAAAGTTAAAACGGTACTTTTTGGTACTTTTTTTAGATCTCGAAACAAAGTTGTATTCAACATGAAAGATTTGAAGAAATTGTGAATATTATATGAAGAAGCCTAGTTTTCCTAGACTTTCTTACAATTAGTTTCAAGCTTAAAATCCTAGACCCGAGCAATCACCTCATAGAAGTCGACTTGCACGCTTGATTCTCTGCAATAAATCACTCGGCGGAGTGATTCCGTCGGCGAGTGAACGAACGCGGGTTAAACAACGCAAAAAGGAGACGGGCGCGCGATTTTTACTCCATCCGCATCTGACTAATCATGTAATCAATTACTTGGACTTAACCAGAAGCGATTCCGGGTTACGGCGAGGCAGGTAAGCGGGCATCAGGCCTCTCCTTAGACTCCATCTCGTTTCTCTAACAGGTGTTCAGGGTCTGCTAACTAGCTGCGCGTCTCGAACATGCGTTCATTTAGTCCGAACGAATCGGCGCCGCTAACGGTGTGTGCTCAGGGGCCCGGTCGCGGAAAAACCGTTCGAGATAAACCGGCTAATTATTGCGAATCGTTTTCTCCTTCCGTCCGGGTGCGGCGCCGCTGCCTCGGGAGAGGGTTTCTTGCGTTTTCTCGCGGCATAAAATCGCTGGGATTATAGGCACAGTTATTACGACAAACTGCGCCTGGTCTCGCGACTCGACACGATTTTTAGGCCCCTTAACGATCGCGCTAAATACTGAATACACTGCGGATTCCGTTCGGGCCCGTTCAGCCCGCTAAAGCGATCCAAACGAGTCCTGAACAAGCCGATCCGAACGCCGTCGCAATAAGAAACCGTGTAAACGACGCAACGTGTTCTCCAGCCGCAATTTCCACACCGCGGATCGTAGAACCTGAGCGAGGAACATGCGAGCGAGTATGGTCTGCATTTCTCTGGCGCCGATGGACATTCGCGTTTCGTACCTGAGACACTCTGGGCTGGGAACCCGTTTTTCCGGGATAAAATTGAATCTTTGAAATTCCGAAACCCATAATATTAGCCATTTTAATTCTGAAATTCAATGTGGTTCAACACATATGGGTACTTAGCCTTTATTTACTTATCACCTTTATTTTTTACGATAACAAAGAACAACCTTTGCAAAGCGTTCACCTTGTGATACAATTTACATTGCATGAAAAACTTTTGCTATGTCATCACAATGCTGCGGATCTTCATGCAAAATAAAAATACAACTCCTTGCTTTTATAATTATCTTATTAAGCTGAAACTAATACACTGATGTCCTTTTTTAATACGTCCACTGCTTTCTACGTACCCATTTCTCTTATAAACGCATAAAATCTGCAGTTTAGAAAAAGGGTTAGTTTAGAATATTCGCTCGAGCCCGGCGCGTCGCGTGAATTTCTTACGCTCGGTAGAATAAATTGCAGCCGCATCTCGAAAGCGGTGCGCGGCGGATTCACTTTTTGAGGGACTTGGATCGAGCAGTGCCGAGTTAAGTGGCCGGGGACACGCGAGTCTACTCCGACTGTGTTTGAATTCGAAGCCGAGCGCGGAACGTGGCTTTCGCGGCGATCGATCGACATCGCCGATAACAGAGACCGGGCTTCGGAACGAGTCCGAGTTGAAACTGGCCGCGTCGCGTCGTTGAAACAGATCGATGGCAGTGGATCGCCGCACGCCGCCGATCGGTGGAAACGTTGCCTGGTGTTAGCCCCGGTTTTCGAGTACACGAGTGCCGATCGAGGGGTTGCTGGTGGCCGCTCGAAGATAGGTAAAATCGCGGCATCCCGTTATCGGATCCAATGTTTCGTACTGTTATCGGACTCTGCCACTGAAACTGACACGGTCGAAATGATCGCTGGCCCTGCAGGATCCACACCGAACCGAGCTAACACCTGCACGAATACCTCTGTAATGGTGTTACGCTCCGCTCGAGTCTGCCCGCTTCAAATTTAGACCGTATCCTCCTAGCCGCATGACCGATCGAACTTCCTCCAGGCGAAAAGGTACGGATTAAAGGTTCTTAGCCACCCGACGGTACCCCGCTGATGTGTGTCTACTGGCTAGAATACTGCTACCTACTCCATCTTCAACCAAGGTTCCCGATAATCACTGTCCAACAAATTTCAACTTTTTTCATGTTTCCATACAACTGTTTGGTGAATCTTATAGAGTTTTCGAAAAATGTCGTAAGAGAAAAGAAAATTTATATTAATCATTCGGCTACATTGTAGTGCTTAAATAATGATTACGACTAATCAAGTTTTATGTCGTGTAAAGGGAAAGGCGTACCATTCATATTTGTTAGACTTTGTTCAGGATGAAAAAGTGAAAAACTCTATGTTTGCATATCGAGAAATGAGAAGGCGCATCCCGCACACTTGCAATCCTGGAAACGAGTCTATCCCCTTGAAGTCTAAAAAGTAAATTCATCATTTTTCATTCTCCGGATCTGGCTGTCTAAAGTGACGGAAGTGAAATGAATTTCTTTTTGAATTTCCCGGGTTTTATTTGACCAGTTTTTCACACGGGTAATCAAATTTATCGCGCTCGGCGTGTTTGATTACCGTGTTTCATAACATTTGCGGCCGGCCTGCGCGTTCGAAAGCCAAAATACGTGCCGTTCTGGGGGTCCAGCAGCGCGGCGCATAACTCCCGCTAGAATTGGGGAATTGTAACAACGAGCATAATTCCAGGATTGCCGTGAACGAGCGCGCGGACACCGACGCGAAAAATAACGTGGACAATCGGGCCCGACTCGACCTGCGGAAGATCATTCACGGACAATTTAACGCGATCGCATATCGCGGGTGCAGCAGATTTACTTTTCACCGGGCTTAATGGGCACGGCTATCGCTGGGATTCGCAACGTTATTTTCCGCGTGTTAAACAAATTTCGTTTTGCCCGATGCGTTTCCGATTGGTATCAATTATCCGTCGAATATTGAATTTGTAAATTTCGTTGTATGTCGGCTCGCAAGAAGAATTATGGCGTGTTGAAGCCCGTGCTGCGTATCGATCGGGGCTACCGTAGACTGTACCCCAGTCCGAGACTCTGCACTGGGTGCAACGATACGTGTGGAACAGACTTTAGGTTGTACTACGCCTAAAAACAATGAACATCAAAATGTAATCATAATTGAGGTAATCGTACCAGTCATCTGATATTTACTGACGAGTCGGAAGTTATTTATTAATTTGAAGGCATTCATCCGAAAAATGTTCATTGGTCTCCATTATTACACCCTGCTTGAAAATTTTCAAAAAATGCTAAGTTATGAAATATGACAGAATTTAGTACGATTCTAATTTATTTCAGATTTAAAAATTCTACTGCCATGGAAAATGGAACTCTATTTTATTCCACTTTGTTAAAATTCGTCTACGAAAATTGAAAATTACATATACATCCGCAGTCAACATCCTCTATAGTCGAACTCAAGCAAGTTCAGCCGAATCCGTTCGAAACGTCATCTTCCGGAGAATCATTTGCGGGCGACTGTTCGCGCCGTTCGGCCAGCTTCTATTGCATAACGCGATCGCATCGATTTAACGTTGCGTACAGCGGTTAGCCGATAGACTCACCCTGCGCTGGGCCTGTCAATAGCCTTTCCTTAACCTCTTCGGCTAAGTGGTACGCCGATCATGCTCGATCGAGCGTAAGTCGGTGACTGTCGCCAAGGATAACTCGGCTTTAACACTTCATCCGCCTCTGCCGAATCGATTCGACCACCACGCAGTATGATATTTTGGGATCCAGCGGGTCAACATTCAATTCTGTTTACGACATCCATTTTCTAGGACTACGTGTCGTTTTCAGATAAATGACTAACACCATTAAAAACCCCGAGCTGATCAACAATTAAAAAATCAGCAATTTTTTAAATTTAGTGGATACGAAATTGATACGATACCTCTCACAATACTTAAATGCTTAGTAATTGACTATGATCTGCCGGAGCCGGTGCTCTCGAACTCGTCGCCGGGTATCCATCAAGTTATACGTGTTCGAATTCAAATAACCGAGCGACCACCGTTAGCGCCAACGAAGGTGAAAAACAATGCGAGTGACGCAAAGTCACCATATAACGTGAGCGTCCGAATTTGAGGTAGAAACGTTTGGAACAGCGTATTATACACACGAACCAAAAGTAGAGCGTCGCGCCGAGCGAACGAAAAACGAATACGTACGGTGTAAGTATGCGTAGCAGCTCGTGCTCCATTTATTGAATAAATATAGTGTTCTGTTAAATATGGTATCCTCCCGTTACTCCACCTGAACCACGGAATAATTCCCTCCTCACGAGAACCTGCAATAATCAAATTAAATATCTAGAGTGTTCCGAAGAAGTCGAAGGAGTCGCGAACAGACGAAACACCAGCACATCTAATAACGTAAACAATATTTTAAATAATGGTGGCGTTTCAGACTCACCTCTCGAGTGTTAGTGCGTGGTTATAGTGGCGAGCATCGATGATAGCGACGCGGTGAGCAACACAGTGAAAAAAAAATAATGTATTGGACCGCTCCACTATATACACATATACAGTTGCATTTCATACATTATTTTGTTTTCGCCGTGCTGCTCACCACGCCGCTATCATTGATGCTCGCCGTTCCACTATAATCACACTCTTAAAATATCATAGTATACAATGCTCGACGATAACACGGTGTTCTGATTCGAAGGTAGCCTAACAGATTTGCGTTTCCGTTTTGTTCCAGCCGGCCGTGTTGCAGCGTTCATAGTGTCGCGGAGAGGCGACCAGACCTCGTCCCCTCGTTCTGCCGGGGCAACGACGGATTTCTCCCTCCAAAAACACTGACAATGAGCTAGCGACACGATGCGGAGGATGAAGCAGCGCGTGCTGCTCGCCTGGCCATGGTTGTGGCTGTGGCTGTTCGCGGCCACAGCGGGTTCCCCGTCTTCCGATACGTTTTCGTCGACAACGTTCTCTTCGTCGGCAGGGGTTGGCAGCAGTTTCGGCATCGTCAGCAGCAGCAGCAGCAGCAGTAGTAGCAGCTCGGTGACCAAGCCGTTCAGTCAGTCGATCCCTACGACGACGTCCTCCTCGGTGACGGAGGATCTCTCGTTCCCTTTGAGCCGGGATTTCCGGTTCACGGAGCCGGTCTACAATGTCTCGATCCCGGAGAACTCGATCGGGAAAACGTACGTGGTCCCCGAGGAACGCATGGGTATCAAACTCGCCTCCCCGGACACGAATCTCGACGTCAGGTTCCGAATCATGAGCGGCGACCGTGACAAGTATTTCAAGGCCGAGGAACGTACCGTCGGCGACTTTTGTTTCCTGTTAATTCGGACTCGAACCGGGAACGTGGACGTGTTGAACCGCGAGCGGAAGGACCGCTATGTGCTCGAAGTGCGCGCCACCGCGACCATAAGCGAGACAGGCAAGAACAGGCCCGTCACCGTCCTCGAGGCGGACACGAGCGTCGTCGTGACCGTCCTGGACACGAACGACCTGAACCCACTGTTCTATCCGACCGAGTACGAGGCGACCATCACCGAGGACACGCCCCTGCACCGAAACATACTCAGGGTAATCGCCGAGGACGCCGATCTCGGCAGGAACGGCGAGATTTATTATAGCTTCGCCGAGGAGACCGATCAGTTCGCCGTTCACCCGGTCAGTGGAGTAATAACGCTCACCAGGCCGCTCAGGTAGGTCGACGTAATAGAATTCTCCTGTTTCGTTTGATGAGCAAACCCGACTCGGCTCAGCTCGGCTCGACTCGCATCTTCCTAAGGTCTCCTCTCGTATACCCTCGAGCTGAACCGAGGCCGAGTCGCTAAACGTTTACGAGCTCTCGACATCTCGCCAGCGAATCTCCAAGCAATTTGTCCGGATCCCCGGTGTACTCCTCCTTCTTTGGGATTTTATCTTGATGCGCCACGGGGACGCGCACCGCCTGTTAACGCCCCAATAGCTCGCTTAACGATCTTTCTAATTTTCATACACGGTTGA
Organism: Lasioglossum zephyrum; assembly: GCA_028455615.1. Taxonomy (NCBI): domain Eukaryota; kingdom Metazoa; phylum Arthropoda; class Insecta; order Hymenoptera; family Halictidae; genus Lasioglossum; species Lasioglossum zephyrum. The sequence goes on along the minus strand of CM052329.1, from coordinate 16,762,769 downwards.
CCGACATTCCGGGGATCCTCGCCGCGGCATGCTTTTAGATTTCCGAGCGCTTCGAACCGTCTCGCATCTGTTACATTTATCGCTAACGTGAAATTAAGGGGCTAGGTCTGGAATCGTGGAAATAGGATGAAATAAACAGATTTTCATTTCCTGGAAAATCTTACTTACTATAATGTCATTTTTAACGCTGCGAAGTCTGACTCTGAGTTGGCCCATGTAACTGCTTATAATTCAATATCTTTTGATTTAATATTATTGAGCAACGGTTCTATATGCGAAATAAAAATTTAATTTTTCTCTTAATTTGCTTAATAGATTGGAAATAAGATAAAAGTTCTATTTAAATTCCTCAAATTTATTCACTGTTTTAAACTACATCTACTCATATTTAATAACGTAATAATCAGGAATTACCGCAGATCCAAATGAAAAAATTCATTTCAATACGAACATGTAAAGTGTATCAAATTCAATTAAGACTTACGCGAAGCAAGATGGTCGAATAATCGGTGCGATAAATGTAATGAACTGAAATTCCAGGTTTGTTAAGCAAAGTATGTCAATTTGGTGAAATTCGGGTTGCATTTGGTTGAGCAGTAAGCGCGTTAAATGCGCCGAGAACCGGGAAACGTTATTACAAGAGTTTTACGTAATTGCTATATTTATGTCCTTGATAGAATTACGTAGGAATTACTTGACTGTAAGAGAACCAAGCTTGTAGAATGTTTCGAACGTTACCTGGCGGGTGTTTGTCTTTGTCGAATGGTCAGCCGGGACTGAATTCCTTGCACAAGACACAGTCTACGCGAAAAAAAATTCCTCGAACGTTTCGGATTCTTTCGTGTAAACGGACGTTCGTTCGGCACGCCCCCGCGGTACACGCGCTTGTTTGAATTTATTGTTCCCGGGTAAATTGCCCGTGAACGAGAATGCGGTACATGGCGATTGTAATAGAGCAAATACACTCGAGAAAGTATTCGAAACACAGTCCCGCTCCGAAAACAAATGCCTATACTTCAGAACTTTGTTCGACGAAACGTGACCGCGAGCTGCGAGCATATTCCCGGGATAAATAAAAGGTGTCTCGACGAAAGTTTTTCCCGATTTGTTCGCGGACTCAGAAAATACACAAATAAACAGAGATCCTGACGTTTATTTGGACGTTTCCTACTAAGATTTTTTACTTGACATGTAGTAAGACTCTGTTCTTCCTTGGGTCAACTAAATACAATTGGAATTATATTTATAATTGTACTGTACCAATTTCTGGGATTGGGACACCTTTTATTTCGACGCAAAGTTCTCAATAAATCCAAAGCCAACCTGTTCATGTTCTCGCAGGTACACCGAGAGGCCTATCCACGAGTTAGTGGTGCTGGCGAAGGATCGAGGAGCAGTGATCCGAAGCGCTAGTCGACCGAGCACCGCGAAGGTGACGATCAAAGTGCAGCAGGTGAACCTGTACGCGCCCGAGATCTACGTGCGCCATTTACCCGACATCGTAGAACATTCCAACGCCGACATCTACGCGATCGTTAAAGTGGAAGACCGCGACATGGTGAGAGGCGTGCACGGTGAGATCGCGAGTTTGGACATAGTCGGCGGTGACCCAGCCGGTCACTTCAGGGTACGACCGGCGGCAGGTGGCCAACCTGGCGAGTACAACATCGAAGTGTTACACCTGCTGGACCGGGAGACAGCGGTGCAAGGGTACAACCTGACGTTGAGGGCGATGGACCGAGGAGTACCGCAGAGATTCAGCTACAAATTCGTACCTGTGCACCTGGCGGACATGAACGACAACGCGCCAGTGTTCAGCCGTGAGATCTACGAGGTGAGGGTGCCGGAGACGGCGCCTATCAACACGCCGGTGATAAGACTGAAGGTGACGGACGCGGACGAAGGTCGAAACGCGTTGGTGTTCCTGGAGATTGTGGGTGGCAACGAAGGTGGTGAATTTTACGTGAACGCGGAGACAGGTGTGTTGTACACTGCGGTGAACCTGGACGCCGAGAAGAAAGCGTTTTACACTTTGACTGTGTCCGCCGTGGACCAAGGGAACGCGGGCATGAGGAAACAGTCGTCGGCGAAGGTGAAGATCAACGTGATGGACACGAACGACAACGACCCGACGTTCGAGCAGTCCTCCATGGATGTGTCGATTGACGAGAACGAGCCAGCGGGTGCCTACGTCGTCAAGATCACTGCCAAGGATCGAGACTCTGGTGAGAACGCCTACATCTCGTACAGCATCGACAACATCCAGAAGGTGCCGTTCGAGATCGACCACTTCTCCGGGGTCGTGAGGACCAAACAGGTGCTCGACTACGAGACCATGAAGAGAGAGTACCTGCTGCACGTGAGGGTCAGCGACTGGGGTCTGCCGTACCGGCGACAAGCGGAGATGCAGCTGCACGTGAAGCTGCGCGACGTGAACGACAACCGGCCGCAGTTCGAGAGGATCGACTGCGTCGGCCACGTGCCGCGATACCTTCCCATCGGCTCCGAGGTGATCATAGTTTCTGCGATCGATTTCGACGCTGGCAATATCATCAGCTACCGCATCGTCAGCGGGAATGAGGACGACTGCTTCGCTTTGGACTCAGCCAGCGGAGTATTATCCGTCGCCTGCAATCTCACCGACGTCAAATCCACGGAAAGAGTAATAAACGTCACTGCCACCGATGGGACCCATTTCGCGGACGTGAACCCCGTGCACATGCACCTGGTGAACGCGAAAAGGAACCTAGGATCCCAAGGGAGAATCCTGTCGGACCAAGGAGGAGCGTTCGAGTGTCACGACACCGGAGTCGCCAGGAGACTGACGGAAGCGATCGCTGCGGCTGAGCGGAACAACATACCTTTGAAGGACGACGAGTATACCCTAACTCCTAGCCGATACGGCGAGAACATGCACACACCGGAGTTCATCGATTTTCCGAACGAGATTAAGGTGAACGAGTCCGTGAAAGTTGGCACGTCGCTCGTCAAGCTACGGGCCAGGGACAAGGACTTGGACTATAATGGGAAGTTGGTGTTTTGTATTTCGAGTGGCGATAGAGATTCGGTGTTCGGCGTTGACCCGGACACCGGTGATCTGAACGTGATAGGCTACCTGGACCGGGAACGAGAGAGCGAGTACTTTTTGAATATAAGCGTGTACGATCTGGGCAAGCCTCAGAAATCTACGTCGAAGATGCTGCCGGTGACGATTTTAGACGTGAACGACAACGCGCCGAAGTTCGAGAAGTCTCTGGCCAGCTTCAGGATCTCGGAGACTGCGCTAAACGGGACGAACGTGTGGCGCGCGAATGCTACCGACGCTGACCTCGGGGAAAACGCGCGTGTCACTTACTCTCTGGCTACCGAGACCAACGACTTCCGCGTGGATCCTGTGACTGGAGTGCTGAGCGTGTTTGGACACCTGGACAGGGAGCGACAGGAGATCTACGAGCTGAGGATCAGGGCGGAAGACAACGGCGGCAAGGGAACAGACATGCCGCCATTGTACTCGGACGCCCTGGTCAGAGTCACGGTGGATGATGTCAACGACAATGCGCCGACGTTCGCGTTGTCCAGCTATACCGTCAAGGTCCGGGAGGATGTGCCGTTTTGGACTGTGGTCGCCGTTGTTGACGCCACTGATCCTGACGAGGGCGCCGGTGGCGATATCGAGTACTTCCTCTCCGACGCTATGGAGAGCGAGGGATACTTCAAGGTGGATAAAGTGTCCGGCACGATCAGGACTACTCAGAACCTCGACTTTGAAGAGCGTCAGGTGCACACGCTCACGATCGTCGCCAAGGATCGCGGCGAACCGTCCCTGACCACCGAGACTATGGTTATAATCGAAGTTGTTGATGTGAACGAGAATCTACATCCACCGGTCTTCGATGACTTTGTTGTGTCCGCGAGTGTGTTCGAGAATCAACCCGTCGGCACCCTGGTGACCACTGTACGCGCCAAGGACGCCGACCACCCTGGAGGAGACTCTAGGATTGGATACACCATTCGAGGAGGCGATGGCATCGGGATCTTCAACATAGACAATGAAGGTAAGAGATGAACTTTATTTGCTGTTTCATTCTCCTGCGGAATGCTTGAACGATCTTACTCGTACATTGATTTTGATTACATATTATTTGGTAAACTAATTCTTCTAACGTGTCGAAAAATCGCAATTTATTTGGTTGAATTTTAAGAGATTTATATGATATTTAAATGTGATCGAATACTGTTTGCAGTGGGTTGTATGTGATTTACTGTGCTGTGTTCACCCTATCTTTCATTTTATTCTCTTTTGATCTCCAACGTCATAGAGATCGGCAGTCCGAGATTACAGCCACTCGATATTACCGACAAGTCACCCGTGCGAGTGAACAATAAGGGGTTAATTGTCTAGCAGAGAAAAATAGAAGACTGAAATAATCGTAAAGTTAACAGCCCTGAATGGAAACGATATTTCACGAGCAACAACTTTTACTGCGGAGCTCTCGCCTCCGTCTCTTCGTTTATCCAACGTCATTGGAGGAACATGTTCGAAGCCCGGGAAATCCTAGTAGACTTTCTAACACGCTCGAGATTAAACGACGGGATAAAAAGGAAGCTCGGCGAACCAGAGTGCGCGCTGCGTCAATATTTAACTTCTCCGTGAGATCTCATTTAACCCGCCGCAATAACAGATTCATCTGTGTAATGACACAAGAGTTCGACGGAATCGAATGGCATTCAGCTATCTCGCAGCGATTATAAATCAGTTTCATTCTTTTTTACCCGGTAGTCATAACTGCGGATCTTTACTAAAACAAATTTCTTTCGTCGATTACGAGAAAGAGGAGCCGAATAGAAATTCACGAATAGATTTTATACATGATTATTTTTCATTATTTTTTATGGGACTTTCACCAACTTGTTTATCGCATTTTTCTGATTAAAATGACACTAAAGACGATATAATTTCAAGTGTATTTAGTGGTGTAATTGTTCAATGACTGTAAGTGGCTAATCTATTTCGCGTTGTTCCTTAAGATTCCGCACACGTTTTCGAAACGAGCGAATATGATTCCACGGCGAAATACCCGTTAATGAAAGATTTGAATTTTAAACCAGGCCAGAATCAATCGACGCGTCGATTTAAATGTTTCTTTAAATTCCAGCTGCCTTTTGACGAGCATCGAGCGCATTAAACATCCGGCTGCCGAACCCGCGATTTGCATACTAACCATTTTACGAGCAAGTTTTTGCGCGGACCGTGCGCTCCGGTCGGCTCGTCATTTAAATTCATTTCGCCCCGACTTGAACATTTCGCGAAACACCGCCTGTGAACCTCCACTGTTCTAGATCCGAGACGTTTTACTTGCGCCTTCATCCCGTAAAGGAGACGGAAATGAAGCGAACAACTTTCATAATACGATCCTGTCTGGATACTGACTCTTTATTTGATCGAAAGTTGTATGCATTCCCACAGTCTATTTACCATTCTCACCTTCGCATCTTAATTTGATTACTTTTTCCTTCCATCGCTTTCCCACAATTTTTAGATTGGCATCCTGGCACGATGAATTTCTTGATGAACTCAACATTTTTAAATTAATTAGAGTTTCAAGTCTGAAAAACAACAGTTTATATATATACGCTGATTTTATAGGATCCTGTAGAAGAAGCGCAAAGAGCATGGTCGCGTCTGTACGCAGACAAAGCGTACTTTAATTCACTCGAAGTCACGAACCTATCAAGAAGTCATTTCAAGCCAATTACATTTGCGAGGGAAAACAGTGCGGGTGGAGGCGGAACAAGCGTGATTCTACAGAACCACCCCTTTCGATCTCCGGAAGGAGAACAGAGCGCAACAATACTTTGAAATAGCTCGATTCCGTAATCCCAGCTTCGATGCATTCTTTTGAAACGGAGAGAGAGAAAAAATGAGAAAAAGAGAGAGAGAATACAACGCGCCGTCCGTGAGACGCTTTTTTCCGGTTTGATAGTTGCACTGTTCCGCATCTTTCCGGTCGCCGGCATTCATCGATCGAAGGGTAGCGAGGAGAAAAAATACACGATTCACCCTTTACATCCACGATACTACGTGGCAGCGGTCCAAAACGAAGTTACAGCATCGCGGACCATTAAACACCGACGCGACGGGTTTAATTGAATTATGGAGCTCGTGGGATTCGTTTTTTTTTCTTTTTTTTCACCTACACGCATTAAATTTCACTCGCGGTCTCCTTTCGCGGACTGAAGTGTCCAAAAATTGCGTGTCATTCCGCTTAATGGTGATTTCGCGAGAGTCTTCTCGGATTTAGTATGATTGATCTCTTCGTGTTCATTTCTTGTTGGGGAAATATTACTCTCTTGCCTGTCTAACGACTCTTGACAGTAAAGTTAAAAAATGAATAAAGCAAAGCTGAATAATAAAATACGTGCCAACGGTTGAAGCAGAAAATTCCGATTCTCGCAAAAAATAGCTCGTTTTTCAACTGGCGAAGATCTGATTCTACGAATATAGACAACCCCAGGAAATGTCTGTCAAGTTCGGAGTAGATTGAATGATTTTTTTATCAGACGTCAGGCTCGCTGAAAAATGTCGTTTCGAGGGAAACGCGTTCAAAGTTTCACGTGCTGTCGTAAAATACAGAAGAGTCTATCTTTAAGCTTAAAATATAAAAAAAAATAATGGAACTCCTTAAGAAACGAGCACCTTTAAATGAAAGTGTAAATATACTGAATTCTCATCATTTTAATAAATGTGCATCGTAAATGTGCATCTAGCAGCCTGTGGACAACGTTGTTCGTCAAAATCGACGATGAACGTGCCAAGCAAGCCTTCGAAAAGCTAGTTTTTCTTGGCGGCAATCAGGATGCCAGTATCTGCGGAGTATCTCTTGAAAATCTCGTCCATGTCCTCCGCTCGTCAGACACCGGCTTAATTAATATAAACGCGATGCTAATGACTCGGTGCTCCGATGAGTATCGCGACCTGGGACCAGGTTTTTTCCTCCCGCGATCTATTTACTAATGACCGGTAGGAACGAGGCGCGGCTCTCGGTGCAGGACCATAAATCGCGCTGCTTGACGTTTCGATTCCAGTCGAACATTTCGCCCGATAAAATATACATTGGCGAAGGAAGTTGGCGAGAAAGAATGCACTGGACATCATCCGCGATTTAGTCACGTTCGACAAGTTTCCGTCGCTCACTCATACGAGGTATTACCAGTTTACATGTTACCATTCGTCCGTATCAGAACGAGAACACGTGCGAGCGGATCGGAGCAGCTCGTCGAAGAGAATATTTTCCGTGTTGACAATCACAGGGAAATAAATAAATAATGACATCCATCGTCAAGACTGCGTATATTTAAAAAGGATGCTCCGCGCAAGAGCGATTGTAATTAGTAATTTCGGTTGAAACAAGCGACAGTCAGCGTTGTCTCGGTTCACGCGAATAAATGAATAATGCAAAGTGACGCGCGAACAAATGAATAAAGAGCGAAGGATGAACATTAGAAATGACAGTCGTGCCCTATCGTCGCGAGAGCAAACATCACCTTGTAACCTCATTTTCCTAAATATCGTTGAAAATAAATACGCGTTCTTGACCACATATTGCTGGAAGCCAACTGATTCCAAACCCGACCCTACATTTATGCAATTTTCAATTTATTATAGACGAGTTTTAAGAAACTTGAATCATGTAAAATGTTATTTTCAGTAGTGTAGTAGTGTTTGTAGGTCTTAAATAAATAAAAATCTTGAACATTTTTTGAAGCCATAAATGCATCAAGATCAGCAGTCTACTACTATAACAAATTATGTTCCAAGAAATACTTTACAGATGGGGATTTTCTTACTTTTTGTTTTTGATACTCTGATTTCTCTGAAACTTGATTTTTCTTTTGGGGTTAGAAATAGCTGAAGGAGATGGATTTCTGGGTCGACTTCTGAGAAACTTCACGAGGACTTGGTTCGTACATCTAAGATAAGCTAAAGCATTGTTTGACCAGGTGCAGCGAACTGTTACCTCGTTTTTACCGTGAAATTGTCGTGACAAGACTATATGTGCATCGAATACGCACTGTTCGTGCGCGACACACATTCGTCGTCGCGCGGGAGAACGTTGTATGTATCGATCTCGCGCGAAGCAAAAATAATACATTGTCAGTAGTCAGTGGTATGCATATTCAACCGGTGTAAATATTCATAAGACGCGGTGTATTGCCTTCGTGTTTGAAGCACGACCGTCGGTTATCGTCGGTCGCGGTTCCCCGACGGATTCACGGTTATGTATTGGTCGGTGTTCGCCGCGCTCGGATCGCTCGGTTTTGTTCGCGATTACAACAACTGGTAGAACGGTACCCGACTGGACAAGTTGCTGTTAATTCGCGATCTGAAATCTGCCTTTTATCGGGAGATTTCGTTTTTCCTTTGGCACAGCACAGACCTAGAAACTGGTTTGGTGCTTTCGTATTTCAATTGTCGCTTCAACTTTTAAGTATCAATATTGTCTTGTCCATGTGAGTAACAGATTCGTATTGATTCTTTAAAACGTTCTGCGAAATGATAAAACTGCTTCTCGTCTCGCAGCGCACCGATAAAGTAATCAAGTCGAGCCTGCGCCGGAGATGTGCTTTAAATAAATTATGCAATTTATCAAAAACTCGATCGGAGCATCGAAAGAGGTGCGGAAGCGTGTCGGGGCGAGCGCAGAGTGTAATGAACGAACTTTTAATCGAGAAAATCGTTCCCAATTAGATTCCATCAGAGCGTGTCCATAGTTGGCGGATAAAATCAATCTTTTTCAATCCGAAGCTCGTTTTCGAACCGCCGCCGTGTCCTCCTCGTTCAAAGAGATACTGGTAGGAAACATGATGTACACAGGGGTTGAGGGTGTGTGCGCCGTTTGCTCGTTAGCGGGCCACATTCGTCGGTTCGTTGGAGGCAAACGACGTCGCCGGACGATCGACTAAATTTCCTATGACGCGGTTTACCCGTTCACCACCGCCAGGAAAATACGGTTAAGCTCTGATCTCTCTCACCATAGAAAACTGCCACACCTAGTTTGCAAGGGTGCGGGCTCGCACCGGCTCCGACGCGTTTTCCGGTAAACAAGCCAACGCGTTGTATCCCGCGCCGCGCTGTCCACTTTGTCGCCAGCGGGTGTCGCGGTGAGCGTTACTCCATTAATAAGGCGACCCGTGTACGTGTGCGTACGCAGCTCTGTATACCCGCACCTACACACACAACTGTGCATTGTCCCATTTGCACTTCCACACGACATTATTTCCCAAACTGCTGGCCGCTCCAAACAAAACCTACTCTCCGTGCCTCGCAACTTGTCTCCTGGCAGGAATTCGAAGGGAACGAGGCAGCAAGCCGTCCGATTGACTCATTCCACTTGCACTTTCGGTTCTAGCTAAATTATTGGTTACAGTGTGTGACGCCACGGCCGAATCATGACTGAATTTATTTCCAGACGCTAGGTCAATCCTCGCAAAAGTTGCACAACCGAATCTCTGACAATTTACTTTTTCAGTATTGCAAGAGGTATTTCTATGCTGACGAACTTGGCCGTGTTTTGTTTGATACTGGTTTACAAACAACGCGTATGTATCGCGTTTTGCTTACCGCCTTCTCTAGCCGTAAGTGCGTGGTTGTGGTTATACATAGTGGAGCGGCGAGCATCGATGATAGCGGCGCGGTGTGCAACACAGCGAAAAAAAACAATGTATTGGACAGCTGCACTATATACACCTCTACAGTTGCATTTCATTACATTATTTTGTTTTCGCCAAGCTGCTCACCGCACCGCTATCATCGATGCTGGCCACTCCACTATAATCGCACCCTTACCCGTCGTTCGGTCTCTTTGCTTCAAACTAGTTCAAACCATGTTTCGTCGCGTGCCGTTTATAGTTAAGTTTATTGTTGTGTGTTTATAACTGTGTTAGTGAAATAGTATGTATTAATACAGTTCTATTGCTTACTCATTCTAATCATCTCTCACTCACGACCGATCTGAAATTCGCGTATTCGATCTCTAACACTCAAGTAATCGAACAGGTACTCGCGTGTGTTGAGGGGGTTGGGATAATTTAAATCGGTATCCGAAAATGGTTGATCCTTGCCCTAGGTATCATCCCGAAATTGATTCTTTCTCCTTTTTCCGCGACACGAGACGAGTTAGAGGATAGAAGCCTAGGTTCGCCACGATTCGCAGGACTTGCCGCGATAAGGCCGGTGATCCATTACGGAGGGTATTCGAAGAATGTTCGTGAACAATGGCGCAGGAACGTCGTCGACCATAGCTGCTGCTCCTAGAAGGAGTCTATTCGATTCGCGCGTTAGTTCGCGTTAACAAGCGCGACGAGTGGCTCTTTAACGAATTAATTAAATCTGGCCGAGTGCAATTAACGGATTCGTTGATGGGTTGATAGAAGGTGGAGGTGGGGAGAGGGAACGACGACGTTCTGGAGATTTAGGGGAACAGGTTGTTCTCTGAAGGATTGGACAGAAGGGGCCCCTGCTTCATCGGCGAAAATCCAATTTAGCCGACGAGTGCCGCGCGAGCACCGATATATTCGTAGCAGCTTGTGAATTATACCAGGTATAACGATCGCCGCGCGCCAGCTCTAAATTACCTCTATCGACAAACGCGATGTTTTTATTCTCCTCGAAAGTCGTTTCGTCTGGCTCCCCCCGGGCCCGTGTTCTCGCAATATCGGACGATAGTATCGATCCCGCGGCTCGAAGACGAACGGCTTACGCAACGAGTTGATATTTTATGTGCACCCGGTGTGTTGTTCTTTTTTTTTCGACGGGCTTGTGTTTTCCGAGGGGCTCAACGCACGCGCGGGAGATTGGGAGCGGCACATTTGAATTTAAATGGGAACAGATCCTCTACTTGCCTTACTGCCGCCCGGACAAAGTGTTTTCTTTTTCGTAATCCTCGAAAACTACCAGGAAAAAGCCGTTATGAAAAGGCGATTTATAAACTGTATATAAATGTATAATTTATCTCGTTCGAGGAATCATATTATTCGACTCGTTTTGACGGATTTTGGTCTGATTACCTATGCGAACGGTAAATACAAAATTCACCGAGCCGCTCGAATATTTGGTACATTAATGTTCACATTTCTCGCATGAGTGACATTCTAAAATTAATTATGAATATACATTTATTACCACTACGTGTTACTTAGTGGCTCGTTTAAAATAAATTGGAAGTGAATTATTATTATGGGTATTGTAAATATTACGCAATGCGACTAATTCACTTAAAATACAGTGGTATCCAAAATGTTTCGATCGATTTGCCACAATTTCGTGAAATATGCTGTACAATCAAACGTCGATAAAATCGTTAAAAAATTTTATTCACGACTGAATTTGATATAGATTGGAGTACAATTATAAAATTTTGGCAGCACGTTTTTAAAATCGTGTGCTTTCAACAAATGTAAACAAAAGCCAGAGTTTTATACCTGTTACACCGGGATATTCCCTCAAGGTAGTTTCACGTGGCTGCTCGGAAGCTCGAGCAAACCTTTGCGGATCTCTGTGCGGAGGGTTCGGTCGTTGGCAGGAATTTTTCCTTTAATTCGCTTCTCGTTACTTTCTCGTGGCGGTGCGGCATCGAGATGGACGACGTCGTCGATGGGGTTCGCGCGTCAAAGACGATCCTTCCAGCTTCCAATGTTCCTCGAACGGGTCCCTCTCCTCGACCAACGCCATCCGCTGCAGCCCGCTATTGTGCCGTTGGAATTTCTGGTATTGTCAGCGAAGTTTCACCCGGCTTTCTTTCCTCAGTCAGGTGGGAAGAACAATCGCGGCGACTTTTTGCTCGGTACAGTTTCCTTCTGCTCTCTTCCCCCCTTTTCCCACCTCTTTGATTCCCGGGGCGTCCGTCTTTTACGACCGGCACCACTACGTAAGTGAGGAAAGGGGGAAACGTGTGAATGGCGCTTTAGAAAACGTCGACTGCGAAACGTCCTAACGACCGTCGCTGCAAAATCTTCCGGCTGCGGGATGTATAAAGGAGAGTGTTTATCGCGACGTGCGCGAACACCTGAAATATGAATTCTGTTTCCCTTCTTCTGTGCGAGGGAATATCATATGAATCCTGTAACTGCTAATTTGCCCGCGAATTTCTCGAGATCGTTATCACCGGTCTCGGTGATCATGTCTATTTCTCGACCTTTCGCGTGCTTAGAGCTCTCAGTGCTTAGAGCTCTCGAGTTCCTTCCTTTGTTAGAAATGTTGCTGCAGAATCGTTCGGTTTCGATTGATTCTTTTAAAAATAATCTCTATGGAACAACAATAGGAAAAGAACAGTAACTATTGCTCAAGCATTAGGCATGTTTAATGTCCTTGCACACTCTCTGAACGAGTCTCTTGCTGTAAAGGTGCAACTCTAATTAGAATGCGTGAAAAGAAGTTGCAAAAGTGTCAAGGAAACACAATGGCAACTACGTGCGGGGACAAAGCGGCATAAACAAGCATAATAGCGGCCGTCACGGATAAACAGCAGAAAATATTGATCACCCGTCGGCGCTGCTTAGAATTTTCTCAGCGGAGAGTCGACGAGATTAGAATTGAAGACGTCATAAAGTTGCATGCACTCGCACACACCTGTCTCAATGGCAAGACAGTCTCCGAGGTTCGCGGATCAGCGTACGTGGAAGGAGAAGGCAATTCTACCGTGGCCGTCGAACACGGACGAACCCGAAGTATCCCATCACGATCTCCGATTAGTTCGACTTGCTCGGTACGTGGTTCCATTCGTCGAAAATTAGCAAAATTTCGGGGAGCGAGTCGCGCGAATTGGCAAAGTTGCTCGCGCGCGGAATATACCCCCTGCCGAACGTGGAAACTTCGATCGCGCGGCGATAACAATCGCGTTTCGAGTAAACATTCCTGTAATTACTTACGACGACATGTAGCCTTTCAAGTTTGCCGGTGTATATTGTTCGGTCTAAGTACCCCCCCCCCCCTCCCGTGGCCTGCTTCGGCTCGCTCTAGCTGGTTCGTTAGAGTCCCGACACGCCCCTGTTAATTCTAGCACAATATTTAAGCAGCGGCCCGTAACCGTTCAGCACACACATCAACCAGCCGAGTTTTCTGTCCACCGTTGTATCACGACGAACCCGCCTCATTTAACAGTCGACCCGTCAACTCCTTATTGTCCCTAATTCGCAGTTAGTCGAACGATAATTGTTCGTTTCAGAAGAATTCCTCGCGAGGTCGTCCATTTTTCCGTCCGAGGTAGCATCAACTACATTTTTATATCGTACACTTGTCCACTGATCAATTTTTTGCCATTCGATAGAGCGGTCGATTAACACGGTCCAACGAAATAACAATTTTCTCTTGGTCAGCGATATTCTGAAATTCGAGCAAACCACGACGAATAACGGTTGTATAGAATTTGTTTGGACCCCGCCCAATCATTGTTAAATATTCAAAAATATTGTGAACATGGCCGAAGTTTTAAGGGTCGATTTCACCCCGTTGCGGCAGAATATATCGCACAATACGTGTCCCCACGGTTTCATTTCGCTTTTAGGGAAGATGTAATCGTGCGATTCGGCGTTTATTTTCCATCAGGCGGACGTTTCTAGCGCGGTGTTTCGCGGCGTTTGCGTTTATCAGCGTTGAAGATTTTCGATCGCGGGCACATAACTATCGGTAGGCGGGCGCGTGGAGAAATGGGTCACGAGAGAACGACCGCAACAGTAAACCTAAACGCGAGTTGGCCGCAACATATTCTCGGGAACGTTACGTTTGCTCTTCTTTACAGGCGGCGAGCACGCTAGAAAAGCGAACTCGAAATTGCGAGGCGGTTGATAGTATCGTCCAGTAAAAGCGAGCGTTATCGCCGCGGAACGGTAGCCCGCCAGAATCGAAACATACAAAAAGAACTTCTTTCCCGAGTCCATAAACTTAATTATTTACGGGGAAAGGAGTGCGGGGAATCGCGCGAGCGCGGGAGTGCCGAGCTCCGCGGAGAAATTGAAGAGAAAACAGCCGAGACGGTTCCGTTACGTTCTCTCCCCGTGAGCTTCCAGAACATCAAAGCAGCCAACAGGAATTATTTCGTCCCGTTTTTATTACCGGAGCATCGCTACCCGTTTGGTTCGGTTTAATTACGTTTGCATTAATATCTCTGGCTTTGGCACTGTTCTCCGTCGCACACGAAAGTTCGGGGAAAATTGTTTCTGTGACTTCGGTACGAACTGCTCGCCCACCGTAATTCGTTTGTCCCCGAATGAGATGTTCAGCAGATCGTTGATCAGTTCTGCTATTCTTTTTCAGCTCGCCGTTCCTTTGACAATTCTCCTTTATCTGTCGTCTTCTCTGCGACGTCTAAGCTTCGAATGTACCGACATCGGTTCCGAATGCGTTGAATAATATAGACATCGCTGTAACAGCTCGTAAACTTTGAAATTGCAGCTGTTCCCGACGTATCCGCTATTCTGTCTCGTGATTGCAATTCTTGTACTCGTTCAGCAAGTTACACTTTTTGTTTTTCGATCTGCCAGAGCACTTCGAATCTTCATGCATTTATTGAATATTTTTAAAATGCATGAAAAAATTTATATTTTGAAAAATCGATACTTTCATCATATTCTTACTGTATGGAATGATTGATCGGTTTATTGATTGATTGGCTCGATCAAAGCATTATGGACTGGTTGGCAACGTAAATATTTGTTCTTTATATATATCTGTCTCTTCTTCTACTTCTTGGATTTATTTTACGAATCTACACAATTTCGAGGACCGAGCATTAAATATTATATTTCTAGTTTTCGTGCGGCAAGCTTTAATAAACGTACTTAACGACTAATGAAGAGACGAAAAGGAAAGCGGACGCGTAAGCACATAAACCGGTCACTAATTGATTCATAAGGTAACAAACCGGTTCGCCCTTTATTTATCACCGTACCGTTCCAGTTATAATAAACACAAATATTTATTCTATGCTTAAAGGTGGTACACGACGCTATAAAACGGTGCATAATTTACCAGGTCTAGGCGAGGAAAAGCCTTCGGATCGTTCTTGCACAATAGTAGACACGAGATTTTGCGAGTCAGGTGCCGTGCAAAAATCCGTCGAACGACAATCCGCGAGATCGTATTCCAGGGCGCGCGAACGGAATTCCTCGCAGCGCCATAAGCGGCACCAGGGCAATAACGTTCGTCACATTCGGCATATAATTACAAGTCACGTAACGCAGCCAACAAGATGCCGGGCGAGGATTGTCGCGCTGTAAAACATACGTTCACGCGTGCCCCGCGTACGAATTCCCGTCATGAATCCTTAATGCCCCGAAACCGCTCCGTGACGTTCCGCTCCGCGTCATTAAGCGCCGCGTCTTGGCAAATTACAGAACGCATCGCCACCCTCAAAGCACGAGCAGACCATGGGGAAACCATCAGCGCAACCTCAGTCGACATCGGCGACCAACGTCGCGTGTAATCATCGCGACGTTAACCCTTTCTCACAGCCTCACCTTCTACATAAATCAGCACTTACAATTACTAAAAAATTCGAGTATGCTGTTAAAGTACTCATTGAACGATCTACAAAGTTTTAAATAATTACCTCCAACAGTATTTCATCAAAACATTCCTGAAAGTCTACTCAAACCGAGGGATCGCGAACTTACTCGTTTTTTCAATAAAAAATTAAAAATTTGTTCGATGGGCACACGCGAACTTAATTACGGTGTCGAACTCTCATCGCGAATTCCTATCGCCGAGACACAGCACTATGAACGTCAGACATCGACGACATCGCTCCGTCGCGCATTGAAATCTCCGAACGCAGCGCATATTAATTACGCGCTGCATTCTCTGACGCGCGCACGCCGCGTCGTCTATGATCCACGAATACAAATACACGGTACCAGCGTAATATAAAGTAGCTGGGATGAGGCAAATACCTCTGTTCGAGCTGCATAAAATATGCATTGTTCGCGTGTGTGCATTTTTCAGAGATACATACGTCCAGACGGGAGAGAAACGTCTGTGGAACAGAAACGTGCCAGTAATTACACGGCGATATTACTACCCGTTCACGTTTCGGATGGTTTGTTCCGTTTCGAAATGGATAGAGAAACGCGGCGCCGTCGTCGCGGCCGATCGTTCGTCTAGCCGACGGAGAGTTTCTGCTTTTCCCTAATGTCGTGGCTACAAACGAAACGTTAACTCTGTGACAGATCAATTTAGGAGTTATTATTATTGCCCACTCGGCCGGTTTCAACAGTTTGAATATTTAATTTCACCGTACCTGGTCAGACAAGCCAATTGTCTGTTAACTGCAGCTTCCTTTGTGTGCGCCGTTTCCCCGTGTCGAGTGTTCCGGACGATGAAGTGCAATTTACTCGACGCATATAAAGGAATGCATTCACTTCCGTTCTCAAAGCACCAGTCGGTTTTCATTTGATTTCGCCCCGAAAATAATCCGGCTTAGCCGGCGCGGCGCTGTTGCTCGGACAGACCGCGTTCGCCGAGCTTTTTGCAATTCGTTTCTCCTCTATATAAAAACATTCTCTATCAAATCGCTCGGCGAAATTACGCGTTACTGCTTTTTTTTTGCAGTCCGACAAGCAGCTTGTTGTTATTTTTTCCGTTTTGCAGCGTACATTGTAATACAGAGAGCGGCTTTATTACGCGGAGATCCATATTGAAACGACCTCTGTGATCCAGTTCTCCCTAAATGAACGTTTCGCCCGCTGCGCGCTGGTGCGCGATATCGCGAAACACTCGGAACTTTGAATGCTAATTATGTAGATAATGCTAAACATGTGGATGTTATGGGGGTAGACTCGTTTTCACGGTTGCAAGATTTTTTAATTCTCGATAATGCAAAGATGGGGTTTTTCAAAGATCAATCTAGGCCGCAGTCGCCTTCAGAAGTCGTATTTTCAAGTTTACGAAGCGTAATTTCCATTATTTAGTAGTATGTAGCTGTCGTAGCTTTGTATTGCAAATTAAAAATAGGACCTTTAAGGGCGACTGCAGCCTAGATCGACCTTCTATCTGGCGCTTTTCACTACGGAAATTCGCACCTTTGTAACCTTGGAAACGAGACCACGCCCTTAATTTCGTTTAAATAGAAATTCTAGATTTTCAAAGGCATATGTTGACATCAAGTCTGAATCGATAGCAATCGAGCATTGTCACGTGTTTAAGTTCCAAAGTATTTCTCCGGAGACAAGACTTCCTCCCGAAACACGGGAATTTCAGGACACCGATGTCTCGCGAAACTTTTTTAATAAGTTCCCAGGAAATGAAGTTTCCCCGACGGCCGTTCACTGCCTGCAAGGTGCAAATTTCATGACCGATTAAACATCTTACCGGAATTATTCCGCGCACGCGAACCTGCCAGACAAAGAGCCGCTGAAAGACAAAGGAGCACACCGGGTATATAGATATCTCTAATGAAAGACGTAAAGGAACGTCTCGGGGCGGGGATAAAGCGTTCGTAATGGACTGTCTTCTGAAATGAAAGGAAAAAGAGCTGACGAAGCGCGTTGTTCAGCGAGCGACTCGGATTAACCGGCAGTACTCGCAGTCGCGCGTAAATAATGTGTTTATACGTAGTTATTTGACAGCGAGCTGACGTGGACGAGGGAAATGGACGTTATTATCATACATTTTCTCAGGAGATTCTCATCGCGGGATGTGTAATCGCCGTCTCTCAATAACCGCGTCTGCCTTTCAACCCTTCGCCCTTGGACAGATTTTTAACATCTTTCAAGGAAGCGTTGAGAATTTATTTAATTGTTGATCCTAGAAAATTAAACATTTCTCTCGACCTAGAATAATTCCATTCCATATGATTTTTCTTTTCCTCTTATAGATATGAGAAATTGATATAATATCTCATACGATACTTACATGTTTAGTAATTCGAATATATACCAACATATTTAACGATATTTTGAATAATGGCACAGCAATTTTTAATAGCGACTCTGGGTCAGATGCTAAAGGTTATTAAAATGTCTTATCCGAACACCCAAAAGAACGATCCACGACGTCTCTATGCACGCTACCGAAATGCATCGCGTTTGCGTACCTTTCGTCAGGTGCAGAGGGAGTGGTAGCGCGTAATGCATCGACACATCAATACCATTAATTGTCCGAAAGAGTCGTACTGTAATTCACCGGAACCGATGGACGTGTCCCGAGACGAGCTCCCTCCCTGGCATTAACCGATTGCCCGCGTTCCGCGGAGGTAATTATTTGCATTAGCGATCCCCGATGGTCATCGATCGTGATATTCGACTTGAAAATCCGAATTCGCTGCAGTATATTTGCCCGTAATTATGAAAGTGGTCGCGCGAAGTCCAATATTTCTTCTCATTTTATAATAATTTTCATTCAGACCACTTTCATAATTATCTGGGTGTCTGCATATCGGTGGAATATAGGAAATAGACCAATTTCTCTAATTTAACCTGTAAATACCTTTCCGGTGGGGTTGAAAGTTTCAAATGTCTTTCGACCATCTTATCCTTCGACGGCGCATTATCGTAATTAGCTCGGTGAAAAATTGGAAAGGAACCGCGGCAATCCGCGACTCGATATACTTAGGGCCTGTGTACGGGAATAAATCGTCCGGTGTTTTCAGCGGGTTCGCGGCGGGTACATGTTCCAGGAAACGAGAGCTCGGCACTTACGTGCTCGTAATGCAGCGGATAAGGGTGAGGAGAGCATGACCGGTATGCGCTTCTTCGTGAATCTAATCCCCGAAGCGGTGAAACGCCGCCCACGCGAGCCCCGCTGCATCGAGATTTTCTCGCGAACACCGTGCTCGCAGCGGTCGGCACTCTCGCGAGAGAACTCGATGCTAGAAAAGAGAAAGAGAGCGAAAGGGAGAGGAGGATGTAAGAGAGAGAAAGGGACGAAAGAGAGTCGGGGCCGACGGGCAAACAGAAGAGGAAAGACCACTGTATACCGGTTTTCGAGGAGGCTGAGGCCGGGGGCGGCGGAAGTGACGTCACATAGGGGGCCACACGCGCATATCGCGTTTTACAGCCTCTCGAAAGACAATGACCCATCCTATGCGAACCTCTCGCCTCGCTCGCGTAGCCGCCTTCTTACGTGAAACGAAAGCTACGCGAACATCTAACGGGAAGTCCGTGGTCAATGATGAAAACGATTTCTAAAAAACCATTCATTTTATGCCTGGATCCATTCGTATCGTTCTATTGGGAAGGATTTTAAATCACGCGGAATTACGTCACAGTCACTATAGCGATATTAATAACTCGACTTTATATACTCGCTAATTGCTACTTTAAAGAACCCGACAGTGAGAAAGGTTCGGTTACTAAATCATTATTTATATGAAATAAACCGTGGAATTTACGCTGTTATACTGTACACAGGTATGCAAATGAAACCAAGTGTAATGGAACTTTAATGAGATTCTGACTTCACTTTTAACTTTCCCGGGCTCTTAATCGAGGAAGATAAGCTCCCGGATAATTGTTTTAGCGAAATAGCTTCGAAAAGCCTGCGTCTGCGAGGTAACCGTCTAATCTGGACGCAAATATCGGCGAGATTACCGACGAAGAAAAAACGAATTGCAAGGTCAAAAGATCAACATTTTTTTTTTATAAACGGTGCAAAGAAATCACCGATCAATAGTGAATCGTTCGCTTAAGAAATAAACATTTGCAAGAAATGCTACGGTGAAGAACTCGCGATAGTTTTACTGTTTGTCAGATGGACACGCACCTCAAGACACGGCGGATGCGTGGATGCATGCGCATATGCATCTCGCCGATGCACGGGCAGGATCGGCTACGTGGAAAGGCATGGTTCGATGGAAATTATACGGTCCGGTGGCTACGGGCCGCCGGCACTATCCCATGCTCTTCTCGTTGCTTATCACTTCGACTCGATAACCGGCGAACCATGGAAAAATCTTTCTGTCTGATTCGGAACCATCAATTTTCACTTGGCGCGCGTGCGCCTATCCATATTGGCAGCTCCCGCAAAAAAAAATCTGGACCAGGCCTGTGGGAAATACGCGGTCGAAAATAGATTCCCCGACGATATCCACTGTGGGAAATTGACGAACGTTGATTACGTTGTTCGGCCGAGGATTAAGCCTCCCATCGATACAGAATTTTTGTTCCTTTTTCCTCATCGGATCGTGTCGTTTGTTATACTCCTTTCACCCTTAATACTTGAATGGCGACTCAGAGTCACCACTAAAAACTGCTGTACCATTATTCAAAATATTGCTTACATTATTAACAATATTACAGCGATTATAGATGATCTCTGATCAGGAAGCACTTTCGACGAAGACATTTAAATGTCTGAAGGTGTCTTATCACAGTATTTAATGTTTTGACCAGGCATTTTTAAACATGGTCACGTATCAAGTTGACTATCATTGGGCTTACAACATTATGGACATGTGTCTATGGCAGTTTCCGATGTCTCAACGTGGAACAGGAAGCTAGAGAAACAGAAAAAGAAAAGGAACGTAGTGATTTATTGACTGGAATACTCAATTATTATATCAATTATATCAAATTTAGAAAATCATAGAGAATGGAAAAGGTTAAAATGTACAGGATCTATAAGAAAGTCCAGCTAAAATAATTCAGTCTCCACAGATTGTATCAAAAACGTTTTCAATAGATTTTCAGCAACATTGGAACAGAGGAGGATGTTCTTTCCCTTTCGAATTAATAAAAGCTGAATCGGTTCTTTTTCCCGGGCAATGTTCTTCGAATTTCGTAAGGGACAGAGAATATTTGTCGACAACGGTGTGCTGGTATCATTTCGGAACGTTATCGAAGGGACAGGAGGGTCCTTAAGGTGGTTGCACTCCATCGGGTAACGACTTATTAAATCTCTTTCCCCGAGAAAATTCCCTCCGAACCAATTCTTATCGTCGCGTGTGTCGACGAAATCCTATTTGTGGAGGCCGGACAACCACTCACTTTAATCTTCCTCCGGCACGGCGAGCGAACCGGTAATACCAATTTGTAGACGGTTGACTTTCTACTTCCGCTACCAGATAACACAAAGCCCTGCTGCTTTTACTACCAAACCGTGCATTAACGCGGCGATCAACTGACATCGGTATTCCGGAAAAGGTATTAGGCCTTTTAGAAGTTAGTCCTCCACTTGTTGAATGAAGTAATTCAGCAGTAAGTCAACAGTTGTACCGAGTTGTGCTAAGGTATTACTTTAAATAATAATAAATAAAGAAGTTATGGTAAACAATACTTTTGGACATTCGATTAACGTTTAAGTTTGTAACAGTTATCCAAATAGCTCAGCACAAGTTTACCAATTTCAGAAATTTTCTTCTGGAAAACCGGTAAACCTTTTGCATTCAGATTTTGCACACACGTTTACCAGTATTTAAAGTAAACAACTTCTTTTTTTTTTGAGTGGACACAATCAAAATTATGTGAGTTATAAATTTCTTTTATAGAGCATGTAAAAAAATTCATTTCCTGAACAGACGTATCGATCCTCTTCTCGCTATCTTAATCATGGTTATGGAAACCTGTTTACACGAGCTGCAAAATTTACGGGATAAATGAAGATATTACACGGAGGACTTCGATCCGAATTGCTCCGTGTCGCTGCTACTCGGAATTCTAATGAGAAACATTATCGGAGTGTGCGAAACATATCGAAACAGCGATTCTTTCCCATTAGCCGTCCTGTACGCGTCCAATTAAGTCATAAACTTTTATGCGACCGTTTCCGAGGTAATCCACCGGGCGATCGAGCTCCAGATCGATCCCTCGAAACCGAAATTCTCTGCCGGCACTTGACTTTGTGAGAAACTGCTGGAAATGTAATTTTCATTAAATGACAGCTGATTTTATGCATTTTTGACAAAAATGAGTAAGTGTAACTTAAAACAGTAAAAACATTAGAAGAATTTCAAAATACTGTTATGTTATTTTCAATCTATTAAAAGACAATTTTTATTTTGCATAAAGGTCCGCTGTCTACTCGTTATAGTGAGAATTAAATGTGTATCTCTTTCTTAATTCTGCATAAGGATTCGTCTCGTGACTATTATTAATTTGTATGTCA
This sequence comes from Lasioglossum zephyrum, assembly GCA_028455615.1. Taxonomy (NCBI): domain Eukaryota; kingdom Metazoa; phylum Arthropoda; class Insecta; order Hymenoptera; family Halictidae; genus Lasioglossum; species Lasioglossum zephyrum. The sequence continues at coordinate 16,740,676 of CM052329.1, read as the reverse complement.
ATTAAAATTGATTTGCGTCGATTACAATGAACCAAAGAAAACTTTCCTTCTTCCTCTAATAATTCTGATAAGCAGGCACTAATACATTGAGGCTTTTAAATTGCATAAAATTCTCAGTTTAGAGCCGACTATACCTGAGAGGTTTCCGATGACCGGCACCATCCGATTCATCCGAGATCGATGGTGTCTCGTCATTGTATCGAACCCTCTGTCGAGCAGTGCTCACGAGGCTTCGTCTGCTCTCGCGAACGGTTTACATCTAACGATTAGCCGGCAGGACGATTAACCTAAATTCGCTGCGGGCGCACCTGCTCGCAGCGCACGGTTAAGCCGGTCTTTTGTGGTTAATGATACACGTTGTCTCGTAGCCCGCCTGCGCCTTGTTCACTTGTTAACATTTATCGGCCGAAGCCGCTCGGTAAACCGGTAAGAACGGAAAATTCGTTTGGTCCTCGCACTGACTGCATTCTCGGCACGGCTAAGCCGGCATTATTCTGTCCTGTTATCAATTCGAGAAATTAATCTGTCTGAATACTGTCCGGGCCACGGAATATCAGGACACGAACGACTTCGGCTAGATCCGACGATATCGCTGACTCATTATCTCCGAGCGTGTATTTGTTTCGAGCTCGCGGTGGTGTAATCAGGATTGAATTTCTGATGTCGAGATTGTGTGGGATGCTGCTCCACGAGAGAAAGAGAGAGAGAGTGCTCCGTGATTGTAGACGACAAATCTCGTGAATGGTAATACTGGTAATAATGGTCATACCTTTCGCGTGTGTGCTTCTCTGGTTGCGAGGGATTCGGTGTGCTGTACGTCGTTAAACATTAGCTCGGTTTCATGCGGTTAGGCGAGCTCCCTACGAATCTTGTTGCCGTTTTCAAACCTTACAAGCGGTTAGCTGCGGATATGAAAACGCGATACAGATAAGCTCAACTCGGCGAAAGTCTCTACAGTTACTACCACGCTAAATCATCGTCTCGAGCGATCTCTATTTTTTCCTTTTCGTCTCGACGTTACCATGCGTGCGATAAAGACGATTTCTTACGGTTATTACCGGTCATTCTTTTTATTTAAGCTGCACCCCCGGTAATCCTGGCCGGAGACGCGTTTCATTAAACTTGTCCTAATTTGATTCCATTAAATTCGTCTTAAGTTGGCGTGAAATTAATGTCTTACCACTTTTTCCTCTGTTTACGATAAAGATGATGTTTTATTGGTACAGGGTTTCATTTCTTCTACTTAGGCACATTGTGATAATCCTCGTTTCGGACAGGTAGTTTCGAAAGTTTCGGATTATAGCGCAACATATCAGGATTATCACTTTCCGTATGTTATTGCGCGTGCACTGGCTTAACTGTTTCCGTGGGTTCATTAATGCAGTGACTGGCATTATAACGGTATTACGTAGACTTACTTATTCATATTATTGTTCGTGTTATTATCGTGGAAATTTATACGGTACACTTTATTCTTTGTTGTTGTGATAATGCCACGCAACGCTGAAATATCATTTAGCGCTGACGATCTGAAATACGTGGAAGAGGATTAACCTGGACAGTGGCAATTTCTATCAGAACCAGCCGTAGACGTCCGAAACTTTCCGGAGTACGAGGCATTTAGTACTTTGCAAGCTTCCGGAATGTTTGAGGCATTTAATATTCCCTAGAGTTCCGAAATATCCACAGGAACCCGAGAGAATCCGAGGACTCCACGTGTTGCGGAGATCCAAAGATGTTTAGAGCCTTCGAAACTCTCAAGGATTTGGCGGTTTCTAATGTCTTGAGGTTGCCCGGGAGTCTCGTGGGGGAGGACTTCTAACTTTGGCGATTTGTATATCCTCTAAACCTCTAGAACTCCTTAGAGCAGATTCACTTTTCGTCTCTAGAATATACAAGGTGAGTCTCGTAACGTGACGATCTCAAACAACTCGTGAATTATTTGTGCACAAAAGTGTTTCGAAGAAAAATTGACCGCAATGGACAAACACTTCCAGCATCGCTGGATATAAAACTGGCTTTAAAAATAACTCAGCAATTATTCATTTTAAGTCCCATTTTGTGTATATCGGGATAAAAAAAACAGATTGGAGGAACAATTTTTCGAAACATTTTTAGTGCAACAAATAACTCACGAGTTATTTGAGATCATCACGTTGCGAGACTCACTCTGTATATCCAATTGGATGTAAATAATTTTATTTACAAACCCTGTCGTTGTAGGGTTAATTTATATTTGTGCCGGTGTAAAAGTATGAGATGAAAGCTGTTTCGCACCGCGTGGCGCTGAAGCGGTCGAGAAACCCGCAAGCTGACCGATCCGCGTCGAAACAGCGTCTCGGTCGAGTCGAGCGAAACTAATGCCAGCGATAAAACCAGGCGCCGAGTGGCGCACGCTTCCGACTCGCGCGGCTTCAAAAAATACGTGATGCACGCCGACTATCCACCATCCACCATCCGCCATCCGGCCGCTGATGGATAGCGTACCGCAACTACTGCGCCCGCCTATTCTCTCGAGAAACTTCGGCGTTCCTTCCTTCCATCCGAGTTTCTAGGACACTCGGCTGCGAAAACGTCGCCGAAAGATGAAGAGGCAATCCTCCTTGCGCAATTTCCACTCGCAGATTAATGACATAATAGGTTCTCGCGACTTATCCTCCAACTGTTCCACAAAGCCAGAGATGCGATACCGAATCTTTTATGGAATCTCAGAAGCTGTACAATACGCTTCACATACACTATCGGCCACAAGTTTCGAGTCACGGCGTAAAGTCAGAGAAACAGGATGTTTACAAGAAGAAGTGAATGCCTTCAGAGCAACCAAGGATGATTTATTTGTCAAATAACTTACGAGCAGTATGTTTTACAGTTTGTATTATTTTTTTTTATCAAGGAATGCAAGTTTCTCTTCAATTTGCTCTTTCATTAGGAAACCGCTTTTATTTTTTTACAACTTGCAACCGACCTTGCAATGATCTTGGAACATCCTGTGACGGTCGCATTAGAATCGTTGAAACAAAATTTATTTTTCTGATTACATGTTCTTGTAACTGTTACCGAAACGTTTTCACCTAACCAGTCTCGCTCTTTCTAGAGTTAAACAACGTTACATCACGTCGTTCGTAAAATAACTTGTTTATACTTCAGCACAGACTCTACGCAGAATTTAATTTTTAGTAATACAATTTCATGTCCAATTTTCGTTCCACGTGGATTCAACCTTTTAGCCAGTTTTAGCTGTGCGACACAGTTTGTAAAGCGTACCTACGCTGCGTCGATATTTGCAAATATTTTATCGATTACACTATTTTCAGTGTTTCCTCACCGTAAAAGTCTGAGAAGGTAAAAACTATTTTATTTCAATCAGACTTAAAACGATCATTTAGTTGAACGATTATTTCTGGAGCGACTCATTGTAAAAGAAAAGAGATGACGCGACCATTTTCGCGAAGATCCACGGTGCTCGCCGGTTAACAGCCACCCGTCGATCGGACGTCGAACGAAATATCCTTTAACGCTTCCGTATCGTCGGGTTTTTTCGCTGTTCGAACTCCATAACCAAGAGCACGTCGTACATAAATCGACCGGTCCGGTCTTGTCGGGTAAAAAATTCGGGCTCGCGCTGGCTAATGCGGAGCGGCGAGCATAAAAGCGCGGAATGACGACAGTTAAAGCGAAGTTTACCGTCGCGATGCGAACCAAGAAGACCGTCCCGGCCCGAAATAAACTGCGCGCCGAGAGCGGTTCCCGAGCTTTTTAAGGAGCATTCGAAAAGAAGAGCCAGCCCGCGCTCCGAAAGTTTTCCAGGCCGAGTACCCCCGGGGTACATTGTTGTCGCCCGTTGCGTACGACGTAACGGGCTGTAATCAGGTTTTATCGTTGCATTATAGAACGAGAACTCGCTGTGAGCCGGCCCTAAATTCGAGGAACAGCGAGATTGGAAACGCTGCGCTGCCGTTTCTGTAAAGCAGCCGGGATTAATCTAAAAATGTTCATGGTGAATCATGCGAAAGTAATATTTATTTAACTTCGCCGAAAATTCTCTCCGAAAAACAACGGACTGTCTAACCGAATCCCAAATGTGTTCCATATTTTAAACAGTAGAAACATTAAAAGAAGTAACCAATTTGTATTTCGCTCCAGAATCTTTTATTGGAGAAAGAATATTTTTGTTCTGGATAGAGATCCGCAGTCCATTAACAGAGACAACTTTATCCAGCTTTTTTTCGATTCTGGGCAACGACGATCGATAAATTCCGGTTCCGAATTCGATGCGACGGTTCGCGAAAATTTAGAAAATACTTCGCAGCCACGGCGCCGCCGGTATATACCGTAAACGTTTTTCTGTTTTGATAAAATATCTCGCCACCGAGCGCAACGAACAAATGAACAACATTTTCGGCATCGCGGAGTGCCGCAGTCCGGGAAAAATGTTTTCATATGCTGCAACGAAAACTGAACGGAACGAACGGTGCGCACCGGTATCAAAATTGTTTCTTTCGCGGTTGAATCGTCGGTGTAATTACATTTCCGCGGATGGTGGTAATAAATGTTTCGAATGCCGGTCCCAGGAGGAGTTGCCGGGCCTCCAGAAAATTATAATCCTTCATTGTCCCGCTACGATTCCCCAGGAAATTTATAAAACCGTGGATAGCGTGTGCGGATTAATTTATAGCCGCGGCTAATGTTGTGGTAAGTATAATACCTTCGAGAAATGGGTCTCGAGATGAATACCCTGGCTCGCCGGTGTCCTAGTTTCGCGGTGATGCCGCGGATATCGGGGCTCGAGCACACATTTCCAGCTAAATGTTTTTCTAACTATTATTTCTCTGTAATGAGATAATGATTCGAGACGATGGCTGCGCCGAATGTCTCGGTTACAAACATCCACGTCATTGGTAATGATGCACCTGGAAACAGATGGTCGGATCCGTGGTGCATCAGCAATTAACCCTTTGCACTCGAAACTACAGGGCGAGCCTTGTAACATGACTGCAAATAAGTTCAAGTTATTGGTTACGTTGCTTTTCAATCGAAATACGAGGGTCACGTTCAATTTTTTTCAATGTACAATGTTTTTTCTCGAATTTGGATGAAGACAAAATTTAACGAAATTATAGGATAAAATTAACAAAAATTCTAGCGGAATCGAAGACTTTGTTCTATTATCTATCGCAGCCACGATTTGTTTATTTTTCATTTCATTCTAGTGCACGCAGTAGATAAATATTTTTTCGGCAGATAGAAACGTCGAAAACCCACCCAGAACGTTGAAAAACATGTCGATTGTTTGGGCGCGTTTTTTTGCGATTTCTTTGTCTCCCGCCTTTAATAATATTATAAAATAAATACCGTTCTGAGTGTTTCAATACGCGAACGAATGTTCGTATTGTTACTTGTCTACCTTCCATGCGAGAGAAATTCATACAGCTAGATCACATTTTTAAGTCAACAATGGGAAATATTAGTCAGTAACTGAATATATTTTCTTTTCCCTGAATTAGCAAATAACAAAATCGTTGGAATTGAAGCAGCTCGCAAAGAATTACCCCGTTGTTGCATACTGTCGAGTTATGCTGTGCTTGTGCTGCATATTTTATCCCTCCTCCCGGCAATATGGTTTTTAACAACGTGGTCTGCATAACGGGTCTTTCATTCCGTGACCTGATTTCTTATTGTTCCAGGCTGTAAAAAATTCTTAACAAATTCCGCGGTTCTTGTTCTGCTCTCTGATTCAGCGTGCAAGTGGTGCTTCAGTCAAATGGTTAAAGCTTCTCACATTGGTATCCAAAATGTGATGGAAAATTATGACAAAATGGGGATTTTCCTGACACTTGGCCAACCATTATGCCGGCGGGACTCTTTCTGGTCCTACGTCGAGTCACGTTTCACTAGTTTACATTGCTTTCATCAGCAATGTCATAATCAGACTGCGGGAATTCAAAATTGTTGAAAAGTTTTAAATATTGAAGATATCAATATATGATTTCTCCTCTCTTCAAACCAGCAATAGAAGAAATAACATTTATTTTGCATAAAGATCCGATGTCCACATATCACAGTTACCTAGTGTACGACATAATTAGTTTAAAAAATTTGTTGAAACAAAACCTGACTGGTTTTGTCAGATTTTTATTTAGTTAAAATATGTTGAATACATACCTGTTCCAAAGTTGGCAGACGTGTCCATCAATCTTTAAAGAACAGGACAAAATTTACTTCATACAAAAATGCTGATTGCATACGATGTTGTATTAGTTTAAAAAACATTTTAACGTTCGACTACGAATATGGTCTGAACCACACGATGAAACATGCAATGGGTGATCAAGCAAATAGACACACGAAATATAAGATCGTCTAGCTGTCTAGCTCGCCAAGTAAGTGCTAGCGACATGCAACGTCAGCAAGCACACCAAACAAATCATAAACGAAGGGTCCAGTCAGCTCCTTTCCGTCAAAGCCATGTCGGTCGATCTGCTCGTATATCCGCCACACGTCTCCAGCGTGGTAAGACAAGCGGACACATTCAAGGGGCATCTTCTCGAGCTCAGCGTCTTCGGTGGTCACACGTAGCCAGGTCTACGGCCGACCACAGCCGATCGTTTGTGTAGAAACAAATCAAAACAGTTCACACCCTGAAGATCCGAGCGGAATCGCTGGTAACAAGCCACGACGGGCACAGGCGTCCCATTAAGATCACCATGTATCCCTCGTCGTAGAGACCGGGTCTCCAAACAATCTACTCTCGGAGCGTTTCCCGTCGATAAACGAAAGCAGATGGAAGGAGCGTTGAACCTGGCTCGGTCCAGACGCGTGCGTCCAAGCAAGCTTCTTTCCTGCACTTCAGGTTAACCTCCTTGGTGGGGAATGAATTGTTACATACGTCACTCATCATCCTCGAAATTGTAAACGCTATTTTCGGTAAAATTACCGAAAATTCCTAAAAATCGTACAAGCCCACGTTATCGCTTTAGCATGGACATAGTTTGACGATCTTGCGACGCTTCACCCCCATAACAACTTTCCACGTGTCCGCAGGCAAGGTTTTTTACCTGCTATTTTAGCACTAGGTCCGCTAGGACCTCCGAAACTCATCAAATCATTTACAGTTAATCATGACATAGCGACAATAGATTTTCGAAGCCATGGGACATAATTATTCACTTTTCCATACTCATCCTCTTAATCGTTACGTTCCGTATGATTTACCAGACGAATTCATTGACCTAACCGTATTGGCGTTTCAAGGTCAATTTAACTTTTAATTACTCGCATATAGTACTTACATTCTTAAAACTTGAAATTTAGTGTTTCCCTTGCAATCCTGGAAACGGGTCTACCCCCTTAAAGTAGTTATTTCATTGAATAAAAATGTATGTATGTTAGTGCAATGTAAAGCTCCATGTAATCAGTTACGTAGAAAGTGTAACCTTGTTTCTGAGACGCTTTGTATGTAGCAGTTCCCGCGAATAAGTTCAGCCTGTATATGCTGACGGAAGTGGAAGTTCGCTTAAAATGGCGCGCCCTGTGTATCCTAAATTCCATTGTAGCCGGTGCAGCTTGCCGAGTGGAGCAGAGTGAGCGACGGTCAAATTCGGTAGTTGAATGCTGAAGTAATGGGTCGAATTCGCGGTTGCGTCATGGGTCAGGCATAACAGTCGCGATCCTACGCGCTGGCTAGACGCGGAATGGGTCTGTGGGATGACTCACCTTCTGACCAGGATAAGACAGAAGAGAGGAACCGGACGAGACAGGGAGTCAAAGCTCACGGGGGATCGAATTCTCGCCGCGTCTGCGGATTATTACGAGTCTCTACGCGTCGTTGTAAAAAAAGAGACGAGAGGCACCGTCGCTCGGACAGCTCTTCCGTCCATTATCGACGATCCCGGCTGCATATACGGCGCGAAACACGTCCTAAAACCGGTTCTCGATCGGTTCCACGAACCGCATGCGCCATCGGATCCGGGTACCCACACGACTCCATCTCCGCCTTCCTCTTCTTCTTCTTCTTCTTCTTCCTCTTCATCGCTCGCTCGCTCGCGCGCAAACCCTTCCCTTCCTTCTCTCCCTTAACACTACCTCATCCTCCTTGTTCTCCTCCATCTGTTCTTCCTGAACAGAGTCTAGGCTTCTTTCCTGCCGCCAGTTGCAGTTGGAAGCACCGACTTCCGCAAGTTCGCCGCACGGATGTGGGTTGGACCGGACTCGCGCCTTACCTACGCCATATTTTAGGTGTTAGGCGCGTAGGTTGGGCTCGACCATGCATCATCGCATTATCGCCACCGACGAACTCCCCTTTTATCCGAGAACGATCGGCATCGCGACAAGTCGAACCGCCTCGATCTGCTACCAGCTCTAATGGTTCTGCAGACTTTCCTGTTCGCGTCTTCGTTTGCGATTGTCCGTGAAATTGTCTCATGCCTTTGTGTTACCTCATTCAAAAATCAAATGTTCAACAATGGTTTTCAGTACTCCATTCCCACGGTGAAACAAATATTTCCTTGCCATCGGTTTTCGCGAAGACTCTTTGTTCCTTGCAATATCTAGTTTAATGTAGATCTTTATGCATTTATGGAAAATAGAAATGCCATCAAAATTCATGAAGCATTTCATTTATATTCAATTTAATAAAATATACCACAATGGAATTTTTGCGGAGTTTTCTTTTTTGTAAATGAACTCCGATAGTATGAATATGTATAAACATGCGCTGTCTAGTTAGCCACTAAAATTTCCACAAGGGCAATCATATACGCTGTTACATTGCGAAATGTATTTTTTGCAGTTTCCTCTTTGAATATGTGGTTCGTTAGTTGTTTCTATCAACGCAAATTTCTTTTGTATTTACCTCGAACTATGCAGCAACGTGTCATCGCGACGAACGTTTTTTATTTATATATTATGAGAAGTGACTTGAAATGACGTTGAATGAAATCGCCCCTTTCTAGGAATTACAACACTTTCAAGACACCCTGTACGAGGAATTCGTATTTCGAGTTCGTATTACCCCAGTACCGAAAAATCAATAGGTACACGTTAAACGGGATTCCGCTAACAGTTTGTTGAAAGCAGATTATAAATAGCGGCTTGATGTGTTCATGTTCAAAGTTAGCTAAACATCCAGTATAATTTCCGGCGTATTATCCCGCATTCGTGCACGCGTAAATGCATAGAATCGCTCTATACTATTCTGTTGGAAATCTAAACTGAATTAATTTCGTTCGTAAAGCATAAATGTAATGATATACATAGAGATGTTTCATTATGATTTCGCGGAGAGCACGCGTTCGGTTCTTGTTTAATAATTCACGTCAGTTTCCATGAGGTTACAAGCCCGTTGGCGATGGGAGTCTCGACGAAACGAATTATTTACACATAATGTCGGTCTCGGTCGATCGGGATATAAAACTGGAAAATAATGGCAAGATTATAATGTTTCCGCAGTCATTTACATATCGTTATTTCACCGCTGTCGTGCGCTCGCGCGCGACTCAATTTAAACTGCGGCGGACAATTTAGGGAGATTTCCCCGTGAATCCAGTTATTGCGCAGTTAATAGACAATTTGCAAGATAATTTACGCGTCGGCTCGTTCGTTTTTATTGATTCGTTTGTCGAGCACCGCACTCGGAACTTCCGTTTTCTTCGGACACGCCGAATTGTTTGCGCGCGTGGCCGGAAAGGATTGCGCCGGAGTCCTGGAAAAATTAATATCCAGCGAGATAAGCGGTCGGGAAATATAGAGCGGCGATAAAACTGTGGCAAACGTTCTTTGGCACTTAATGTCCGGCGTGTAATTTACCACGAGTTCGAAGTAGTTAACTTCCACTTTGAAGTACGGTGGCCCAGGAAATTAGCTATAAACTCGAGTTTGTGTGTAAACTTTTCTAGTTGTAAAACCGGTTCTAAGGAGCACAATAAATATATCTTCCCGACAATTATATATTTTTCATTAACTGTTCCATTCGAACAGGGAAGGGTAGAGCCAGATAGAGGGATGTAATTAAACGTAAAATTTAAGTACCCGAGATGTATCCGCACGAGGTTACCGTTGAAACGCTCGAATGGATAAACCGGGTTCCGCATCGTTCTTCAACGTACTTGCCTCGTATCGCGAGTATTAATGGAAAATCATCGGGATTCAGCAGCCTCTGCACGACCTTTAACAGTTTTTCGAAACAAGCGCAATGAACATGTCAATTTCAAACTGTGCAGCTTTCGTCGATCTTTCGGGAATACGAGGCAATTTATTAAACGTGGAAATGGCTATTCGAATTTATAACGTGTCAATCGTGAAGCTTTACAAAACAGCGCGTGCTCATGTTTTTCATACAATCGGACAGTATTTGTCGATGGAAATAAAATGATACAGAAAAAAGTCGGGGTCGTGTGACGCCTAACTGTTGAAACAATGAAAAAAGTGTCAGTGTATATATGAAAGTGTGAGAGAGAGAGAGAGATGACACTAAAAATTTCTATACAATTATTCAAAATATTGTTTTTACATGATTAAATATGTCGGTATCCAATCAATTACAAATCATTTGGGTATTGTATGCGGTATTGTATCAATTTTATATTTACAAACTGAAATAATCATGTAAAATGGAATTATTTAAGACGGGAAGAGATGTATAAATCAGCTCCGAGTGCAAAGGGTTAAAGACTGTTCTTGCAAGCATCGACCCAGTTTCAGTCAAGCTGAAGGCTGGTTCCTGAGAAAAACGCGTTTAAAGTTCGAAGTGCCGCCGTAAATTATGCGACACTCGCCATATAATTCACAGACAGGATTCGTTAATTTGAAAAATCGATGAACCGTACGCGATACACCGAAACTATAGAAAGAATAGAAATTAGGAAATCTATTTTTCCGAAGCCGTTGAAGCGGAAAATAAAACGGGGAAATTTCAGTCATCGTTTCCCGAGTTCCGCGACGTCGAGGATCGCCGCGAAACTTGGCGATGGCTGCCAGGTTTTTACGATCAAGCCGGAGGTTTATTCGTGCAATTCGAGTTTTGGGAAACGATCGTTTTACGGTCGCAGTTTTCTGCGGGACTGACGGCCAGTTTTCTTTTCGCGAATCTCTAGAGCGGGGAACACGTTTCTCGTTTACAGTCCCGCGGACCGACTTCTCCCGAAAGCAGCTAACACGCGCGTTATAGTCGAAGGAAACGTACAGTCGCGGCTCGCATATGAAATGGCCCGGACACGTGGCACTCTAATTCAACGCACGTGTCAACGGCACGGCTCGCTCGGCCCCGCGACACGTGCAAGTTTCTTCCGCGACCGCCGCATGTAAACTAACTTCGTGATACGCGATAAATCCCGCCGTTTGTCGGCCAAACTGCGAATTCGGAGCCAGTTTGTTAAACGAGATTCCGCCGGGCACGGCCAGAGACTACTCTCCTACGAACTTTGGCGAATCGACGGTCTCGTCGATGGCCTCTCATAATCCGTTTAGCTGAAAAGTGCCCGAGAGAAAACTTCCTTGCGGCTGGAACATCGGGCCGAGTTCGTGCTGCCCTTAAAAGCACCTGACCAGAGAAACTAAGCGCCTGTCGTAACAATTATTCATGCACTGGGCGGAGGATACAGTCTTGTTCGTGCTACGGCCAGTATACAAGGCGAGTCTCGTTACATGACGACTTCAAATAACTCCTAAGTTATTTGTTGCATGAAGAACTTTTTCAAACGAGTGCGGCGTGGTTTTCAGGGGAACATACAGTGCTGTAATCTATTTTTTCTTACTTTTCTGTCCTTTAAATGGATTGATCAATAATTCAAATAAGGCTTAAAATGAATAATTCCTAAAATATTTGTAAGACAATTTTTTTATTTCAATCAATCAAGAACTTCTAGTGTTTCTCGCATAGATATGACCATCGTTGATTGTTTCGCGATAAACTTCATCTTTAATGTTTCAACAATGAAGTAAGATTGAGAATATCTCAGTGATTTTTTCTACTGGACGTATCAGCGACAGTCGGGGAACGTCTCAAATTGCTATCCGAGCCCTAAACCACCATCAGTGGACAGGGAATCCCTCGAAAGCACGGCCCAAGGCCCACGAAACCTTGCAATTACGTTTAACCGGTCGGGTTTTCGAGGGCACGCGTGCAGAAAAACACGCAATTAATGGACGCAAAGGAAGAATTGATAAGTACGTAATGATAGGACGGCGCGTCGCAAACGATCGATTGGCTGTAATTACGACTAACACTCCGCCACGATTGGTAACTCACGTCACGCGAACCTATCACTGCTTGAGATTGCAAACACCGATCTCGAGGACACTCGAGTGTTGAAAAATATCAATGGCCTTGCGATATAATTGTTGAAACGAACTTACGCAAATTATATTTTCTTTCTGATTCCACAAATCCTACCGTTTTCCGACGTTTCAAAGGAAAAATATCGATGCCCATATTTCTTAATACTTTTAGGTCTACGTTCTACAAGTACCATGACGTTTCGTCCGATTTTTCAATATCAAAAAGCTCTTAATGAGTCGCGTGACTCATAAATCTGATGACTCGACTATACCAGAGCGATACTCCACGATAAAAATCGTCTACACCCTACAAACGATAGCCTAAGGTTAACAAAGGCACAGATCGCAGAGATACGGATCGTTCAAAGGGGTCGAACATCATCTACGTCGATTGCAGGTCTCATCATCTCCGAATCTAGAGATCCGGCGGCGCTATTGTCGACGAACGAATCGGCAGAAATATCGAATATGGGTTCGGCTCGGTAAACTACGGCTCCGGCTCGTTTCTCCCGTTTTGCCGCGTGAATGCGTGAGAAAAGTCCGCAATATTCCGTACTCTTGGTGAGTTATACATCATCTGCGGATGATGGCGTCGTGTCGCGAAAGTTATTCGTTTCAATGCGTGCAACATTCGCGGCCGAGACTAAAAGCTTCCCATATTCCGCCTCCTTCTTCTTCTACGCTCCGCGTTTCGCGAGCTCGCGTGCCATTTCGTCCTGCTTGTCCCTGTCACAACTTTTTGCCAATCGAGCGGAAAAAGATCGCCTGCAACCGCTTCGTTGTAAATCGCCTGCGATTATAACAACGATTAATCGCAACTTCGCTATTTTCACATTGTCAGTTTGTATACACTCCCGTTCATAAATCACCGGACAGTTAATTATCTTCAACAAAATTGGTAATTAAAGAATACAAACTCCCAGCTTGGTTTTACTGTTTTATTTTGATTAGATACAGCTATTATGCGATAATATGTCGATGCAAAATTAAATATCTGGGAGAAAAATTGAAGGATGATCGTGGACAGCTCTAGAAGCCAAACTCTAGATTAAAAATTTCTAAATACAAGAATAATAATTAAAATTTAGCAATCATATTTGATAAATAAATAAATTAAATTCTTGGTCAAGTAAGTTGATGTGTTACGTGAACTTTAAGGTCGTTTGTCAAGAGAAATAATTCAATGGACATAATCTAAGTGGGAAGGAAGTCTTGGATAGTTAAGACTGTTCTAATAATTAAAATTCTCTTTTTGTTACAGGTAAGGCATGGCCACGATTCAGAGTTCTTCCTGGATGTATACGCACTAACATGATTTGGCTTTGGCAGTGAGTAAAGCTGATAGGTTTTTACTTTGTGTCGCCGGGTACGGTCAGACTGGCGAGACTTCTTCAGTCTTGTTTTCTTCGATCCGCCGCCGCCGAGCGTGAATAACTTTAATAAAAGCTGATCGTCGTCGCATGATACACTACACCGCGCCCAGCGATGGCTTATACCTAATCGGATAATATCGGATCGAAAGTCGCAGCACGTTTTCCAACCGGATTGCCAGCGAGCCATTCGGATCGCGTTGATCGAGCTAGATGCGGTGAACAATGCCGACACGGGGCCATTAAACTGAGAATCCTCAAAATGTCACTCCGACGCCATCGTTACTGAACCACGCGATCCATACAGATCTAAGCACCACGATCATCGTCGTTTTTGGTACCGCTACAAAAAGTTTCATCGTTTACAAAGATTTGTACTTTTCCTGGTTCTCGAAAATTTCGGGATTCTCGATTATGTCGAAATTCCGAAAAATATTCCGAGATTATCGAAGGTTTCCGGATTCTTGAAGTAATCGGGATTCTCGAAATTATTGAGATTCGCGAAACTATCTATCGGGATAAAAAAAGAAGGATCAAAGAATAAATTTTATAATGTCGTTTTCGGAAACGCCTCAAACATCGGAAATCGGGTCCTGAAACCCTTGAAATTTTCGACTTTTCGCACACCTTTAATAACAAGCAATAAAAAGTCGCCAATCTGCCGGTTGAAACTTCACAATTTCTAGTGTCTTTAAATTTAGATTTCGGCTTTGTCGCGTTTAATTCGCCGGGCGATCGCGAAAAGGTTGCTCGATTCCTTGGAACGTTCTCGGAATGAAATGAAATCCTGGCGACTTCCGCTAAGAAGCGAATTAAAACCTATCCAATAAGACTCGATTAAGAACTCGGAGATTCATTCGACTATTTGCCTGGTGTTCGGGACTCGGTCGTTACGGAATAACCGTGGATCGTGGATCAAGTTGCAGTTCTCGATCAGACAGTGCCGTTTTAACGCCGATGAACTCCAGTCCAGTCTGACGAGGTTCGATTTTGGTCAAGTGGCTCGATAAATTCACCCTCCCGCTCCTCTCGCACTCTCGCAATTCGACGGATTATTTGTTTTCGAGCTGGTTCCTACTCGATTTCGAGCGTTCGATATTTTGAGCGCGAAGTCGATCGTATTTCATTTCTGTCCGAGAGCTCGCGCGTGCTTGTCGACGGCGACCGTTCGATTGGATTCTTGAATCCCTCTCACAGCTGCTCGAGTGTCCTGGTGTTTTGTTTATTAGGTGCAAAGCTCCCAGCTATCGGAAAACAGTGCTGCAATAGTGAAACAGAATTTTCAAGAAATTCGAGGGTCGCTCGAATTTCACTAGACTCATCACTAGACCGCTGGTTTACATACAAATATAACTATTAAAGATTTTGAATAGATGCTAGGGTATAAAATACGACAGAAGAGCGATTACCCATGGCTGTGGCCCATGGCTGAGGATTTCTTCAAACATAAACCAGCAACTCTCCCCGGCGCATTTTTTTAAACAATGTGTGGCAGCGAGACAAGTCGGAAACTTTTCCACGGTCTTCACGGATCACCGTAGTTCCGAGTTCGCAGGTGTTAGAAGCAGGTGTACCGTTGTGGACACAGAAGGTTTATCTGGGATTATATGCGTAGCATTAATATGCAAATCAGTTTGCACTTTGTGAAATTTAGTTTGGTTGCACGGGCTACACTGTGTAGGGAATAATAATCTGTTGTTACCTGCGACACGGCGTACCTAGATACAAACGCAAATACCATTTCCATCTGTTCAACAATTCCGTCGAGTTCTAGCCGAATAATAGATTATCAAGTTTTTTTCCCCGGTGTCTACCTGTAGGTAGAGGTAACCCAATAATTCCGGACATAGCAACCGGTGCGGCGTAGAGGTTGAAAGTCGTTGAAATTCCGCTCGGTTACGATCTATTTGGCAGAGTTCACAGTTTTCGTGTCAACAGAACAGTCCTGCTGGATCGGAAGTATTTTTTATCGAATTCCAAATGGCGTACCCGGCTAGCGGGATCGATAACACGTTGGATTGAGTTTGATCCGCGGGCGAAGGCGAGGGAAAATCGAGTGACGGTTTCTCGCGGTGCGGTGCGTCGGGCCATCAGTCAGAAGTACGCTAATTAATGACCAAAGTCCTGTTAGGGTAAGGGCAAGCGGGCCGGGGGTGTCCGGCCCGAAGGCGCTGAGGGAACAATCACAGTCACCGAAGTTTACGCTAATCACGTTGAATAGTTTACAGGCCGGTGGCAAAACGACAACGCTGCCAACCGCTCGGCAAACTTCGGGCCCCGACTAATTCGCACCGCAGATTGAAAATTCGCGATCCGCAACTTTCTCTCTCTCTCTCTCTCTCTCTCTCTCGACACCATTTCTATCCACAGGCTCTTTTCTTCGAGCGGCGGCGAGCAGCTCCCGTTTCAAAATCGTTCTGCACGCTCTCTCCGGCAACTTTGGCTCACGTCGGCGAAGTTTAACCGATTTTCCTGATAGAAATCCTTAGTTCCGAACTGCTCTCGCTCGAACTTAACTATTCGGGTCCACCAACAATATGCGGGCGGTGGGAGGACCGCGATTCGAATGGACCGTTTCAAAAATTCGACCAAATGGACCCAAGAGTGTTTGAAATTGCACAGGCTATGCCAAATACGGTGTTACTTAACACTGGAACTGACAGACAAGTAGAACTAGTTTCGGTAAACGTTGACAAGATCTCATTCAATTTAAAAATTCATTATATGCATTGATTTCTGTGTAGTACAATGAAGGTAGGCATTCTTTTAGGTTTCATTTGAAATACTTTTGCTCGGAAGGAATTCGGAAAACAATAATTTCCCAGCAAGTGGTAGCCGTTGGAATGGAAAGGCGAAATCAAACGTTACTTTGCTTAAAAGCCAAGGTCCCCGATTGAATTGGAAAAATATGTAGTCAAAGCTGATTCTCGCGAATAGTATCTGGTTTGAACAAGTTTGTCCGCGACTCAAACAATTTTCAACATCATTTGCCCGAAACGAAACCGTCCGCGCTGAAAAAGGTTATTCGATCTATTTTATCCCAACCATTGCGAAAGTGAGCGCTTCTCTGAAAACATAGAGTTTGGTCCGAATATAGTCAGCGATGCTCTAAAAACCGGTTTCCCACAAAAGCTTTTCATAGTAACGAGTTTCGAGTGGAGAGTGGACGACTAACGGTCCTGAATATCCTCGAAAAAGAGTTCGTAATAGAAATTGAACAACGTTCGCTCCGCCTCTAGAGGAGCACGGCGGGGGAAAGCTCGGGCAAAATGAGTGGATAGCAATTTGAAGCAATTGTACTCCTTTCACGAGTGTTCCGTCAAGCATTTAACAAGCAGCCACCGCTGTCGTCAAGCTCTGTTGCAAGAATTCTGTTTACAAAGTTGCCCGTCCGCTCGCCTTTCATGCGTAAAATGCTTGGACGCGTGGCACTCGTTTCCGCAGGAACTACATTTAATTAACATTAAACCTACCGCCATCTCACAATGGGTAGTATTTGCTCTAAAACGTTGCCCAAATATGATTTTTCAAATCTTGCGTAACATGAAAAGGTAATTATTTACATTAGGGTCTTCCTCATCGATTTTGATGACCTTGAAATATGTTGTCAAGGTCATCATTCTGAACAACTTTATCCTATACATGTTACCGCCGCTCGATTTCAGTTCTTGAGATATTCGCAAAAAACTATTACTACTACTGTATTGCATTTTTCGTATTCCTGCACGCTCCGTGGCAACGTAAGCCCGTTCCGGCGAGGCGTTTCTTTACATTTTGCTTCTAAACACGCTGTGGAGATGAGAGAGATAACAGAGTCTCACTCTGGTCGTACGTACGTAGGGTGAGCATTCAATTTTGAAAGATCACTTTTTGATTTTCGTATGCGTGGTCTGGCCGACCTAACCACAACTCATTCTGAACACATAATTTTTGTAGTGCAGCTGTCATCCGGAATCAACACGCATACGAAAATCCTTTTATATATATATACGTTGTATATTGTATACCTGTGTTATTCATTTTATGTTTGGTTAAAAACGCCGTTAAGCAATCGCCTATTCTGGTATACGAAAACCCAAGAGAGAAAGTTCTATACAGTATTAGCAATAGTTTTTTGCGAATATCTGGAAAACTAAAACCGAGTGGCGGTAACATGTATAGGGAAAAGTTGTTCAGAATGATGACCTTGACAACATATTTCAAGGTCATTAAAATCGGTGAGGAAGCCACTAATGTAAATAATTACCGATGAAAATTTTTTTGTTTGAGCTATTCGAATATATGAACAACAGTGCATCAGTTTTATTTATTTTTCTCTTTGCCCGTTTCTGAAATATCGCTTGGCTATGATGATTGTTTATATTTCAGCTTTTGCTTTCGTGGTAAATTACTAAATAAATATATTTAGTAGCGTTGTTATTTTTATTAGACAACATGCACTTTTAAAGCTCGGTAGGTTTAGCTTTAATAAAATACACAGTTCAAAATCGTGTAAAAAATGGCTTGAGTGAGTACGATGGTGATTCGCGTTTTACAACTTCTACTTCCGCTCCTACGCTGCGATTTAAGAGTTTCGCCGTTGAACAGCATCGGCTAACTCACATTACTCACGGTATTAGAAAGCTAAACAGTGCGGTTAATGCGCTGTTAACACTTCGAGAGTCCTTCGGAGTTACGAGATACAGTATTTATTCATTAGATTTGTGCATTTTTGTCTACCTGTCAAGGTGAATGTGAATGTGAAGCTTCCAAGCTTCTTTAGAACTTCGTAATCTTTTAATCTCCTATAACTAAACTTTCAAGTCATACATTGATTATTTAGATCTTCAAAGCCTTGTTTCGTTTCTTCGCCTTGATTTAATCCTATGTGAATGATATACGTAACACTCAGATTAAATATCCAGATAATAACTGGCGATAGGATCTCATCAACATTGTACCGTAAAAAAGAATTGGAGAATCGGAAGAATTTTAGCATATGAATTTCTAGATTGTTGAAGTCATTAGAAAAAGAAGGAAATTTCTACTAGATTCAGCGAGATTGTTATCAAGCATCAAGCTAATATTAAAAACGACGGCTCGCGATAATGCTGTGTTTGAGAACGAATTATGTCCAGGAAATTTGGCTCCGTCACCGTCAACGCAATTCGCGAATATCGCGGCCCCGGACCTTGTGTCGATAACGATCATTGCGCGACCACGTCCCGAGTTGGCAAAACATCGAACAGTGACCACGGGTAGCGGCCGACTAATAATTAATTAGGAGACGCTTGGGCCTCGATGATTGGGGCCGTTGATCGCGTTATCGGCATCGCGGCATAATCATCCGAAAGCATTAGGCTCGGACGCGTACGAATGAACGCGGCATTATCCCGGCTAATGGGAATAAAATTGTTGTTCCTGGGAGTCGGCGAAGCCCCGCGAGGCTGCCTGCTAAACTGCTAACCCTCTGACAAAGCCGAGAGTTTGTCATTCGGTATCGTGGATCTGCGCATTTCGATGCACCGATAATCGCCGGTGCTGCGGTGTCGGTCTGTTCTTTGTTTGCTTCGAAACACGCTTTCGGGTTTTCGATAATGGGATATCCTGATGCTTTTAGTTATGACCGGTGGCCATTTTAAATCCTGCCCGGATCCGCGGCCGTTTATTTTGTCGAGCTCCCCGTTGTTTATCCATCCCCTCTCTCCCCTCCTGTAATCGCATTAAAATGCATTTCCGACTTAATTTTTAACCATTCGATCTACACCCAGTTGCCAGTCAACGCTCCTTTTAAAAAACACCAGCACATTATACTATGTTACTGTGATAACTTTGTTGGGAAAGATAGTACTATAGCATATTATATATACTATATATAGTATATGTATAGTATAGTATAGTACTATAGTAAAAACAAAGAGTACAGAAGAGTTTGAAGTCAGTCGACTGGCCCTTTTCATTTGATTGAAGAAAACCCGGGTCAGAGTCATAAAATCCGCAGTCTATTAACCATAAATGCAAAACCCGCAGTCCAGTAATCGTCATTCAACGAATTCGTATTCTCAACTATTATCGCACTTGATAAATTGCTGTTCTGTTCAACAGTTCACGGTACTGTCGTCAATCCAGCTTCATTCAATAATCTTTCCATAGACAGAACGGAAGTCGTTCTATAAATCGAATAATCCACGACGCACTGTTGTTTTCGCTCCTTGCAGTGATAAAATATTTTCGAACGGTATCGTATAATTTCGTCCGAGTTGTGAATGAACAATAGGGGTAGATAACGGTGCTAAAGATGTCAGCGCGACGCGATAGTAAAGAGGACATACAATAAACATCGTCGAGATTCAATTACGAAATGAACGCGAATGCGACGATTATTTTCGTGCTCTTTCCGTTACGAGGTTGCAGTTATGGCCGCGTTATCACGTCATAAAGGTATATCAAATTCAAATTTCGCCCATTCCGCGGCAGCTTCGCGGGGATTATAATTCGGCGTAGACGCGTCCGGTTCTGTCGCTTTATAAATTAACTCCGCGGCCCGTTAAATTCGACGGAAGCGCTGTGTACAGGGTGTCCATAATGGAATAACGCGTGGGAAGCTTTTGTGGCCAAGATTAGTTTCAAGGTTTAACATCAGCTAGAATAGTATGAACAAAAACGGCTGAAAATTGCAAATGGACATTGTACGTGACTATTTTTAGTACGAGATTTTTGTTTCTATGTGCACCTTTACCCTCAATCTTCACCGCTTCACTATATTTGTACTCTAAAGCAGTGGTTTCCACAACCGTTTTGCTACGACTCCCAGAAAAAATTGTTTTTCCGCGCGTGTCTATCTTTTATATATTTTTAATAGATTTAATAATATAGACACGTTCTCTCTCTAAAACCTGTTAAGTTTTAAACTTCTTATTATTGAAAAATTGTGGCGCCTCCCAGTTTGGAAACCGCTGCCCTAAAGAGCGTAGGCTGATCGTAATAAAAAAATTCCAGACGCGTTTAGTATGGGGAGAGTAGAACTCTAAAACGGTTATAAACCGGACACATAATGAAAGTTTATTTTCAAGATAAAATTGCGCTGAAAGCATAAGCCGCCGGATATGTGCATCGATCTAACAGTTTATGGCGATCGATACTTTGTGCGAAATCTTGTAAATAAAATATGAAGAGAGTACAGTCCATAAGAAACAAGAGTACAGTCCACAAATTTTTGTTCCACCCTGTACATCATTGAATTAAAGAAACGGAACAGTCTTGTTCTCCAATTTCATTTTCGACGTCCGAAACCCGGGTTAATCCAAAGCGATCGATCACTGGATAAGACGAACTCCAAATCGGCCATTACGTCCTGCGTTTCCTCTTTTTACGCGTTTCCCATTTAACGGGACACCGTGATATGTATCGTGGGATGGGAAAACTGGAAATCCTCCTTTTAAGAACGGTCATTCAATTGTTAGCGTTCGAGAATCTATTAATCCTTTTACGATGATCGCTGCTTTAAAAAAAGTTATTAAAGGCGCAATCCTCAAACTTTAGTAGACCCCTTTAAATCCGTTGAAATCGAAGCGAATGATATAGTGGCTATGCCGTGCTTCATTTTCTACACGAAGAATTTCTTAGTCAATGAAATCAATCCTTTCAACATGTTGAAAATGGACGCTGTTAAACCTTTACGATGATCGCGCCTGTAAAAAAGGTTATAAAAGACTCGAGTCTCGAACTTTGGTGGAGCAGAGTTCAATCAGCAGATAGAGAATGGTCCGGGTTAGGGTTATTTTAGATCGGGTCGAACGGAAAAAATGTTCGCGCCAGCAAATATCGATGTTGTGCGCTCATTTTTCTCCGTGAAAAATGTTGAAGTCAACATAATCGATAGATGTAATTTAAAACAGTAAAAACATTGGAATTATTAAACACATTAAGAAAGGAAATAAATGTCTATTTCACTCCAGATTGTTGCAATTCAGATGGAACGTTTTTGCAATATTGTAATTGCACAAAGCAGGCATTTCCACGAAAATCCCAAATGGACTCTTATGAGTAATAATTTCGTGAAAAAGTGAATGCACACTTTTTCAGCTTCTCAACTCCATCTTCTTCGCATTTCTTCGTGAAAATGGGGACTCGAAAGTGTCACATGAAACTGCCATTCGCAATTAATCCACGACCGTCACAAAGTGTAAAATTAAGTATGGCGAATTATGCAGCGCCGCTCGGCGTGCATGAAAGAGATTCCGCGGAGACAGAACGACCGCGTCAGCCCCGTGAAAATCCGGGGCTATCGTGGCTTGGTCGCAGAATTTCTAATTAACGGCGGTTTCAAGAGGCATTATCGAACGTCAGTGCCGTGCTTTGACGCAAAACCTCGTCGGTGACATGGTTGCTTCGACGTAAAACCGTGTCGCGAGTTCCGGCATTAAACGAAACGGCGTAGTGGAGGAGCGTTCGCCTCTAAATGCTGGCCAAAAATATTCTAATTGATTAATCGACATATTCCGAAGTACTTCTATACTTAATTTTGGTCTTCTTTCGTAAAATTTTCAAATAAAACTTGTAGTGAAAGTATTAAAGTGGTTTCGGGACACGGAGATCGAAAAGTCCGAGGACTAAATTCTGGCAACGAGGAAAGCAGCAATTTGCAAGAGACAAAAGAACAACGTAATGGAACTTGGTAGCGAATCGAAGAAAGGGGTAGAAATTTTACCGGAGAGCCAGTTACTTGAGAAGTTTCAACGGGTCGAGGTGATTCAGGTTCGCTCATCGGCTTCGAAAGTATTCTGCGACAGGAAACCGGCCAAGTCGCATTTACCGTCGACAATCGGCGAAACAATTTTCTCGCACCTTCGGCCGAAAGGCAAAGGAAACAGCTATTTCGTCGGGAGAAATAGCGGTGGAAGTTTCGGCTTTGTGACGCGCGACTGCACGCGTGATTTAAACACGAGAGCGAACTACATGCACGCTGAATCGAACGGGAATTTCTGAGAACCTGTGCATTTTCTCGCCTTTGTTTCTATTTTAACCGCCGGTGGAATTGCTCGGGAGGAACTAGTCTCAACTGTGTAGTTTACCCGTTTCGATTCCGCTAATCGTCGTCTCGAGGAAATTATTTTGTGTGCGATCGCGCAATCGAATAAATTTCTGCACAAGCTTCGAGCGAATTCCGTACTGTTCCCGATGGCCATAACGTTAATTTTTAACCGAGGCAGCCTCGCGTGACTCGACGATCCAGAATGGACGCGCGCGTGCTCGTGAAAACGACGAAAGAATCGGTCCCGTTCCCCGATCGTGGCCTCGCGGAAGGAAATAAAAGCGGCGAACAATAGCGTCGTAAAACGCTCCCGTAACTCGGCGCCATCGGCGGACAATGAAATTTTAATTGTCACATAAAAACAGCTTGATTTTCGATGAGCGAGGGAGAAAGAGGAAGAGGCATTCATCGAATCAATTAACGCCGCGTTAATATTCCGCGAGAGTTCCAACGACGACCCGCACACAAAAAAAGAACACCGAACGAGGACAATAGTTGTTGCAACCTGTCACTCGTTTCACAGTCGACCATTTGTCTAATTAAACTGGCAAAGAGTTCGCTTTTTTTCATAAACAGCATATTTTGTGTTCATGCCACAAACCAATTTCAATTAGAGATTGTGATTCCGAACATTTATTATTATTCTGTGTATTCATTTTACAAAAAGACGAATTCGGTAATATTAAAACTGTTTTGAATAATGGCGTGGCAATTTTTCACCATTCGAGTGGAAAGGATTAAAGACGATTAATATAATATACTCTATATTTTACAAAATTACGATGTAGAAGATCTAATATACAAAAGCTTGCAAAGGAAACAGTTCACGGCTGTGAATTTCTTAAAGAATTATTCAGTGACAAATTCCGTCAGAAAGACACTTTTGTGGAAAGTATAAAATCCGACAGTAAACTCGCCAGATGAAATAAAATGGTGCATGTGAAATTAGGAAAAAGCACACGCTCCTAATTACATTTATTCTGTTAATCATTTGATTTTCGATTTATGCTTTTCCGATTGCGATCGAGCGTCGCGCGTACGGATTAACGAAAAAATAATTCGATGAACGGGAACGGGATCGTGCATTCATCTTGCCAGTCAATAAAAAGCTGGTTTACCCAAGCTCGACCTTTTTCCCGGATCCGGCGATTATTCAATTTCTCATGCAACAGATATACACAAAGCAATCCGCACGAATGTTACGCAACGCGCCGCGCCGGTCCAGGATGTATGGAGCGGATTGCCGCGACCGAATCGGCAAACCAATAATTTCAGTTCCCGTAAATGTTTACGAACGTGGATAGGTAAGCTGCATTAAATCGTGCCCAGCCTGATGCGGTAACCCGCGAGTGTGACGTCGCTATCCGCTGCCAGATAATTCGCTGTTGGCAACGCTGAGAGGACTGTCTCATGCAACGAACTTTTTTATACACTTTTTTCTAATTGATGTAGCTGCTTCTCCGTCATACAGAACAATTTTTTTTAAAGAGAGGATGCACTATATCGTAAACTCAAGCTGATGGATGTTGTAAGATTTAGGAAAGATGGTTTGACAATATAAGTTTTAGCAAAACTAAATATATTTAACTAAACGGAGTATACAAAAGAGAAAATTATAAAATATATATGAAAATGAGTAAAGATATGTCACTATGACAAAAGGTTTTCACGATTGTGACAAGAAATAAAAATTTATAAAAAAACTTTTTAAAAACCAAGCTTATATATTAGAATGCACTAAAAAGGAGAAAATAATATTCTTAGATATTAGTGACTATAAATAAAAAAGTGGAGTGCCAAACTATATTAACGTAATCTTCGTGGGCGCTTCTACGCTTTTATTTATAGTCTCTAATATCTAAACATATTATTTTCTCCTTTTTAGTGCATTCTAACTCTCTCGGTGTCGCATGTAAGAAACATAAATATAATAATTCAAACGCTCGGAATCGACTTCCAGATCTTGAGAAAACGGACTGTATGTTCTTCCCTAATAATAAACAGAAATTTAATAAAATATCATAAGATAAAATTGGCTTTCATTTTCAAGGAGACGAAATGACTTTTCGAACGACCTAATACATTATACGCTCTGAATTAAAATCTGCTCAATAGGACACAAGAATGAGTACGTCAGTTTTGATTTTTGAAGCGTACGATCTCGAAAAATCGCATATCGATGGTTTATAGGCGTCATTACGAGGAAAAATCTTTGGAGTAAAGTTTCCAATAGAACGTTGGACCGAGCAACGAGCATAGACGCGATCGGTGGTCGTGAGGATTGATGACGGGTTAAATAAAAACACGAGGACCGATCGCAGCAAAACGTGGAACGTGCTGACCCAATGCGTCAGGTGTTAGAAGATTCATGGTCGACCGTTCGTTCACAAATGACGTCGTTACATAAGTACACCCTTGCCCAACTTCGTAGGATGAAAGACACCCTTCAGCTACGGTGTAATGGACACAATCTTTCTATAAAGTCATTTGAATTTTCACCCTCGAGAATTTTGACCCAGTTGAACCGAGGATTTACGCTGAGTCTAGAGACCGAAAAAAATTAGTTCACTGAATTTTTTCCTCGAAAGCTATCAGACTTCATCCACAAAAGGTTTTCATATTTCAAATGAAAAATTACAACTTACAGAAGTCGGGTCACATTTTGTGCGAACATTTGACAAGTCCTTGTAAAATGTTCGATCAATGCGAATAAGAGCTGTTCATTCTCCCCCCTCGACCATAGGAGGATTGTTAATATTTTTGTAGCACGTGCAATATCGTCAAATAAATGTCTCTGCGGGAATCCACTTAATAATATATTTGATCGGTCCGGTAGTAAATGAAAATTTCCAGTGGTGATATTTCCTACGAAACGTTCAACGCGCCGCTGACACAATTGATTGAATTCCGCCGGATGAAATTAACGTGGTTAAACATTTCTGTTCGCTCGCGTGTCAACATCATCGGACACGTGCACAGGAATCACGCTCGTTATTCCATAAGAAGTGATTTTCATAATACATTGTACAAACTTTGAGATCAACTAAGGATTTAATTTTTTACAACTACGCTTTTTTATCATTTCTGAAGAAAAAATTGAAAGAGATGGTTTTATATTCTGGAATTGTGTTATAATAATGCCTGGAAATTCTCTCCACCAAATAACGTGCATTCCCGTCGAAGATAATTCATGAAGATTACGTATTTTGAGGGGGGAGGCGTGTTTGTGGAGAATCCTGAACGTCTCGCTCGGAGATCAGTGCTCGCTCCTCGATCGAAGATCATCGATCACAGGATCGACACCCTTGGGAACTCTCTGACACGTGTTCTAATGTGATAGGGTCGGTTGGGGCTCGTCAAGATCGACAGTTATTTTGGCTATTCGCCCCGAGTATTCTTAGACACTCCACCATCCTCGTTAAGTCGGAGACTCTATAGATCATGAGAGGACTGGTTTATTGGAGTCTTCGAATACCACTGTCAGATAAACTTCGCGATCGGCAATCGGAAACTATGTTCTTTGCAATTTGCAGTATCAGACCTCTGCTATTTCGTTGTCGAACACTGGAGAACTGCAAAGAGAAGGTTTACAAAGGTTTCGCTGCTCATAGTTGGTTGCTTTACGCTGCACATTCAGGATAAATGTAAAAGTTCTTTGATTGAAAATGGATCTTTTTGCGGTTCGGATGTACGAACAGCCTCGATGCGATCAAATTTGCGAGTTCTCTTTTGCGTTCTTGAAATGGCGAGCCCGAGAGAATTTTCCTCAAACGGGTTTTAATGTTCGATTTACCATTCTTGCAGCTTCCGGTTGATTTTCTTGATCCAAGTGATCGCGAAGCGTTTTCCAACGATAATGAAAGCTCCGGGTACACAAAGTAATAGGTGGTAAACGAAGTGCTTTGCTACCTGAGGAGGCTGCCGTTGAGTTTATTGTTTAACGACGTTCCCTCCGACGCTATCTCGATCTGTACGACGAGAGAACTAAAGAAGGGAGTTGCTCCCGCCGTCAGGGTCCATTGACTAAATTAATACAAGTCACGAGACCCGGTGGATAGTAAAAGTAAAGAGTAGAGAGGGTGAGGGGGGGAGCAAGAGTGGAAGTTGTCGGAAGGGAATTAATAAATGACGTCGGGGGAGAAAGGGAGTGGTCGGCCCGGCGTTTCTTTTCATGGGAGGCATGATTCCTGGAGGGAGTTCGAGAGGAGGACGAGTCTGAGAGGATCAAAGTTGGTTGGGATCCAATTCACGGTCCGGAAGCCTTCGCCTCGGACGACTTTTCAATCCGGGGAAAATAGCAAAAACAAATTTATTTCCATGAAAATGTTTCCCCGGCGTCGATCCGTCGTCCGAGACGACGACGTCAGGGTCTCGCCGGCCCGCAAAGCAGTGGAAAAGCACGTTCGAGAGATCGACCTTTTTCGCGGCGACTAACGGAAGACCGATTGCCGTGGCGGTGCTTTCGGTCTCGTTCGCCTAATTGCTCCGACCCATTGATCGATCCGCCGTCCCTCTCCTGTCAGGCTTATGGGTCTCTCGGTGTCTATACAGCGCAAACAATCGCCCCAGAGTAAACATCCTTACTGTCCCGAGACGAGGATCTTCGATCACCGAAATCCGATTAGAACGCGACAGTACTGCTAGTCCAGGCTGAAATAATATTTCTATGGAATAAAAATTTATATTTTTTGGGAATACAGTGTTACATTTGTAAATGTTTACTTTCACTGCGGATTTTATGCATTTATGACAAAAATAATCAAATTCAAAGCGGTGAAAATATTCTAAGAATTCAAAAATATCTATTATTTTCAACCTATTAAGAGGATTAAAATTTCGGAGAGCTAATAGTTCTAAACCACGTGGATTTCCAACAAAAATAGGAGTCCGTCGGCTGCGAATATATTGAACACCAAGCTGGGCAATTCGGAAAATTGTGTTACTGATAAATTATTTAAATTCCGAAAGTATTACAGGAAGAAATGATCAGCATTTGGTATAACGCTCGGTGTCGAGCAGTGCTGGGATTACCTTGATGTCATATTCCACTCGTAATGGTACAAAGCATATTTCATAATGAAATATCAACGATATAAATGTCAGATATGTTTCATATACTCCTTTCAACGCGGTAAAGGGGATATCAAAGTCCGGGTTTCCTGTCGATAGCCGGCTCTCGTTGACTACAAATTGCGGTGTTCGCTGTTGAGTGAAGAAAATATTTTTCCGGACTAATAAATCTGATCCAATATTCGCCGTACACTTCTATATATCCAACATAAGCTTCGAAGGCTTAGAGAACTTCTCCTAACTCTATCTACATTGGTTCTTCCACTTGGCTTTCGTTGCTTCCACCACTCTGATCTCACAAACAACGTATTACACTAGCGACTCGATGTGAACGGAACATTGCGTGAACAGGCAGATAAGGAGACATAGTTTAGGTATCGTTGAGCAAGTATGTCGACCTTTTTAACATTTCATGTGCCAAGAGAAGGCGTTACCGAACCCACGATACAGAGTTCAATCGATATTAACTAGACACCTTTTGTGTGGACCGTCAAAGTACAATTCCATTGAATCATGGAGCAGTACCACGTTTTATCAGGCTGTTTCTAAAATTGTTACAAAATGATCAAAGTATATTTGAAGCATTGCAAAGCTAAACTAAGCATTTAAAGTAATGTATTTGTTCCGTCTTAAGTTTTATTATACAACTTTTAAAAAAGGTAATTCTAAGGACTACCCTAGCCTGTAAACTTACGGTCCATACCTGACCGTCCCAGGGTCGTAATTGCAGGCATAAAAAAGGGACGAAAAAATGGGAAATTCCGAAAGGTGTCCCACAGCTGTGAAACATCCGCTTTTCTATTGTTTTCTTCAAATACGTCACTCAGCTATATCCTCTATCCCACCAGCAATAGACATCCAATAAGAATCTCACAACCCCCACTATTTGTCAACCCCCACCATTTGTGCAAGCTTTCCTTAAGCATTGAAGCCGAAAAAATAAACAGATACATTTTGACCACACCCGAGGTGTTTTAAGAAGTTTTTATCGATTTATCTCACGAAGGATCCGAGATCCTCTAACCTAAACGAAGTCCAACTCCAAGTCGTGAAATTCTTGAACGACCGAGCGACACCACAGTATTGACTGCACTGAATAATATCTACACGACAAAACTTTAGAAAATCAAGGAGTGCATATACAGAAAAACAACAAAGAAATGTAAACAAATTTATATAATGTACCTGCTATCATTTTACTACAGTACCCGGTCATTATTAGTCGATTATTTCTTTCACAACCCAAATTATTTTTATTCTACGTAATTTTTTGTCTACATTGTGCACATCGAATTGAACCTGTTTTCTCATGCAACAGTTGAGCATTTTAATGAATTGATAACGAATTTAATAATATTAAAACTGTTTGGAATAATAGTATGGCAATTTTTACTGGCGCCTTCTAAAGCGACGAGCAAGTTAACCGGGTATGTCGAGGACCTACTGTATTTCAAAAAAGTAAAAGGACGAGCGGATTCAGAAGGAAACAAGCAACTGTGGGGAAGGATAATCCACTGTCACGTGTCCTTGCCCTTTCCCGGTTGATCTTGACATCTAGACGGGCCGTGACAGTCGCGTTTATTCAGTTCCGAACTCGATTCGAAGTTCCACGACGTGCGCATACCTGTTTGCCATTCGACAAATAATATCCCGCGGAAAGGTATTACCGTGGACATCAAGTTTGTCAGATTGTCGAAGAAAGTTCGGTCCCTGGAGCGTCCGGGTAACCGTATCTACCGAGATCTATAAATAACTCCCATTTAGATTTATGAACGGGAACGTATGTATGTCCGAAGTTCGTGGCCCGACTTTCCACGGTATAACGCTCCGGAAGTTCCGGTGTCTTCCCGAAAACCTACCGACTCGGAATCGTCGAGACTCGTCGGAATTTTTCTCAATTTCATCTGTATTTCCTTCGTCGTGGGAGGGGACGGGGGCTATCGTGGGTTTCGCGAGGATCTCAAATGAGAAGTCCGAATCGTCTGCGCAGGATAAGCAGAAAGCAAGCGGTAGGAAAAGTTTCGCGAGCACGTAATTTATGAAATTTGAAAGAATTTCCCCCGTGTTGCGGTTATTTTCGCGATAATGCGGCGCGGCTGCGGCTAATTTCTTCACCCGAATCAAAGAAGTGAAAAGCGCGCGCACTGCTCCGCGGCGCTCCGCCTGGCTCGGCTCCGCTCAAAAAAAGGATAATAACTTATTCCGTTCGTTCCACTTGGCGGAGTGGCAAAATCCCAGTCTGGGCGAGCATTTTTTCTGGCCGCGCGGCAGTGGGTACACCTTTCAAGGAAAATTACGGTGGCCCGCTTGGAAACGAGTAGCCCAGATGATTAAATCATACGCGGTCAGGCGATGCTGTTCTGCATTATCCTCGACGTTTTCCCGCGCGGAAATAAGGCCGACAAGCAGCCACCGCGGGAAGAAAAGTCCGAGAGGGTGCTGCCGCGACGGCAAGCGGCCCGAAGGAAAAGTCATCGCCGACGGAAACGCGTAAAAAGGGAGAAAAGCCTCTCTTCCGAACCCCCTTTTTCCGCTAAAATATTCGCCAGGATTAAAACGACGTTCCGCCTGTTGCGGAGCCACGAGCAAACTTGAGAGCCTCTTAACAAAGAATCGGCGAAACAGTATCGCTCGATGGCTCGCAGAGCTATTTCGGGCCCCGGCAGTCTCTCTCGCCGAGAATTCTGGATCTCTACGTGCTCGGTTTTCTGCTGGTTTTTGCGCGGATTCCTCGCTATTCAACACCAACCGCCTTCCGCTGACTGGGATCTTTGTGCGGGAATTTTTATGTATTAATTCAACGCTGCTACGACAGGATGGTCTCTGAAATCATTTTTTATTTTTAGGATCCTGTTCTGTGTATCGATCTCAATTGCTAGCTGCTACCACAGCACCTTAATAATACTTTTTTTCGAATTAGAACAATTTAAAAAGAATAAGACACAAGTTGTATCAGAAAATAAGAAACACCAACCTTCTCTTAATTTCTATTAAATTGATAGAATATAGAAGATAGAATCGATATAATAGAAAAATAAATAGTTAAATTTGAGAATTTTCTATTTTCTTCGTTCTTTTCGAACCAGAACACCTGAAATATACTGTTATTCGTATTCTCAAGTCATTTGATTCCGATCACTCATATATTACGCGTCCGGACCAGCTAGCATAGGAAAACAGGCTATAATACACTCAGTATCGCTGCGCATTTACTACTGCAAAGCCTGTTTTCAAGTATGACTGTTTTATTTAGTCGCATTACTATAAAACTCGGCAGTATTCAACAGAGACATTTGCCTACACAGTTAGACGTAACTCAAGGCCCATTCCCTTCACTTGTCATAATTATGATCATGTTCTAGTTGGTTTACTAATCCGGAAAAATAGAAGTATTACGTCGGACAGTTGCTTTGTTAGGCGAAGTAGTCGGTCGAGTACCGTGCTCCGGTATCGTTCAGGAATTTCATCAATATTAATATCCCATTACTATAATCACCCATCGATGTACTCAATCAATCTCCGGTCACTGTAACAATCTTGAGACCTCTTTT
This sequence comes from Lasioglossum zephyrum, assembly GCA_028455615.1. Taxonomy (NCBI): domain Eukaryota; kingdom Metazoa; phylum Arthropoda; class Insecta; order Hymenoptera; family Halictidae; genus Lasioglossum; species Lasioglossum zephyrum. Next base: position 16,709,399 of record CM052329.1, on the reverse strand, counting down.
CACCTACTTCTACCAAATTTGTATTCATAAACGGGATGGTCGAGTCGAAAAATTCTCCGCTTAAATGAAAAAAGATATATCCAATCAACACAAGGGGCAGTCGAAAATCAATCACAATTTCTCTCAGTATTTAAGTGCTCCACATCTAGCACGAAGCAACTTCCATCATCAATTCCAAATACCCATGTAAGTACATCAGGTACAAAGAAATACATCGCATCAAGAGAAGAGACGGACAAAGATCAATCACAATTTCTCTCATCACTAAACCAAGGGGTCCGAGGTATCCAACGAGAAACAACTTCTTCCATCAATTCTAGATCCCCAACTACACTCGAGCTCTTGGCGAAGCTCGCCTGAAAAGAATCCTGTTGCAGTTTCTCGGAGTCGGTCGAACATCGCAGGTGACAATCATCGGAAAGGTAACGAGATTATAGATCTCAATCTCCTAAGTCTGCTGTCTATCCAGGCGATGGCTAGGCGAGAGATTCCATCTAATTAATTTTCGCCCGGCGATCCGGGCCAATTCGAGTCGACGACGAACGGGCGTGGCTCCATCGCCGGCTGTTTTCCGGATTTCCGTCGTCGCCGGTTCTGGAGAGCTAGAGAGCCAGAGAGTCGGAGGAAAAGACAAAGAGGATCCTGGCAGAGGGTTCGGTGTTTGTGTATTCCGAGCTAACCTGTGTACACACGCGCTAGGATTCTCTCTCTCTCTCTCTTTATCTGTTCTCCCTGAACGAGCATTTAAATTCAATCTTAGCTAGCGTAAGTCTTTTCCCCTGGTACATAGGCAGTGAGCGGGTCGGTAACGGGTCTACGGAAAATCCTCTCTCGCTCTCTCGAAAGAGAGAGAGAGTCCCCACCGGTGATGTATCCAACAAGAAGTACGACTATCGCGGAAGGTGTCGGGCCGTGCCTCCGACGGACCAAGAGGTCGAGTATGCAAATGAGGGAGCCGGGAAGGTGCATTGATATGCAGGTGAGGCGCCATCGACAGGCGTCGAGGCAGCCGGCTGAATGCTCGTTGCATTTCGCAAGAGAATGAGAACCATTAACGCGCTTCCTGTCTGCCTCTCTCTCACTCTTGAACTCTCTTTGACACACACACATACTCTCTCTCTCTCTCTCCATTTCCCTGTCTGGCTGTTTCGCGGGCACTACAGTCTCCTTTGCCCTCCGTCTCTATCCTCTCGTTTCCATCGTCGCGCATTACAGCTACGTGTCGTGCCACGCTTTGATTGACTAATAGCTGCTTCTCCCCCACGAATTACCGTCACTTTACCGGACGCTTATCCTCGGCTCCTTTGAACAGTCCACGCCCGCGTTCTGCCGAATTCTCCGTCCAATGGACCGGGTCTTGCTCCTCATCTGTCGACCCCTTCGTCATCGTGGTTTGAAATGTCCGATTTCGTGTTTCGAATAAATTTTTAATCAGCTTAAAAAGGACTTGTGTCGCACTAAAAATAGAAATATTCGTTTCTCGTTTTCGATTGGTACACACATTGTAATGTTGCCTGATTGGATAGGACAATCCTTAGAAAATGATTAAAATTAAATGTGATCAGAGAGCGGATCTTTATATAAATAATTCTTCTATTGCTTTTGCTGTTTTAAGAAGAAGTTTGGGGCAGTCTAATGCAATTTAAAATACAAACTACTCTCGTGCCCTGCCACCATTCCTACGTCGATATGTAACCCAACGAACATTAAAAATAATGAACCATAAACTCCCGTTAAGAGAACACTGGCATCCCATTGTACAGGTTCGCGCAACAGCAATCCCATCGGTCGTAACTTTTATCTGCACTCAATTCGTCATAAATTCCATCAGATTTCTCGCGGTGCAAACATCGGGGGCCATAAACGTTCAGTTTCGTTCTTCCCCCCACCCACAGCCGAAATGTTAAGAGAACCATTTTACGATCGGTTATAAATGAAGTATACACAGGATTTACTACGATCGTTATTCGTTCGCGGGTCCATCGAATTAGGGAATGACACATTGCTCGCAGAGTTCCACCGATGCATCTTCGATCGAGATCCCCGATGCTTCTTCTGGAACGATCGAACCGATCCAAACGACCGTGGAATGAGAGAGGGACAGAGAACATGTAAGAACAGACCACGATCCTATTGGCCGGCTTCGCGATTTATCACGGGAGAAACGGGAAACGAATCGCTCCCAGGAGCACCCGGCCAATAGGAGTGCCACAGACTCTTCCATCGACACTTACCACAAAGCGTATTGGTAGCAGTGCAAAAACCACGCAAAAACAATTTCGACCGAATGCCAATCGCGGTCGATCCTCCCCGGCACCCTTTTCCCCGATACTTCCAGATTCGCGACAGCCAATCGGCAAACATGAAACTCTGATTGGCTCAGAAATCAGTCGAAGTCATGTTCATTTCGAAGTGCATTTGATCTTGTCACTCCCTTTTCACTTTTATTGCCTCTTCCAATTTGTGAAATGTCATTCCAGAACTTGCTACGGTTTAGTATAATTCTATTGGACTGCAGGTTTCATGCAGTTTATCAGAAGCGTGCGGAAACCCGAAATATCAAGTCGGGAATAGTTTTCAGGTCAAATAATTAATTTGTAACATTTTGTTAAGTCCAACTAGAAAATGATTAAGTGAATTTATATTTATTTCGTATAAAAATTCCAAATCTTTGTAACATTGATTATTAAACACATTAATAAAAATGATATTATTCAAATACATTATGTGTTCTACTAATTACATTGTAACGAATCACATACTAGTATTGAAAGATAGAAATGTTGCATGAAAAACACTGTTATATCATAAAAATGATATGAACCTATCGTTATTTCGGCCACCGTATCAGGTCGGGAATATATTTTTTCAAGATCTACAATTTATTTTAGTGCTTAATTATTGATTACAAACGAATCAAATTTTATTTCATCTAAACAGAAGGGCATAACATTCATGTTTGTTAGACTTTGTTAGAATATTCATCACGAGTCTGACCCGTGATTTTCGGTGAAGTGGTTAATATTTGGGACCACTCACAGACTGTGCCATCTCCCGAGCCCCGAACGATATGCGGCTCGGATTCTGTACGCCCCGATTGGAACGTTAGAAACGGGAACTGCACGAACTGCATCGACCGTATCGCCGATTCGGGACCTTTGTATTCAAATTACGAACGGAGTCCGCGATCGATCCGCACGCTGGAATATCGGTACGAAATTATTTTCGAGTAGATTGCCTTGCCCCCGACGTGAAAACCAGTTACCTATGACTATCGGGCTTTCGGTGTACCGGTGACCGTCGCTGTTGATTTCGAAAGCACTTCTCAATTGTAATCCCACCATTGTGCGCCCGTTGCCTTGTTGACACCGTGCTGCAATACTAAGCTCCTCTATTATAACGCTGGGGACCTACGGACAGGCTAATAGTCGTTCCAAGATTTTTGTTTTCCAATCGTCAACAGATAGAAATTCTGTCGTTCTTAAGTATTTGTTTAAAACTATTCTTCGCGCTCGTATTACCTCTAGGGAGCTTCCGAAAAACACTTGAAAGATTCTAAGGGGTTGCAGAAACATTTAATATAAAGCCATAATTTCGAGCACTTCGATCACCAGCTCCCTTCATCTTAAATGTTTGTTTAAAAATATTCTTCACACTCGTACTACCTCTAGGGAGCTTCCGAAAAACATTTAAAAGATTCTAAGGGGTTGCAGGAACATTTAATATAGTACAAAGCCATAATTTTGAACACTTCGATCTCCGGCTCCGTTCATCTTGTGTACCACGAATGCCTTCCCGATTCTCGAAATCGCCAAACAGTAGGTCAAAAGAAGCAGCGTATAATTTTACACGGAGAGTACAAATCTCACCGATTCTCCGAATGGAAAAACGATCGAATGGAACAGGAGACGTAGCCAGTATGCGATCATCACGGTCATCGAAGGACAAGTTCGGCGAGGTGTGGGGCGCAGTTGGAAACAAATCGGTTACCAAACGCGAACGGAGACCCCATATTATTGGAAGGTAGACAAGATCGCCGTCCAGGTTCCGTGTAAATAATACGTTCGCGGCCAGGCCAAAGTATCAATCTTCGGGCTGGCGTTGGAATCGAATCATCCCCAAGTTCTCGATTCGAGAGTCCGACGTTTGGCAATCGGCTGTCTCTTCTCGTTCCCGGATTATTCTGGAAAAACTGTTTTTATCGAATGACGAAACTGGCAGACATATATAAATTTCATCTTGTACATTTAATTTTAGTGTTTGGTAGGATTAAAAAGAGAGAGAAGAGAGAAAAATGACTAGGAGAACGCTAGGAGTTGAGAAACTAGTCATTTCCAATGGGAGCATTTCTATAAATTCAATAACTGTAAATTCCAAAATGTGGAAACGGTTATGTAATCGATAATAGAGAGGTTTAGCGTTAATGCTAACCTAAGAGTGGGGTTCAGGCCACGATGAAATCGATGCAGCGCATCGTCGGTTCTAACAGGTCTACTTTGCACATATTTGCACCGATTCCGCGACCACTGGCGAGCTTCAAACGATAGGTTGAGCGGTTCTACTGTCGCATGTCGCGCAAAATTTTCCCGATAAGCCCGGCGGCGGCTACCCCGTCGTCGAATCGTGGCGGCGGAGTTATGGTGCCGTAGATCAACCGGTTTTCGATCGCGTTTTCAAATACGTAATCAGCGGTTGTGATTTATCGGTGAGTCCTGATTACTATCCTCGGTTGGCTCGTCAGATTCGCGACCCGCTCTACCCGACCGGGTCCAATATCGGGCCGTGCCACCGGAAACGCGAGCTCTTTCCTCCGTGCTCGACATCGTCCAAGTTACGGGTCATCGGTCACAGATCACAGGCGTTTCTGGCTCGGAAACATTGCTCGAGAGGCCTTCGCTCGTTTCCAACGGAGTCGAGATGTTCTATCAGTCGAAACGAGGCCGGATCTCATCCCCCAAAACCTACGGGAAGAATATCCCGCGCGAATGTGCTCGAGCGAGTCGCGTAATTGACGAACCGTCCGCCAGGATTCTTTTAACCCCTTGCACTACAATTTACTTTACGGTTGCAATGATTAGAACCTCTTCATTCGATATCGTTTCTTAGGACAAAAGGAATTAGTATATTTGTTGGACACCGTGTATATGAAGTTTCAAAATATGAATGAATACCCTATATCCATTGTTATGAGAATATTATTAATCCTGTATTATAAAATGTTACCGAATCTCACCATTTCTATCTTCCTTCTTTGCTTTCTCTAAAAGACGTTATAGCAAGCAAAAAACGTATGCAAATCGGCTCTGAACCAGCCGATTGTTTTTTATAATTTACAACCATCGCGCTCCGACCCCAACAAATGGAAAACACGTGTGACGGACCCATCGAAGCGACGAGCGGACATACCCTCATAAATTACGTTATTTACGAACGAATACAATAACAAAAAGAATATCTTTGACAGTTTCCCCATTTCTTAACCTAAAATCTACACGAAGAAACCGAGGTGATAACCGCTGTACTGTTTTCACCGTGGTCGGAATGACTTCTGCCCGTTCGATGACACGATTTCAGAAAGTGTGGTGCTTTGTGCTTCAGAATTACGTATTCGCGCAAATGGCAGTGTCCTGTTAATGCGACGGAGGAACAGAAGATTCTGAAAAATTTGTGAGTAGCTATAGTTGACATTAGTATTTTATAGCCCAGGATTAATATTCTTACGTATAACAATGGATATAACTTTTTATTTTCGCGATTAGTAGAAGGTATTTATGTAAACGTGGATTCACGTGTAAATGTGGATTCACCACTACGACGGATGGCCATTACTTTTTATACACCCTGTACAATCATCGGCCATTGTACATCGTGACAGTCTCCAGCAGGAATGCGACAACATCGACGCTACAACCGCCGACAGAATCGAATGACGGCTCGACGATGTTCGAATCGAAATGGCCGACGGAGGAATTTCGAGAAGAGGTCGCACGACCGAAAATTACCCCCACCGTAGTGACAGCGTGTAATAGCGCTCGGCGCGACAGCAATTAAACAGAGAGCCGTGCAGCATAAATGCGCGGCTGATTAAGCGGTTAACGCCTGAATCGACTCGTTAATTTGACGTTCGTCGAACATACGGTCGCGACTTTTCGTTTCGCTATCCCGATGTTTGTTATTACTGTCAGGCCCGGCCTGTTAATAGCAGCATTGCGACCGGCAATAAGCAAAATATTGGCTGATCCGTGTCGAAAAATTCTGCCGACTCGAATGTTTTCCACGGCGGTCATTGTGCCGAGCACTGGCCTAACGAATCGCTTGTCCTGTGATTAATCGGGCCTTGATCCCGATTCAGTGGCTGTCGACCATTTTCGCGATCCACGGTCATCGACGCTTCGAAACGGTAGCCGAACTTTTTACCACGCTTATATTAGCTTGCTGAGTTGTTGTCGTTGTCGGTATTGTTGTATGGGTCAAATCTTGAAATCGAATTTGATACTACTTCCCGATAAGCTAGAGACTTGAAATTTTCAACATAGCTCAGAAGTGGATGACAATGCAATATTTAAACTAAAGTTTTTTAAAAAGACTGCGTTTAGGATTTAAACAATATTTTTAAATATTTCCCTTCGTCCTTCACCGCACGACGGGGTTTTCATTATTTCATTAGATGCACTTAATTTCACTAGATGCACTTGTATGCACTATCTAGAATTACAAGTAGATACGTACTGGAGTACGTGTACGCGAAACACATGTGGAACAGGGATCTCTAATTCCACAGTGCTCAGAAAATTGAAAAGTCTGCGTATCTTACTTTTGAACAGAAACGACCGTAAACGCAAGTTAACAGCGAGAATGGAATGAAAGTAGAGGAAAGAGGAGAATTTATTTCCGTGTTGGGAGGAGTAACGAGATAATAGATAATGGTTATCTGGATCGAATACCGACGTTCAGAGAACACGAAATCAACGTGAGATATCGGGTCCCGATGCCGCGTAGAAATACGGTTCAGAGAGGAACGATCACGGAAAACGGTGGAAAGCATGAATACGTCGAAACTGCCAATAACCTCTGTAGACTGTCTCGTTTCGTTCGTGCGTGATCTATAAATTGGGGAACAAAAGCGATCTCGTAATCTCTGAGTCGTTTGGCGCAGCGTTTGAACGTCAAACAGGCCCGATGCTGTTTCCCAGCGAACAACAGGCGTTCTCCTGCGCCATTAGCGATGGATCTTTGTAAACAAGCTGTTGCTTTTTGGGTCCTTTGAACCCGTGAATGCCGAGTGATTTCGTTAATTCGGAATCGGTCGGCATTGATTCTGTCGGGAAAGAATTTCGGGAGTCTGTTTCAAAAGAATTGCAATAAAGAGTTCTATCATTTTATTGGAGAAATTGTAATCTAAAGCGATTTTAAATGTTCTGCACCAGAATTAAGTGTGTGAATTAATTCTGTCATTAATATTCAGGTTTGGGTTTGTAATAATATTGTATTTATCAGATTGGAAAATGTCGAAATTCCAGGAAGTTCTCATTTTCTGTTTTCATTCGAAGAACGAAATGAGAGATCAGTCGCTGAAGTTCATAGAATGCTCGTAGAAGTTTATGTTGAAAGTGCTCTTACATCATGCAGAGAATGATTTCTATATTTCGAGAGTGATGATGACAGTGTCGATGACAATCCTCGTCCAGGTCAGCCGAAGAAGTTCGAGGACTAATAATTGCAGCAATAATCTCTTTTGGAAGAGAAATAACGGACCGAATTAATTCACACTACTTTCTTAACTAGAAATTCATGTAAATGACCCCGTTCCTCCAGACGCATGAACAATGATTTTTCGAGAAAATGATTTGATTGGTTCAATTTTGAAGCTCGCTGCATGAAGACGCAGATCCTGTCGTCGCGTTATTAGCTTCTGTCAGTTCGTAGTAACGAGACATTCGTTGAGGGAAGGAAACGAGACTGTCTCGAGCAAATAACAGCGGATAACAGTTCTCCAGCGTGCGATCGTGACGCTCAGGTCGAGAATAAGAGACGTCGTCGTCCGCGAAGATAGAGAAAGTAGCTTTCGTCGGGATAGCAGCGTGTTTGACATGCCAGATTTAAGGTACCCGCGGGTAACACCCTCGGAATAATAAGATATCCACGGCACTGAACTACTACGAGGTTATATGTCCCCTTGTAGATTCAAAATTCCGAATCCACCATCGAAAAAGAAACCCTAAACGCTAGGTTCGCGACAATCTTCGTGTTGTCCACGATTTTCATTTCGATCCGCTGTTCGCTAACAGAATTCATGATATCGGTTGACGATCCAGCGAATCACGATGGAACGATAAAGATGATCGAGGAGTAGTCCCGGGGTATTTCGTGGTAGCCGGCATTGATGGAAAATTGATGGGAAAATAATAACGTCGTCAGCTCGGGGCAAATTGAAGGTAGAACGGTGTAGTACGGTTTTTGTAATGCGCATGATAAATCAGGCCGTCTGCTTGCAAAAACTGCAGTCGACGTAGAACGACCTCTGCTGTAAGTGGAAGTAGGCGGATTGGAAATCATTTACTGCTGTTATTAGGAACACTCCCGGGAATTTCGTGAAGACCAGCTGATGCGGGCTAAAAAGTGCAGCGGCGCCGACGCCGCTGCAAGAAAATTGTACACTGGTCCAATCTGATTTTTATGAAAGTCTGCTCAAGATTAATCTCGATAGCCGTCTAATTTCATGATATACATTATTCAGCATATTATGCTAACGGTAAAGTTAGATGAAGTTATAAAATTCTTCTCAATAAGTACATTTGGCTGAACTCCAGAACCCCCCTTCCTTTCGACATGTGACATACGTCATTCTATTTGTTTTGATATGCTGAACACAAAATATACATATCATGTTTGGCTGAAATGAATACTTTTCGAGATATTCGTGAAAAACTGCAATTACTACACATTGAACACATTGAATTGTGTGCATACGTGCACGTCCGTGCTGTGCGTGTGCGTCAGCACGATGCGGCTACTCGTCAAGTGTAAACAAAAACAAAAACGAAATGAAAATTTAGAACACGCAAACTGTAGGCTCGCAAGATTCGTTCGCTGCATTGACATCGAAACAAACAGACGAGTGATCACTGCAACTTTCTTCTCAGAAACACTGGGTGGGATGAAACACTGGATGAAACATTTGTTTTTGTTTACAGTTGATGATCGGTTGCATCGCGCTAACGCACACGTCGAAAGGAAGGGGGGGTCTGAAGTCTTACCGAACATTTATTGAAACATAGAACAATAGATCTTGCAATGACTATACTATATAAAGAATCATTTACTACAAATTTTGATTAAAGAATTGTCGGAGCATCACAGATTCTTATTGAGTCTTCAACCACATTTCCCGCAAACGTCGGCAGTCTACTAATTACCACGACACGTCTCGCATCTCAATTTCCGTTTCGTTAAATGAATTCTTCGGCTTTCTTTTTAATTACGCTACATGTTCTATACAACACTGGCAACAAACGCAACAAATGAACACGCGCAGCTCCTCGTTAACAGACAGCCGTTAATTCCACAATGAATTAATGAGGCCGCGAAAACAAGAACAAAGTTGCAATCAGCGATTAAAAATCATAATTCAAGTCGCACGCAGCGTGCGTGACTGGGCTCGGTAAATCTTTCAACACATCATCCGTGGAGGACGAGCAAATGCAACGCGCTCGAGCAAACGCGGCACACTCGTGCAGAGCGGAGTTACGTTTTAATAACGAGCGAGAAAAACAAATTCGGAGACGAAGTAGTTCTCGCACAGAGCCTTTGGCAAAAATCCGCGGCGCCGCGCCGAGCGAAAAGGTCAAGTGTCCAATGTATTTCTCCGGGGAATCGCGGGCAAGGTTGCGGTTGTAAAATTCAATAAAGCATTGCCGGGTCTCTCGTTTCACGAGATCTCTGCCCCCGTTTCTCTCTCTCTCTCTCTCTTTCCTCTCGTTCTCTGTTCTCCCTCTTTCGCTCGTAACGAATGACCGAGTTTCCGAGTGTCGCGATTGAACCGGTGTCGTTCGCTTTTGTTGCGCGGCCGAGCTTTTTCCCTGTAATTCCTCCCGGAGAAATAGGGTGCACGGAAGTCTGCGAAACGCGTCGTTTATGCGATTAACGAGCAGAAGGATCATCCTCGCGTCGTGAACCTTGGCGCGATTTTCCAAATTTTCGCTAAATTCCAGAAAACTGGAATTCTTTTCAAAGATTGTAGAAAGTGCCCTTGAGCCGAATTATATGGCCAATGGTTATTCGATTGGGCATCAAGAAAGAACATACTGTGCAAAATTTCAACCCTACATCTCGATCGGGAGGGTGGTTGTGGAGTAAAATAGATAAATCAGTTTTTAGTCTATTTTATCTAGTTGGAGAAAATTCTGAGACATTTCGAGCGCCCACATACATATTCTGCAATTTATTTCAGATTTTTAAATTGAAAATGCAGCTTGCAAAAAATCGGGAAAATTCCGATTTTGCATGGAAGTTCTAGATTGACCGCATCTATATTTTTAAAATTATGATATATGTATTGTTATAATTATCGTTCATGAACTTTTTCGGTTATCCGCGTGATAGTTACCCTTTAATTTCCACTTCTTGCACGAGATGATCTCGATAAAGATTAGATTAAATGTAAATAAAATTCTGTGTGATTGTTTAGCAGCTACTTTTGCTTCCGCAACATAAACATTACAGTTTTCCAAAGCTAGTTCGGAGCACCGGAAAGTCATTTACGCGGAAAAATTCATTAATAAACGGCGCGGAATCCCGCGGCAGCGTTAATGCGGCGATCCAGGGTTGAGCGTGAAGTTCGTCGGGGAATGAAATTCGAAAAAGGGAAAGCTGTTCGCTCGATACAGTCTGCTCAGCCGACGGTATAATTAGTCGGCGTTTCCGCAACGCCTCGCTGTTGGGGATAGCGACTAATTAAAGCCGATCCAGTAAATTACATTGTTCGATAACCAGACGCTCGTCACCTTATCTCCGACGAGTTCAAGAAGTTCCATCCCTCCGTCCCATGATCACGGTTTCCCGGATGCGTCTTTGATCCCTACTACTCGATAAGCTAACGCTGTTGCCGGGTAACAAATGCTGTTCCGATTCGAGACGTTTCGAAACCACGGCCTCCCCCTTGTCTTCGAAGAGTGCTTTTAGAAATGTCACGGGAATTTGTTTGCTGGGAAAGTGGATTTGTCAGCTGGTTTTTTTCGGCTTCTCCACCTGCCATACAGCTGGAGAAAATCAATACGATTGTAAAGTTCATGGATTTTTAATACGTTCATGACTGGACTGCGGATCTACGTGCAAAATAAAAATTTTCCAAGGCAGATAAAAATGTACAATAACTCCTCGACTTACGCGGATTATAAGCGAACCAGAAAACCAATTCTGAATTGTAAAATTCGTAGCAGTTTTGTTTTCGACTCGTCCATTTTTGCCATAAATGCATCAAATAAAGAGATCAGCATCGAAGAGAATCAAAATGAATTAAACATTAAAAGTTAGACCGTAAAAGGGTTAAATTAGAATTTCTATCAGAGTGTCGAGCGAATGAAAACAGTATCTGAAAAATATCATCAAATTGGCAGACTCCGCACATCCAGCGTTAACAAAAAAAAAGCTGAAACACAGATGTAAGTATCGTCATAAAAAATTGTCCGGCGTCCGAGCGGTGTTGCATCGGAAATGCCATTTCAAGCGTGCGAAAGTTTTCCGGTGTCACGGGTTTCAATTAAAACGTCGCCGAAACGGAAAAATGTTGATATCTCGTCATTTCGTTCAATGGCAATTGCGCGGCGAGGCCTGGAACGCACAGGGTTGAAATAGAATTTGCCAGCTCTCGGCCGAGCAGAAAATTATATTTTTTCGAAACCGGCCGCGCGTTCGCTTGCTCGCCACCGGTATAGTAAAAATTACAATTTAATCGCGGAACGCCCGCTGTCGCGTCGATTCCGACCCGCGTCACTTCCGCGATATTCCGAGCACTATAGCGTAGGGATGGTGCTTAACCCTCGCGCGGTCGTTCGCTTTAACACCAGAACTATCGCGCCCGTCACAGTGACGGATTTCAGAAATTTTTTTTTACACAATTCCAAAATATTAGATTTGTAAATAAAATTCGATTGTTAAATTTTAAAGAATACAGTTTTATTAATCAATTATATAGTGGCCATTCTTTTCTATATAATTTTGTTTACGTAACGCCTACAATCATCTGATATAAAAAATTGAAATAATTAAATTTGGCGAGTGGATGCTTCCGAAAAGCCAAAGTAGCGAACCATTTTTCTTATACTTAATTTCTCATACACAGTAACTTGAAGAAAAATATAAGGAACAGCTAGCTCCATAAATCCTATTTATGGAGCTAGGTTGTAATCGGTGAAGAAAAGGATGAACCCCTTCGGGACGCATAAATCAGAATGAAAAACGCAAGAGTTTATTTTGCAACGAAAATACGAACAGCGCTGCTATATTAAAACGCAACAATGAGCAAAGTTTGCGGTTCATTTGGTGGATAACGGTACATTATTTCCGAGCGTTAACGCGCGCAACGAAGGTAGAGAATCGCGCACTTAGACGTAGTAAAAATTTCGTGTGATTTAGGATTGACTGCTCCACCGGAAGCGTGCACGTTGGACGTCCAAAGTTATCGCGCGTTGCACGGAAAATGGTGTCGCCGGTGAGTCCCGCGGTCGCTGAAAAATAAAATGCGAAACGGGTAAGAAGGGTTCGGGGAACGGGATGAAAAAAGACGGAACGAATCCAGTTCTCGCGGCAATGCGATTCGTAATTGCGACGCGTTTCTCTGCTTTCTCCTTTTCCTGCGCACGGCCGCAGCCGGTTCAAAAAGAAACCGAGAACCTGGCCGCGGCGCATGCCTGACCTTTCGTACGCGTCCGTATACGCGGCTAGATAATTTGTAACGCGGTTTTGCCGGTCGGACACGGCAAAAACCAACCACCGGAGCAAACGGGCTGGCGGAGGGGCCAAGAGGAGAGCTGGACATCTTTTTCTTCCGTTTGGCCGGCTTTGCACGTACGGAAAGTTGCGGCAGGTTCCCTCCGCGTCGCGGTGCACCTTCATAGTCGTCCATTTTAATCTCGCTCGCAATGTTCTTTATCGCTCGCTCACGGACGATCTTACCTTCCACGCTGCCGTCGATGCATGGACGAAATTATTAGGTTACTCCATACGAAATTTTTCTAAATAAAACGTATTGTGGAATTGAGTCGCATTAAGATCGTCCTTTTAAATCTGCACAAAACATTTTATGCGACAATACGACAAGACACCGCTTAAAACAACTGCGATCTAATTTTAACGACCCTGCTCATTCATTTACAAAATAACTACCCTATCGGGAAGTTAAATAAAGGCAAAAGTTGCTTTCCGAAGAAATCACGATTCTCCATTTAGCTCTCCGCCACAAAGGAACGTTGACAGAACATGCGCCACGAAATTGCCAATAGTTGCTCGAATTTCGTGGCAATAAATGGAGGGACTCGTTAGCGGCGAATGGAGTCTGTAATTCGACGATCAAGTTCGAATCGACCGGATGCTTTTGCCTTTCCATAATCGCCCTGCGGCTTTTACGATTTTACCGTGTACCCGGCAAGGAAAACAGACTATTGTTTCATCGTGGCCGGAAAATAGTTTCAGGTAGGATATTGCATCAGTCGTATGCAGGTTTACTTTGCGAATTGTTATACTGTTCGAATTTGAGCTGCGCGTGAACCTCTATTTGCATTTTCCGGCTGCACACGCGGAAAATGTTTTCGACGGTCGGGCGATCTCAAGATTATTCTTGTCCGTATTCGTCGAGAAACCATCCGCGAAATGTCTAATAAATTATTCTGTGCTCGATAGATTGTATATTTATTCATTACAGCTGGACTTAGTTTACATCGTGTTACAGAATACAGTTTGAATGACATTATTATTCAGCATATCCGGTTGGAGAAAGTAAAAACACGCAAACAAGCCCGAATGTTTTATCTGGCAAAAAACATATCGGTCGATTAACAGTAGTAACAATCTCCCTCTTAAGATTTTCCAAGTCATTATTTGCAAACCAAGAGATTCGATTAGAAACAAAAAACCGCTCAGAAACGGCGTTGCCCTTAAATGAGCCTTCAATCCACAAAAATTTTATGAAATAATAGTTGCTTGGATTAAACATTAAATTGCACGAATTTTTTCTTGATGTCGAAGATATAAGGGTTGGTTTTCTCTTGAAAGCTAACCGATTTCAGGCACTGAAAGAGTTTGTATATTTATCGCATTGTTCTCTTTCAGACAAGTTCTATGCAAGCCTAGAAATAATTAACAATACCAATTAACAACTGATGGACCATTTTCCAAGCACATCGTGGCTCGACCCTCCATAGAGACTCGCGATAAGAATTCTAACGGGATCGTCTTGGAATGGAAAGGAGCAATAATCAAGTATCCTAACCGAACGCCGCGCCGCGCGCCGGGTCGCTTGAAACAAAAGGTCGTAGAACTGGCGCGCGTTCCGTGAACCCGTGGCGAGAGTGACCATCGAAAAATGAATCCAAGACACACCGAGAGGCGGGTAGTCAGCAAATCGTTCGGGTCCGAACGTTCCTCGTGACTCGACACGTTTCGCCGGGTAGCCGGCGAGCTGACCGCGAGACGATATTGAAATTATGCGCGCAATGCCCGCGGCGGCAGCGCACAAAAGGCACCGGGCTCCTTGGGCATAAATCGCCGGGTCGAAATTCCTGGGGGCACCGACCAGTCGGCGATACACACGCCTCGGAGTCCTGGAAACGCGCGAGGCCTCCGGAGGATTGTGGCTTCCACCGCAGCCCGAGGATGGAGAAGATCGCGGGCCAGCAGAATGGCTCAGAATCAAGATTACAAATTTATGAGGGAGCCTCTTAGCGCTCTCCGAGCTCTCACCCTCTGTTCCGTGTTGAGAGGAGGACGGCTACTATACTACCATCGAAGTCTCTCTATGATGGTCGGAGACCGCTTCATTGTCAGTGGCGGATTTACCGATAGCCTGAGGAGCTGGGACGAGAGACAATTCTCGAAAATTCATGAATAGACTGCGGATTTTTATGCATTTATGGCATCTGAAAATTTTCAACTATTCCTGGAATGTAAAATTCGATAGAATTTGGTACTATCTTTATTTATTCCAGATCTACAAAGACTACCGCTTTCTTAAAATTCACCTACAAAACTTGACAATTGCATAAACATCCTCAGTCTACTCGTGATCACTCTGTCTACAAACCTCATTTCTGACTGTAAAGTAATTTTTTTAAAAATTCCACAACTTAGAAGTGCTAATTTTCCGTTAACTACGTTCTTATTATTATGGTCGTTGTTATGGTCTTTTTTTGTATTTTTAGAATTAGTTAAACACACCTAAAAAAATTAAGGTTCTCCTAGTTTTCATGAAACAGTGTTACCTCTAAAGCAATTCGTGCAGAGTGCGTTCCGTTAGTTGAAGACAGTTTGATAGTCGGCCGACTATGGTAGTTTCCCCGGGCCATTGCCATTCGCTGAAGCGGTTGCCGAAGATGCCTATCAACATCTGTCGGTCGTTTTCGACGGATAGAACAATGATGGCCCTCCGGCTGCGCTTCTCTTCTCGACTGACCTAATGGCGGAGAAAATTGTTGGCCTCTACCGTTGAATGGCGATGTTCCCGCGTAGTTGTTACAACCGTATCGCACCTAGAGCTGACACCTATTGTGGTAGCAACGAATGATGGATGGGCCCTATTGGACACCAGTAATTTCGTTAAACCGACAGAATAGACGGGGAGTTGGAGAGCTCTCATTGTCGCGACGCCACCCGCGTCCGGCGGCCAACTGCTTTATGTTAGCATTTAAAAGGTCAAAACGTCGGAAATTATATTCGTCTTTGTTGGTCCGCGTATGGAGAATTCATGAGCAAGAGAATTCTGTGCAGAGCTCCGACAATGTTCGAGAGTCGGTTCTTTGAGCGATTGTGTAGCAGATGGTGTGGTGGGACGATGAAAATTTCAGCGAGCCTTTTATGTGTTTTCCGTGGCGCTACACGCCGCTGCGCGAAGTCATTTCGCGGAAATGGAATCGCTCGTTTCTACAACATTCCATTCCGCGGCCGTTAATTGAGGCAGCATAAGCCAATGCTCATGATTAACTGAAATATTGCGTACTCGGGCCGCGGGGGATAGCCGCCGTCCGCGCTCGTCGCGAGTTTCAACGGAGCCGTTTCATTCGGATATTTATTCTGATTCGGTCGTCTAAATGTAACCTGATTTCGTTGAAATGAAACTCAAGGCATGATTATCAGCGGAACTAATTTTCACCGGGCGCGGCGCAACGTTTGAATATTGCACGCTCTTTCAACAGAACTTTATCGCCCGGATCGATGTAATTTCAGCACGGAAGCGCGAAAACCAGCAATTCCCCGGTAATACAAATCAGCCGAGTTATCGTTACACGCCGAGACTAATGGAGCCCCGGGCGATTCTAATGTAACGGCAGGCGGCGGCGGTGGCTGTCTCGTTGTTTTCAGTGTCGCTCGGAAACGTCTATTTTTCAACTGGAACACGAGCACGTTCCAGCACCGTGTCACGTCGCTTCGTGCTTGTCCATCTCTCGCTCTCTCTCTCTCTCTTTGGCTGTTCGCAGTTGACTGAAATCCAAAACCGGAACCAATTAAAACAGTTCGGACCACGTCACGCGAAGTTTCACTGTTTTAGCGGCATCCGAACGATGTCCAACCGCGCGCAGCTCCCTCTATTTGCATACCGTTCGCAACGCACGCGAATATTTTCCGGTATTTCCACACCGGGCGATAATCCGCGAACAATTACACCAGTTTACGTTTGTCGCCCGGCGCGATTAAATAGACTCGATGCCGCCTGAAATAAGTTTCTGATATTCTGTCGCGGTTTGGGTTGTTGTTTGCTCGCGCACCGATCGCGGGAAAATATTCTCGCCGTGGATGAAATGCAGTGTTTAGTGAAATATTTTTACAGTAAAGTCGCGATCTAGCTCCCATCGCCTGTTCCGAGCAGAGACAGAGACCGTGTAGGGAAACTATTTTTTTTATGACTGCGTCGACCGCGTGGAAAGTACAAAGGATGCAAAAAGTAGAAAAGGACAGCATGTTTTTGGCCCTTTGCAGGGATGCCTCCCCAGTGGAACGGGTAGGCGAAGCAGTATCTTGTCGGAGCAGTATGGAATTCTGAATATGTATACGCATTCGTTTTTGCAAGGATTTCTCGACGGTTTCGAGAATCGTAAGAGTTCTGTGCAGAGATGTCACCGAGTAGTTGGCAGTTTAGCAGTCTTTTAAAATGGTAATGAATAATTTACCTGGACAGGTAAGCGGTTTGGTTACGGAAGGCTGCGACGGAAAGTATGTTTGACATAAATCTTGCCATTCCCGATCGAAGATTCCATCCGTTGGTAATAGCGTTGCTCGCCTGACAGCGCAAACCCACGGTCGAATCAGCGAACAATCGCGCTGATGGGCACGAACGAGGCGAGCGTGCACGCGACAGAGTGTTCCCGTCAGGCAAGATGAAGTCGTTAATCTACTCGAGGGGTCAAATTGAAGGTCCCGTTGTAATAGTTGTAATGACTGGCCGAATCGGGGAAGATCCGCAGAATTGTCCGGTGTGCGCGCGTCTTCCCGGGGTCGGGGTCTTGTTAGCTTCGCCACCGGGGTCAAAGATAAAGCAAACAGAAAAGAATCCTCGTGACAGGGGCACCGTGTAACCACGTGAGTAAGCAGAGCCAAGTGTATGCTGACTCGACATCGACCAATCCCGTGGTACGTTTCCTCTGCATTTCGTTCTTGGGAACAATCGCTGGAAAAATCCTCGGATACTTGTAAACAAGAACACGCACGGTCGAACCTCGATAACTTGAACCTTTAAAGCGGAAACCTCTGTGAGGCAACCATTTTATTTGCTCCCTTAGCCTCCGCTGCGGAAACCTCCATAAGTGAAAATAAACTTAGATTTGTTTGGGTATTATAGTTAAAATAACATTGCGAGGGTTTAAGGGGATAGTCTCGTTGCAAGGGTGCGGGATCCGGCTTCTCATTTGTCGATAATGTAAAAATGGAGGTTTCCACTCCAAAACTGATGCGTCCCGTGATTGTGCCTTTATTACCGAGAATTACGTTTTTACCAAACGACTCAAATGACCATACCCTAAAGGACTCTCAACTTTTTAGGAAACTGTTAGGAAACTAACAGGATATGCTAGATATACCCACGAATTTTTGATAACCAAACATAATTCACCGGAGTGTACAACATGCGCCGTGATCGACAGCATCCAACATGACTTACTCGTATTTCCTAGATTCTCTGCACAACGTACCAGTTTTGCCAAGAAAAATGATCTCAAGACAAATCTAGGAGAAAACAACATTAGAAACGTCCTCCTTTTTTTTAAATCCATCGATTTATATAAACTATTGTAAATTCACCTTTCTATCAAACACTTTTAATTGTAAATTATGTGGTCACTAATGACCTAGCTGTTAATGCGACCACATTAAAATAAACAATAAATAAAAATAGTCAACAGCACAAAATAAAAGATTTCTATTTATAGCGCTTTCGATTACTGAAAAACCAATGTTTGCATTATCGAGAAATGAGAACAACCCGCTTAAATGGAGAACGATCATTCTATTTGATTTCTAGACTCTAATTATATCCAGAGTTCGGTTAATGTTGCAATTCGAACGAGTATTTTAAAAAACATTACCGAACCATTTGGACAGAAACGAGAGAAACTTTCCGGTCCCGAACTCCCCCGTTATGCGGAGAACGATTTATGTGTTCCTGTGTATGAACGGTGCCAGCGTAACCGCCTAATATCTATGAACAGTGTTGATTTCGGCTAACTTTCTGGAATCCTGGATAGTTAGCGAGAGTTCCCGATGCACGAGAGGCACGTTATTCGACGATCCACCGGTGAATTCGAGGTCGGTGCATCAAAAACAGATTCCGATCTCCGTGGCGCGTTGCGGCAGCCAGTTTATGAATTTTTGAAAGCGACCCGCTGCTCTCCGACTCTCTCCCCCACCTCTACCACCCCTCCATCCCGCCATTCTACTCACGAGACATTTCGCGGGGGACTCTGAAAAATTATGAATTATTCATGGAGCTTTATTATCGTTACAGAGCCACTGTTTCCAGAGTAACTCTATACCGTGCGCGGCCCGGACACGGCCGCGACGCCCGGCTTCCTTCGAATTCAATATGGATTCTGTTCTCCGGTGACGTAGCCGGTCTAAGGTTTCGCTCTGCCTCGGATCTTCTTATTCCTCATGGGCCTCGTCCCGCTATAGACATCGCAGCTCGAGATCGCTCAGCTCCCAGCCACGCGGATCGATCCGAAATTTGCGATTACACAGGGTGTTCCTCCTAAATAATGATGTTCATCTCAAATAATGAACGTGACCAGTTCTAGATTTTTCATTTTAGAATTATTGAAATTAACAAAATTCTTTCGTGGTAAATGATTAAATAAATGTATTTATAATAGCGGAGATATTATAATATGAACCGCACAAACTTTTAATTACTTTAATTTTGTCATTTTTTTAAGGTAACATGCACCGGCTACTCTTGCAGGTAGACATGTGCCTCGTACGTGAATCAGCAACGAAGATTCTGCGAAAAGCAACGCGCACGCGCTGCAATAAATCGGTTGCCGCGGTGCGGAAGGTGCGGCGCGTTAATTACGAGCGGCCGTATCTTAGATTTACACCGTAAGAATAAGCCATCATCGGACCCGGGTACTTAACAGTTACGTGCCGAATAAAACGGGTACATCGTTTCGGTATTTCGTGGCGATAAATCATTCGGTCCGATATAAAACTCGCGGTCTCGCGAGAGAGACGTAGCTCGGGTTTACACTGAAAAATCGCCCGCTCTTAATTCCCGCCGACATTTAAAGGAACCCACTTAATTTCTCGTAATGGCCAATCATGGTTATTTATACGCACATTTATGCGCGGCCCATCCGATGGAGAAGTCATAAATGACCGTCGCCGACGAACGCGAACGTACGAAATTTTCATTCTGCCGGCGGCGCGCGCGCCTTACCGCGATCAATAGTTAATATAAATGCGACGTAATGAATAAAACTGGCCGACCCGGCGAGACCGGGGGGGATCCAGCCGCTCAATCAAAGTGAGTAATTAACCATTTCGGCGTAGCCATGGCTCGATGAAACACCGGGAACGTAATTAAGTGTTGGCCGCTCGCGTCTCGAAAGAACGCTCGGCTTTCTACCTGAATTTGTTGTCCGCTTGTCTCATCTCTGATTCAATTAATTGCGCCCGACAGGTGAGAACTTAGGACTTTCACAGTTAAAAGATAGTTAATCGCTTTTACGATCCTGGAAAACAATCTTGATTACAGGCTCGTCGTTCCTCGAACAGCTCCCTGAACGATAACGTACTTAATTGCTTTTATAAAAGAATATTTACTCATCAAAAAAATTGAAGGGGAAAAATTACGACAGCTTCGTCGAACATGTTATGGATTTAAACGTCCTCGCGAAGCTTGAAAAATTTTTGTCGTGACTTATATTACCGCGTACATAAAGATTGACTCTTTACAACGACCCCATAAAAGTTGATGTACGATTTTTCATTGGCATTTTATTCCGCTTTGAATGGAAAACGTGCAGTCGGCCTTAGAATAAGCCAAGGTGCACCGTGAGGAGCTTGCATGATCGGACTTACCCTTTGCGTGTGACTCGAATCCATACTATATTTTTGTCACGATGCATAAAAGTGTAGTATTTTTCGTTAAAAATACTAATTGAGACTCGTATGAGAATTCTACGAGTTCTTATTCGTCTTTCGTGTCAAGTTGATCGCCAACGTCAACAATCAAATCGATGATTTACCTTTCCAATATTTCGCTCTATTGTCTATTAGTATACACAGCCAGCAATTCACCGTCAATGGACAAATTGGATTGGTAAAAGAAAGACGTGCAGCTGGTAAAAGGGTATCATACCATCGACACCGTGTGTTCACAAGGTTATAGCCGTATCAGATGCATCGCCGGTTATTGTTATTGCATTTTTCTGCCGGACCGTGGTGAGAAATTGCTGGCAAACCTTCGGTTATCCGATCCATCGTACAGATTAGCTGGCGGAGCGGAGCTTTCACCGTATCCGAGCAAAAAGCGACTCGCGAAATCGTTCTGAATAGATTCCGGCGAGCGCCGCGAAATTTATTCGGCCGGTCACGCGAACGGGGCACTGCTATACCAACGAACCGAAATGTTCCGCGAGTATTATGGTTCCCTCGGAGTTGGAAATCGTTTACGACGCTTAATTCGCATGTCCACCGGAAGACCGTTAACTCCGGGGCAGGCTCGGGCCAGGTTTCTCTTCAATTTCCAATTTTCATATCGCCTTTGCGGATCGCCGGCCTCGCAAGAAACCGAGCGCCGATAGAAAAAGATAGTGGGCGGTGGGTGTACACGTACTTACACGAGATTCGATATCGACGCCCTGAACGCGGTTCGGCAATCAAAGAACGGTACTCGGGGGTCACCGGTGATCGGCACTAAGTCATCGAGGGAAAACCAGGCCGGATATGCAATTATCAAGATCGCTCGAGTAATTCTGATTTCGAAATTATCGCCGCATTTTCTTGCGAAAACTGAGAACCACGATATTGTCAAAAATGAACCGTTAGATGTTATGTCAACATTATACATAATTCATTCAGTGTTAATATCCTTTTCATTTAAATATCTTGAAACAAGAAATATGTATATATATATATATATATATATATATATATATATATATATATATATCTTTTATCGCTTATATTTGTTGTTAATAAAGAACGGTTAATGTTTTCGGCGCACGGTTTGATCGTTTATTATTTCTTACAAAGCACTTTTGCAAATTATCAAGTTAAATCGACGTTTCGATCTTTGTTTAGATCATTTTCAGGATTTATTTGAATTGCGTCTGTAAAACACATATAATATACAATTTTCAAACACTTTTGTAAGCTTAATTATACGGAATGCTGTTTGGAACAATTATGTGTATGACTTAAACCACTTTCATAATTATGTGAACCTATAAAGAGTTAAGGATCAGCTTCTTGAATGATACATAAAAAACGAGAGAAGTTGCCTGTCAGATCGATATTGCGGAATCCAGACAATAAGGTTGTTGATAAGAAGAAAGAAGAGATCAGATCCTCTCGAACCATTGAAACGAGAACGCACATCAACGATCACACATTTATCTGCTGTTAACTGTTGTATATTCAATAAATATTTGTTACTGTTTGTAATAATGTGTCCATCGGCAAGACAGCGCCGAAGTCACTGCAACAATATATAAAGTCACATAAATTTTGGAAATATCTTTTCCGATCGTTTCCTTTCTCCCGGACGACCCGCGGAGGAAACAGTGAACGAAGTCGCAAGTGTTGTCGTATGTTTCTGTAAATGGGGCCCCATCGCGCAGCCAGCGGGCTGACAATAAAGAAATCTGGAGTCCCGGAGGAAAATCCTGAGAATAATCTGGCTGTAAGTTGGCCGGCAGCCTAGGTGTCGGGATATTCCCATCGGTGGTCTCTCCCCGGCCCAGTGGCCAATTATTATCTCCCCTGGGCCGGATGCCAGCCGAAAGAAAACCACTTACGTGACACGCTAATAATAGGTCCTCGTGCACCGGATTACGCGGAGCTTTTGTTCATTAGCGTACCATTTCGGTTTAATTGACACCTCTGACCCGGGGGCGGCGACCCATGGGCAAGTAATGGATATCCTCATCACTTTGTGGACGCAGGCAACGGTGGTCTGCGCCAAAACCGATCAACCGGATGTGATCTTCCTTTCCCCAACCTTCGACTATCAAACCCGAACTATTTTTACCGCACGATGAAAGTCTGGCCCGACAGATTATTTAAAACCATCGACTATTTTTAACCGCGATCGTGAAAGTACGGCTGATCAAGCTTCGTGTTGTTAAGTGATTGTGCTTCAGCAGATTTTAAACGAGAACCACACGTTCGAATCGGGTTCTCGTTGTGTACGGTTTTACCTGTGAATGCAATCAATGCGATCATTATAAGCGCATCTGTATTAGCGGAGCGTACGTTAATTAGTTAATGCTTGTGCAGCATGGGGTTCATTCGTGACATGATTGCCGATGAATAGACAGGACGATAGGGCGTAGATAAGACAGTTTAAACGAACGATGCGGGTTGTTGACCCTACTTTACTAATTGAAGGCTAAATCATTCATCAGTCTGTGGCGGCTATCTCCTGCGGTCCCCAGCAGATAGACAATTATACAACACCTTCCCTCTACCGCCTGACCTGTCACGGATCTGCACATATACTGCCTTTAGATCTCAACTGTTAAATATAAGCATCACTTTCCGAATTATTCCCCTAGTGCGTGTCATTAATCGAATCTGTTCTCTCTGTTGCAGGTAAGCTTCGTGGATCTTCTTCAACGAGGATTGCTCTCTATCTTCGCGGGTGAATATTGACTTCACGATCGGTGTCAACGAGTCATATGTACAATTTAAGTACAGGCTTGCCAGCTTGATTTTTCTCATAAACGCATAAAATCCGCAGTGGACATATTAAGTGTCCCCAAACTGCGGTTTAAGAAGCCGCGTGTCTTTTGCTGCGACTACTTGGACATCCGCAATCAAGCTCCTCGTATGCGAGATGAGTTTCGCAAGAAACTGGAACGACGGGAATTATTTCGTATATTTCTCGGGTCTGGTCTACTTTTCGCTTGTCCGAAAGACAATTTCTCAGCGCGAATAAAAATCCTGTCTTTTTGCCGGGCAAAGAAATCGACGGACATAATTTTTCCCGGCGAAAATAACGCGATAGCTTTAATATCTGGACCATCGGTAACCGTTGTCAGAAAGGACGGAGGGAAGAGAGTGTGTCCGAGAGAAGCCCGGAGCAGCAGTCGCGCGAAATTGTATCGATGCCCGGAGTGGTCCATTAACAAATTAATACAGCGAGATCCGGTAATATATTCATGTAAGACGGTGCTGCTGATATTTTTTCCATCATCGAGTGGTCCCTTTTGCTTCGGCCGGTTTTCGCCCGAAATCGCGCGCTCGCGCACACCGCTTAATCACCGTAATCTCTTCGCCGGATTATTAACCCCCTCGGGAAAAGAAGCGCATTACCGGGGCACACCGAGCAAAAACCAGTCTACTTTCTCGTCCACCTTTTCATCTCCTCCCACCCCGTAACCCCTCTTCTTTCTTTCTTTCGTGTAGAAAACCGATCGATTCGCGCGTGAAACCAATTGTGCTCGACGATCTTGCCAGTCATCCGGGCCCACCGTTCTTCTCGCTTCTTTCTTTTTCCCGTGAGAAAAAATAATGAGCCAATTTCGTAGCCGACCTGGCGGCGTTGACGCAACGGCGCCGGGAATTTAATCGCTTTCACTCTTGTTCGACCACGTCCGAGTTCCTTTTTTCGACGGCGAAAGTCTAGCGGGGAATAATAACCGGGGACAAAGGCACGCCGAGGAAATGCTCTCGGCTCGAACTGATCGCGAGATGACGGTGCATCTGCATTGTGCCCTCTTCGAGTTGTATACCAAGAAATTTGTCTTCTTCGAGGCAACGTTTCGCTCCCGGAAAAATGGATTTGCGCGTGCTATTGTTTGTTGACATTCAATTTCTTTTATGTGACTCGGAATATATCGGAGATGGGCGTTAGCAAATGTACACTGGCACTTTTTGAAGAAAACTATTCTCTATTTCATGACGGATTAGATTAGACGCTCCACATTCCTGTTCTTGAAACGAAATATCAAATGGGATACTTTAAAATCTTTGTTTAGAAACGATTCGAAGATAGTTTCATCTGTACTTCGTAATCTCTGTTTATTATTACGATTCGGAAATTATTGATCATTTTTGACAACGAACGATAAGTTCATTAAGCTGGTAACCTACTGATAATGCAACAGGATATATGTCCAAAGGTCGTAATTGCATTAATTCAGTTGAATTGTCTTCTTAACAAGGGATCTCATGTTCAGTGAATTGATTTTCATCTCTGTCCGACGTTTGTACAATAATTGTTGTACGAGACTCTGCACAGATAATCACAGATTATTTATGATCGAACGCATTAAACGCGTACTCGCTTACAGCGATGAATATTTTAACCATATTATCTCGTTTCCTTATTATAATATTCAGAATTGTACGCGATATTATTCAGGATAATACGCGAAGTGCTAATAACTCATATCAACATATTAATCTTTTTCTATATATTTCAAAACCCCGTTGCTAGAAGGGGGTCTCTCAATAATTTATAATCGGATTACAAATCATAAATCTACCAGCTCTACAGCATCGAACACAAAATATTACGTCGTAAAATTGTAAAAGGACAAACCTGTAGTAGCAGGGACACCGTAACTTTTCGTGTTACATTATATCACGCTTACAGGAAATAATTGCAATTAAATGTAGACTCCAGTCATGAACAGAGACACACATATTTGTATGTATCTTGGAAAAATTATCGCTGTATTTTGAACACCACAGTAGCAAGAGGAGACCCCGCCTACTCAGAGTCCGACTCATTCGTGTTATCATTTGGACGAATGGATAAGAAACCGTGCTTGCCAAGCCCGAACGCCTACCGCCATAATTTTTCTCATCGCCAAGCCGGCCCAGTCACGAGCCAGGTCGCCGTTGCACGTGGGAATTGGGATAACTCGCCTTTATTACCGCGACGCCGGGGATTCTTTTGTTTCGCCGCGAAATTGCCTCCGCGTACGTGTACGACCAGCACGAAATATCCTCGGAGTGCATCCTCGAGGCCCGCCTCCGCTCCGCGAGCTTCCGGTTGAGACGCGGAGTCGCTGTCCGGGACGATTCGTCTTCCAGTTGATGAGAAAATGTCCTTTCCCTAGGACGAGGTTATCTCCTCGCTGCCAGAACCACTTTCGGGACACGAAATAACCTCGTCTCGTTGGCCCTTGAAGCGACGCGACGCGACGTGCTGCATTCGCGAAACAGACACGGGGAATCGCGACGTTGCAAAGCGTCCGCTACGTGGACACGAACAACTTCGCTCCGAGACGTATCTCTTAATTCTTTTAACCTCGGACCGGTCCTCGGTTAAGACAAAAATCGTCGGAGACGTGGATCTTGCGCAAGGATCTACGTCAAATCTTTGGGTTATAAACATTCTAGAAATTTGTTGGACAAGTTTGATAAATTCTCGGTTTCTTTATGCATTTCTAGTGACAAGTTTTCATTTTGTAACATCCTCTTTTTCTTTTAGAATTTTCTGGAAGACTCACAATTTTGCGGAAAGTCTTTTTTAACAAATCTGCACCGATCTAAAACGTGCAGAATCCTCTGTTATTAATTCTGTCATTGTTTATGCATTTCTAAAGAACAGTTTGCATTTTGTAATGTCGTCTGTGCCTTTTAGAATTTCTTGAGGACATTCACAGAAAATTCGGACGAGGTCTACGAATCGATCCACAAGCACCGTTCGCATGGTGGGCTCATGGAAATGAAATAACGACTTCCGAGGGCTCTCCAGCACTTTCTTTATCGTCCCAGGCCGGCCACGTAACACCGTTCGACGATGTAACTGGTTCAGGCCAGGGTATTAATCTTCTTTGCATATCGGATGGGAATTATCGAAGGACTCTCCCTCCCGGCCATGATATAGACCGCACTAGGGCACACGTCGAGATTTAATAGGCCGTTACATAAAGAAACTTCGTACTTAATATCTCCCGAGCGAGTGTATAACTCAATTAAAGGCTATTACGGGCGAGAATGTTTCATAGATCGGTATTATATTATTAAAAGTTCGGACAATGGATCGGACGATTTCATTCTTCCGTACGAGGCATTTCGCCTAAGAGGATTTACGATATTAAATTATATACCTCGCAGAAGTATCGAACTTTCCAACAGTCACGTTTCAGAGAATGTTTAATTTTAAATTCCCTGGAAATCATATTCTTCTTTCAGAATATTTTGTTCTTTTTCTAGTTGAGCACTAACGAGTCAGACTCGTCGTGAAGAATTTAACAAAGTCTATGAAATATGAATGATACGCGTTTCTTTTTCGATGAAATCAAATTTGATTCGTTTGTAATTGATATTTAGTTTAGGAATGTTTACAGTGCTCATTGAAGTTGGAGAGTTAGTTTCAGAAAGTTAACACGACCCCTTCAAGATTCCGACTCCCAGTGATTGCCAGTTAACGAAACGCGTTTTCGTAATACGATTACGCTTCTCGTATTTACATAAAGGCGATTAGTATGCATATAGTCCAGGAAATTGACGTGACCGTCGCACGCATAGCACTAATAAATGGCCAAACTTGATCTAATTATCCGAAGTTGTAGCGTATTGACATGTGCATCGAAACGACCGCGCTCGCGCGAACGCTAATTTCAATTCTCTACTCCGACACGTAATTGCATCTATTTGCTTACGCTCGATTGCCCCGTGGCGTTCGTCGCAGTCGTTCATTCGTTCGTTTGGTCGTCACCGGGATTCGAGCGACAGTCAAAATGGGCGGAGATTGGGTCTGTCGATGATGGCCACCGTACCGATTTTCCCCATAGCATGTTCTACACGATCTGTGAACTAGATCTACAACCGTGTTCCTTTAGAAAATAGAAATAGCCCAGCATCAATCAAAGAAAGAAATTGAAGTGTAAAAATACAAGCATCCACTAAATATTAACACTTATGTAGCCAATGAAAATGTACAGATTATTTAAAACCTTTTGTATTTAACATATTTCCACAAATTCTCATTTTGAGACTACAAATTAATATATTAGCGAACAAAGATTGGACGCGAGAGATTTTGTAATATTCTTAGAGGAAGATGATAAAACATCCACAACATAACAAGGTAAACTCTTATTTCTGGAAAATTGTGAGAATTTGACACGAGGGTTAATTTTGTTCAGGGTTAATATATAATATACAATAAATATAAGCATCCACTAAATATTAGAAACGAGAATGATCGGTAATAAAAAATCATTTGAGCATCATAGGACGAAGTTAGCCGGCATCATTGAGCAGGGAGCACAAACAGTGAATAGATGCGCGAAATAATTGTGACGGTGGGAAATTCGCAAGCAAATCCCGAAACGTGCGAAAATCTCCTGTATCGGTTTGATCGTCGGTTTTCATGCTCCATTAAGCGACACGGCCATTGAACAATTCTCACATTTTTACGCGCAGCTGTACATAATTAATACCGGTTAATAATTTCCAGCGGCGACGATTAATTTTCCGGGCGAAATCGCGTATCGATTAATTTCCGGCCGGCACCGGGTCCGCGGTGAGAGCGTTGCGCGACCCGCTCGTAAAACGCTGATGCAACACTCGATAATGATCGTAAATATTTAATCGCAAATATTTAACGCGATTCCCGGGATATCGGGGAGCCGCCGCGTCGATTGTTAGAAAATAATTATCGCGGGCACGCCCAGTTATTCGGGGCCCCCGTCCGTTTATCGACATATTATACCCACCGGTAACTGAAATTTCTCTGTCGGGCTTCTGTGTCTCGTTTTATCACCCTCGCATTGCCAAATCGAACAGAAAACATCCGATCGACCCGGAAAATTAAACATTTCGTCCGACCAAGAGTGTTATATATTATATTATTGCATCTCAGCAATGAAGCTACAATCAAGAGCAGTAATCTGCTTCGGGCACCATTTTTATTAGAGATCCCTATTTCACGTGTATTTAAAATCTAAATACAATTAAATGCAAAATAAAATTAAATAGATACAAAAATTAACTGAACTAATCCTATTAAGGTATTCCTCTAATGATCTCTAATTTCTACTAGTCAAAAGACACTTTTCGGATATTACATATAAATTAATTGAGATCGCAAACATACGAGCGAAATTATTCAATATATCTATTCCGTTGAATATACAGATAGAACCAACAATGTTGTTATTCTTATCGATCGTATGAATGTTAAATCAGGAAAATTAATTAATGTTAATTAAAAAACATATTAATGATTTCGGCGCAACGGTTCGATCAAATAAACAATTTGTACAATTGCTTTATAGTGTTTATTTGATTGAATCTTTCCACAGTGCGTCATGTAATCATTAATAATTTTCCTGATAGAACCAACAATATCCATAAAAAAAGTTATTTAATATCCATAAAACCGTGGAAGAATTATTGTTAAATAAATTGATTCGGACAGTGCATAGAGAAGGTATTAAAAGACACCTGACTCGGTGCCTAAAATCTATTTGCCGCGTTCAAAAGTGCAAGCGGAATCGGCGTGGAAGAAACTTGGGGAACGTCCGAGCGTTTTATAGCTCGGCAAACAGTGTGTCGCGCGAAATTTTCAAAAATCGATGGCGGCCACCGATAATGGAAGGAAACACGAACTTTTTCCGGCCGAACGGAGAAAACTCCGCGGTACATTAGGGGATGGTGATCGTGGGGGGACCATTCGCGAACGGTTACGCTCGTGAGGTTACGATAACATCGGGCTGGGGAGTTATCGTTCGTCGTTCCTCAAAGGCGCGGCAACACGATAGCCTTGGGTCTCCGACCGGGCCGGGCCGGGTTCTCCCGGCAGCATCGCGTCTTGTTGGCGGCTTTATGCATCAACCCCGTAACTGCGCCGCTAAGAGGGCCATTCTTGGCTGCATTACTTTTTGAAACTACACCATTCTTCCCCGGGACGGCGAAAAGCTCGTTCCCCCGCCGCAGCCGTTTCTCGGCCAACGATGTTATCGTTGTATACGACCCGCCCTTATTATCGACCTGACGCTTGTAAGGGCGTACCGTCGATTTCACCCGTCGTTGCAGGTTCTCACCGACCGCTAATGCCCAGCATTGTGCACGATTTAATGGGCGCACACACCGAACGCTGTGTGAATAAGGTAACTGATTGTGATAGATTTACTTCCTCATCTTCACGCGTCTCTTCCTTGTATCTGTCTCGGTATCTGTTTCTACAAAATCGAAAGAGTAACTTTTACGATCTTTTTTCTCGAAGACTGAAGGACCTATTTGAGAAAATTTTTTTGCGTTTCAAATAGCGTAGTTTGAAAAACGTCTGATAATTTTTTTACTTAGCAATATATAGCGATTGCATTAAATACGCGATTATTTGTGATCGTAGAATAGTTATATATTTTGAATATTCTGATACGAAAAGTCCTATTGTGTTCGCAAATGAGCGTATAAAATGAGCGCGCGCTCGCGAGAAGAATTATATGCAAGGAATAATTTTCAGCTGATAGGGTTAAAGCCATGACAAACGATTCCGATCGCCATTGTGGTACTCGATTTAAATTTCATGAACGGAGAATACAGGAGGTACGGCTCCCAATAAACGTATCGAATAATTCTACGTATAAACCTTTATTAACCAAATCCGCGGCGGCGAGTAATATATCAAAACACCGCGAGCATCCCTTTTCATCGGTTTTTAGCTTGGGTTTCAATCTTCCATCGTAACGCTCATATAACCGTGCTTGCCTCTATCGGTCAGGGTGTTTACGATTCCGTGTACAGAGTCCGATTTGCAGAAAAATAATTGAATCGAAATCGGGATAAACAACGAGCAACAAGAGTGTATCACGTTCACCGAGATCCTACTGTACTCCGCAAATACCATACATTCTCCTCCGTTTATTCCCGGCTCGTGTTTCGCCATTTTAATTCCGCAACGTTCTGTAAACATTTTACCCTGTTATTTCGCTCCTTCCGGCGGTCGACCCAGGTAAATATTACCTCTCGTCGAACTACGAATTCGCTCGAGCAAATAAATCTTTTTCGCCTGCTGACTCAATTAGAACGGAGAAAGCAAAGAAGGAAACGAGACGACGATTCCGTCTCCCGAGCTACAGTCTGCTATAAACACGGACAGCACACGGCTGCTAACAAATGAAAACAAATTTATTTTATATTTTAGACTTGTATTCTCATGTAGAATCATCCCCTCCTCGTTTAAAGTCGTCTTTATGCAAAGTAAAAATTGTCTACCTGAATTGCAACAAACTGGAGTGAAATAGAAAATGATTTTCTTTCGTCTTTGTGCAAAAAAATTGACTACCTGAATTGCAACAAACTGGAGTGAAATAGGAAATGATTTTCTAGATAGGAATGATATTATAAACCCATCTCCACCTACATACCATCATCAATAGGAATGATAAAGAAATAGAAAATGAAATTATATTGTTCTTTACAGCAAAAGATTCTCTAGACTTTCCCGAATCCAGTGATGTGCAATAGTAATACGTTGTGATTGTGAAACATGTGTAAACAATCATTAAAGACGGAGAGAAACCACTTTTGCACACATTTTTGAGGATATTTTTCAATTCATATAAAAAAATAAGTGTCCAGCGAAAAATCGAATTATACCACGCGATAGAGCTGACTATTATCTTCAGTAATCACCCTTTCAACTTTCCAACGTCGACGTTTTTTTCGATCCAGAGAGCAAAATATCCGTGCCAGACACGGGTTGCCGCCAGTGACGCTCACCACTAGAGCGAGCGTTCTACGAGATACGGCGCCGCCGCGGTGTCTCTTCGTCTTTAATGATTGTTTAAACATGTTTAAACAATCACAATGTATTACTATTGCACATCACTGGATTCGGGAAAGTCTAGAAAATCTTTTGCTGTAAAGAACAATACAAGATCTTATATAATAACATCACAATATTTGTTCAAAGTCGAAGAATACGTCTTTTTTCAAATTCAAATTTCTCAAAAACTGTGCGTGTAGGGGGAAAATTAAGACCAGATTCGGAATCAGCGCGAAAAACTCTACAAGATTCACCCATGTTTTTATGGAAACATGAAAAAAGTTGAAATTTGTTGGACAGTGTAATCAATCGTTGACATACGTGTTTGTCACGGGCGTTCGTTTCGATCTGTCTTCTTTTTCCAATTCGTTGGCTATCGTAATTTTACAATTCTGTTGTTATTTTCGATTTTCTATTTTTATAAATTTAACTATATATAGGGTTGTCTGCTAATACGCATACATACACGCATTCAACCCCTATAAATGTGTTTATACTATTTCAAATTACACCTACTCACTTTTGTCATAAATGCATAAAATCCGCTGATTAGATGTCTACATGAGAAAGTCCATTTCTTGGTAAAACGTTCATCCGGCCCTCTGTGCGACGTTCCCTAGATCGCTCTCGTTCCCGGTCTCGTTTCTCATATATAATGAGCGTATCAAGTGAATCGTTCTAATTGCTGATCCGATTTAGTCCGATTATACCGGCAATTTAACTCGCGCATCGCTCGCACGGCCGAGGAACGTTCGTTTGTTTTGCACCTGCCAGGAATGACTAGCTGACACGGCCGCGTCACATTAAGCGCTGATTGCATTTTCTCGAGGGCCACGGTAATTAACGTTGTTTCGCGCCCATGAATCGCCCAATTTCGCCGACCGGAAATGGCGCACGGCCCTGTTCGTGCCTCCACCAGGCTCCCCGGCGAGAGCTCCGATTCGTTAACGTCGGAATACCTGCGCTGGCACAAATCCGAAGACGAGGGAGAAAAAAGGAGAAAAGAACACGTCCCGCTGCACAAATCAGTCGACGCGAATTTCGTTGGTCGTCGTAACGAGTCCCTTGCTTTCCGGATAATTAGTCCTGGGAAATGTATATGTTACACTGCTAGCTGATGAAATCGTTCGTTGGAAATATTTTTGTTAGACAGCTCTGTTAAATCGGAATTTGTATGCCTACTGTATGCCGAATAAAATAGTAATCATCGATACGATGTTCTTTTTAGATGAGGAAGTCGATCTGTGGTTACTGTGCCGGCAGGTACGTCACAGTTTCATTTGCAATCCAGTTGGAAAGGCTCGAAATATTCGAGCTATCAAGAATCATAGACGAGTGCACGACACTCTCCCAATAAATCTTGTCGATAGCCACGTCTCCGCAGCAAGTTTCCCGAGGTTTGATTCGCGAATTATCGAGAGACGTGTGACACTAACGAATATAACGATATCTAATCGACAGAATGCAATCTCCGCATCTATTTTATTGACATCTAGCCATCGGGACTGGAGGGAAGCTATGCAATTACTGTGGGACGAACGTCTGTTCCATTTATCGCATACAGGTTGCGCCGTGCGAATGAGGTCACCTTAATATCTTCCACGCGTATGAAAAAATCATTTCTATGTGGGACGAGCTTCAGATACATTGGAAATGTTCCCTGAATTAATACGAGTTTCATTGTTAAATGAAATGATATGATAAAGTTGTAGAGAATCTAATAATACATTTCTCATTAGAGAGGTTTATAATTTCACGTATGTGCCTATAATTATGAAACTAATTATTTCTTGTTTCGTGTGTTTAAAGGAATAGGATATTAACACGAAATTAATTCAGTATAATATTGAAATAAAATGATTGTTGAATTAATTTAATTTGAAATAACGCATACATTTATACATACATTTAATAGGATTCCATTTATATTTTGCACAACTGAGCATAGCAAAAAATAGGCGAGAAATTATCGTGATTCGTTAAACAGACCTAGTGTCGCAGAAATCAATGCAAATCCTTGTCAGGGCGGACAAAGCAACAGCCACTGTTGCTACTGATGAAGTTGCAGGATTGGAAAGAATCCGGGGTTCCTCTGCGAATTGCATTTCCCTCTCGAAGGGACCGGGCTCTATCGGTTCGGCGTGGACTCGATTACGAGGCCGGTGGGAAGACACGGGTAAAAAACTGGCCGGTGGGTATTGGCCCGTGAAAGCGAGCACGTTCTAGGCGACCCGCCGGACACCCGGCGGGTGAGAATACACGGCCGTTGCGGGCAGGAGCGTTCGGAACGCGGGCCGAATGAAGATTTAATTGAAACGGGCGTCGGGGTTACGTTGAGTCGTGTGTGTACCGCGACGGGTATCGATTAACCGATGGTGCCTCTGGCCGTCATCGCGCCACGGTCAACTTTTTTAATCAATTTCCTCGGCCGCTGGAAAAGGCCTCGATCGTCGCGTCGACGTCCTTTAGCCACGTTTTCGCACGCGCGCGCGCGCGTTTTCAGGCACGCGAGCTCGTGAATCCCTGCCCAATCAAGTCCGTTAATTACTGGCTAATCGGGGCCGCGCGTAACGCCGTTGCCAGCACCGCCACGGACGGTCCATTGGGTTAAGTGAGATAATTCAGCGACGCGACGTCACCGAAAGCCCGATAATTAAATCCTCTGCCGACCGTCGCGCGACCAACTACCCGGTGTCGACACGCGCGACCCGCGTCGCAGCTGAGAAATTAATAATACCCTGGCTCTTATCCTTCTTTGTGCACCGGACATCGGAGATCGGGAACCGCTTTTCATGATACAACACCCTATGTTATTCGACAATAGTTTGTATGAAAAGATTCCTAAAAATACAAGCAAAGTATAAATAGTAGGTATTTTATACAAGTTGTTTATTAAATTTGCGTATTCCTGGATGTACAGTCAGGGAGGTTTACTGTCTTCTTTGTCAATATGACTTGTCTCGAATGTCTTGGCAACAGCCATGGATTATAAACTATTATAGTTCGAAGATCGTTTTCCTGAATAGACTGGTTTACGATGCAGCACGTGAATGATAGGTACGAGAATGTTAGGTAGCACGGGGACGAACGCTCCGATTCACGTGGTCGCGAATTCATTTCACGCTCGCGTCCCTTTCCGCTCAACCGCGTCCGCCAGTGTGTTTTTCCTGTCCGATCAAAGTTTACTCTCTCGCCTAGCGGAAAAACCTCCGCCGGATTTGTCTTTCCCTGATTCAGCGACCAACACCTTTAGAGAACACGTAAACATCGCCTGGGAAATCGCTTTTTTCTTGTTGTTGCGACAAGCTTTCCTCTAGCCATGCAACTCCAGATAGCGTCCTTGGTAGCAGACGATCGATCAGCGACATAAATCCGATCCAGAAAATTAACCACGCTTGTACCACAAAATTTCTAAATGATTATCAAGTTTTATTCTTTTATCTGGAACTCTTGCCTCTTATCTCGTAATTGTGGAACAATCTCATTTTACAATTGTTCAGATAGTTTTCTGTTGGTGACGCCAAGCGAAATGGAAGATCTGTTGAAGGAAAAATTAGGATGATTCGTCCAGCACGATATTAAGAAAATTTTAATTCCAACCGGATCTTAAAAATAGATTATCCCGGGGATCGTCTGTGCTTATCGGATTACTCAGTGATAATCTAGACGGGATCCCCGATTAATCATCGCTCGCGTAGCACATTACACCGGACAGAAAATTTCCAATTTCAATAATCGCCAGAGTAAACTCGGCTGTCCGCGCAATTACCGAGAACACCGGGTTTCCGCGGGATGGCCATTCGTCACAGAAGCACGCTCTCAAAAAGAACGCTCGATGAGCTCGAAGGGCCGTCTCCCCTTGGCCAGCAAATTACCCCGGATCCCGGGGATCGTCGACTGATTATATACGATTCCCGCAAAGCACCTAACAAGGTCCAATTACACAGCGCGCGCCGCTGACACATTGCGAACGGCAACTTTAGATTTTCCAACGCGCGCCACCTGGATGATTAAAGAGCGTAAAACAGATCGCCGTGCTCGGGAGATCAACGTGGAACGTGGCGTCGTTTCGAAAAATTTCATTTAACCGTTTATCGCCGCTTACGCCTTCGAGCTTCCTACTAAATCACTTAGAAACGTATTAGTAAAAATATGCACTAATGACAGGATCCAAATCCCAAACTTGTATTTTCTCTATATTTTCAAAGTTTTTTTGCTGAAGGCATTATCGCACAACTTTGGGACTTTGATCTTGTCATTAGGGCGTCGAACCACAACAAATTCCGTGTGGGGCGTTTACGATTTTCAAAAAACAAAAAAATGTATTCTCGCTTCGGTAAAATAAGTACAGCGTACCGTATACTAATGTATCTGAAAAAATTGACAGCAAGGCTTATGACAACTCACTGTTCCAACTGTTATAAGAAAAAAGTTACTACAGAGAATTCTCTAACATCAGAATTGATGGGAGAGCAGATTCGATCCGTTCACGTGCCTGTACCCTTTCCAAGGTGGAAAATTGTCTTCTCTGCCGTTGGTGCGACGTTCTTGAGAAAAATCGAGCACCATGAAGCTCGACGGTGGATCTCGCGGAGTGGACACGTGGGCAGAGACGAAAACGGTGTCCTCTCCGGGGCCGGTTATTATTTGGGGCGACACTGGGAGAAACCTGCCACCGGGGTTGTATCCATTACCCGTTGAGGAAGTTTATTTGCGTCAACGGGGAACATTTTTCACGGTGGGGCCGACAGGGAACCGCGGGCGCGACGAGGTCGGACGATTCCCTCCTCTGTTCGGCGGACAATGGTGTCACGTTGCACAGTTTCATGCTCGTCGACCTGGTTTATTTTTCGTCGGTGGCATTCAATCATGGACGCGTCCCCGCTGCCGTTCCCCACCGTTCCTCTGCCTCGCTCGCTATTATGTCGCGGAAAATCGACGCTGCAAAAGTGATCCATAACGGCTGAAAGACGACACCGGACGGCTTTTTCCCTCTCGCCGACTCGCGTCTCTCTCATTATGCGCCCATTGAAACGCGCCACGCGTCCGAGTTTTCCAACGACAATCGATACCGCGCTGCGACGCGACCGAACGACACGCACGTGCTTACCTACACGCACAACCAACGTTCGCGCATATTTTTGCATAGGTTACACGAACGATGACAGCACCCTGTCCTGCCGAATTATTCGGCGATCGCCTGTCACGCAGACTATGACCCCTATTTTAGCGGCACACGATCCAGAACGCTTTTGTTTCGAAATGCGATGGAAATGAACGGTCCTGCGATTACACCGGGCCCTGCTTTCATAAGGGTGTGTTACAGTTTCATGGCTGATGGATGCAATTCGATGCAGATGAGGAGCCGATCCATTTTTGGAATCACTCCAGTTTATTCCGTTTCCGATTTTCAACCGTTAATTTACACGATACAATTTTCGTATCCTCCAATGAAATTTGAAAAGTGTTCATCCCTCCATAAATTCCATGTCTCATCTCCTAAAAATAATGGTTCGTGCGACAGGTTTGGGAATTTTTGAAAGAAAGTTGTCGAGTATTTCCATTCTAAACTTGTTACGTTTATTAATTAACACTCTAGGAGTACATCCGAATATTTTCAAGCGATAATAATTTTCTTTAGAATTACACTAGGAGCGATAAGATCGTTTCCTTCAGTGAGTTTGCAAAAATGAAATTGTTGCGGATCTTTATGCGTTTATGAAAAAATTGGTTGAGTAAAATACAAAACAGTACAAGGTTAGTAAAACTTAAGAATGTTGTAATATTGCTTTTTAATGTAATAATGTCATTAAGGGGTGAAATCAATTGTTGTTTTACTTCTGCTTCCCACAATCAACGCAGAACATTTGTATTTTACATGAAGATCCGCGGTCTACTCGCGACTGTAGAGACACTCGATCGTCTAGCAGTATAGACTCTAGCTTATCGGGTGTGTATTAGCTGAACGACTCACGGTCGAACCGGACCGAAAACGTCCACGGACATTTACGATTTCGCGTGCGAATCGTCGCTGGAGGGCATCCAATAATAAGTCGACGATGGAGAAGAAAAAAAGAAGCGACGTCGATGGCTAAAACATTGCGTCCCGTGTTCAGGGGATACGGCGGGATTTCGTTTCGCCAGATTTCAGCGGCTTATCCGGCAGAAGAAACACATCCCTCACGAGTAGTTTCTCAATGTTGGAACTCTGCCAGGAGTCCGGCCCGACGTACCTCGTTCGCAGTTTCGCGAGATATCGGTAAATCACCTGTCGGTCGGAATCATTCATTCGCGAATATCTCGATGCTCGGATCTCCCTTTCTAAAGTCGATCGTGTCCCATAAACTTCGCGTAAAACCCACGCGATCGGCCCGAGAGCCGTGTATTAATGCGAGTCGACGCTTCTCTCCTCTCGAGGGAAAAGTTGGCGAGTCTCTTTCGCTCTCGCGGACTCACCTTTAAAACCGCGGCCCCGAGACCTCGTGGCTCGCGATATTGAAAACCTCGGCTCTCTTGTCAGACGTCGAAACTGTACGCCTCGTTGAACTTTAAGCCCCCAGGAACATAATGGAACCGCTCGAGCGTGATTTCGAATATTCTCACCTTTATTTAGCACGTTAATAACGCGCGAGATACGTTCGAGTAACGGTGTTTGCAATAGAAAGCATCCGATACGTACCGGTCTTTGCACGAGCGCCGATAATGGCGCCGTAAAATCGAACCGAGCTCCCGCGGATTGACGCAAATGAACTTTGCGGAGAAGTAATCGACCGGCCGCGAAACGTTGCGTTCGGTGACATCATCGCGTTATGACAGCCGTCGCCGATCGCACGTTTTATTGCGAACCGTGCCCAACGACCGACGATATTTTTACGTTAGTTCTGGTTCGTTAGCGATCGAAAATCGCCGCGGCGGAAAATGTGAAACGTTTGAAACACGCGATTACTCCGAAACTGTCGGGTAGAGTTCACCTACAGCACTGGTTAACCTGAGTTATCAGTGAAATCGTATATCCTGCTTGATTTGTATCATTTTCTCCAGACATATGGCAAACATGTCCAATTTACTTTATGAAATTGGACTCTGTCGTTTAGAGAGCATGAATTCAGAAGGATCGCAGGGGGGGGGGGGGCTTCCATCGATCAAGAAGCGAACTGGAAAAATGTTTTCGACGCGCACCGTCAATTTGTAAAGTTGCTCTCCAACGAAATGTACAAAGTGGAGGAAAACCTTTCGCGAAAACGTCTGTGTAAGAGCAACCACTCTGCAGTTTATGCAATTTTTAAGGATTTGAAAATTTTCTACTTTTCGAATGCTCGTGCTATTGGATAGGAATCGCCTGATACGTCTGATCATGATCTGCTGATTGGATTAATTGGAGTGAAAATGAATAACAGGCGTTACAGTTGTAACTCGTAAACGTAATCCTGTGAACGAGTTAGTGGAAGAACTAGTTAAAACTTTCGAAGGCGAAGACACCGTGATCGCAGGATTATACCTCGCGGAACGAACGTTGGCTTCTGCGGATGAATTGTGCAGACGAGCGGAAACGAAGACTGGCTGCTCGCAGTCCTGCTCGCAGGATCCGAGCGACGCATTACCGAATCAATAAAAATCCATCTAACGGAGACGCTACCCATAATTACTTGCCGGCGCGTTTCAATGGACACTTTTTGCAGAATAATAACGGCGGGCAAGCGGTCACAATGAGTCGGTACATCGCCGGCAGCTTATCGGCGCACTCGCTCGCCGATCAAATATTAATTTCATGCCTGCATTATCCAGTAGCTCGAGGAAGAAAGCGAACCGAGCTCGCTCGCAGTAAATAAAGCGTGCAAAGTGTCGGCTTCGCTCGTCGCTTTTCGTCCGAAGTGTTCCATTCTTTTTTTCCCCCTTCGCTTCTACTCCCTGACCGACAATGAATCCCGGGGACGGGGTCGTGACCCGGGATAAAAAGAGAAACAGGCTCGGGAAAATATACGGCGAGTCCGAAGTTCGTTTAACGGCACCCGGAGAACTTCATCCGCCGCGCCGGCAGTTGCGTCGTCCTCCTCTTTGCGCCGTCGCTTGTTCCAACCCGGTTCTTTCCTCTTATTGCATTTCTAGCTTGCGTTCCTCTCTCTCTCTATACTTTTCTTTCTCTTTCCAATCTGTCCACGTCTCGCCACCTATTTCGTTGTCTCCGACTCGCCGGCAGCGTCGTCTAATTTCCGCCCCACGGCCCGAACCGATTCCTTTTTCCACCTCGCGATTTACAGCTCCGCGTGCCCGCGTGGAACTTCCATTCCTCAGCATACATCTGCTACGAAAAGGAAAATCTACCTCACCGATTGGCAGTTGGTCCACCAACAGAGGAACAAATATCGCACAACTAGGTTTCATTGTACAGTAAGTATCTGACTCAAAATATCGGTACTTGTCTGTGTGGTTCCGCCGGCAGATATAAACACCTCCAATCAAATGCATTGAAGATTACAGGTTATTTACACGATCTGTGCTTTGTACATACAATATGTATGTACCCACTTCTGAGTAAAATCTAAATAAACCAACTACGTTCATAGAATATTTATAACTCGTAAATTGGTGTAAACAAGAAAACACTTATCTTCGCTTCTGTCACGTATGTACTGATAAAGGAATTGGTTCGGAATTGGTTTCCTGACTCGCTTCTAAGGATCCGTATATAAGTCGAGGACTTACTGTACTCGGATTATTTAGTTTTGCAATGCTTCAAGAATACTTGGAAAATTTTTACAAAAATCTAGGTAGATGTGGTGGAAATGAACAATATTTATATTTTCAGTGGCACTGATCGCTGTTTCACGATTTGAATTTCGGAAAGTTTGGAGGAATTTTCGGGAAGAAAATAATCTTAATGGATTGTATGAATATGTTTTGGAGAAATCGTGTATAGATACGTTCTGTAAAGAATCAGAAGAATCTATACTATAACGAGTCTGTGTCATAAAGAAGGTTTTGTCCAGCTATGTTTATGTTTATCTTTATGTACGTCATGTCCCGGACAGCCGGACGGTTCCGACACTGCAAGGCTGTCTCAGGCGACCTTACGTCATCCTTTTCTACCCATATAGGGCGACGCTTTACCGGGCTGGTTGTTTACCTCCTAGCAATGATGCCAGAATCGGAGGAACCGAGGAACTTGCCCCTCCGGCTGGGCCCCCTACGCTTACTTCTACTGTATACGCGCTATACACGAATGTACCTCTACTCTGCCTGAGTGAGTTGCACGGTGAGTAGAGGTACGTTCGTGTGTAGCGCTTGCGCAGTAAAAGTAAGAGTGGGGGCCAGCCGGAGGGGCAAGTTCCTCGGTTCCTCCGATTTTGGCATCACTGCCTACTAATACGGGCTCAACTTTTTAGGCCCGAGTCGATATGTTGAGGCACCGTCTAGGATGGGATGTGAATCATTGAAGGTCGTACCGTCTATCTATTTGCTTTAGCTAAGGTGGTATGAACGACGGAGCAACCGACCTCCTCATGATAAACGCAGTGGCAATCCTGCGTGCATTGCCTCCCTTTTCCGAGCAAGGCTCAAACAGTGAACGCATCCAATTAGGTGTGTAAAAATTTCGCGTTCCTATTTGTCCAGCTAGCACCTCGAATCGCAGCACTGTGCGTCGGAGAGCACCCAGCACGCGCCTTTGACAGCTGACGGATTAAAGGCCAGGACCGCGACGAGTGAGGGAGAGAACTGGTCAGAACTCATTGAACAAACGTCGCGCCGGTGTGAATGACCTTGCCGCTTATTGCTCGCCGGTCCGGCGCAACGGGTTGACAGCGGATATGCAAATCCCGTTCATAGCCTGTCAGAGACTGTTCTTCCGTCCCGTTTCCTCCTCCGACCTCTCTCATCCCCGTCGTGCCACTGTTTCTTGCGCAGGCTGGCAGTGTTCGTAAGCCTCGGGAACCCGTTCTCCTTCGGGGCCGTTGTTACGCGAAAACGGGACCCGGACACAATACACATCGTCGTCGTCGTCGCCGAGAAACACTGAATCGTATCTTACCGTTCCCATTTTATCTGCGCCGACGATCTGCACCGGGAGAGTTAGATCGAGGGACGCATCCGAGATCTCCGATCTCTCGCGAAAGAGGAAGCGCGAGGCACCCGGCATTGTTACCACCCGGACATCGATACACCGCGCCATCGGTTATTTAAATCGACGGATTTCGTACGATATTTACATTTATATTGAACGCTGATTGGCCGAGACTGATCTTCGTTACCGGTGGGCAGACGACGCGAGGAGGATCTTGTTATTTGTGATTTACATTTCCTGCTCTATTGTAAATCGAAGACTGGTTTCTCTTCTTAGACGGTTGAGACGAGAACAATAACAGCTGCGAAAGCCGCTTGCTCCGAGCAGGGTTGCAGCGAAGTCGACGCGCTGGTTTCACCAATATTGTTTGACAATACTTGAAGTTCGCGGAACCTGCTCGAACTGGTATTGGTGTTTATCAACAATGATGTTGACTGGCACTTTACTTCGAAAGACGCGCGTATTCATTGGTTTCTATACATCTTTAGTAATTGCCAATTAGAGTGAAAAATTTTGGTTCTATTTGTCTTCTTTGCGCCTGTTCGATCAGTTATCAGGATACACTATTTCCTGATGTTTTTGTTCTTAACACGTAACCGAGCACCACGATAATAACAATAACGTCTTGCACTTTTCTTTTCCGTCGTCGATGGAATTCTTCGGGGTACGGAAGAACGGTGAAGCATGCTTTGGCAAACCGGCACCAGGACGCATAAATACATGCGGCATGCACCGCGGACGAAATTGGATCGAAGTTTCACGGAATTTCCATCGAAAGTTCCGCGACAGATACATCGTTGGCGGATTGTTTGCCGGTAGGTCCTCCCGCGTAAAACGTCGCGAGAGCAAGTTTCAGAACGTACGCGACTCCCGAGGGAAAGAATCCAATCGGAACAGATCGAACAAATCACCGGGCTCTGCTAGAAAATCATAGGAAGAATAGGGGCTCGAAAGAAGTAAGGGTGGAACTGGTACGAAAGCACAGTAACACCCCATACAACACACTATGGTGTGACTGTCACTGAGGCATCACTGCATATTCAATTATTTTATATCGAATAAATTGCTGAACATTTGAGTATTGCGCGAGTGAATTGCATCAGTTTAATTTGAGTAAAATGAAGAAGAATCAGATAGAATGGAAGTATTCTAGGACAGTAGAAATATATTAGTTTTCGTGTTAACCTTTCATTGCATGATTTTTTAAATTGGGATTAAAACATTGAAAGAATTGTATTTTATTTAAGGGAAAAATAATGAAAAAAATTAAAACAACATTTTCAGAAAAATAAACATAGTAAGAAAACACATTATTAGTTTACTGTATACCTGATTTGTTAACTGTATCAGATATGATACACTCTGCAGCGAAGGGTTAAAATAGATTTTCCTGCTTTTACGAAGAATAACTGTTAAATTCT
The DNA here is from genome assembly GCA_028455615.1 of Lasioglossum zephyrum. Taxonomy (NCBI): domain Eukaryota; kingdom Metazoa; phylum Arthropoda; class Insecta; order Hymenoptera; family Halictidae; genus Lasioglossum; species Lasioglossum zephyrum. Next base: position 16,666,264 of record CM052329.1, on the reverse strand, counting down.
ACCTTTTCGCAAAATCCCAGCAAGCACGGAGCGCGTCTGAGCTTTATGGGGTCCCGGAGTAATTTGTTATGGGGTCGGGAAACCGAAGAAAGAAGCGGAAAGTAGTGGCGCGCGTAAATTCATTCATGGAAAAGACACCGAGAGCGGCGAGAGGCTCGAGTCACGTCCGCCCACGTTTTCTCGTGCCATTCACGGGGAGCGACGCGCGTGAATGAAAACGCGCTTGCGTAGGTTCGGCCCGCGGCTTGTGCGTGCAGCTCTCGAACGAGAATACGCTCCGCGAGATTTGTTGCTCGCTGTCGGCTCCGAGGCCGACGCCACTCCGCTCCGAAGCGGAATGTCGCCGCGCGCCGAGCATTTCCTGCTTCTCATTAAATCATGGTGACTGGTAAGAACGTTTTTCCACGAGGAACAAATTGCTCGCCCGTATCTCGAAATTGTGGAACTACTAACCGCCGCGCGTTATTCGGGTAGAATCTATGGGAGAACGCTTCTTACCGTGCAAATTCCCATGATGTTTGTGCTGCTACGTGCTTACTTGGCAATTAACACTTTGGCCTACCTAGAAACCTTGTGATATCATGAAATACACTCCCGTCCATAAGTCACTGGACACGTAGTATGACTGACTCAACGCCTAGGTTAAACCCTTAGACATAGAAAGCTGAAATTTTGAACATAAATTTCTTTTCTGATCTATATGAGGAATAAGAAAAGATATTTCGAAATTCAACTTCTAAGGGAGTGAAAAGGGGTTGCAATATTTGTACGAGAAATATTTTATTTGTGGTCGGATTTGCTTAATGCTTGATCTTAATGCTCTTTGATATAATTAATCAAACACCTATTTCAGCATTTTAAATAATTCAACCCTTAAGGGGGTGAAAAGGTATTGCAACGTTTGTATGAGGAATATATTGTTCGTGGTCGGATTTGCTTGATACTTGGTCTTAATGCTCTTTGATATAATTAATCAAACACCTATTTCGGAATTTTAAATAATTCAACCCATAAGGGGGTGAAAACGGGTTGCAACGTTTGTATGAGGAATACATTATTCGTGGTCGGATTTACTTGATACTTGGTCTTAATGCTCTTTGATACTATCATAGGGATGAATGGGGGGTTAAAAGGTTTTATGGAGAAACAATATCAATTTTCGAGGGCATTAAACAGTTTCCTGTGCGAGCGAAATCGTGGGGAAAAGCTAGTCAAAGATAAAACAATAAAATCAAGCTGGAAGGTGGTTGTATTCTTTAATTACCATTTTGTTGAAGATAAGTATCTTGTATCACTTTAAAAGGTGTATAAAGCGCTATTGAAGTGATTACATGAAGTTTCCACCATTCGGTCGCACCTTAAAAACCGTGCTAAATCGAAATAAATTTAATCTGCTCGCGTTCACGAATTCCCGCATCAGTCACCTTTAGTGCCTGGCAGGTTTAGAGTCGAATCGAATTCGCGGGATTCTTGTGCGAAAAACTGTAGTTTCACTCAGATCCGAGGCTGAGTTCTCGGTAGGGGGACGTGTCTCGACTCGGTAACGTAGGATTGCCACTTTGCGCTTGGGGGTTGATCCACTTTCGCCCCTTAGATTCTCGTTTCCGTAGGCGCTGGTGCGGCGCCGCCTTGTCGTTTCCGTTGCTCGCTGGAGATACGGATGATCCGGTCCCGAGGGTGTGCGTCGATGTTCCCGGATCGAGCTTGGACAAAGAGTGAGCGATGGGGGTTTGGAGAGGAGGGTGGCTTATCGACTTTGCGAGACGTCGTCGCGGGGTAATGACGAACTGCTCCGTCGAGGCATACTTAGCTCGAAGATCACCGGCATCCTGGGCCTGGGGGGTTGGGTAATGTATCTCCGAGGAGTGTCTCGGGGGAGGTTCGCGGCGGAAACTGCGAAAGGGTGGCTGGTTGGTCGCCGGTTAAAGGTCGATTCATATTAGCCCTCGTTGAAAGGCGAAACTGCTGTACTCGCCCTCAGGTATTTGTTCTGAATCCGAGGAACGTTCTTTGGAAAAATAGACGTGGCCGTTGACGGATTGAACGGTGCTCGAGTTAGATTTTGAAGTTGTTAAGTTAGGTATTCAGAATTTATCTCGTATGAAAGAAAAGTCTCTACTGCTGCTGTCCCTTATATTTTTAAGGTTGCGGTCGAGATGCTAGTGTTGAACGGTTCGAGATCTTTTGAATTCTAATTTTCTGCATCGTGTCGCGTATTACGTCGGCTCGGATCCTATTCTATTGGCTGGCTGTAAACTGTAGGGTGTAACCTGTATGCGTTTTAAACCTGAAAATTTTGACAGCGAGAGGTGCACGATGCGAGGCCGTGGAAGCCTCAAATCTCTGATTACATTGCTCCTGTCTGAACCGAACCGGTGTCTAAACGGATAACATAAATCGATCTTAAAGAGACAGAGGACCAGCCTCTTTCCAGAGATCCGCGCACAACGTCCCGTTTACGCTGGCAAACCAGCCATGTAATGAAACCTCGCGGGACAGGGAACAAGGGAGTGGGAATACAGGGAGTTGCGAGAGGGCGTACGTAACGTAACGTGGGATTAGAGACGGGGAGAGGCAGCCGCGCGACGCAACGCGCTGTCACGGCAGATGTGTCAAAGCGTAATTGCAATTTGCAGTTTAGTTCGGCACACTCGGAGACTTTGGTAATTAAGGGTGGCCCTAGTGGATCGGGGGCCGCATAGGGTTGCCCCGCGGAGAGGAACGAGGCTCTTGGTCGGCGGGAATCGTTCTGTCGCAGACAACGGATACCAAAAGCAGACCTATCTTTAGTCGGATCATCGTGTAATGAAAAGTCCCAATCGCTTGTTCCGGGACAATCGACTCCGCGATACTTTCTTCCCCTCCTGTCGGCCGACGTTCGATTTATTTTCGACGTTCTTCGTGGCCGACTGCGGCTTTTCAGGTTAAACGACGAGGCTGACGTTGCCCGAGAAAAATTGCGATTGTTGGGGAATATGTAGAAATAACACTCACGCAGCATTTGAACAATAAAGAACTTTACAATCGTGTTTCGTCGATTTAGTACAGGTTCTTCAAATACACCTTGTTGTAAAATAAAACAAATTCCCACCAAACCGAGGGTGTAGAATGGAATTTGCACTCTGCACACACGCCGGCCGATAAATAAGGATACGCGTCGAATAATTTTCGAAGAAGTATCCGTCGCGTGCAATGTTAATCGGCTTGCGTAAGCTGAATATGTTCCGTCGCGAACAGCGTAGTCAGAGGACGCGAGACATCGGGCAATTTTCGCGTGCGCATTACAGTCGTCTCCGGGTCCATAATTCTCGTAATTTCGCGGTTGACAACTGGTCGGACGTTTTCCTGTGGCGATCCGAGTGAAATCGCGGCGCGATGCTTATCCGCGGGGCCGTTCTTATCGCGGGGCGGGCACGCGGCGCGGAAAACACCGTTCGCCGCGTAGTCTGCGGTCAGTCGAGTGCCGAGGAACTATTTTGCCGACTGTTTACCGTGGTTGCTCGACTCGTTTCTCATGTTTTTCCTTTCCGTTTTTTGCCGCGGCCGACGACAGGCTCGCGGCGAGATTCTATCCACCGCGGAATACACACACGCGAGAGAGATCCCATCCCCGTTGGCCGACAGAACATTGCCCACGGTCCTTTATTTTACGCGAGCCCGTTTCCCACAGCGGCTCCAAAACTGCCGGCACCTTTCTCACGCGAGATATACATGGAAAATAATATTCGTTCTTTATACTATTTTCGCTTCCCTTCCCCCGAACACCGTTACCTCGCAACTAGCTCCATTCACCGTCGAATCAACCGCTGTTTCGGTCAATCGGTTCCGACAGATTGTTTTTTAAAAGCATTGCGCCCGTACGATTCACGCTCGCTTTTCCCTACATTTTCAAACGTGTACGCAAACTATTTGAAATCACTGTTGTTGAACGAGAAAAAGTATTATTTCAGTTTTGCCCGCTCCCGACACTCTCATGGTCTCTCTCGTTTCGTTCGTACATGCTCCGGCTTTGAAACACGCGGACTTCTCCATCGATATTCGGACAATCACTTTTAATAACTTTCGCGTAGTATGTGTTAATAGCTTATTTTTTTTATAGAAAAACAAGTAACAGTTCAAACCATTCAAACATTCTCGTAGGATTTTCTATAGGGCTGGAATTATTAGAACTTCGCCGTTCTTAATAGGATTGGAAAAGAACAAGGATGTTAGTATGACTATATTTACTTCAATATTGATAACTAGATTTTTCTTTCGGAATTTTTTCAATCGTGAGTTTATCGAGTGATTCTACGAATCCCGTGGGAGTCAACAGAAGATATTCGAGTTATACAAAGTTATTGCTCGGGCGTGTGTGCGCAGAAAAAGAAAATTCAATTTCCGGCGACGAGATAGCCAGAGGACTCGTTTGTCCGGCCTCGGTTATCCGGCCGGTGCTCGTCCATCTATTAAGGGGGGCTGTCTCGTGTAAACAGGTCGATTTTTCCTTTTAATTTTTCCGAAATTATTTTTTAGAATAATAATTCCCCTTAATTCTAGTGTATCGTTGTCGCGAACTATGTATATCGGACAGTCGCGTTCACTGGAGCCGCCGATTACCCGCAAATTATTCACCGCTCGTTTCCCATCTTTTCGATGCGGCGAGACATTTTGACACTAACCCGCTTACCCGACCACGCCAACGTTTTGTCACTCGGTTCGTTTTACCGAGCGAAAGGTTCGCAGGTGTTCATCGTGTGTAACATCTTACAGAAGCTTCGTATCGACGCGCGAACTTCAAGCCGTCACTTGTCACTTCTCGACTCTCCTCTCCTCCCTCTTTCTATGTTTTCAAACGCTGCAACTTCATTCGATATTAAGCTTCAAAAATTCGAAAATTGAGTTTACAATGAAAAATTCGGAAAAAATTCACAGTCGTGCGTGATACTATTTAGAATGTACATGAATTTTTTCGCAATTTTTTTATAAGTAGAACAGAAGAAACAGAACATAATTATTCTTGACACCTACTTATATTTGAAACAATTTCGTTTAGTAATTATATTAAATATAGCTCTCAAACTTTGTTGTAATTTATATTTGTGATCCTTACGTTTGCTTCTAACTAAAAAATACGTCTTAAATAAATAAAGGGAGAATATCGTTTACATTTTCCTTTCTCTGATGTCGAGTCACATTCGACAAAGAGGGTTAAACCGTGACATTGTGAGATGTGCAGGATAGAGAGGATCGCGTCACGTGATCTGTCCATGGCGAAAGCGTGGGAGAACAGCGTGATAGAAGGAGAATGTAAGGTGGGGACGCAAGTGGCAACAATCTCTGTTTCAGTTCTCTGACGATCTCGGTTCCTCCGAATTCTCTCGCGTTCTCCGTCTATCCGAATTCTCTCGCGCTCTCTGTCTGTCCGGTCGCTATTTCTCAGCGAACGGAACCGGGAGATACACCACTCGCGAGGCGTTCTCGGAAACGTATCGCTTCCGGTGGATTGGTCCCGAGCCGGGAAACGTTCCGACAATGCAGCCGAGGCACTCGTCTGGCACTCGACGAGACGCGCCGCGCTGGGATTATCAGCCCGAGAGTTGGCAACGGCTGAGTTTGCGATGGGAACGCCCGAAGATTGGTACTTTCGGGGAACTTGCAGGCAACAATAAGGATGAATCAATCGGACACGTGAATGGGACGTTGAGAATCGACGGTGGCAGTCACGTCGTTCACACGAGACCTGCAAACCACTTCGGAGATGCTCCAATATGCACCTGCTTAACCATATTACAATCTTTGCACTTATTTTTCAATTTGCAATTTTAGATAATTCTCGTTGTACGGGGCGAGTCCACTAACGAGACGATCTCAAATAACTTGTAAATTATGGGTTGTCTCATGCTCTCCTTAAGTACCACTTTGTATAATACTTTTTTTGCACAGAATTTAATAATATATCCGAATGTGAGAAATAATACTAGACATTTGATTTAAAAATCTGAAGGTGACGCTCATATCTCGATAAAAAAGCAGAGTAATAAAAAACATGCAACTTTTGTTCGAAACATTTTTTTGTACAACAATTTTTTCATCGAATTTCAATGACTTCAACGATTTTTCACCAAAATTTAATTTTGCATGCCAGTGAATACCAAACTTGACCAATGACTGAAATTTACGGTTTCTACAAACAAGGTGGGATATTACTCCGAAGATCCAGGCGGCAGGTCGCTCACTATTCTCTCCAGGGAATCGGATAAAATGGGGAGGTGTAAAGTTAGCAAGATCGTAAAGAGTTCTGAACGAAGCATGAATAATAAAGGTGGCAGCGGCACGGTATAAATTAATCAGGGTAACCATGAAAGATCCGGGTTGACAGCCGCGGGTGTGCAGGTACGATCGTAACTCGGGGTGCAATTAATTTTTCGTGACCCGGAATCGTCTTGATTGAAATTCCGCCGCGACCAGGAAGCCGTAAACGGGACGTTAACGCGACGCGATGCGGAGTAGATGAGGGGACTGCATTTTCCCGTGCCATTCGCCTGGCTCAGGGCTCACCTGCTACCGACGACCGTGTTCCCAACTTGATTGTCAATGCTCCTAAATCAACGTAGTTTCCCCGGCTCGTCGGATTAGCCATCAGACGCGGTGATGAGACGACGGCGTTCCTCGGTTGCGCGAGAGACCGTTCCACCACACCCTCATTTCACCATCGTTCCTCAGTTTCCCCCCGTTAATTCACCGTGGACCTGGTTAAATGCCGAAAGATGCCGGAAAATTCAGTCCCTCCCTCGATGAGACTCGCTGTTCCCGGAATTAGCGCCTATTAAATTCCAGCGCATTCGTTAGCCCGCGCCTTCCAACCCATTCCCCTCGCTGAAACTCGGTAAACTTTTAGCCAGACGATCCTAACGCAAAGATGGGATGAAGCAGGTTACAAGTACATACAGCATCCCAAAAAGTCCCGGAAACAATGCATTTTCCAAAAAATATGTTTTGCACGGTTAGAACTAGACTGCGGATCTTTATGCATTTATGAAGAAATTGGTTGGGTGAAATGTAAAACAGTGAAAGACTTAAAAAAATTCAAGAATGTTGTATCGCTGCTTCTAAGTTAATTTTTATGTTATTTCTGCTTTCCACAGTCGATGCAAAACATTTTTATATCGCATAAAGATCCGGAGTCTAGTTAGAACTGTTTGACTTGCAGTGGTGGTTGTGTCAAAGTCAATATATTGACTTGTAAAGTGGAGAACATTAATTTTTGCTCTTATTCCCTATTTAGTCAGAAATTGAACAGTTGTCAAACGCCCAGCTACACACACCTCAATTAATTCAGATTTTTAAGTTGAAAATGCAGATTGTGCGTTGAAGTTTAAAGCGATATTATTCATATTTTTACAGTATCAGTGCATTGTTCATGAATTTTGTTCAGATCTTTTAATGAGGTGTAAATCTCGCTATTTTGGACGTTTTTCTCAAGGCTTGTATCTATTTAATTTGTTCGCGGTTGAAGGAAAGCAAACGGAAGTTCGCGGGTCCGTGTTGATTGTGAAAATTCTAGCATTTTTCAAGACGAGTCACTGTTCGCCATCAGTCAGAAAAGCAGCGGGAACGATGGTCAGAAAAAAACGTCGCCGATAGCCGACAGTTTTCCGTCGTCTAACAGGGACATAATGGAGAACGGGGAGCAGTTATGCAAGCACACGACCACCGGGCAAATATGCACTTACCGCGGCGAAATTAAGGGCATCATCGTTTTAATTAAAATCCTCCGGTTGCGGCCCGCCATCAGTTTATGTAAATCTGGCTGATAAATGGCCGGCGCGCGATGTACGATGAAGTTACCCGCGGTTATCTCGATTTCCGTGACCGGGTTTTCGGCCGTACTTTTAAAACACCGTCACGTTTTTACGGCTCACTCCGTGTTCCATCAGCTAGCGTTATCATCTATTTACCACGTATCGTAATTTCAATGGCCGGCCAGAGAACCCAGCCAGGCCCACAATTTTCCACGGCGCGACGGATTTTTCTAGTGCGCTTCGCGAACAACCATTATTGCACCCGCGAAATACCGTCGGAGTTGGTTAGCCTGTATTTCAAAAGAGCCACAACTCCGACAAAAAAAGTACCCGACGACGACGCGCACTCTGATTTAAACTTTAACCAACGAATAATAAACTGTTGAAACAATGCATTTCTTTTTTCCACTGGGCCATCATATATGTATGCTGCGTCGGAATGTGTTTCGCGCGCGTTCAATTTTCGATGAAGCCTCGAAATATTCAAATATTCTGGTCAACACTGTTAATGGAAACTGAAACCAATTGTTGATTTAGCCGATGGAGGCTTTTGTAGATATTCGAAAATTCTTGTTAAGATGTAATGAGTTTTTCAGCGTGTGGTATTGTAGATTCTTTATAATCCTTCAATTTGCAAGGAAATGTTGTTTGATATTTTTAAAAAATTGAGTTTTCGAGCCTGTTGGAATCGTTGAGATCCTGTCTTCATTTATCCGATTCGGATCAATGACCTCCGCGATTGCTGCAGCCTGTACTTCCGGGTCCTCGAGGTGCAGTCCGAAGCAAATACGTCGAAGGGAGTTTCGAAAGCGGCGGATCCCGGCGATAAATCATTTCACATGCGGCACACGATCGCGGCGCGGCGTCCACGGGCGAATCTTATGCATTACATTTATCGTTGGGTCGATCGGTCGGGCAAAAAGTATTTCATACAAGACAAATTGTAGCCTGCCAGAGACGGACAGGGCTGGCAAGACTCAAACACCGTTGCACACTGCTCGGTTCTTCCAAGAATTCGACAGAAATAGACGTTTCCCAAATGAAACGCTCCAGTCAAAATATGGTTTAAAAAGACTGCGTATACAGTGCATTGAAAAAGTGTTTAAAAGCTACATTTCCAATCCTTCTTTTAATTAATATAGTTACCTTATAAACTATATAAATCTTTCTGGTAAATCAAACTGCCGTAGATTTAAACATTGAACCTTCCAACCTGGTCCTTGAAAATTTGAATATGTGTTCATTCTTGACAATATCGTAAAAATTACATCGAATTAACATAGTTTCAAATAATGTGAAATAACTGATAATCATGTGTCACTCGACCCATGTTCGACAAAATCAAAAGCGTGAAGGGGTTAATTGAGACAGAGGGACGCGATCATCCGGTCCGATTGTACTCGTCGTATAAATCGTTTGAGAGACACTGTCTCCGCCGATGAAGTCACCAGTCGGTCGCGTAAACCCTCGGACAGCAACAATGAGCAGCCGCAAAGAACAGCGGGTAACAAATGACGCGACGGCCGTAGGTCGCTTTCGCCTCGTCACTTCGGTAGAATGCGAAAGCGGCTGGGGGTCGAGGAGAAAGAGAGAAAGGAGAGGCGTAAAAAGAAGAAAAGGCCGAGGAGAAGAAGTTTACCGCGGCGGGCCGGTCGATAAGGTAAATGCGGCGACTAAAAGCGCGTGTTCCTGTTCACGTGGCAGTGAGCGCGGGTTTCCGATAGTCCCTATCGACGCGGGTCCGCAGTTCCGGCTCGGGGCCGCGTACGTCGCGGCGTCATCGTGGTATGCAGATCTCGTGTTCCCGGCCGGGTTTAAGTGCCGCGTAATTCAGTCCGGAACCCCTTGACCCTCTGCATATCCCATTCCCTACGTTTGCTATTCCTCCCTCTCCTCCCTCCCATTCACTCTCGTCCTTCCCTGTTCCACCCCCGGGGTCCCGCCTTCGAACCTTCGCGACTTTCCTCACAGACTTTCCCTCTTAAGGGGGTAGACTCGTTTTTCCAGAATTGTAAGGATGCGCGATGCGCCTTCGAATTTCTCGATAATGCAAAGATATGGTTTTGCAGTAGTCAACAGCGCTAGGGGAAAGATCAATCTAGACCGCAATCTTCCCCTTTCCTATTTTTACGTTTGCAAATTACGCCTCGTAACGTAAAAATAGGGTAACTGCGGCCTAGTTTATCTAACGCTTATAACTATTGAAAACCCCAATCTTTCCATTATATTTACCCTCTTAAGAGAAATAAGTCTATCCCTATAAGAGAAAGACGTTCTGTTTGCACAAGCTCACGTCGCGCAACAACGCCGTGCGCCGTACAGGATGTATCAGGACAGAAGGTGATCGACAATTTATTGTTTGCTGTAACCAGTACGTGCTTCTTTCTCGAGCACGCTGTACTACAGTTTATTATCGTATAATTGACTACACAGCGCTCATGTGTATCGTAGAATATCGAAGAGATAAGACAAGAGTGAGAGAGAGAGAGAGTACTAGACTACAGTGTACCACGGCCGAAAAATTGCACAGTATTCGAGATTACTTTCAGCTCAGTGACTCTACTCAGACTTTTGAGTAATGTTTCAGAGATAGATACGAGGCGTATCTCCGAGATAATGGATACATTAGAAAGTAGTGGGCGTATCGCGCGGTATAGTCGATGTATAGCGAGCTTTCAGCCTTGGGCAATCGAGCGATGGAACTCCCAACTATAACCTTATAGCAATAACAAGCTAGATAGTTGTTACAACTTTGGCCGAGTGCGCAGCTCGCTGCTCCCCTGCCGAGCAACTGCAAACGTTGTTACGCGTATTGTAAACAGACAAAACTTGATCTAACTGTGGAATCACCACCCGAGTGACTCTTTGATCGTCTCTATTCGATCACGAGTAGTTCTCCAATTTGAACTGTCATTTTCGGTATCGCTGAATAAATTTACTTTGATTTTGTGGGACTTTTTAGGTCGGTCGTTCGGTAGAAAGATTGTTAGCAGGAACTTGTACAACAGTAAATCGTTTCTTGGTTAAATAACGACGCGTCCACAGCGTGAACACTTTTTGGTGAAATATCGACGACTTCTTTCGTTGTTACGAGAACCCCGAGCACCGAGGAACGTGTCGACTCACTCAAGGAACTCGGATGCTAAAAAGTAGCATTCATGACAGCGCCCCGCTCATAAATAACTCCAGCACGCGCCTCGCCAAAACTGTCTCGCTCGAGTAGCAGCTCAGACCAGCCAGCTCTACTTTACGACAATCTCGAGTGTCTACGGCTCTCCATTCGCGCGTCCCACGGCAACAAAAGTTGACATTTACGGAGCCCTGTCTCTCCATTCGGTCGAAGCGACGCATTCCTGCGTATCATGGCTGCGAGAACAAACGCGGCCACTTGTACCACATTTAAGGGGGTTTCTGTCTTGGAAAAATGTATTTCGTCTGATTCCATTTTTAACCCTTGGCCTTAGCACTCGAAGTGGCGACTCAGAGTCAGTTTAGTCAGTTTGGATTATTAAATATGTTGGTATCTTATTAATTACTAAACGTTTAAATATTGTATGAGGTATTATATGAATTTCATATCCATAAAATGAAAAAAGTCATATAGAGTGGAAGTATTCTAGGAAGGAATTGTTCCTTTATTCCTACTTCCGTAAAATAATCGGGGATCTGCATAAAAATCTTCAATCTACTCACACACGGTTTACCATTCGCAACAACTGAAACATCAACCACGTCACTCCCCCAACAGGCGACCTCTGCGACCGTGTCACCGATTCGCTCCCACTCCCCGTCCGCTGATTTATTATCTGTTTACACAGGATTTATCGGAAACAAATATCAATTTAGTGTCAGACGCAACTTGACGACAAGTGTATCAACCACGGAGACACGAAAGTTCATGGGGCTCGCGACTCAGTGAAAAAATTTTCGGCCGGTATCGCGACGGTGTGTAATTTCGAATGCAAAACGGCCATTGAAAAAACTGGTTCCCCGCGCCGGACAACACGGTTGCCCTCATAATTACACGCATGATGTATCGCGCGCGGGTAGCAGCAGACTTGACTCGTTATCGATGCGTACGACTTTCGCGCGAGTCGTGCTCCGATAATTATAATTGTCCGTGTCAATCCCTTCCACTGTTTGGAACCGGCCCTCGCCACGCCCTCGCATGAGTTTTCTAATAGTAACTTTAGATGTTTTACCTAGTAAAAGAATTTTTATCATAAGCGAAGAGACTGAAATCATATGTTTCCGTTTATAAATCTTTTTAAAACCGACTCTGTCGGGGTCTAACAACCCGTAAAACGCGATTCGCGAAACTCGGCTGACGGGATTTCGGCGATCTCGACCAGGAACCGATTCGCGATTAATTAAAGTCGGCCGAGCGGCCGTGGACGGTCCATATTATCAATCATTACCGATTAAACTCGCGTGACGTCGTGAGAATGGGTGGGGCTTTATTAAAAAAGCAATTTCGAGCTCGCGCGCGCGAAACCGTGCTTCATTCTGCAAGACGTGGCCCGGCCGATGCAAAGGATACCGTGTTCCGGACGGACGGCTTTGAATTATTCATAGGTCTTAATACAAAGGCGCCATCGTTTCGTCGATTTCCATTAAATTGCGATGCTTTCGTTTCGTTTCATTAACCGTTTAAACCACTCCCTCCGGAGCCCGCGGGGAACGGTTTCTTGCGGTGCCGAACGTCCCAGATACGTCACCCAACTTCCTGTAATCGAGAAATCTCTTATTGAGCCGGACACGAACCTGCTGCAACCTTTGAAACGCTCCCCCCGTCCTCCACGAAATTGAACGTGCCGAGAAATCCACGGAAATTCGTTGGCTACCGTCGTTCCCCGTCGAAACCACCTTTATCCCAATGAACGACGGGCCTTTGTCGGAGTCGCGAGTCGTTTATGGAATTTATATGAATTTTGTATAGAGATCGTGGCCACGTTTCGGCCGATCAGACGTTTATTAAGAACTCCGCGGGATCCGAGCGAAACCACGGTCTCATTAGACTTTATTCGATTGTTCGGCCATGCTGAATTTCACCGAGCGCACCCGCGAATCCATATAGCCCGTCTTTTCCTCAATTGTTCCTCCAGCCACGTTAAGAAACCGCTCCTGAATGAAGATCGGGAAAATTTAATTTTACCGAACCGTTCCATATGGCGAAATTTCGCAAAATTATCGCTGAAATTGTTTCTTCACGACTTACAAATTTGTCGAACTTGTAGGAAGTTTGAATTGAAATACGCTTCATGATTATGCTGCCGATATTTTTGTTAGATAAAAACGTTTGAAGTAATTGTGTCGAACAGGATCCCGTTGGATATTTATTCCTGTTTTTATTAATTTCGACAAGTTCGGGAGAATGTAACAATATCTCGAAATTCTTCTGAAATTTTCACCGCGTATATTCAACAATGGAAGTTGTTTTTCCAATTTGTCGGATTTAATCCGAAAGATACAGCAATATTGAATTCTCGACATACCAGGATTCTTCTGATTTTTAATATATTTCTGAATTGATGTATCGGTCCAAGCTTGTAAAAATAGGGGAATAAATTCCTCTTTCTGTCAATAGCGGATTCGCGACTGTATTGGCAGAGCAGTAGCTAGAAAACAAAAGTTACAATAACAATCACGACAATTGCTCCACCGAAGCATTGTTCTGACATTTCGACGACCGGAAATCTGGGGATCGACAAACGCCGATAAAAAGAAGTGTAGAAAGGTTGAGCTGTAACATGACCCTCGGGACTTCGGCCCAGAAAATCCTTGATTTTTTCGAATTGTGCTGGCGGAGGAGCTGCAGGTTCATCTTACCAGGTACGCGTTCAAAGACGAAGAGTCCTTCTCTGGTCTGGTCGTTGCGTGCAGCTTGTAATGCGAGCACAGCCCTGAAAGATCATCCGATTAAGAGTAGCAAGCTACGATCCGGGACCGTGATACTTCACGTGCAGGATACGGGATGTGGGCATACACGCACAGGCAAACACCACACCACCGTAAACACCGATCCGGTCGCGGTGTCAGGTATATTCCCGTCCCGCGGATTAACGATCGACTGACAAATAAAATTTACTGCGAGATTTCGTTTGACTCGCGTGACGCTCAAAGGAGGCAAACGGCCGTGAAAGGCTGGCTTTGCTCGCGTCGCTTCCTCGATACGCATGAATTAACGCAGCCATCCGCGAGCAAACGCGTGTAATCAGCGTCGCGGATCGCTGTCCCTAGCCCGCGAAACCATCGTGGGCGAACCTATAACCACGTCGAGCATTTATTACATTTGTACTGGATCAAAACGACATGCTCGCTTCTTTCAGAGATACCAAGGCTTGCTTTTCACACATTCTACGTGCGCTAAAGAAGCATAAACAGTTACTTCTTTTATCAATGTTTGAAAAACAACCTTCAGTTCGAAAATGATTACCGCCGCCCGGGAATAATAAACAAACGTCGAATTCGTTCGTCGCAGCGCTCATTGTATGGTGCAAAACTCTGTGTCAGCCTCTGACAATAACAGTCGGACGCAGCTTAATGATCGAATTCATGTGCAAAGGTTGATCGAACCATTCTTACTTGTCCGGCATTGTGCGAAACAACGTTTATTATCGGCCCGGACAAAGTTCCGCGAGCGCGGCGGGTCGAACAAAGAGCTCGCGACTCGGTTTTTCGCGTTAAAATTTGCCTCTCTTCTCTTGCCGGCTTTTCATCCGCGACAAAATCTCAATTATCGCGCCATCGCATCGGTTGTTAGAACTTTCGCGCACGGGCGATTCTGTTAACGCGAACTATCAATAATCCGGGGAACAGTCGAAGTTCGGAAGGGGAGGGACACGCCGGGTGCTCGGACAACAACAATACGCGTACGCGTCGGCTATTAAAGCTCCATCGGTGAGCCAACAAACCCGCGATGCTTTATGAAAGCTTGTCCTTTCATACCGCGCCGTGAAAACGACTGGCGAACAATAATCCTGTGACTGTTAAACGTAAACAGTCGGCCAAGTCCTTCTGCCCGTTACTCGAATTCCCGTCGTTTTCTGTTTCGCATAACAAACTCCCCGGGCTCGCGGAAATGTTGCTGTCCGGAACTTTCTGATCCGACAAAGAGTCTCGTACAGTGAGGCACAGAAAGATAGGACGCTCTATGTTTCATAATTTGCAATGAAATTGGTCAGGTAGATTCTACGAATGGAAACAAGGACGGAAGATTCGTTTTCGAGAATAATTCAATGTAAATGTCAATCTAGTGCACGCGTCCTTAGCAAATAACTTTTGCGACCGTCTGTGTATATGGCATATACTATATGCGATTGAAAAATACACTAAATTCAGTGAATAATACATTGATTATTTTATTACCCTGCATTTAATGTTATCCATCAATCGTATTCTGGTAGCAAACAATACAAAAACGGTTGCAACAGCCGTCTGCAGCTGTGAAATTTAATTTAAAAAAAAATTAAGTCGATATTTTCGTTAGATTCCGTGAAAACAGCTTGTATCACTTTATCTGGTACATCCTGTATATCGCGAGGTGGCCTCCTCCGGTAGCGCAACCGGGAACTGCATCGAGGAGAATGACATGCGATTACGGGGCTAACGCATCGGTTTTCGAAACCCGAGTTTCCCTTTTCCGCATTGTTCGTCATTGTCCACGCGTCACCGCGACTTCCTTTCAAGAAGACAGAATCCCTCGATCCTTATTTTGTGCACCGACCCGGCAGCTTTATCTCAAAAAGCCACGCTTGAATAACGCTTTTCACGATACGCCGGTCTCGATAATACGTGGCTTAGTTTGACGCCCCCTTTCGAAACAGCCATCCGTCTCTAGTATATCCCATCGATCTGATAGATAAATTAAGTAGTCGGGGGACGACCATGATTGACGTCGCTTCTTTGTTCGGTATTAATCTCCATGCTATCGTCTGTTGTTACGGTGTCTCCTGGCAGGGAGTTGATCTTGTCATATTGGTAACCTTTTTGCTAGCCTTTGTAGCAAGATACTGTGCTCCTGCCGATACTAATTACAGTGTAGCAAGGTCTCGATAGTAGCTGCCAGTTTGTTGTTATTTTAGCGGGGTAGTGCTACATCCTACTTGAACACCGAATAAATGGTTGTTCAAGTAGAAAAGTATTGTTACATTTTTTTATTCGTTGTTTCAAATCCAGACGGAGGAGAATAAAAAACGAAAAGAAGTATATTAAGTGTCAACCATTAGGTCGTTCTGAAAGTTATTTCGTTTCTTTTCTCTTCGTTTTTTGTTTGGGAAATACATTACCAAAAATGGTTAAAAGGTTAGAAGGCACTGCATGACAAATAAGATTAAGTAATAACAAACAGAAGCAATGCCGTCTCTACGCGAAAACCGAAATTACTTTCCGAACCACCTAATAATTTCGAAAACTATTTGAAAATCGTTGCGTATTTATGAGACTCGCGTTCCAGCGAAATTAGGTCCCTTAAAGACGTCGGGACGATATTCTGTAACGCGAACGAAAAGCACAGTGGAGCCGTCAAGGTATTTTCCAGGTACCCGCAGCGTTTTTTCCGCATCCAGTGACGTAGCCTGAAAGAGAGATTAATTGCATTTGGTTGTGTATCGTAAGCAAACGTCGCGCGCGCGCTTCACCTGTCTGAAAAGACGACGGTCCTGGCCTCTCTTTCTTCATCTCTTCCTCTCTCCCTCTCTCTTTCTCTCGTAGCTTGCCTAAAGAATTGCTAATTAGCCGGGGGTTGCTCTTTTTCGTTCCCCCATGTGTCGCGTTACGCGTTATTCTCTTAGTACCGGGTTCTCGTGCTCGCTTTGGCGCCAATTCCGTCTCCTTTTTCCGTCCTCGGCCACACCTTTGCTTGCCTTCAGAGAGCTCTTTTATTCGCAGCCCCCTTCCGGCAAGGACGGTTTTTTCGAGGGAAAAGCGTCTGTAAAGCGGTGAAAAAGAAAATAATCTTGCGTGTGTGTACGTACGACAGCGATGCTTTTCACCCGTACCCGCGATAAATACGTTACTTACAAACGGGTTGCGTCGAGGAAACCGATTACGCCGTGATTTCGACAAGAAGAGCGTTCGCGAATTCCCGGAAAAATTGAGGTGGCGAGCAGCTATAAAGCTTCCCGCTACAAATTCAATTTATTCTACGCGATATAACCTTACCGCTAGCCTCGCCGTACTCGCCCGGTTCCTCACCTACTTTCCCGTCCGCCCCCGAACACTGTAAACTGTCTCATTATAAACGCGCTACTTTATCCAAGCATCTGGCCACGAAAAAATTTCACGTTTCTGTTACAGTTCGTCTCGTCTACACTTCACTCGATTGCGCGTATTTTTTTTATCTGTTTTCAACAGCTAAGAATATTGTTACCCCAAGAGAAGTCGCTTATTTGCAGAACATTGAAACATTCTTCTCTAATAAACTAGTATTTTACATATACATGTTTCGCTTTAAAAAATTAGTAACTGTATTCGAAATATTAATACGTGTACATTGACACGTGTACTCGTGTACTCCTAAAATGACACGTACTGAAATACGTGTATGTGAAATACACGTGATATAGGGATCTCTACTGCTAATTTCTTGCGGCATTGTTTTTAATGGTCAAACTTCTAGGTTGCTCTCTGATGTGACACAGTCATTGGGAATATTACTAGGTGGATACAATGTTAAGAGATGGTTGCGACATCCTCCACGCTATACTCTGGGCAGAGTCGTCGCGAGTTTAGCAACGATGCAATTACTTTCGTTGAGTCGGTTATTAGAGGAACGATTGTCAATCGGAGAAACAAATTGTGCCGTCGAAACGTCTAATCATCCGAAGGCAAACTTTAATCTCAGCAATCCACGAGAAATTCTCCCTCTCTCTTTCTCTGCTGGGTAGATCGCGACGAAAAACGAGGCCTGAATAAACGCTTTAACCACGATCGATTGCGTGCGGTACGCATCCGCGCTGGGGGTTTGATTAAATAGCAGGCAAGCGTCCGTGAAGAATCCCATTCCTCGCGCTTTCACTGCGATAATATCGTCGATTTCTCTGCTAGGTGGTTATTTCGCGGATAGACGCGATCGGTCTTCCATCTTGGAACGCGTCGTGTGCGGACCTTCGTGTTTCGCTAGGCTTGTCACGGCTCGCCCCGAACCGGGTAAATCGGTTGCATTAAGAGATTGCGCGAGGGAGGATCGAAAGAGAGGCTTAATAGCGATTAGGAGGGAGTGCAAAGGCGTCCCGTGAGGTTATGAAGTTGCCAGGAAGAAGGACTTTGTTTCCTAGATTTTTTTGCACGACCCCGGAAAACTCCCTCCGCGCTAGACCCCATTAAACCCCTGAACTTTTCGCCGGGAAACTAGTTCACGCTTCTTGTCTTCTTAGAATTTAGTTCGCGATCGACCTGGTTAAGTGATTGACCTCTCCGTCGCGCCAGTCAAGTGATCGCGCTAACCTAGAGCTGGTTGTAACTGGCTGAAATAGGTTTGATGTGATGATTGATTGAATTGATCTGCAGCAGCGGATCTACAATAATTAATGTTTAACGATGATCGTGTTTTCCCTGTTTGCCGTATCATCTTCGGATTCTCGTAACATCGCCACGTGATCTTATCGAAAATGTCCATGTAACTTATTTTCGACGGTTCTACAATGATTGGGCAGAGGATTTGATGCATTTATGACACAAATGAGTAGGTACAGTTTGAGACAGTAAATAGCCTTTTTAGATACTTGTAACCCACGTGCATATACTCTGTAATACTTTATAATGTAGTCCATTATGCTGTAATAAGTCTCATAAGACATTTCTTAATAAAACAAAAAAGATGTCCTAGTATCTAGAGGTCCCACCTCGTTTGACCAAACCGTTCGGTAACAAAGAAGGGCTGGTTCTCGCGAGAGCGTGGATCGAGCAGTCACGTGAAGCGTTTCTGTTCATCGAGTCAGTGATGAATGTAGTGGCCTTGAGATGGCAATGGTCGTCGCCTTGACCACTGGCGAAGGGAAAACCGTTTCCAACTTCGCTCTCTACTCCTGAATTCTTCAAAGTAGCGCGAAGCTCGCTCTTAATCATTCCTCATCGATCGTGTCCCTGGAGCTTGCCTCTCCGTTCCACCGCGTCGGTTGGACGAGCGATTTTTTAGTGGGGAAAAGACCGTACAAAGTAAGGTAAAGACCGTGAACGGTAAGATGGCGAACGATTAGGCGGCAAAGCGTCGCTGCGCCCGGGCCGTGTCTCATATAAATCTCTGGCGCGGCGCGCTGAGAAATTTATGGCACGCCCTTCCGACCGGCTAAGTAATACGTTTTCTCCGCGTCCGTAGATACGACGCTCGATTAACAAACCCTGGGACCACGCCCACGCCACCGAGTTACGATATTAACAACGCCGGAGTACGATTCATTTACGCCCACCGTGTCTCGTTTATGAATGAAACGCTCGAGATCGAAGCTGGACAACCGGGGTCAATGGGTGCGAGCCGCGGTAGCCTTGTGTTGACGCTATCTGTGCCCTCCCTCTACCTCGACCCGTTGAAATATTGCTCGTTACGAGGCGATTCGAACGCATTTCGATACGGCGGAATTTGTGGAATAATAAGCACGAGTTGATAGAAATACGACTGGCGCAAAGACTCGATGATTGTCGCGAAGACAGCTTCGGAACAATCGAGAAGCTGGCTATTGTGTGGAACAGATAATGGAGTGGAAAATACGGACGAAATAGGAAGGTTAGGACGTAGGTTAAAGGAACGTAAAATAAGCCTGATTTCTTGCTTTTTCCATCTGTAAAATGTATAAGTGATTGAAAGAGGAGAAGCGTGATACAATTGTTCTATCCACAAATCTTTCAAATAAAGAAAACATTGTTTACACCTCTGGCGAGGACTTGTACGAAAGTTGCCACTGTGCTACGGGTGGCATCAAAGACGAACAACATTTTCGGTTGTATCCTAACAGAATTCGCAATAGCAGGAAGACGCCTGTGAGAATCGTAAGAGCGCGAGGGTGGAAGTTGAAACTTCAAACAGAAACAAAGTAGAAGAGAAGATTCCGCGTCGCGTCGACGGAGAATTTATTCCCGGCTGTCCTCTTTGCCGAGCAGTTTGTTAAGGGCAGAGCTCCATGAAGACTGAAAGTGGAATCGCAGGTACTCGATCCGAGGATTTCGAGGGAGAACACGAGCGTGGCGATCGATTATATTCGGCTCGCTGGAAAAAAGAATGTCCGATAGGAACGGTATCTCAGTTTCCACATCGTTTGACACTCGCCCCGAGGACATAAAGGCGAGCGTGCAACGCCGCCGACTCTTGGGACAAAAGTCCCACAACCAGACGGAAGAGATGGGTGGACCGGCAGCCGGCGATATGGCAGAAGAGTCTTCTGCTCGGGACGGCTCCGCTTCGGTATAAATTAAAAGTTCCTTTCCACTTCGGGGATCGTTAATCCGTCGTGTCACTATCCGCCGCATAACTCCCGCGGTTTATTTCTACCCGGCAGCTTCTCCAAGTCACCGAAACTTCCCCTCTATATTACCAGTGACAACCAAGCGCGATTTTTGCGCCTCTAAAGCGCCGCTCTAACGCCACTTAACGACTGCTATTGCGCGCTATAGCTCCTCGGATCGGCTGTGTACGTATACTTCCTCTAAATCCCACTCGGAAGTTGTTCGAGTTCTCCTTAAAAATGTTTCGTACAATTGATGTGGAAAAATCGCCGAGTGCAAAGAGTTAAAGAGTGACAGCCACTAATTCTAAATCGAAAATCCTAAAGATGCTGAAACATTCTCTATATTTAACTTTACATAATCATTATTGATGGATGCACTGTACATGCTGCGTAGAGATTGCATATCGCGACTATTGCCTCTGCTATTAGTTTAATTGGGTAATCGGAAGGAAAAACGAATAAGTAAAGTATTGCGGAAATCTTTTCGGGTACCTGGGGCATTTCCATAAGCTAAAGCCTCTTGTATATCGTGTGCTAGTACATTAGAGGTAACCACAACATTGCCTCACAGCTTACTCCTTCAGCTACCATCGGAGAAACAGTGGACTTATCGTGGTTGCAACTGAACACCGTGTTTAAGAAGATTAACGCTTCATTAAATAAATTGAAGAGCGGTGCGTACAAAATAATTAAACATACCTGCATGGCTGTGGTGTACCGCATCCTGCCGCAGTAACGGAGAACAAAGATTCGCCGGTTGATACGAAGGACGTTAGTCTCGTTTGGGGATGTTGGTAATCGTCTCGCGTCAAAGGTGTAATCAAAAATTCCCTTTTCTTCGAAAAATTGTATGCTCGCGAGGGTCTAACGAGGACGTCAGAGCCCTAGGGTGCCGGTCGCGCGAGCGGCAGGTAGGTACATCGTCCAGCAAATTACACTTTTTCCAGCGGCGTGTAGATAAAGTCACCGGGACACGTCGCTGGCTAAGACAAATAGAGGACAGACAGCGTCGGGCCTCCCGGTAAAGCCGACCAAACACTAATGAACCCGACGAGTCCCTCGGAAATGGTATCGGACGGGGAGAGCTGGCCGTGGCCGGTGATTAGTCGTTAATGCTTATCATTAACCCCGAGGGTTAATTCCCGCATTAATTACTCCGTGTGTCGCCTGTTGGAAACTATCTCGGGCCGAGAGCAGGCCGCGCGTGGAAGCCACGCGTCGCCACCGTGAAAACCAGGCCCGAAACCTGTCACGAGGCGCGCCGGAAGCCTCGCATCGTTCGTCTGCATTAACGTTCCGACGGACGATTTATTTCTATCGATACCCCGGCGCCCGACATTCCCTATCGAACTTACTCTATTTACCGACGCCACGCCACGTCGAAAGACCGCCTCCTCTCGTTTGCGGTCCCGTTTTACGCTTCGTGTTTGTTCACCCCCCGGCTGACAGCTTCCCAACACAGACGAAACGTTCCATTTTCCTCTGACGGAACAGGATGCCTCGCTAATTCGCAGGCAAAAGTGTGTGCGTTACGGGCAATGTGTGTGTAAGGCGGTCATTCTGTAGTCTGGAACGGCCGATCTTTCGAGCAATGTGTATAAAATCAGCAGCTATCTCGCAAAAACGGTTCGTTCACCACTGTATTAAATCTACACTTGACATTTTTTTTATGTTTGTCTTTTATAGCGGCAAACTTGTCGATTCGGGTCCTCCGGTCAGATTTTAACGAGACTTAACGTATGCATACGCAGCTCTCGCTCCTCGTCTTCGACCGCTCGAGCCATGCATCCGACGAGCGAACAGTGCAAAATCCGCAGTCTAATAAGAGTAAATAAACGCGGAATCGGAAACGCCGCAGGATCGTTAAAACCGGCATCAAAAGCCGGCGTGCTGCACGCGTTAAAATTTATTGTCTCCCGCATTCGCATTAGCTATAAACGCACAAACATCCGCAGTCTAACGACGTGCACCGTCGTCGGACATAAATCCTGTTATCAAGCGGGGCTGAATCTAATGCGCGGACCGAAATCCATCGAACACCGCCGTCATCTTTTTGCGCGACTCTTCGATTCAGGGAACCCAGACGCCGGTAAAAAATCTGGCGACGAGCAACTAGTTTACGAGAAAATTGAATTTGACTCGCAAAGGACACCCGGAGGGCTGTTCCCTGGCGAAACGTTCGTCCCGGATTGATTCGCTATGGTGCCTCGATTCTTCGCGGTCAACGAGCGAGCCGAGTCGGACACTCGCCGCAATACGGGACAAGGAACGGCAGTTTTATTGGTCCCGCATGCCGGTTACAAGTGTATTATGTTTTCAACGAAAGCAAGCGCCGCCGCGCCGACTTGAATTTCAAATGCCATTTACCGAACCGCGCATCTTTATTGCATGACAGTTTCCGTGCCTCGTAAACTTATCCCCCCGGAGCCGAAGTTATTGCTCCGGATATCCGACGCAACGCGGCGGCATTATCTCACCACGAGCACGTCGTGATTTTTCGGACGGACTGTCCGGGGGCCTCTGCTTGTACACCGGCACGCCGAGTGTAATTATTCCACGTTTATTAGTCATCCGACTGGCGGCCGAATCCGGGTCGACCGAACCACGGTGCAGCGGTGCACACGCTGCGTCACCGCGCCACGATCAATCTTCAATTCCAATTTTTTCACGATATTCGACGGGCCCGCGTTCCGAGGGCAAATGTACCGGGTGCCTCACCAGTTTCAAGAGATAAAGATACTGATGTTATTGGTTTCTTTTTGTAAGGGGACACTTATGAAGGTCGACTCTGATTTTTGTTAATTAGACCTTCTTCAGTTTATGAAAATTCAGCTTTCCACGTGTTACGTAGGCGGACGCTACCGTTGGTGACTCTTGACAGCAGAAATTTAGAAATCGTCTTTTTTCTGGCTTTCCGACCAAATACCCGCCTGTACGACGTCTGATTTGTAAAACAGAGATCGCAGACTCGATAATCCAATTAGACCAGCACTCCTGATTCAAGTTGTCGGGCGAGCGCAGTATTCAGAACCGCCAACGTTGGTCCGAAACCGTAAAAACAGTGCATTGACAGGAAACAAACACCGGCAGGAACTGATTGAAATTCAGAACAGTGTC
Organism: Lasioglossum zephyrum; assembly: GCA_028455615.1. Lineage (NCBI taxonomy): Eukaryota > Metazoa > Arthropoda > Insecta > Hymenoptera > Halictidae > Lasioglossum > Lasioglossum zephyrum. The sequence goes on along the minus strand of CM052329.1, from coordinate 16,642,923 downwards.
TGCGAGAGGTGAAACTAAACATTTTTCCAGACAGCACACCCACGTTTTCGGTCCAGAAACGTTGTAGGGAACGGGTCCCTCGGATCTCGGATCAGAGATCGGTCCGTTTCGATGGCGACAGGATGCTGTTTGCTCCAGTTTACACACGTTCCCGTCGATGTAAGAAGCAATTAAGCGTCGCGGTGACGCGATCAAGCATCGTCCGACAAGCCTGCGCAACACTCAAACAGGTTTGATAGACAATTATGGATATCGCGCTCATTATTCAGAATCACCGGGGACGCGATATTACTATCGCTCTTTTTTCGCGCTTTCGCCTCGTAAATCTCCTCTATCAGTTAGCAAGCTCACGAAACTGGATATCAACGGTTTGCCTGGCAATTAATCCGATACCGCTGCCGCGGTTGGTGTTCCTGTTCGCCAACCTGAGATCCGCTATAAAACCGCTCTCGGCTATCGTCGAACCCGTCGGGAAATCTTGAATGCTCGCCGAAACTGACCGATCGCGGATCGTTCACGTAAGAAACTCGGCGAACAACTTGTTCGGGAGCGCAACTTTCGCTCTGGGAGTCCTTCCATGAATGAGAAAGAAGGATCACGAAGGCTTTTCATCAGGACACTGACGAGTCAGTTCGCAGCTGATCCGCATGTGTTTTTTTCCTGTCAAAACATTCTTTTTAAGTATGTCGCTTAGTGTACTGGAGGAACGATGAAGTACGTTTGACCTTCGTTGTTGCCGTCGGAACAGGAGCAGGGACTAAATCACAGTGGCCCCCGGGGGCGAGCGTGTTACGAAAGATCGAGTTAATTCCGGCGAGTGTTGAGCTTGATACAATTTATCGCGTCGTGTACGTGATTCAGGGGAGGACTTGCATATCCTGCAATTTAGGCAGTCGTGTAAGCAACGGGGCGAAGAAAAGGACTGCCACTGAACCGATGGCATTAGCGAGGGACGAAGGGAGAGAGAATATAGGCATCCATCGGTGTGGTCTGCTCGAAAATGCACGCCGAGGTTGCATGCGTCAAGTGCATACTTCAAGTCACCCCGACTCTGGCAACGTCTATCCAGCCGCCTCCTCCACCGTTCGAGGGTGGATAGAGGGCGGTTTAATGCTTGGATATACGGCGAGGCACGGGCGTGTCTGGTTTCATCGGGGTCGAGGCAATTTCGCCGGGGAAATTAAGGAAATTTTCAGCCGTGGCGAGGGGCTGCATATTTTCGGCCCCGGCCGCGAACGATTAAATCTTTCCAGGAAGAGTTACCGTCGACAACCGACGCCGTTTATTTTTGCCGCTGATCAAAGATATCGGCGCCGCGGATCTTGCAAAACTTTGCAAACGACGCCGTAACAATTGCGCATTCGTACAAACAAAATTTGTTCTTAGAACTTGTCCTTATTGGAACTTGGCGGTAGCACTACAATGGCTCAGCAATCTGTGGACACGCGGATTAACTAATTTTTAAGTGGCAACACAACCCTAGCAGAAAACATCAATCATTCGGACGCATCGTAAAGACTACTTTCAGAGTAGTTGGCCTGCTATCTCGAAAGAATCGAGAAATCAGTAGCTCTGCAATTAATAAAGAGTGGACAGCGTGTATTTACGCAAATTCGTGTTTTCGACACTGATCGATGAGAACAGAAATTACACACAAGTTCATTGTTTAAATTGTCTTCCACTGTAGTTGTACTACGCGAAGAAAATGCACGCTTACTGTGTTTTCTCTGTTTGACAATAAAAATTAAAATTTTCGAAAATGGTTGTTATAATGGTTACGTAGAGGAACGAAGCTTGCCCGACAGAATTCTAAAGAAAATAGTTATCGATATATTGATAACAATTGTTTATCGGTATCTTATCGATAATCATATCATTAAATGCATCTCTAAGTTCGAGAATAATGGACGCAGTTCAACGGCAACATGCCCGAGCAAATTTCCGGGCAGGAAGGAGCACCTCTTTAGCGAACGATCCTCCCCCAATCTTAATTGGCGCGGTGGTCGGGGCCCGTGAGATTAATTCCACAGATACTTTCACGTTTCCGAATGGGTGGTACAGGGCTCGCGAGGCCGAGACCACCGGCGCACTAAAAATCCTCGGAGATCATGGTGTAAGACATGTGTCCGGCGGGGGAGCCGGTCTCCGAAAACGATCGAAACAAACGGCGTTCTAGACGCGGGTGGAGATCGCGGCCGCGCGCGGCGAGCTCGTAAAACGTCTGGAAACTTGCGTGGGAGGAAATGTCAAAGTTAGTGAATGGCCCATTCAATGCACTGTCGCGTCCGGTCAAACCGGTCCGCGATCTCTCGCCGCGTTTATTTGGCACGTACAGCGAGTCGTTTCTCGCAGGCCGAAACACCAGCGGAGGAAACGGAGTCGAGAAATCTGTGGCCGATTTTAAGCGATGTACGATGAATATTTTTAATCCCGCGATCTAAGCAGACGCTCACTCCTATACTGTTACAGAAATCGTAGAGAGATATTATCAAATGATTGTATACGTTCATACCCGATTTTCATAGATGTCGCAAACTTTTAACAATGTACTGCACCGCGAAGTGGAAAACAAAAATTATATAGCATAACTGTAGAATTTTATTTTCAAATAGAGCACAAACTTATGCAATCAACTAATATTATTATAGATTATTTTGTAGACATGGACTAACTGATCCAATGACAAAACTTCTTTATTTTTCATTACATTTTTGATGGGACTTTGACCAACATGTTCGTGGCATTTTTCTAATGAAAATGATACCAAATATGATATAATTGCAATTGTATTTACTCGCGTAATGAACGATGAAAATTTTTTACGCAAATGATATATGATATGTTGATCATAGTCCCATAAAAAAATTATGAAAAATACGGAGATTTCGTGGCCCCTCTCGGGTCATGTTCCTCAGTGGAAGGGGTAGACGAACAGGCTTAGATCGCGAGATTACAGTACCTTTCCCGAAAGATTCATCAAAATTGCCGAATATGAGTTCGAAAGAGTTATTTGGAAAACGTGGTCGTCGGGTAAACGGAGGGGTTGGTAAATCATTCGGTGTCCATGAACGATGTATCAGGATCGAGCTGAATTCCGTGGCATTGATCTGTCTCGCGGAGGGCGCGTCCACCCGAAGGACACCGGGAAGTCCTTGCGTCAGCGTTCACTCGTCAAACTGAACCAAGAGTGAAGTTGCTGCAGTGGACGCGGTTCCCTGACGGAGACAATGCGGTGTCCTCGAGGACGCGGAATGTCTTTCTCGCGCCGGGGGACAAGGAAGAACCTGGGGATAGAATTGATCGGTTCGCGAGAGTTGTCGAGCGAGGTGATTCACTGCGTCGTTACCCGAGGCTTCGCGCTGCTCCGCTCTGCTCTACGTCCCCGGCCCGTTTATTGCTTTTGTTGCGGCCCGAGCCCGAGAAAGACAAATGCCACGGGACCGCGAAAATGGGCCGACGAAGATCGATGGATCACCCTCTTCGCCGTCACGCTACCGCGATCCTTCTTCCCCGCCTCGGCGAAAAAAATTGGAAACAACACGCGCTAGCCTGGTCCTCGGTCACCCGAGCGAATCTGACACCGGCCAGGCTCTAATCTCATTATACTTCGCTGGAGCACCTCCCCTGGCGATCCTTCAGCGGACCAGACGCTCGCTCCTAGCCGGAAAATTATGATATTTATCAGGCAGTTGCAACACTTTGAAATACAGTCAAACCCCGATAACTCGGGAACCTCTATAAAACGAAACTGTTTTGTTCATTCCCTTCTAGTGCACTTTAAGAATCTCTGTAAGTCGAAGTAACATTTCCTTTAGCTCGAATTATTTTCCACAATTGTGGACGGTAAACAAGCTAAAGCAGCAGTACATAAATGTTTTACGAAGTTTCGTAGAAAGATGCGATTATATCAAAGAAAATGTGTTCTCAACTTTGGTTACCGTTGGAATTACACTTCATTATTAATTGTAAAGTGTTACACTAATGTATGCTAAATAAACCAAACATGGTTCACGGCATCAATAAATAACTAAATAAAGGAATAAAAGTAAACCTTGGTCCCAATTTTTCTGGCGGAGCACGAAAGTCAGAATTCATACAAACAGCTCGCATAAGTCGAACTTAAGTGGAACTCTAGAGCTGTTTAAATTGGATGAAGTCATTCGTGCTTTTTATTCACGGTGCTCGCCACTTCGCAATCACTTATTCCATCGCCACACGATGACCATAACCTTTTTTCTGTTCCAGGTAAGCCTCAGCGAAATCCTTTTCCACTCGCCTGCCTGATCGAACGTAACGTGACCCGTGAGTATTTGGCGACGAATACAAATAGGCGCGTTCAGGCGGAACAACCTCGGAGCGAGCATACGTCAGTGCCTCTCAACCAGCGATTCGCGATTTTTCGTATCATGGCTAGATCACTAGAAGTTGAGAGACGATTAATTTAAAAATGAAAAACTACAGAAATCCGAAATGAAATAAGGGAACTCAGTTCTCGATAATGCATTAAATTTTTCAGTAGGGTTTTTTCAGTAGTAAAAGGGCTGAATAAAGGATCAATCTGGGCTGCAGTCGTTCCAAAATTTCCTATTTTTACGATTCATCGTTTATCTAGTGCTTTTGACTACTGGAAACCACCATCTTTGCATTATCTACCCTCTTAAGAGAAACAAGTATACCCCTTTAACAGAAAGATGTTCTGTTTGCACACGCTCACGTCGTCCAACAACACCGTGCGCGCGCATCACGCGAAAAAGTTTCGGGACAGCAATATCTCGCGGAACGATGAAGATCGCAATCGACCGGTTAATTTGGTTCCCGTGTCGAACATGAATTTCGAACTCACCCGCATTTCAAACCGGAATACCATCGACGGTGTCCCCTTTGTTTCAAATGCAAGCTTACCCGAGCTCGAGTTATAGATCCCGAACGGCGAAGTCTGCCGGCCGTAATTGTTATTCTCGCATAACTTAATGGCTTAATCAACAATTCAAATCGGGCCAGCGCATATAAAATCCAAGTCCGACGATAGACGCCATCTTCTACGGGAGTGAATATTCCTTCTCGTTAAAAAACTGTGTTTTTGTTGGCCATTATTTATTTACCGACCGCCACGCTACAATCAATTATGGATGAAGCCTTGTCCGAGGATGTCTTGCTTCGATTAACCACCTCTCATTAAAATTCGGAGGTTCACGCACGTTCGATTCGAATAAATCCCGTGCTTCTTGCAATTTATGTATTTGCCTTCAATTAAGAACTCGTTCGGCATTCTTGTACTGACAAATTACAATCTCCTCACCTTCATTTCTTTTTACACTGCCAAGAAGTTCTAATATTTTTTGAAGCTCTTATGTGAAAATGAGTCTCTCACAAATTTTTGTGGAGCTTACTTTTCAGGGAATATGCATCCCAAAAATTAAATATGATAATGCGATACGTATGAAATATTTTTTTGAGTTCTATATCATAACAAAATTTCATTAGAGTCGGCGTGTTACGGTTGCGTAGCCACTATGCTGTTGTGACAACATCGTCTCCACTAAGTGGATTTTGAATCTTCATGCATTTATACCATATGCAAATTAATAAAACACAAAGAAACTATTAACTATACGTGTTCTGGTTGGACCGTAAGGAATCGTCGACGGAGCGGAGGTCGTTTTTCTCTAATTTTCATAAACTTACAAAATTGAGAGTTTGCATAAAGCTAATAATGGGATAAGAAGTAATTCATTTAAATTCATTATGCATTTCCGGTAGAACCGCCCTTAGCAAAAGGCGGAGTTTCCCTTGCGGTATAAATTCCGATAAATGTTTAGCCACGCATTGCCATGAAATTGCATCTGAAGAGTCCTCCAGGCGCAGCATTCACGGTGTTTAAACTCCAATAATTGAATTCGCCAATATCACTATGGAAAATTCAGGCTCGCCCACGCACGTGGTCGCCTCGTGGGCGGATGCACGAGCTTCGAGCTGGTTTATCTCGAAAGCACGTCATCCCGAATCGGACGACATTCTACCGAATGCTATAGCGGTGATAGCGTCGACTCACGTCGTGGGCATGTTGTCGAAAAACCGACGTGAATTTCCATTGAGACACAACCGGCTTCGAGATCGTTATGTCTCCTCGTGATGAATCGAAGAAGGCACGGTTCGGGCCAAGGCCGCGCTCCAGAGAAAGTGATGCTGGAGAAAGGAGCGTCGTCCATGCCGGATATTATCTTAACGATGTGCTTGGCAATTGACTTAACCTCCTTTTTTAAAACAATTTGTCAGAAACTATCATTTCTTCCTTGTGATAGGAAGATTTATTCGTATTCATACCTTAGAGTCTGCATTCACTTTCTCTTATGCTAACAGGATCATTTAGGTATTCCGATTTATTTATCAATATACACAGCGGATCTTTATACAAAATAACAATGTTCTCCATTGATTGTGGACAGCACGAATAAAATAAAAATTGATTTCATCCGTTTGTCACTTTCCTAGATTAAAAACAACATAGATTACTACAACCTAGATTCTTAAATTTTTCTAATCCTTTACGGTTTTATATAAAAAATTTTATAGATAGAGACTCACAAAAATGTGTCGTGTGTTAAAGAATCGGTTAAGAATTATCTCGTAATAACTGTTTTCGAATTTCTTCTGATTCTTGTGTCCCAATGAATAATAACGCGAGAATATCAATAAAAATGATGTAGCATCAGCTGGCCTATAATGTAGAAGTTGCATTATTCAAATTGCCACGTTATGCTAATTTATATTACACAAAACCAAGATCCGGTGCAACAAACTTTTCAGTTACAGTTAATAACACAGAGACGAGTCCGTAGTATTCGCATAATAACACGGTGTTGCTTTCGTCGCTACAAGGGTATACGTCCACTAAAAGCATCAATAATGAACGAAATGCATTAAACGTTACTGTTAAATAATGAACGGTAATTCTGTTCTGCATACTATATTATTCGTGAGCGCCGTTAAACGGGACAGTTTTCTTGCTTGTGGAATACATGCACATCCGCCGTCAGCCCCTACCCGCAGCATCTGTATTTCAATGCTTCTCTTTTTTCAAGAATTTTTATTATTTCCCGCTTGTCCGCTTTTTCTTGCGGAATCTTTATAAATTTCATGCTGTGGACCGTTTTTGCAAAGTTCTTCCCTGCGTTTCCGGCTTCTTTCTGCAGAAATAACTGACCGTGTTAAAGCGGAACCGTGTTACGCTGGATTTTCACACGCTATAGCGTTTATTATGATAATAAAGGAAGGATGTATGTTCATATCTTGGCGTTACCATTAAAAAAGATACGTTCTTGAAATTTGTTTTCGGGCCACCGGCTTTGGTGGCTCAGAATATTTTCTTTAGAATAATGATGATCACAAATAATTACAAATAATTCGTTCTAACGCGAACTGGCATCTCGGACAATTTTTCGAGCGACATGGAGAGCTCGCAAAGCGCGTTGGCAAATTTCGGTGTAGATCGCGAGTGAACACTAGCCCGCTAGCCATCAATCTCCCGAAACCAGGATCACGAGTAGCAACTTCATCCCCGCTAATCTACTAACACGAGTTCTCGCCCAACTCGGCGATTTCGATTGTCATTTAATTAGCCTCGTCGGAACGCGTTACTCGAGGACCGATTTGCGAACGAGGGAATCGCGTCGAGCCGTGCGAGCGGCCTCGAGTACGGCCCACATCCTAATTCCGCGACAATGTAGCGCCCTGCATAATAAACGCGACATGCATAACGTTTTATCCACGCCCGACGTGTGGGTGATGACTGCTTCCGTGCGGTGATCGACAACAGGCGTTTTAGAGAGCTTCTGTCTTCAATGCAGCAGCGAACTCGAGCTTTCCGAGCTATCATTCGCGAAACAGTTTTAGTATCATTTTTTTTCTTTTTAGAGGATAGCGTTTAAAGTCGATAAGAAAATTTGAGGAAAGTTTGAGGAATTTCGGAAAAATTTTCTGGCTTATTACTCAAGTGCAATTATTACGGCTGTATTATTTATATTCTGCTGAGGATTTGCAAACGCATTGCAGAAACAATGCACGCGAAATTTTGCACAATGGTGCCGCTACGGGCTATTTGAGAATATCCGACTCCGAGTATTAAACTAATTTATATTATTACAACATGCGCATTTCTCCAGATTAAATGAATTTAAATTAACCTGTAACGCGCAAAGCGTAAAATTTATTTACCAGAAGTTTTCGCGCAACACTGTGTTTTAAAATATACTTCGAGTTTTACAATGCGATGGCTCTTCTACTTTATGCTCTGCGCATTATGTTGGGAGTTGAATTACAATGAAATTTACGAAACGTACGAAAACAGAATATTTATTATAAGATAAAAATGGTATTTCGGACTACAAAACTTTGACGAACAGAATCATTTTATTTCAGCAAGCCAGTCTAACAAAACTGCACGGAAACGTTTAAAAAGTGTTTTGAAATGTATAAAATATTGCATAAAATGTAATGGAAATTTTTCACGTTATCCTGACAATCCAACAAGACTGAACAGAAACATTTAAAATATATTTTGAATTCTATAGAAAATTGTGTAGAATGTAATAAAATATTTCCACTTTATCCTGACAATGGGAGCAAGTTGAAATTAAATTGTTAAACGGGATCGATCTAACAAACTTGAAGAGAAGAATTTCGTATTAAGAGTTTCAGACAATTCTTCAGAATAAAATGTTTCATTTTGAATCTTACTCGCATGGTCCGAAGTAAACCAGACCGTTTGCTATTTAAGAGATTGTAGGAGCACGACGATGCCCGAGTGCACACAGGATCAGCCCCGAACGTTTCGTAATATCGCGAACAATCGTTTCTTCGGTACGGCTGTCGAAGAAAGACTGCTGCGTCGACGAATGCAGCTTGCATATCGCAGTTTTATGGAACGAAAAGCGAATCACGCACGGGATCACGGTAGTCTCTGTCCTTTTTCGACGTGGCTGTGTGTATTTCGTCGGAGCTCGGTGGAAATCGGTATCGACCAACAGGCGGCGACGCGTTTCACGCGCTTGTAAATCGAAATCGATGTCGCTGGAAAAGCGACGGGAACGGTAAATGGAAGTGGCTTTTGATAACGACAATCGCACCGTTCGCACACTTCATGTTTCTTTCCTCTCACTCTCTCTCTCTTCTTCTCTTCTTCTTCGCTTGCTTTTTCCCGTCGACGCGATGCGCTTGGCTTTTATGGTCGTAAAGAAGCGGTAGCTGGGAGCCGATTGCCTGGCTGCATTGTTTCTCCAACTTTATTTTAATGCGTTGCCTCTAAAGCCACGCTTGTTCCGCTATTGTCTGCGACTATAGACGCTCTGGAAAGAGTAATACGTTTTTTAAATAATTCATAGCGGCGGGGATCTGTACAAATGTTTTCAGAACATCCTCCTCTGTTCGGACCCAGCGTCTCTGGAGCTTCCTATCGCTTTTCATCGTTTCACTGCTATAATCCCTTGAAAGATAATTACGTGCACACATTTGCACCAGTTCTATAATATTAAACTGAATAATACAGACCCATTAATTTCGTTTCATTGTTGCCTAAAATCTAAATTCCAAGAAATTGAATCGTGCTACTTAATGAAGCTATATTTCCCTGAAGACGTTGCGACGAATATAATAGAGTGTCGAATTGAATTAATGAAAAATGATCCAGCAGTCATTTACGGTAGGTCGAACAGTTACATCAACGAAGTACCGACAGGAGGGACAAGTCGTTTTATAACGAGTTCTCTTGAACAAGGTATTACGAAGTTCGAATTGACTTTCCTACTCGCAGGGAATTTTTCTCTTAGACATTTCTCGCTAAACGGATTATGAGAACCCATCAGAGGGACTTGCCCGTTATTAAACCTACCATTTAGCGTGATTAGGTTACGTCGCAGCAGCTGAAACAGCTTAATGATTTCCCTCGCGTTTATTTTTTTAAAATGAGAAGGCCAGCAGCCATCAGGAGTTACAAAATCGGATAAATTGCACTGTCTCGTTTCAAATGAGCGATACAGCATTTAATGAGGTCGCGAAGACGCTTATACATACCTGTATCTTTAACTGTTGGATAAAATCTTATAGTGCTTGAGTAATAATATGGTGACATTCATTCTGGTAGAATTAGATCTTTCAATAGTTTCGAAACTATTTTAAGGGGGTAGACTAGTTTCCGTCCACAAAGGATTATTTTTCTGTTTACGAGGCGTAATTTACATTATTTGAAAGCATAAAGCTGCGGAATAATGCAAATTACGCCTCGTAAACGTAAAAACGGGAAATTTCGAGGCGACCACGGTCTAGAATGATCTTTTATCTAGCGCTTTCGACCACTGAAAACCCCATCTTTGCATTACCGAGAAATGAGAAAGCGCATCCCGCACCCTTGCAATCCTGAAAACGAGACTACCACCTTAAGACAGAAGTCGACGTCTTGAATATTAAAACTGCACGCAAAAGCATTACGCAATTTGAATAACATCAGCTTGATTGGACAAGAGAAGACGCGAAGAATGCAGCAGGAACAAAGCGGGAAGACCGTCTCCTCGTTTCCACGCGAGAATATTCTTCCTTTATCACTTTTTGGCCACGAGAATAATGAGAAGCCTATTGGTAGGGCTATTAGGGTTGTCCGGCTTATCGGGTCTGACAAGAAGATCGATGCGCCGAGAAAAGAGCAGTAGAAAATATTTTGAAAAAATTGATAAGGTAAGAACCTAAGTGGGCCCAGTCATCTTCAATGAAGGCGTCAAACCCGTCCGCCTCGTAAGACCAAGGGAACACATTTTTCCAATCAGCCATTCTTTCTGATTACACCGTCAGCGTAGTCCCCGGGATCATCCGTGCGAGAATATTTCGCTATAACACACAACGCTGAAATGAAGTACAATAAAAAGAAGACGCACATCGCGCCTCTGCATTCCACCGTCAAGTTTATAATCACTACCCATCGAACGATCCATCGAACGATCGAGAAACGGCAGAGAGAGAAACGCGTTGGCGATCAACGTCTTCCCTCGAGCGTGACATCGTTAAGCCAGCTATTCTGCCGCCCTAATTAATTTCGCCGTTCCTATGCAACAAAGCTCCACAGCGAATAAATATCGGTGAAAAACCGACAGATGGATTAATGAATGCCGTCAAGCATGAACGTAGGAAATGACACCTTGCAGATGGAATTAGATAATCCAACAGCTATAATCCACCTCTGCTCCTGCTGTCGATTCGTCCTGGAACGAAAAACTGAAAACGAGACGTTGTCTTTGTCGAGACAACGAATATATCGATAGCTAAACAATTACTAAACATTTAGGTATTGTATGAGGTATTACATCAATTTCATATCCACAAAATTTTAAAAATCATAGAAAACGGAAATATTCTAGATCGAAAAAAATGTTGAATTTTCGAGTTAAAATAGTTCCGAAGCAAAAGGTTAATAACCAAAACTTGCAGATTTTACTCCAAAGTGCAGCTTACAATTTCCCGAAAAATCAGATTCCAGCGTCTAAACGTGCTAGATTCGACACGCGGCGCGCCGTGCAATTAATCGTGCGAAATCGGTCGCGACTGGCACGCCGACGCCGCGGATAATGAGCTATTAGCCTCGATTCACAAAAATTTAATTACACATCTCGGCGAGGCCAACCGGGTTTGTTACGATCCTTAAGATCGAGAAATTTACGATTTAATTACTGGTAAGTATAGGCTCGTGTCCTTCGTACGGAGCCGAGCGCTAGCTCGCAGCCTCTGTCTGCGTTTACGTATGATTTATTCGCGTGGAATCGAACGGGTTTATGAAGCGGATCGCGAGCGGATCGCGAGTAGGCCCCCCGCCGCGTCGCGGGTCCTCGTTAATGCGACGCGTATCAGGAACGAGTATAACGGGACCTCGTATCCTCTTCCTTCTCCCTTTTTCGGGCCCTGAGCCGTTCAATCAGACGCGGCCCGGTCGTTAAATTAATCGATTACTTTCACCCGAGCTTAATTCGACCAGACGGGTCGCCGGCCGCGACGTGCTGGTAAATTATTTTTTCACGCGTCCCGCGGTGGAACACCGACGCCCCGTGAAATCCCGCGATTCGTTACGAGGCAAATTAATTATTGGCTGCGAGACGGAGGCGGACGCGGGTGAAAGCCCAATCCACGCTAAAAGTGTCCCTCGACTGCGTGATTATTATCATTAACCGTCCGACGCTACTCTTTTACGATCTTCCTCTGTTCCGTGCACTTCATGCTTCTTCGTTTCACTCGTTCTTTTATATTAGACATTCCGGAAAGTCAGATAATTGTTCAGGGTCTTCCATTAAGAAGTGTAATTTTAAAGAACCCCGCACTAATCATATGGAAAATCTATCACGGTAAAATCAGTTGCATTTTTATATGGTGTAGCTTATGATCTACTGAACAAAAGATGTAATGGGCACGAAGCTCAATAATGGACAGTTACCGAGTTATAATCAGTCAAACATGAGAAATTCGAACTGCCGAATACTCAAATCTCAGGAAGTATTTATTGTTTGGAAAAATATTTTAAACAAAAATAGAAGGGTTTCACAAAATCTGTTGGTGGTGTCATTATTTTTGAATTTTGAATGACCTTGAAAAGGTCTGTGAACAGAAATCTTTTACAAAAATCTTTGCGTGTCACAGCAGACATAAGGACCCCACGGTTCGTCTCTACTCTCAATCCTCATACGTTTCTGAGGGGGAAAATTTAGTCATTTACTATTTTCGCATACTGTAAAATTATTGATTCTTTTATGTCAATGTTCTGTAAGGATGGCGTGAACTGCTACTTTTACATTACTCGATGTATTTCTTCAAAATCTGTCGTGACAAATGGAACATTTGTTGGTTTAACGTGTTGAACAGAAATGAGTGGATTCTTATTCTAGTCTCTTTTATGCAAATATTTACGAGGAGCGTTTAATAGAAGACCCTACAGGATATATATGGATTAACAGAATGGAGTCGAAAAAGCGTCTCGATCTTTCCGAATCTTGAAAGGACGTTCTATCTTCCCATTCGCCGAGGCCTCGACCCGTTCTGGAAAAAATCCGGTCCGCGCGACGCAGCGGGAATACTGAATGAATCGATAAAAGCGAATCGCGTGGGCAGCGTTCAGGCTCGCCGACACCGTACTACGCACTGTCGTTTTCCGTCGTTTTCTCTTTATTATCCGGCCCCGGTCTCCTGTATTTGGAATCTCGCGTAGGACTGGTTTTGCCCGATGCACTCGCTTGTGTCCGCCATCGATCTCTCCTCTCTCTCTCTCTCCGTAGCCGCAGTTTCGTTCCTCTTCACCTTCTAACCCAAATAAAATCGGCGATTCCCAGCCGCGGGGTTTTACCAGCGATAATGGATCGCGGCGGTCGCTCGGTATCGTTAGTCAGTATCTCGGACCTTGCGAGTCCTAGGATAATTAACTGCGGGAGCTTGGTCCCGGCCCGAGGAATCCCAGTTAGTTACTCAACAAAGCTAGACTCGCAGCTTGCTGCTCGAGTACTCGACGAGTGTATGTCGGCAGGAGTGGCAATTACCCGCGGCTTAATCGTGCTCGCTGATTTATGATCGATATAATTATTGGATTACCCGCCGACCGGATCGAATCTGTTCATGCCGCCTCTGATAGGTCACAGGGTCACCCGATACGCACACTCAACACCAAAATCGTGCGGAAAGGTATTCCTGAAATTACCAAACATTTTCAAGAAATTTATTTATTTTGCTCAGGGCCAGGGACGTCGCCTCTGAAGGGCTAATTCAGGGGTGGTCAACCCTTTGCATTCCATGCGTGAATTTTTTTCACATGGTTCAGATGAACTCGTTAGAACAAGTTGGAACTCCCTGGGTTGGGAGATTGAATATATTTTTCAAAACTAGATGTTTATTCAAACAACCACAGCACAATGAAATAAACGTTGATCAGGCGTGAATGAATGTTTGCATATAACTGAATATAATAGAACTTCGTGTGAACCGTGTGAGAGCTGTGACTTGATCGGTAGGCTAGCTCGGACTGACTGAACTAGAATATTCGCCTTATTCCTCTCTAGGCCCTTTAAGGCGGAAAAATGACGGTACTGAACGTGCAATAAAACGCAGGTTAAAAGACCTTTCTTCTTTGCATGCTCATGCATTCGGGTGCATACTCCAACAGTAAGAAGGCCCTATGAATTGAGCTGAGAGCACTAAGGTGTTGTAAATTACAGATGAGATCCTTATGGCGCCTATTTCAAAAGAATAAATAGACGCAAGGCCCTGGCTAACCGATAAAATTGTCAGAGAAGAATGTCGCTGAAATCCTGAGCGATATGATCGTGCGTCTAGACTCGAACCCAGAACTAGCGAATTGAATTGCAGCCCTCATTTTCCAGCTTCGTTGAATGATAAAAAAGACAGTAACGTGCGAAGATATTGTGCGAAGTGCTAACGAGTCCGTGCGTGCGGACACTCGGGCCCCGAGATAGGTGGAGTTGGTCGGCGCGTAAAGTTCCATCGGCGCTCGTTAAGGTGGGCTCGTTACGTAGTCTTCCCGACTACGTATTATTCGATTCCAATTAGCGGAAAGTTTGTTGCGATCGGACCACTTGCCGGTGCTGCTTGAGAAACGAGAAGTGGATCGGATGCATTTAGACTCCAGGGTTCTTAGGTTCTAGGACTTTAGAGTTCGTTGTGCTTGCTATCCAATATAAATTCCATTGCTTCGGAAGCTGCTGGCATATTGGGCCTATTAGTTTCCCTTCTGTGTATGACTCCGTTACGTCCTGAGATGTGTGCGAGGACCTTGATGAACGCAATAGTGCTTATGTTGGCACAGTGCTCGAGGAGGGATTCAGTTGTCTGAAGGAATTCAGCTGCGCGTTGTATCACTAGATGTAGCCCGTTGATCATCTCGAATGGTGGAATAATTATTTAGTTTATCTACGAACGAAAGAAATGTATGAGATTGGCAAGTTATCGGCTGTACGGTCGTGAAACCATGGTCAAACGAGGTTCAAAACACGAATTCTTATCGTAAGGACAAAAACTTGAAACAATGGAATACGATTGCCTTGTAAATAGATCTCACGTCGAAGAACTGTCTTGTTGTTTTACAGAACCGATACAACGAAACCAGTAAACGAAGCGACCTTGTTTATCAACCCACTCAGAGTCGATTTCTTTCCTCTCGAATTCCGCGGGAGGACAGAGAGTTAAATTTTATATCTTACTGTCTCCATTGTTCCCAGGATGACAGAGTCTCAAGTTTCGGCAGAGATCGTTGCACGAGTCGGTGCGGATTCAATATACACTATTTCGTAAACATCTTGTCTCGGTTCTCGAAATTCGTTGGATTTCAGTGAGGTTATGAAACAAAGTAACGCCAAGATTTCGTAGTGCGCGAATATAAAGCCTGGATATTGTGTTAGATGATTGCATAAGTTCAATGAAGTAAAATTCAATGGTTAAATTTTAAAGAATATAGCTTTATTAATCAATTATATAGTCACCATTCTTTTCTACAATTAGAATAGGCATTCTTTAAAATTTAACCATTAACCAAAAAAAAAAAAGAAAAGAAAACAGATAAATTCTAAATACCTAATTTAAGCTTGGTGGCAATCTGCAGTGATTGTTTATTTATCCTGGTGAACACCACAACCCGGCGCCACGCGAACAATAAATATCGCGAAGCCGACGCAGAAGAGGGGGAACGGTCTTCGAGATCGCTCGGTTTATGGGCAGCCCGACGTGTACGCATTCGAGCAGGCTGAATTCGCGAGTCACGTTACCGATAAGCAGATGAAAAAGCGAGATAACCGGCGAAGTGCGAGCACGATTCGCGGCCGAGATCATCTCCGCCCCGCCATTTATTAGGCGGACAGACGTGGGACTGATAGACCTCGCATCCGGCTGACTATGCTGACTTGGATTTTCAACATTTATGAATAGCCATGGGCCAGGAGGTTGAGCCAGATCTATTGCCACTGTCTATCGAGGTTGCTGGGTAATCGGGGGATTTATTGGCGATCTTGTCGAACCTAATGAGAATGATATACCGTAGTCAGTCAATTAGTCTCCACCCAATGGAGTAACTTCTTTAGTGACTTGGTAGGAGTAATTTACTTTCGGGATCCCTATATAACTTGAGCTAGTACCTCAAACTGAATATATAACATACCCTGATACTCGAGTATCCGTGAATAGATAGCGGATTTAATGCATTTATAACAGAAATGTTCAACAAATATGTTTAATAGTATGTTTTCTTCTAACGTTTTCACTGTGACGAATTCCACCTACTCATGTTTGTTATAAATGCATAAAATCCACTGTCTACCTATAAATCACAGTTCTAGACCCGAACCAGAAACCTCGGATACCGCTAGTCAAATTGGAGTACGAACGCGTGTGAAACGGTTCTCCGGAATTTTTCGCATTCACGGTCGGTTCGAGCGATCGTGTTCTCCGGGAAACGCGCATAGGTGGTCCCATTATAAGCACCGTGCACCGGGAACAGATGCAAAGGGCCGTGTTGCAGGTTACAAGCGTGGAAATGCAGCCGCGCGACGTATAAGGCAAGGCTGTCTGACGTGTCCCCTTGTGGGCGTCGTTGTGGGACGACACTCGCGCCGATTCCCTTTTCTTGTAGAACGCGGACATAGAGAGAGAGTGACAGAGAGAAAGAGAGAAAGCCACGGATGCATCCTCTGCACGTTGCAGTTCACGGCGAAACCTATCTCGTTTCTTGCAGTGGACGGTGACTTCTCGTCGTGGCGCCATCCTCGGCCAGGAATCCGCTCGCTCGCTTTTGATGATCCCCGTGCGCGTTGCTTTCTGGCTTCTGTGTGCGCTAATGGAGAGGTTTCACAAGCGGGGAAGGGATCAACGGTCCTCGCGAATCAGCGCCAGCCCTTTCGAATCTGCATATGCTTGATGGATCCCTCCGTCTTTGTTAGATTGCCGGGCCAGACAGCCCTTTCTTGTTCGAGAATTATTGTGCGAAAATGACGAAACGTGTGACAGACAACTGCGAGCTTCACTTGATCCTGCGACTCTCATTTCGTCGTAGCTGAACGCGTTCTTGAGCAAATTTTGATCAAGATAAAAATTAATTTATGAACCTTTGTCGAAGAATAATGTGACTCATATATCACCGACACGGCGATGAAATATTATCTAATCTAATCTAATTATATCATTCATCCCCCATTCATATGTCTGGCGCATACCGCGTTTTCTGTATGCATCAACTTGTCTCAACAATGTCAAGTTAGAAAGACAAGGGATGACTTAAATGTCCGAAACGAAGTCGGCATTAAATTTGCTGGAAGAGGAACGCCACTTTTCTTCACAATGCTCGTCCACGACCGAATTCGTCCAGGAGTTGGCGTTTAACTTTATTTCCTCTTCAACCCCTTTTTCGCTTCGGCTAAAATTGGAGCAGTCGCGTGAAATACCTTTTTTCGTCCTTCCCGTTTATTGGGAATGGATTTTCGCTGGCAATTTTTTACTGCCCCCCTTTGTCCGCAATCGGGAAACCCTTTTGTCGCGGATGGTGTTAGGGGTGCTAACCCCACGGGCTTCGGTTATTTAGCAAATAAAATAGATTCACCTTCCGGCAACAATAAAAAGTTTTATCGACTGTCGCGGTGATAAATTGCTTGAAATATGACGTTTCTTTCCGGTAGAATTAAATCACGTTAATTTTGGAAGAATAATAGATACTGCAAGCTCGAAGAGACAAAATTCAGACTCGTCGCAGAATTTTGATTCGAGTTCCAAACAAGTCTGCAGAGGTTTGATAATACTTTGCACGGTTGTTATAGACGTAATCTCGCCGCGTTCGCAGCGGTGATAAATGAAGGCCAAATGGAAAGTTTGAAGAAGCAGTGTCTACCGCCCATTGGAAAAGCTACCCTGTTTCTGTCTAATCTCCTCCGTCCGAAATTCCCGTCGATTGTTTACTCCCAGAAGTGTCGAAAGCGTAGCGAGCCTGCAATCGGGTTTCCTCTTGGCGGTGCTTCTTGCAATTCCTTTCAGTTGTTTGTCCAGCCTTTTGTCTTGCCGTGACAACGGTCTATAGATACGGCAGCGGTCCGTTCCCGCGTTGACACGGCGAAAGTAGAACGCAGCCATTGTTTGTCCACCCCTTCTAGGACTCAACAGATTCTACGGTCTGGAAAGTCGCGTTTGCTTCCACGAGATTCTGTTAATCGTAGAAAACAATACAATTCCCATTTTCGAACGATTCGACCGGTGCTTGGAAACGAATCCGTCCGGTTAAATCAGAACTGCTGACGTCCGACATCAAACAGTATTAAACAACAAATGCCAATAATATCATTCGATGCAACGAATAAGCGTCCACAGAGTCGCCCAATGTGTTTTTTCATTTTATTTAATCAAAGACTCAGTGTAGCTGCAGTTTTACCTCTATTTGGACAAAATTGTTTTCTTGGTCTATATGAATTTTCAAAAAAGTGCTGGCGTATCAAAGGTAGTACAGTTTTTATTTATTTTCTGTCTACACATGCGATTCCCAACGAATATGTGATTTTATCTGGTTCCACTTCCTAAAATTTGTCTAAAAAACCCTGAAAATTGCATAAACATCCGCAGTCTAATAATAATGTTTCAATCCAAATAAGACAACAATTTTAGTTCTAATTAATTACTTATTTACATTAGTTAGGTCACTGTTAACATTTTTGACAGGAATTACGCATTTACGAAGACATCGAAATTACCATGAACCCATGCGAGTAACTAAGGCGTAAAAATTGATTGTTATGGTGTGGACACATCAATTGCGAGTGGAAACGTCATCCTATTTGAAAGAACGATGACGATGAATTATTAAAATAAATCTATGACCATAAGAAAAAGGTGTTCTCTATCACGACGATTGTCCCACCGAACCAGACACTTGTTTTCTCGTCGCAACAACAACAACAGCGAGAATTCAGGCGAGAACGTTCGGTGACTCACCCTGTACGTGAGCAAGAAGGACTAGAGCCAGACGCCCAACGGAGTCACGTTGGTCTTACGGATGTCACGTAGAAGTTACGGGATCAAAAGGTCAATCTGTTCCTCCCTCCTCTTTCCCATTTCGATCTACGGCACATCAATTTCCTTCGGCGCTGTCATAGAGGCACGTAACTTCAGTGTTAGTTCTCGCACTTATCGCTAGATCGGAACTCCCCATCCGGAGCGACGCCTCTATCATCGAACCAGATGATCGAATACGCACGAGGCTTTGATCCTTATGCAGCAGATATGCTCCGGCTCAAAGGAAGACTCGCGGAGATTCTACCGGTCGACCTCGATACTTGTTTCTCCGAGTATACTCGCTGGTTCAGACGTCTGCTGATACCGATCTCGATAGAATTCGGAAGATTGTAGATCCTGAGACGGAATCCTTTGCTGTAAGACATTATTATTTATAGGCGTACAATTTTTATCAATACATTCATCAAATTATACAATTATATTCCTTATATTAGTCCATGACCCTCAAATCATCTTGACAATACTACGAAGAGACATTATTATTTATAGGTGAAATCTTTGTATTAGTCCATTTTGGTTAAAATAGTCTTGGTACTAGCTGTACTACTATAAATTAGAGACTGTCTGTTTTAAATGTCAATGAACTTCGCAAGCCTTGACAACAGCAACAAACAAATTTATTTGTTCGCGATTTTGAATATTTCGTTTTAGCTTCAATTTCAACTATGATATTTAGGTGCCCTGTTTCACGTGACACATCGTGTGCGGTATACAGCACACAGATACATATGTAGTATGTAGGGGTAATCCTACATATTGTGGTGTATCGATTATCGGTCGCATAATTGAGCACTGTCCACGAATCATCTATTTTGATGCTTCCAAAATACAAATGTAATAAGTGCTCACTCTTGCGGGCGACATCAAGTTGCAAACATTAGCAAAGTTAATTTTTTAAACCTACCGAGCACCAAAAATGATTAAAATGTTTTAGCTTGTAAGAATGACAAGACTATGTATTCAGATTCCGTCAAATTTCGTGAAATTGAATAAAGAACTTCATAATTTCAATTATTGTAAAATGAAAAGGTACAGGATGTAATCTCAGACAACAAAAGGATTGAAAGAATTTACCGATATTCATTTAATTAATCGCAAGATTAATTCGGTCAAACAAGAATTGCGGAAATGAAAAACGGATAAGTGTATTAGCTCTCCCTTGTTTGCAGAAGATCATCGACGAAAGGATCAGAAGATCGGACGTTGATAAATCTTCGTTCCCCTCGTGCCGGGCCTCCGCTTTTTTTCTGGCGTCCTCTTCTTATTTCGATGATCGGAGATTTGTTAATTGCGCAATAAACGCTTTTATCTCCTACGAAAGGAGCAATCATGTCCATTCGTTGCCCGTTCCCGGAATAATAAAGAAGCGAATCGGTGCTTCATTATTATCAGATCGTAAAATCGTTTCATAAATCAAGGGAAATTTATCGGGCCGTTTAACGATCGCGACGCTTCCGTTTCTTCGTCGCGGTCCGAGCATTCGCTTTACGATACGGTCATTAACTAAATGTAAACGCAGCTAAATGGAAGTAAGGCCGGAGCGTCAACGATTTCGTTGAATCGACCCGCGAATGCCGATCGATTTACCAAGAAAGAATCGATTTGTCGACGGCTGCGTCGCCGGCTTTCGTCGGCCGAATCGTCGAATTAAAGGCTGAGTTACCGGGCTAATGCTCTTGCGACGGTACGATTGGCAGGTAGAGTTAATTACACGGTAACGGTTAATTGCTGAAGTACTTTGGTAAGAGCAGTGGCCATTCACTATGTCACGAAAAATGTAATTAGGACTTTCCTCGTGGACATTAACGGGGAACGATGTTTATTCAATTCAAGAGTACGATCACGAAACCGATATTTTAAGAGTAATTGATTGCATTTACTGTTTCTGGATGCACTGAAATACTTTCTCTCATTTCAACCTCGAAAAAATCGTACCTCAATTTTTAATGTCCCGTTGGGAAGAGTTGGAATGCTCCCTTTATTCTTTTATTAAAATTATTAAGGTAAGAAATAACATTTAAAGGGTAATCGATGCAGATAATTTTTATTTTGCGTAACTATAAAAGTAGAGGCTTCTAGCTTTAAGATGAGTACAATATTCATCGTCGAGCTATCATTTTTTACAAAATTATCGCAATTTAAACGTAGGCCATTTTTCTACGGATAAATCGCGGAGGTGCTTATCAAGAGCAATTGGTATTTTCACAGTGCAGTGAGGAAAGCATGATCGTTTCTGTAGAGCGTGGTGTATCGAAGGGAATAACGTCCGGACGATTGAAAAGATTCAAAAAGTCAATACCGGAGTGGTCTCGAGA
The DNA here is from genome assembly GCA_028455615.1 of Lasioglossum zephyrum. Classification (NCBI taxonomy): domain Eukaryota; kingdom Metazoa; phylum Arthropoda; class Insecta; order Hymenoptera; family Halictidae; genus Lasioglossum; species Lasioglossum zephyrum. The sequence continues at coordinate 16,621,534 of CM052329.1, read as the reverse complement.
GCATAAAAGGTAATGTACAGCCTATCTAGAAACGTTTCGTAATTTCGAGACGGTCATCGAGCGGCGATAACGTTTCGTTTAGAGACTGGAGATGGCCCCTAATGGGCGAGCATCCTGCTATTATTTCGAAAACAAGTGGGACCGTGCTAAGCCGTAAAAAATCCCGTATCTCGAAAGCGTGCGCGAGTCTCGGAGAAGTCGTCGCGCGCTCGTAAAACGGTACTTCCTCGAAGAGCATTTCGTTCTAAGCAGCGCAACAGGAAACGCGGCGAAACTATTCGTGGAAATTCACGGACCTTTGGCAACGAAGACGTCGAAATAATTCAGAATATCCTCCCCGGTGCAACGGGGAATAATTCAGCTCGCAAAGGCCAGCGGATTTTACGAGATCGCCTGCACAATAGACGAACAAACATTTTTCTTAAAATCAAAAAGATATTCGAAGTTTGATCCTGTCATTAAGATAAGAAAGAAACGAACACAAGGCATGAAGCGACTATATTTGCATCTGCGGGCGTTTTGTACGCGGATAGCAACATTTCATTTCTGTTCGCCGATAATTGAACACAGGGATTCGCATCGTGATCCTTCGGACGCATTAATGAACCACTCGCTGGGAACTTGTTTATTAATAATTTGCGGCTCGTAAAGCGGAGCCGGGCGTTACGTTTACGGGCGCGCGTCGATGTGTACGTGAACGGAAGAACATTGCCGCGTTTACCATTGTTACGAAGAGACCGAATATCAGTGCTCCGTTACGCGTCCCGTACCCCCTATCGACTAACTATTGTTACACTTCGGCGCAATCAATGCCGCGCGTGTATCGAATATTATATCGGGTATTAATGGTATCACGTACGTTCGACTACCACCGCGCTTAGAATCTAATTAGCTGCAACTAACTCGGCTAACGGGCCGAACATTGTCCTGTCGGCCGACATCAACCTCCGATTGCCTTCTCGTACGCGTCTGTAGACAAGCCCCTTATTAGTTAATTAGTACTTGATTGGCCTCCTCGCATTTTGGCCAGATGACTCTCTCCAAACACGAAGAGATCCTCCCTTGACAAATCCAGCGATATGCGTAGACAGCGGATTCATATGCACTTTCACGGAAACGAGTAAAATTACTGATATATTATTTTCAATCTATTAAAGATATTAAGACAGAAAAGAAATTTCTGTTTCACTCTTTGAACAAAATAAAAATTGTCTACGTCGATACACCCTCAGCTTGGCGGAAATCGATGTGAGAAATCAACAATTTCTCTTATCGTGTAAATACATTTTCAATGACCATTTTGAAATATGGAAATGCATATCCTTGTGGAATATGATAATCTATATGCAAGCGTAATCCGGAACGTAATTCTTCATGCAAGCTTCTATTTTTGCGGATAATTTGATAAAACCGGGATAACAGAGAAATTTATTTCGACTAAAAGCTTTTACCTTACGCTGAAGATAAAGTAAAAAAATGCTCTCCATCTTTGTTGTCCATGATTTAATAGTTAGAGCGCAGGTATTTATATGTTTCTGGCCGGTGTACACTTGTGCAGCATGGAAAATCGTGTGATGGTACAAAAATATATAGGTATCGTTTTATCTTTCCCTGCAAAGAAGCTTTTCGTACTACTTGCTTGTAAATCAAGTTTAATCCGTTGTGTTAGATCATCCCATAAGCGATGTCGTTTCTTTATGAATTTTTCTGGAAGACGGGTAAAGGTCGTTGAAAATGATGGTCAAGAAACATTACTCATGGAATGATGTAATGATTTGGCAAAGTTTGCTTATCGCACATGTGTGAGGTCTGTGGATCATGGATCGGTTTGACGTAGCGTTGACGGTTCTTTGACGTACCGATCGAGGTGCGTCGCGAATCGCTAATTGTCACCGGAGAACAAAGCCGTCGACGATGAGAGCCGCGTCTCGATGCGAAAGTCACGATGTCGGCCGATACCGAACACGAAACAAATATCGAACGCTTCGTCGGCTATTAATCTAACTTCCCGTAGCATGATCGCGGAGCTTAACGGTCGCTATCGACGCCATGTCCAACCGCCGACGTTTTCCTTTCTCCGTCGATCAGCGAGGCTCGCTCACCACCTGCCGCTACACCTGAGTCTCTTAAAACGGTAGATTCTGGTACGTACCTTTACTCGGGACGAGCCTGTCACCACTGACAATTTATAGCACCGGAGCTTGATAGTTCAGCAGACGCTGATCATTGCGATTGAATATTCCTCGCATTGCTCCCTGTCTAATTAACCGATACACTCGCACAGTGTTCCTAGCAATCAAATGCGATCATTAGCGACTTCTACGAATATTTTACTTCGTTTTAACGAAAGACAAAGTTAGTGACAGACTGCCCTTCAGAGAAACGATGCGAGGCAAGACTTTAACCCTTTGTATTCCAGGGTTCAATTTCAGGTGAACAGTGTGAAAAAGATTATATAGAATAAAAATCTTCTTGAAAGGTATGTCTTGATTTCGGAATGAAAATTCCTTCGAGTCCAAAGGGTTAAGTTAGATTTTAATCAACACGTCTCCAGGCACCCTGAACGGCAATTTTATGTACAAAATATGGACCAGTGTTTGAAGTCCTTTGAAGTAAATAATCGAGAGAATACTGTACTTCTCCGACTTTTCCGGGCGGATATGTTGTTTTAACAGTAATCTGTGGCTTTTTGAAAGGGTGGAGCGAAATAGCCAAAATTAGGAAAATCCAGTAAAAGTACCTTACTTCCATTTCGCCCTTTATGTTGGTTTCCGAGAGAAAACCCGTGTTTGAAATGGTGTACGCGCGTATGTAGGTTGCTGAATGCAAAACTCTCAATGAAAGTCCCAACTTCTAAGTGAGTAATTTATTATTCAAGCGTTCAGTTGCATTCAGAGGCACCCGGCAACTCTGCGAGAGTCACTGCGTCGTAAAACTTACTACTCGGAAGACAAAGTGACACGGCTCGTATATTTTTATGAGCATATTTTGCTTTCTCCGAGGTCTTATCTTCCACGCCAACTTAATTACGCTCGCGTCGAGATCAATCTTGCTGGAAGCGACCGATAACTCTTCGGTGTCGTCTTTAGCAAATATTTGACAGATTTCTTCGGTGGATGATCTGTTCTCCTGATGCGTTCAATGTATTTTAGCTGTTGCGGGTTTCTAAATTAATACAATGTCGTGTACTTACAATCAGCATTTTTCTATGAAACAAATTTTGTCTATCAACTTTGGAACAGATATGTATGTCGAATGGTTTTGTTTCAGCAAATCTTCTAAACAAATTATGTCGTATACTACGTAACTGTGATAACGGTAAGACTTCAGAAACCCCCACCCCTCTTCCTTTCGACATGTGTTCCTTTCGACATTTCTATTCGTTTTGATATACTGACCACAAAATGTACGTGTCATTTTTGGCTGAAATGAATATTTTTCGTGATATTCGTGAAAAACTGCAGTTACTACACATTGAATTTTGTGTATACATTTTGTGTTCAGCATGTCAAAACGAATAGAATGACTAATGTCACATGTCGAAAGGAAGGGGGGAGGGTTTCTGAAGTGAAAAATTGTCTGCATATATTGACATCTTCAATTTAAAAAATTTATCAACAACTGAATTTTACCTACTCAGTTTTGCTAAATGCATACAGTATGCGCGTTTCTACAAATGTGAATATAAAAATTTAGAGAAAAAGCTATTCTTTCTTTACTATATATTTTCTACTCCATAATATTCCAACTGGTATCGAAACGAATCCAAGCACCTATAATAACGCAACATTAAACCTCGAAATAACGTTACAATAGTTTCGGCCACAAAAAACAGGCTCCCACTGTGCGGCGACGTAGACGCCATAATTGGCGGAGGATTTTGATTGTTTTAAAATTAAACGAGCCCGGAGAAATTCAGCTGAATCGAGCCGTGGTATATTCGGTTTTATTCTGTCCTGGCGAGATAGGTTTAGGTAAATTCCCGGTTAATTGCACGGCAGTATAGCAGGGAATCAAAGTACCGGGGTGCTTGTTGGGCGTATCGGTTAAATAGATCTGCGTCGAATCGCGTGGAGCGTTAATAACAGTCTGGTGCTGGCCGATGGAAGAAGAGCGGAGGTGTGCTGGTATCGGAAGTGCGGGTCCAGGTAAAAATATGATGCGCGTCGGTGTTTATCACCTCGGCCGTTCCACCGAAAACCGATCGTTCTCTGTCTATTCCCGTCCCTGAGTAGGTAGGTGCGGCAAGGTGCATTTGCATCGATAACGCCGTGGCTGCTCGTATGCGTGTCTTCCAGGCGAAACGTTATTTATCGCTGAACCTCCTCGTCCTGCCTCGACGCGAGAAGAATATCATAAATCTTTCGAGTCCGTGCGGTGCGTGCGCGCCCATGGAACCGCGCTCCGGCCGATCGAAGCAAAACGAGACGCGTCTCGTAACACTTTCGTTGGATAACCGACGCTGAACTTTCCCGCGACCATTTATACGCTACACACGCGACACACGCTTCCTCGTTTTTCGCGATTAACACGTTCTGCCGCGCGAGAAACGCCCGCGGGACGCGGCGACGCTTGCATCACCGCTCGACGCAATTTTCAGTAATGGGACGCGTCAATATCGTAATAGGGAAGGTTATTAAATAATCAGCACGACAAGATTTATTCTGTTTATTTATGTAGATTATTAGCGGCAACAAGAGTTGGTACGTACGATTACAAAGCCGAATTTTTATACTGAAACACAGTTACAAGTAGTCTGTGGATCTTTGGCAAAATAAAAAATGTTTGCATTGATTGCAAGACTTCGAAAGTTCAAGACAATTCTTTTAACTCTCTGATTAAGCTGGAATCAATTCTCTGACGTCTTTAAATCTTTTAACGTGTCCTGCTTTAAATTATCCTTAGCCATTTTTGTTATAAATGCATAAAATCCGTAGTCTGGTTATAAGTATATTATGGGGAGATCTGTTCGTAAATATCTGTGGATTTTAGAAATAGGATAACTTGGGTGATGCAAGATTTATTCTTGTCTCGAATCGTAGTCGTCGGGCGAACAACGAATTCTATAAACGTGCTAACTTCCAACTACACCAGTGACCTCTCGTACACTCTCTTTGTTAGCAATTTGTAGCGGAGTCGTTTCACATTTTTAACGAAATTAAAATTTGAAGCGACTGAAACAGAAGGGGCGCGGGTGACAATTTTCTGATATCGAGAGAATCCAGTTGGAATTTTAAATCTGCTAAAATATTCCACGTACAGTCTCTGCTAGCAAACGTGTATTCAAATTTTCACTGAATTTCATATGTGTACGGAGAATAATGTTATTGAGCTTGCATCACTTTGGCTACGAGTCAATCGAATGGTGAAAATTAATTTATGATATCAATAAAGTTATATTTAAGAACTCGCGAGAACCTCTGTGGACCGGTGAACAATTTTTAAAAAGATTACGATGAGCAATCTTGAAGCATACAGGTCTAGTGGAAAAATGATTGCAGACGTTTTTGAAAGCTATTAAATTGTAGCAATTTCAGACTTTATGGCGGTATTTATCAATCTGTAGAGAAGACAGCAAACTGTCTCGTGACTATGTCCGAGATTACAGTGTTCAATCAAAGCGCTCACGAACATCGTACGTCCATAGCTGCAGCGAAATCAATAATTCCAGTTGTCGGATATAAAAGAGTACGAAACATTATAAATGAAACATAATAGAAAACAACGAACAGACAGCTTCGAATTGCCACTTATATATAAAATTATTCGCGTCGAATAATCCCGTACGTCGTAAATGTTTCATCCTAGAAATCTAATAATAATAATTCATCCGAAGGATAATTCGATAATGTAATAGAATTCCAATAGCGCGATATTATTTCGACTGTGATGCGCTCGAATTATTCACGTGTCCGAGTATTCTGTAATACATTGTATTTCCTGACTCTCGGTTCCCGTTTATTGCGCGCTAATCGCCCCTGCTTTGATAGAAAATTCATTCGAACAATCCCGAATTTGCGGACGAGCGAATAGAATCCTGATAGAACCGCGAATAAGTTGACGTTTAGCAAAAATTGCTGTACCATCAATTACTAGTATCAATAACTATTAATTAACTTCTGGTAATCCGTGTGCGGAATTTCATGAATAAATTTGGTTTTCCTTGCGGCTTTTCCTTACAGTATTATTTAACATTTTGGGACAGGCTACGTGTCACTGTATCTCTGGGCCTGTATCGTGCTTGGATCGGTTGAGTTCACCTATCCTGATCTGGCAACAGGAGGCTGTAGCCCATTCTGGGGTTAGGTGGTCGAGAGAGGTAGAGAAAAGCCCGAGGAAAAAGAATCCAATTAGAGGGAAACGGCGGCTGCAGTGAGAGACGCTGCCCGGTGCAGAACCAATCGGACACGGTCTTAACTAGATTTCGGCGGAGTGGACCCGTCGCGCCGCGTCGGGACGTGGCGAAACAAGGAGTCCGAGGGACCTAGGGGCTCATCAAGCCTCTGAAAAGAGTCAATTAGAAGTTAATCGATCACGACCGCGACAAAGGGGACGGTCCTGGGCGAGGTTTCGTGGGCTGATTCTCTCACTCTCTCATTCTCTCTGCGAATCGACTTTTTCCCGGTCTGGTCGTGGAAATGGGAAACCGCCGATCGCCGGTAATTGTCATGGTTGACTGACTGGTTTCTCGGAGCCACCCCTATAAATAGCCGGATGCCTCGAGGAGCTAATAAACGAGGCAATTAGGCGGAATTATGACCGCGGTGGGCGTCCGCCGCGACGACAGTTCAACCGGGAGTTACGTCACCGAGTATTGTCTCGCGGTGGAGAAATTAAAAGGGACGACCGGGACAATTAGAATCGTCGATCGCCGCTCCGTACTACGGGTCGGTTCTTGCCCGTTAATCGACCGTTGCGAAAGTATTAAAGGTTATGTAGAAAGTATTGTGGAACGGGTGGCGACCTCCACGGCGTTCAGAATTCATCGAGTCCGGACCCGCTGTCTCCCTATTTAAATTTGCTTTACGGCGTGAATGCGAAATTTAAGTTCACACTCGGTTGCGTCAGGATGACTCACGGTTATGCGCAGTCCGGACACGTCCGCGGCGTTCGCGTTGCGTCAATCTGTACCGGGAGACTGTGTGGCCGCCGAAACGGTTCCAGAAACTGACTGGGAGACGGCCATGGGAAAATAATTGTTTATTGTTTATTTTAACGGGGTCGCATTCATCTAAAGACGTCGGAACAACGAGAAAGAAATAAAACATCTTTATCGAGACGGTTTAAAGACGTCTTTGTGCTATCTGCAAGCAAGTCGCTGACGACCACATCTTATTTCTAGACTGTGGTTCTTCATGCAGAATAAAAGCTTTAGTGTCGTATAACATAAAAATCCAATAAAAATACATTTCTCCGCTCAACCAGAAAGTGGTCCAAAAAATTTGCTTGTCTTTGCTTAAAATATATTATATGGGCACAAACAAAAACCATCTGCATTAATATCCTCATTTGGATTTGATCTTCTTTTACAAGAACCTGTCAAAGTGTCCCGATTAACGTTGGAAACAATTCTCTCGTTATATGTTGCACACAGTCAATGAATTCATGCGAAGTTACATTTTTATGCACTGCTTCATGCGCGAAACAATAACAACCGAACCATTTGCATAAATCAGTAGAGCGAACTGTGCGTTCTATGATGGTGTAATGTACACGAGCATCAAGTAACAATTCATCCGAAAACGGGCGTTTATTGTTAATAGGCGTTTAATGCTCAAATGATTTGCACCGACCTAATAGATTAACAGCAGAACTACCGGAGCTCTAAACACTACTGACATTGTATGTTCCTTTACAATATCGTGGCAATGCGTTTATGAATATGATTATTCATTAACATCTCACTATAAAGTATCTATTCCAGGACATTCACCTAATTACCGAACCTAAAAGTCCTCAATTTATAATCGTCTAGAGATTCTCCGACGGATTTACTGGATAAACAAGAATCCGTAAAGAGGATCAGACCTCAAATAATTTGCATCGACCTAATGAATTAACAGTAGAACTACCGGAGCTCTAAACACTACTGATATTGAATAATTCCTTTAGAATATCGTGGCAATGTGTTTCTTTATTGGCAAGTCACCTAATTACCGAACTCAAAAGCCTCCAATTTACAATCGTCTGGAGATTCTCCGGCGGATTTACTGGGTAAATAACAAGAATCCGTAAAGAGGATCAGACGTCGTTAAAACCGCAAACCGTCCGTGTTTATCGAGTCAATAAACGTGTTCCCAGATCGCATTTTCCCGAACGAATTTTCCCCGGCGGCCTCCCCCGCCAGAAATTAGGCGCTATCTGGTCGCATCATCAGCGTTAAGCAGTGTTAAATCGGCGATCCGCGAATTTGCCGCTGTAGAGGCGAAACTTATTCGGCGATAACGGTGCCGCGGCTCCCTGAACGACGCATTCGGCAATCCCTGGTTGCAAGAAAGTTGGCTGGCGTCCAGGATGCCGCCGGTCACCGAGCACCGACGCCGGTCCTCTCGGTGTTTAGCGCCGGTCCGCGATGCCGATTCACGACGATCCGACGACGCGTAATCCCGCATGCCAAATTCCTGGCCAATGCTCTTTCACCAGGACTCCTGCCGTTGTTCGACCTTCCATCCGGCCGATTAATGTTCCCGATGAAATACGGACCTCGAATCAATTGCAAGAGCCCCAGCTCCCCTGAGGGTCGAGCTTTGTTTTCCCGGAAACACGAGCGGGCCCCTTGCGAAATGTCTACGGAGACTGGCCTGCGAATTATAGGACGTTTCCGCACGATTTATTATGGCTATTTTTGCATCTTGGCTCGTCGTCAATATAGAAAGGCTGATCGAATTATTAGAGCCACTGAAAAATGGTAAAAATTTATGTTATTCACTAATAATTCTTATAATTCTCTAAATTCCTCCTATAATTACAATTTCTCGTCTAATTCGCCTATCGTTTAAACACATATTCAAAAATATTTGCCCAATTTATTCTTTGCACACTTTTGAACAGATTTATATTTCGAACGTGAAAATGTTCACAGCGTCCGGATTATTTTCGAGGGAAGTTTAACAGTCGAGCGAGAAACCGTTTCTTCGACTACAAGAAGAAGTGTTACGGTGTTTTTGAATCCTCGCGACGATAACTAACGACGCAAGGAGCAGGACCGACGGGCCTTAATGAAGATCATTATCACGAGAAATTTATACACGTCCGTCGAGCCCGTAGCTCAGCCCGAGCATTAAGTTTTGCGATAACGAGTGTCTCCCGCGTCACTGGCACGCGAAACGTCGTATTTCTGTGCGTCCGCGTTCGAAAGTTTTCTCATGGTCGCGCAAAAACCGACGTCTACCGAGATGCTTGCCGTCGGAGAGTCGGCGAACACCGTGCATCCAAGCGTCTTGGAAATTCAAATGAGGGTGTGCACAAATACACGGACCTGTGCTCGCGGAAACCTTTAACGTATTCTTCAAATAAACATTCCTTCACCTGAAAACCGACGCTTTCATCCGACGAGTATCATAACCACACTGTGGTTGTTTATCCAATTTTCAATTTTTGTAAACAAGTTTTAAGAAATTGGTACCAAATAAAATTCTCTTAGAAGTAGAGTAATCTCGCTTTCATTCGACGAGTATCATAACCGGACTGTGCGTGATGTTTAATTTTCAATTTTTCAATTTTTATAGACAAGTTTTAAGAAAGTGGTAGCAAATAAAATTCTCTTAGAAGTAGAGTAATCTCTACTGATCACGATTCGTGGTTCACCTTGTATAATTAAGTGAATTAAATTTCCGTGTAATCTCGAATTCGGTCCGATTTTTTTAGAAAAGTCGACCCTAACTTTCCCCGTTGCATTGTTTAATCGCGATTAATCGATTTCGGGATCAGCGAGAAATGAAATGCATGTATAGAGGATTTCACGGGTCGATTGCGAGTTTCTTAAGTGAACTGATTTCTCGGCGCAGTGATCCGGGTTCTCGCGGGCCGAAGAGCCGATTTACGAATGATTTAGCTCGGGAGCCGTTGCGTCCTCTTTTGGGGGGGATGAAAAGCATCGTCTCGCCCCGGGGAAAGCCAGCGGAGCCTGTGTTTTCCCGGTATTTCGTCGACTATTGGACTTTTGAATACGCGCTCTCTCGAGAGTCCCAACGAAAGACGACCTCATTAAGGGAATTGGGTCGCCACGCGACAATAAGCTGACGAACGGACCGCGATGAACGGTCGCACCACCTTCGAACAGGCGTCTTCGGTTAAAATGCGTCACCTTTCCGAAACGCACGCTCGTTTGCGACGATAAAGACGAGTGTCGAAAGTTTCACTTTGTTCGATGTCCGCATCCTCGTTAGGGTTGACAGTTTCCGTTACCAGGAAACTGAAGTAGGTATCAACGTGAATCCTCCATTTCGTATGCTAGACCCAAACTCGTTCAATGAAATCCTATCTACCCCTTTAGAACAATAGCTGCTTCGCTACCTCGTGAAATTTTCTCTATTACAACCATTAACACCTTGTCTTGTAGGTTCTCCACAATCGTAATACAGAAGTGGGAATTTTAAAATGTACTAAGAATCTAGAAAAAGAATACAATAGTTTTTCACTTTTCGTTCCAACTTTGTTTATTTCGTTTATTTACTCCGGACGAATTACACGTTTCAGAAATGTTTCCTCTGGGAGACTGTAACAGGAAAATGTTTCTTTTTTATTTCGGCGCGCAATTGCCGTGTAGGAAAGGTCAAAACAGTATATCCTTTGACACCAGCTTGGCACAGTTGCAGCATATTTCTATACCCCTCTTTGACCCACTTCTCTCCCGTGCTTCTCTGTTCTTCGCGCTGTCTTTTGAAGTACGAGTGGTCTCCGTACGGTGTTGTTGGATGACTAGCTACTTGTCTTTTAAAAACGTGTTTTCCACAGCAAAGTCGCTGCACGTACAAAGCTCAGGAAAAATGCAAGAAACGGAGAGATTGCACCACAGTTTAAGTCATTGTCTCCCTAGCATTACAACGGCGATGTTTAAAAATTCGTTCACCTGACAATCTTATTTGTATGGGCCTCTTATGTGCTTCAACTATTATTGAAAATATTCTTTACATTATTAGATATGTTGGTATCTAATCTAAACCTTTGAGTGTTGTGTGAGGTATTATATTAATTTCATGTCTGTAAAAAGAAAAAAATCATGGAAATAATCTAGGTCGGCAAAAAAGTTTAATTTTCGTGTTAAATACATTCTTTTACACGAATAATTCGATACGTTTTCATTGACAATAAAGTTTACTTTAAAGTTATTATTTTGCCAGGCTGTATCTTCTAGTTAGACAAGAACTCCACTCCAATCATATTCTTCAACGGACAGGAATCGTCGCGAGCGCTTAAACGCATGCGAGAAATCGGTTCGCGGTGAACTTGGGCTGCGTCTGACTTATGGCAGGCGTACTCCCCTTGGCGCGCGGGCGCGGGAGAAAAAACACGGCTTTCCCGTCGATTTATCGCGGCGAATAATTTGCCGCTGTAAAATTCCTCATAGTAACGCGGGCTCGACGAAAGTGTGCTTATGAATATTCATTGGGGACGGTGGGTTATACGGCGGCAGGTTATAGGCGAGGCTCTGGCAGCGTATCGCGAATCGATATCCTTTGGCGAGTGCATATATCCTCTCGCAAGAAATGCGAGGACACCTTTTACGATCGTGGTTGGGAAAAGGACGGCGACGAGTGGCGGACGCGCGTTACCGTGAATTCTTTAAAGCTGCTTGGAATCCGGTAAACGGGAACGTTCGCGTTTCAGAAGGCCAAGGGGAAATTGCGCTGACACTTTAACGCGGTATAAAGTCGCGGTAATATTCGGTCGTTCTACTAGCTGCCCGATAAAGTGGATCCCCGATCCGTGGAGAGAGCTCGACGGAGATGCACCTGCAACCGAGAGCAATTCGTCCACCGCGCCGGTGCATAACGAGGCGAACGAGGAGAGCCCGGCACACCGTTAGCGTTGTATAATAGTTAATATCAGTTTGACAGTTTTACGCGCGCGAGCATGCGACACGGGTACGTCGTGTTCGCGGTTACCCGGCTGACACCTGCGAGATAATATCGACGGGAACACGGCTATTTAATCGCACCGCCGTGTAACGGATGAACCTGCCCGGTTCTGATTTGCTTAGTGGTTTACAGTCGCTACCTACTGTTCGCCAAGTTCTGCAACCTTATCGCTGCTACTATGTAACGTACACTGTAACGGGCCACGATTGGACATCCATTTTTCCATGCTATCGAACAGTCGCTCGGAAAGTCATTTCGTTTTTTCAAGGGAAAATGATAGTCAATTGTTTACATTTTAGAATAAGTTTTAATGACATTTTTCTATATGATCTTTTCCGATTTTTCAGGCAATTTACAATTTAGCAATTACCACTTTTAGCGACTAATAGTAACGAACGCTTCAAGTAGGACATTTTGAAAATAGTATTTTCCGCAGAAGAAAGATGCTTATCTTCATCTAGATGCCCTGGCTAACTGGTTTAATATTTTTGCTCTGCTATTCTTTTAAAGTGAAGAGAATTCCTTTATTTTTTTAATTAATTCCTTTAATTAATAAGACCTTAATCCTTGAGAAATTGGAACATGAAAATTTTTAAGATTTCAAAAAAGCACATATTTATATGCGATGAGATTTCGATGAGTTTAAAGTGGTCCTAAGTTGAACACGTATTCGTGCCATTTTCAGAGCTGTTCTCTTTCTACGGATTTGCTCATATTTATTTAACGGTTGATTTTATAGGATTTTTTTTAAACGCAGTTCCCTTTATAAAACCTTAACCCTTGGGAACAGAATAATGTTAATTTTTACGTAGGAAACAATAATTGAATATATAAAGTTTAATCATGAATTCCCCACATCTGTTTTGTGCCCACAAATCTCCCGCAGCGAACGCGCCGTGAAACGTTTCAAATCCATACCTTTATCCATCCCAGAGAAAAATCGGATTAGCCATTTTTGCTCCATTTTCCCTATGTAATCGCATGCAAAAATTTCGGAAAAATTCGGACTGGTTGTAGCCATCGAGGCACGTATCAACGAATTTTTTCTGACATTTTATTCAAAATCCCTGCCGTAATATACGTTGGAACCGGTAAAAAATTGGGGAATATGCAGATTTCCTATCGGATTTTAAAAGCGACAATTTTTAGAGCAATGACAGACTGTTATAACCAGTGGATTTTTATGTAAACTCCCATTTGTCGGACAGCTTTGCAAAAACCAGGTGAAAAAAACAATTTCATTTTGTTGACGAAAATATTGGGACAGTGAAACACCAACAAATGAAGTTTTCGAATGTCCATTAATCGTTGAACTAGTAATGTCCATCAAAAAGACATCTCAACAAATGTTTCCTCGATTAATTAATTCCTGAAACAATTATAAAAATTGACATTAATTTCATACGCGACGGAGGAGCCCTTGCGAGAGCACCACTTGATCGTAGAAGTGGAGTGGAAGCGCGTTATACGAGCCCAGTTTGCGAATCTAAATGGTTCTAGCTTTATGAGGGATGCCCGTCATAAACGCTATCGTTTGCCAGCTAATTGTTTATTATCTGGTCGATTTATCTGTTTAATTCAAGTGGAAATGGCTCGCGTGGCGGTCAGTCGCGGGACTCGATTTTTATCGCATCGCTCTAATGAATCGTTAAACGGAACGAGCCGAGTGTTTCAGAATTGATGAACAACGAAAGAGCACGTGCTGTGTCGCGGCACGCACGCGGCAAACAGGATTGATCGCGCGACACGTGTCGGGATCCGTGGTCCGTTGTTATTCACCGATGTAAAACGCGTTCCGCACAAAGTTTCGAGCTTGGAAACCCCGAAGACTTCGACATTCCGGTCGCATCGTCACGGGACATGGTTAACAAATAGATTTGGCATTAACCTTTTGCTAATATATGCTGATATACGTATGAAGTACCGAAATAGAAAAATACTGAAACCGAAATAAATACATGTATACAATCGATATTCGCCAATTTTATATGTGTCTAAATAGTACAAAAATTACTGTTTGTGTCAGAATGATGCGGATAGTATAAATCAACCTTAACGTTACCAATCCTCAGCTTCCGGGAGCTTCGTTAAATTTCCGGCCTCCTTGTTGTATGTAACTGTAACGTTAACGCAATCAAATTTTGAGACTCTCCCAGCGCAACTTCACTCCCGTTCTTTCTTTTGCAATTATTCGCTCACGGTTTGTTGCCCGTTCGAGAACAGAAATTTCGCGTCGATATAAGTTGCCCCCCTTAAGGTAATGAACCTCTCACCCCTACTCTCCCTCTCTCTCTCTCTCTCCATCTCTCTTTCACCCGGCGAAGTTGGAACAGCAACGGCCAAGTTGATAAACAATTAATAATTACTGGGGTGGAAGCGCTGTTCGAGTATACATCAGATAATAATGCGATTATGTACTTAGGCTGTGTATTAAGACCGATGGATGTCAGCGGCGGTTGTTGCGAAATGCTGGCAAGCTCCGCCGATGTGTTTGATCTTCCTCTGATTAAGTGGAAGGCGAAAGAAGGTAGCGCTGTTCTTGAGGCACGACTATGGATTTTATCACGATACTTCGTTATCGTGATGCTGTAACAGTTTCAATCTATTAAAATTGTTAAAGAAAGAACGGATAGTTTTTATTTTGCATAAAGATCCGCAGTGTAGCAATGACTCTTAGTCTTGGAAAGAATGAGCAATTTATTTATAGACGGATTTTTATGCAAAATAAAACTCTGTCGAGCTGTTGAAAAATTCTGTAAATCGCTCAACTTTAAACACTCATAATTTTTGAATTATTGATCCGACAGGATCGAAACTTGGATTTCTCGCATTTTCTTGCCCAAATCTACTGGATAACATATTTAGAAAAAGGCAAGAATTTATGTAAGAAAGGCAAAAATTCCGCAAGGAAAAGAGCTGCCCAATATTTTTGCTAATACAATACAGAAATAGAACCATAATGTCATAATACTTATTCTAAATGGAACAACCTAATATATGAAGTTCCATTGTGAACAGCGGATGACAGAAAATATTGAATAATTCCGATGAAAATAGGACATCCTGTGTACTTAAGGTCAGCCATCGCATTTCGAAGTGCAAGTCCATTTGTCAGCCAGGCAAACTACCCTTTCCCTTGGCGTCTCGTCAGAGCCGGCGTTCACGAGTTCAGTTCCGGTGAACGCGGCAGCTGTCAAGTCAATAAAGACGCGGACCGGAAACGGTAACATTTATCATTCCGTTGCCGAGTCGTCGGGATGGTCACGTCGCAGCTTATTACGTCGGTGCTCGACTTCCACCCTCTTACATCCCCCGATTCGAGTCGCTCGTTTTCAATTTTCCGGCGTGAAAGCCGCGCGTTTGCTAGCGATTCTCGTTCACAATGAGACGACCTCGTGATCCTGACGCGACGACGCCGAACGAGCTTCGATCGTGTTTCACCTCCACATCGACCTCCCCGTTTCGCTTTATATTCGCGAGTCCATTTTCCTTCTTCCGTGCGACCGGAAACGGCGAAACCGTTTCTCCACTCGAGAACCACGAACTTTTATCATAGCTCGATGGACGTCGAGAATAAACGATACGGAGGTTTGGTTACACTGTGTGACTCGTGCAGCCTGATAAGCTAATTTTCTCAATTCCTTTTATTCTGTGTTCCAGCCATTTTTCTCCTATAAATGTTTGCCTTCATCCTGTGTAATCCAGTAGATTTGGCTAAGAAAATTCCAAAAATCCAAGTTTCGATCCTAGGAGACCAGTGGTTCAAAAGCTGAGTGTGGCGGCACTGCTCACCTGTCAAAGACACTGAAAATCTAAGATTGAAAATTAAATTTTTGGCATTTTCTTGCCAAAAATTTCTGGTTACTCAAGGAATAGTTCAACCAAAGTCAACCGATGGTGACGATTGTCTTTTTAAATTTTTTATAAACTCGCTGCTACATACAATACATACATACAGCTTTTATGAATATATTTTATTTTTACGGGAAGAGACAAACAGTTTATTATGGTTTCCGGAATGATAATACCTGTCGGGTGTAGCTTTGTTCGCGTGATACCTGTTTTAAAATCCCCTTTTGATGCTTCCTGTTTCAATTAATTCACCTGTAACGTTTCTGAATGTGTTAATATATGGTTAAAAAATTCATTAGAAATTCCTCATTTAATGGGGCTTATCAATATGTGGTTACCCTTTCATCTGCTCGCGTTGCTATAAACCATAAAATATCATTTGCATTCCTGGGGCCAACTTTATTAACGTTTTTGCCGTTGCGCTGTTTCTTGTGCTTCGTAATTTGTTTGATGTAAGTACTCACTCTCCGTCGTTGCAGGAAACAGGGTTTTACTTGACTATTTAACCCGTTCTATAAAAGTTTAATGGGATTGCATTAGGATTTAATGGACACGCAATTGCCACTATTATACGACGAAAACGGTATTAATTATTAGTTCTAAATGAGCATTAAGTTCTAAAAGTGTGAAGTTTCTGTCGTTAATGTAACTGTGACCAGTGGCGGTATGCAGTCTGATAACGCTGGAACTCCTAACGGTGATGTTAGAATAATTTTTCCTTTGTTTTTTTGTTCGGCGAACTGGTACGGAAAATTATTCGTTCCGTTAAAGGCCGACAGGAGCGGCTTGTGCGGTTGACAACGAGCATATCCATTCCTGATAAACCGCGGTATTAACTTCAAAAGCAAATCGACCAAAAATCGCGCATTGTCCGGGTAATACTGTTCGTAACGCGTTTATATCTTCCGAATCGAATGAACAAATAATACATCCGGCCTCATATTTTTCGGTATTTGTTCTCGCCTTTTGATGCGGCCGCGATTAATTTTAATTAAATCGGACCGACCTCAAAAGCAAATTGACGTTCGCAACGGTAGTCGAGCTACCATGTAAATACTGCCTCGGTACATATTCATGTTCTCAGCGTCGAGCTTAACATGACTATTTAATTCTGTATAATACCGGGGCGGGACTTCAAACACGGGCTCCCGCCGGCAAATAAATTGTTGAAAGCCATAGTCAAAATACAAGGGGTAGAGTCGCGAGAATACCACTCGCGTCGTAAGGTTTCGACTCGAGGAACAGAGTTCCGCGAACTATGAATAAAAATCCGTTTAACCTACTGCCGGATGGAACTTCGCCGGGGAGGAACTCGCATTTCATTTGCGAAAATGGACCGCGACGAATTAACCGAATACAGTCCCGCCGACAACGTCGACCCTCTATGGTTTTCATATTTCCCACTTCGCTCTGATGATTTTTACATTTCCTCGCGGAAACCGGAAACTTCTGCGCGAACACAGACGAATCTGCACTCGATTGTCCGGCGACAAAGACGCGGCAATTTCAGTTCGTAATCTCGTTTCCACGAGATATTTTAATCGTGAAATACTCCTCTCTTCTTCGCGAGATTTAATACGCGCACATATGAGGACGAAAATTTGATTCGTGCAAGAATTCCTTCTTCATTGTTTCCTGATTTTTTATGAAAAGGCTTTATAACGTATATAATACAGATGGTAACAGTTTATTCTGTAGCGATGGCATTACTTCCAAAACTTAGTATAAATGGTAAAAAATTAGTTTTCATTCTCTCTTGAGAAAACGAAATGACTTTCCGAACGTCGTAATATTTTTTGTAGCATTTTTATTATTCTTTTTATCGCCACGCTTATATTAGCTTGCCGAGTTGTCGTTGTATGCGTCAAATCTTGAAATCGAATTATAAACCACTTCTCGATGAGCTAGAGACTTCAAATTTTCAACATAAGTCAGAACTGGATGGCAATGCTATATACAAAATAAATTTTTTTAAAAGACTGTGCGTTTAGGATTTAAACAGTCTTTTTAAACATTCCCCTTCGTCCCTCGCCGCGCGACGTTCGGTAATACGTCATCGCGTGCAGCGATTCCCACTCCGCGCGCTCCCTACTCCATTACGCGTTCCCACTCCCACTCTGACCCCGCTCCACGGGCCCACTTTGCAGAAAAGGAGCTCAGTTTATTTACTAAAACAACGCTTATATTAGAATGCGCTGAAAAGGAGAAAATAATATTTTTAGATATTAGCAACTATTAATAAAAGGGTGGAGCACTCACGAAGACTACGTTAATATAGTTTGGCGCTCCATGCTTTTATTTATAGTCACTAATATCTACAAATATTATTTTCTCCTTCTCAATGCATTCTAATATAAGCGTGATTTTTAAAAAGTTTTTTTATATATTTTTTTTAGAATTATCGTATCGATGGATACTGACCATAATCTTCTTTTTGTTTCAGGTAAGCCATGTCCTTTTCTGTTCGCCTAATCGAACGTGAACGAATGGTAAGTTGAGAGCACATGAAGTTGATGAGGGTTGAGGGTGAGACATATTTTCGCACAATAACAATTGGTTAAACAGACTGGCTTTCTCCAAGAAAACTGAATTACTTGGTGATCGATCAAAGTCTTTAGAATCGTGCCAGCTCAGAGTGATATCAGAGGACGGCGATGAATGTTGCTCTAGTATGCAGGCAGGAGCGGGAGTAGCTGTCACAGCGAAATATTTTAAGCCGAACAAAAGAATTAGCCGCGAGCAGTTCATAATCGAATTTCTGCCATAGCTCGGCCCGACAGGGGATGAGTTAATGCTGAATTACGAGCAGCACGAATTAGGTAGGTGGCCTCTCGGCTCTGGGAACGATGGCCGGGCGCGTGCCTCTGGCTTGTGGGCTAAAGTTTCCTGTCTCTGGCTGGGGAGCGTTCCCCAACGGCCGATATAACGAATCCGGCGATTAAATTCCATTAAGATAATCTCCTTGGCAGGACGATCGTCGTTATCAGAGACAACCAGCGGCCGCCGATGCCTCGATTAAATCGCTGTCGGGTTATCACGTCTCGTGACGTCCGACTCCCCTAATCGAGCTTCACGCACGAGACCCGGTCAATAAGTAATTTGCCTTCGCATCTCTAACTTTTAAGTTTTTAATCAGCTACGGTCCAAGAAGTATTTCAGCACTTCAATTCTTGAAAATCGCCTCATCCGTCTCTTGTGTCAATTTGACACAGTTTTCCTTCATGACTTTTATTTTTTAAATGCGAAACATATAACCGAGAAAGACGTAAATGTTTACCCTGTTATATTATCGACTTTTTATCACTGCGTCAATTTGACACCGAGGGACAGATTTAGTTTGTGATATGAGAGACGGAGGAGGGTTAATCTGTGGTCATTTTGCGAAAAAAAATAATCGTACGGCAATAAATTTGGACTCATTTTAAAGTCAGATGTTTCTAGTTTCATCATTCATCGCTTATTTTATTTTAACACTTTTTTTCGTGATATAGCGGGCAAGATTCGTGATTAAGAGTGGATTGGATTTAAAGTTTGAAGCTTCCTCTTTACAATAGCACTTTTGTCCACGTTTTGATGATGCAGAATGGGAGGATAAGATGGGAGGCCGAAAAACAGGAACAAGAACACAGCCCAGGGCCACCAGCGGCCGGTTCCGAATAATTGTTTGTAAATTATCGTCATGGCAAAGATGGGAAAGCCGCTCCTCAGACGCAGCTGGCACCCGTCGGCTAGCCCGCAACTCGAGAGGCTTTTAGCCCCGAGTGCGAGCACAGAAACTTGGTCGAAATATCAGCCTCCGCCACAGACTTTCTCATAATTTTCTCCCCGCTCCGTTATGCGTCGCCTTGATGCAGCATGTGCTCCGTGTTCTTGGCGATCGGTGGTTTCTGGGACCACTCACTCACCGAGAATACGAAATATTTCTGGCGACAGCCTTGAAACCCTTCTGCTCCAGCTGGGGAATTTTATCTCATTATTTTCTGGATGGAAAAATTTTAATCTGAAGTTTGTAATCTTTTTGTGTTTGGACTTAGTACTGGATAAGTGTGAAAGTACTATTATAGAAAGCACTTCTTATTTTAACAATTTACCGCCTGTGTACTTTATCAAATCAATCAAACATGTGTAGAACATTAAGAGGAAGATTCTGAAAGCACGTGAGTCTAAAACATGTCAATTCCCACAAAAAGCTGAGAGCAAAGTATAACCTTGCTAGCACTTTGCTTCTCTTGTCACCGCTTCGAATTACACGCGATTCTCTGATCATTCGGAAGTGAAGTAACAGTGTTTGTAGAGCCAACAGCGTCCGCTATTTACCCGGGTCACTCGTAACTTTTTTAACGTTCTTCCATCTTTAATCTCGGCATATTTTTCAAACTGCTTAACTACGTCGACAAGGAAGAGAGAGTTTCATAGCCCCTGACGAAGACGATCCTCTGAAAGGTAACATTAATTAGCGTTGCCAGTGGACGCTGGTAGATGAGCAAGAGATTACGAATGTTTTCGCACAGGATCGTCTTCGTTACGATTCGCCTTGTTAACATCGCAGTGACGTTGTGGCAAGTGATACATCATTAACAGCGAAGCATGAAGTCAAATGGAAATGTTTGAATTACGCAATTCAATTATTGTAACGCTCGTAGGAAGAAATGAATTGTTTCTTTTTCTAGAAATGGACCCTTTTGAGTTTGGTAGCAAATCAGGTTCGAGATAAGTAATTTTGAGTTACTTAGAAGTACCTGTTAGTGTTACGGGTGTCAAAGGGATCGTAACCTCTGCGAAGAGCAAAGTCCAGTCGACACTTGCGACTCGTTAGTTTTCACATCGTTCATCACGTCTTTGGTCACTTCCCTCTGTACCGTCTCACACTCTCTCTCTCTCTCTCTCTTCGAACTTCAGTCCGTTTGGATCCACGATCCTCGGGTATCGTTCGAGGGAGCACGGTAATTAATCCTTTTAACGGAAGTCCGTGTAAACCGTCGCCGGAAAAGGCGACCGTGTCGACGGCAAAGTCGTCGGGAACTGCTCCGATTTTCCAAAGACAAACAGTCTTGTCGTCGAGTGTCGTCGGCAACAAAATGGCGTCACGTTCCAAACGGAACTCCCGTCGCGAACTTCAACGAAAGCTGTGAGCTAAACGATAAACAATGTGTCACGCGACTGTAACGGTACGTTTGCGCGAATTAAACAGACCAAACAAGTCGGATAAAAAATATGTATAGCTTCGTAGCCACCATAAAGTCGTCAAAAGCCTCATCAATTCTTAATTCATAAGTATATGAAATACAGAGTTAGTTTAGCAACAGTTTAGTTTGTAACTGCTGTTTTTCACGAATATCTCGAAAACTATTCATTTCAGCGAAAAATGATACGTACATTTTGTGGTCAGCATATCAAAACGAATAGAATGACGTATAGATTTATAAATAATTACATGTTCATCACAGATACTAATCTTTTTCTTTTTCCACCTCTTATTGTTCTAATATACATCTAATTCGTAAGCACACTGTACTTTATAATTGTATTTCAACTGTAAAATTGAATGACATCGTAATATATTGGATAAGATACCAGAACTACAAATTACATACAACTCGTTGACTCCCAACAAAACATGAAGAATCTGCTTCATTTGAAGCACACATATGAGATCCAGCAGGACTTTCGCGGCAGACTGTAGCCCATCGCGAACAAATAGCAGGTGGCTGGCTATAATCATCGTTTACAGCGTAGCAATGACCACTCGTTGCCCGTTTAACGTTAATACCGGTCGGTAATCGATTCTAATGCACGCGGTGCAGCGGAAGAGGTGGGAAAAAGTCGACGTAAAATGCGAAACGGAAGCAGAAGAAGCCACGTGACGAAACGCTAATGCAGACGTCAGATCAGCGTTACATAAATAACGATTACACGGGAGAGAAAAAGAGAGCGACGCCCGACGGCCATGTCTGCCCCTGGCAAACCGCTCGCTCGAATCTCGCGCGTTTTGCCCCGCCGCGCTTTTATGCTGATTTATCGCGCTTGATAAAACGCGGCCCCGCGAATATTGCACCGTGAAATTTATCCGAGCCGCGACGTAAGAAGGGTCCTCGAGTGGTTCCATTCAACCGCGGCTTTTCGCGGAAAATACGCTCGCTCTTATTATTTTAAACAATATTTATTCGAGGGCCGAATACGAGTACACCGAGACGACTTTACCGGCTATGCAATCAAACGAGTGCTTCGGAAACCATCGATCAAACTTCCTGCAATTTCTCCTCGTGAAATATTTTTATTCGCACTTTCACCATCTGAAATTGTTCTCTTCTCGTTTAATAAATTACGTAGAAAATTCCACGGAAGAGGTGCAGATCCTTAAGGCATCTGACCACGTGCTAAGATCTTCTAAACGCGTTAAAATATTCAATAAAGACGGCGCCGATCGTTGGAACATCTCGCCACGTGTTAAACCATCAGATAACAACGTGAATAGAATTAGTGTCACCGTATTGCAACGCTAGCGGAATATGTAAATCGACCGTGATCGTGGGAATGAAAGCAACCCAGCCGAATTAATTCATAATTTAGTAGAACATGCAGATCCGGTAAAGCGTTTCTTGTTTTTCCTTTTTTAGTTAGACGGTTGAAAGCAACGTCAGTAACGACGACCGTATCTGGCGAGGGTAATTACCTTCTGAGAACACGTATAGATTATCTTAACGCGAGTACGTTTTGCCAAGAATCAGGGGAGGGGAATACGATGGTAGATATGTTTGGAATCTGCAAATATATCACGGCACGCGATCTCTCGCCAGCACCCGGGCACCATCGAATATCGCATTTACATCGCGTTATCGCTCGGTTCTGTCGTATATAATACGTGATTCTTTTCCCGAATACCGTCATTAGACTTTAATGTTCCCCGTGATCCATCGAAAATCCATTCTCGGGGCCGCCCTCTGTGATACTCTCTCTCTCTCTCTCTCACGTTCGCTCGCGCACCGGAATCATGTTCCCCGAGGGGAATCGTCATCGGCGATTCCGCAGGAACTGTTCTTGGATCTACGAATTCCGAACTCGTAGCTCTAGAAAATCGAAAAGTTTCTCCTGTTGCCGTCAGCGATGAATCGACGAACAAAGGAATGGAATTGAGGGAGGGGGTGGAATTGCCCCTGTCGTGTAGTAAATCCAATTCTGTAAGTCGATGGCGCGACTTCCGCCGGAAGGCCACTTGGAATCGTTGCTATCGGTGTAGAGGAATAAGGTAGTCGCATGTAACCTCAAACCTAATCGACTTTTCTTTTATACTACTGGATAGAGCCCTCTTTGTGACAAGTTTCAAATCAGTACCCCTATCGCAAGGGTAGTTTTGCTCCGTTTCTTCCGTTCTGTTTAACAAAAAATTATGAAAAAAATCATGGACGTTCTACGTAATGGCACGTATCACTGTGAATTTTTCCGAATTTTTGACTGCAAAATCGGTTTTCCGTATACAATGTTAGCAGCGTTAGAAGAGAATTTCGTTAAATTAAACGTTAAATTTCAGTGAAATTGCATGTTCGATCATATTTTGCATAATCGTGGACAGTTGAATGCATAAAATTCGTTCTCACACCAGAGACCCACTTTATTAACAGTGAAAGACATGAATAACTTCATAAAGCTTGAATGAAACTCGCATACCGTAATGAAGGACGAATAATCCACATAATTGTTACGTCAAAAAACTCCATTGTACCATTATTCATTTGCGGAAATTCATTATGCAAGTATGCTGATAAAAACCTTCCTGAGAGTGGTATAAAATCGAAATATTCGTACATTTTCAATCTCTTTCATACCCCTTGAACTGTGCTTTTCCAAAAGTGGAGTTTTGCATAAAGCTTCATTATCGTTCATTGTTCTTGGAGGAAAAAATTAAAGTTATCACAGGACTTAATTCCGTTCCATTGATGTTGAAACACAGAGAATATCTCAAAATAATAAAATTAAAATGTTCATTCTTCCTCTTTCTCCTCGAACTTTGACCTTTTTAAAAAAATTCCGTGCACTCTATAAAGCATAATGAAATTCCTTCAAAAGTTCCTCGTACAGATGTACAAATTACAAATTATTGTGTAAACCACTAAACGGTAAACTGTTAACAATCTTAAAGCAAATATATTTCGTATTATCGACCTGATATATGTGCCGGAGTCATCGAAAATTGGGTTTGCCGTATTCACTCCACCAAACGCAATCGTGGTGGTCGTTTACATGATATTGTATTTCATGTATAAAGCAGTGAGTACTAGATTATCTTCCGTATTTTCGTTTTATTTCAATTCAAAGTTCTATCGCTCTTATTGAAAGACCCTGAGTAATAGTCGCAAGACAGGAGGTCTAGGTATCCAGAGGCACAAAGGCGTGGTGCGAGGTAGGTCAGGTTTAGGTTCTTGGTAGGCGAGTAGGGGAATATCGGGTAAACCGTGTGGCGGGTCCAGGATGAAGTAGAGAGGTCGGGTAAACGGGGTCGGCGTGATAGAGCGGTGCGGTGGAGCGCACGGGTGTCCCCTCGAGCGTTTGGTTTATGGCAGGTAAGCGTATTTGCATGTAAACTCGTTTGCATGGAGCAAGGACGAACGCGGGATTCGAATTCCAGGGTAGCTGGTCGCGGGACGGACCTGCCAGAGAGAGCAGCCCTCTCGTCTTGACACGCTACCGAGAGAGAATCCCCGCGATACAAGCCAGACGCCGGGACCATAAAGGCCGTTGCACACTACGTCGCCGCTCCGCAAGCTCAGCACAGCGCAGCCTCGCCGTTTGCGATTTCTTCTATGGGTTTCCATAAGGACGCGCACACTATACCTGCTACGGCACAGCGTCAGCACGCCGAAGCCTCGCCGCCAAAAAGTGCGCACATTACACGGCAGCACCAGGACAGCGCCGCCACGCCGTTTCTTGACCTAAGTCGATTCAAAAAGAAATAACTTTCGCTAGAAATGAGGTAGAGCGATGAATTTTTTTTTAAATGAAAGCTGAAACTTTGCAGAATATGGAAAAATAGGGAGATTACGATACGAACGGTTTTCAACCTTCAGAAAATTCATTAAACTTGCATAATTTCAAGAAAATGTGGTTCCTTCGTTACCACGGGCAGAAATTTTTTTTTAACATGCTATGTATCATTTTCCATAGATTTTTTCACGCTGGTTTCAAATCTAGTCTTAAAATTTGTCTACGACCTCTGGTTTTTTCAAGAAATCGATTTTTGTGACAAGAAATGAATGAAATCATGTTTTCGTTGAAATGCTTTTATGATACACTAATTTGAAAAAACGTGCATCGCATTCTCATATATAAAATATTATATTAAATAAATATTAGATATTCATCAGTCATCGATAACGGTACCTTATTTTTTGAGGTTTTTGATTTTTTACAAGCAGGCTATTTAATTTAAAAATCTGAAACCAATTGCAGAGTATGTATTTAGGTTCTTGACATTTGGCAGATTTCTCTCAGAATTTCTACACATCATGAACAAGTGAATATAGGGTAAAAGCTGATTTTTCGATTTTTCTGCATACAGAAAAAGATATTTTTCAAATACATCCGATGATCTGACAAAAACATGTTTCCTACAAAAGTTGAGCAGTATTCACTTTTCTACAAATCTCGATATAAAAAATTAAAAGTAATTTTTTAAAATAAAAAACACAGTAGGTCACCTCAATTTTTTAAATATTGACATATATGTTTTATTTCATAATATTCTAACTGGTTTCGAGACGAATTCAACGACCTATAACAATATAACATTAAATCTTGCAATAACGGTGCAATAGAAAGTTTTTTGACCACGGAAAGTGCTGTGATGCGGTGCTGGCGGCGCGGCTGTGGTGCGTCTAGTGTGCGCAAACCAACGCCGTTCGGCGTCACCTCGGCTAGGCGTCGCTGTGCTGAGCTTGCGGAGCGGCGACGTAGTGTGCAACGACCTTAATGCCGTGTGCCCGATAATGGCACTGCGTGGACCAACGCAGCTGCGCTTCCGATTCGACGGGTCGCAGCTACGAACTAATTACGCGCGACGACCGCTCCACACCGCGACCAACACGACTCAAATTTATGGAGATCACCGGTTCGTTAGTATGAACGGGCGTAGAGACTCTTGACGCCGCGCATTATGGCGCGAGCCGGCCCTAAGCGATCGTGTATACGCGCCACAGTGTTCCTTAACGCGCTCTGTCACCTGTCTCAACCTAGAACGTCGTCCTCGTAGTTGTCATCATAATTCCTTTTTGTTTGTACTATTTTCTTAGACGTGAAGGTAATCTTGAATTTTTTCAATAGGAATGTTAAACATATGTATATGTTTTCATATTGCATGAACGCGTGCGTCAAGAAAAATTTACTCTATTCGAGATCACGTCAGGTCAGAAAACGAAGAAATAGAAAATCTTCTTTTAATATTCATCATTTTAAAGATTGACTGAAAATTTTGCGCTACTATCGCGGATTCGTCGACGACCGTTCTAAAACCCGGGGAAATTATTCGCAATGCGGAACGAAGGCTGATTTAAATGCTAATGACTCTCGGTTTAAATCGAACGGATTACGATGGCTTACGGACCCGGATAATTTTATAAATTGCAGCCGACCATTCCCGCCCACTAAGACGAATCAATTTCTTTTTCAACCCCAGGGTTCCGCAGAGTTCTATTTCAGTCGGACGTACGTCCGGTCTCAAGACGGATTCGACGTCCGACGTTCCGCGACCGATCCGACGCGACGCTTTCTCGGTGAAAGCGTAGGAGAAAAGTCGATAAGTCTCTCGCGACTTTCCTCGAAAGAATTATTGCCGCGATTTGACGGGTGTGAATACAGCTTCATTAACGGCGGAAGTAACAAGCTGCGACTTGTTTCGAACTTTGTGTAAAAATATTTGTTCGCCATTGCTTGAAGAATGCATGGATTGTCAATTTTACACATGGTCGTAAATTTCCAGTTTTAAACATCGGAAGGAGAGAATAATTTATTTCGCATATTCTTCGCAGAATATTCAAACGTCGCCCAGAAAATCCAATTATTACATCGATTTACATGTATTGCCTGTTTGGAAATGAACTTGATAATAACCTGAAACAGGAATATTACACCGAACCCTCAGGATACCGATTATGTACCAAATCAATCGGTCTAGCAGAAAAACAAAAGTGTTTAATTATCTTTAAGTATAGAAGTGTTAATCGTTGAACCAAATGCTATTACTGTCTCCGGCGTTTCCACTTTGTATGTAATAACTGGAATGATCTCCGAGAATCGA
Source organism: Lasioglossum zephyrum (assembly GCA_028455615.1). Classification (NCBI taxonomy): domain Eukaryota; kingdom Metazoa; phylum Arthropoda; class Insecta; order Hymenoptera; family Halictidae; genus Lasioglossum; species Lasioglossum zephyrum. Next base: position 16,594,315 of record CM052329.1, on the reverse strand, counting down.
TAACCGAGAAAATGAGATTGAATCTCATTTGTGTTTCCAGAGATTGGCTAGAAAAAATTAATTTACGATTTCACCGATAATAAGCTGAAAAGTCTGAAATGGGTCATTTGAACTCGTCCGGTAGTTTAATTCAGCGTTAATCGCTTGAAAACCAATGGAAATCAAAAAAATAAAAAACGCGAAGATACTGTTAAGTGCGTTCGAAGGAATTACACTTAGGGCATAGACTCTATCAGCGAACGAATGTCCACGTTGGCCGCATGAATTAATCACTCGGAGACTTGTTATTCCCGAAGACTAAACGTCGGCTAATTAAAGCCACTCCTAGCGGGCCTTTTTTTTCATCGAGCCTGTTACAAACTTCCAGATTAATCGTTTCCTCTCATACCTGCCTCGATAATTGTCTCGATACGATCTCGAAGCCTGTAACAACCGACGATGGTGATGCTGTATCATCCTTCCCCATCTCTGGAGGCACCGACATTTTCCTCCCTGCGAACTGGTTTCCACTAACATCTCATTACCAGTTTCGCGTACAAAGTGTACTAATTAAATTCTCGCCGTGCCTCGATACAGAGCGTTAATCGATTCGTCGTTAGCAGACTTGCCCGAAACGAAACAACGTCGAAATCGTCGAACTCGTTTATCCGATCTGTCTACATCAGGCGTGTCTAACCATTAGGCAGCCTACAGACACCTCACAGCCATTTCGTAGGTGTGTCGAGCAGTTAGGGTATTCAGGACAATTTTTGGAACCTGCAAAATGAGACTAGCTAGAACAGAAGGTACGCAGTCATTTTTAAATTCTCACTTATCATTTTTATTTCTGCTTCAGAAAGGTTTGAACATTTATCTAATCTAACTGGCTAAATTATAGAGCATAATAAGTATCTTGGAATTTTTAAAAAAGTAATAACTCAAGCCTGGAGACGAAAGATTGAATATGAAGAAATGTTATTTTTCGCTGAAGAAAGATATTCTTTGCTAATGAGATTTCCCAGTAATACATCTATTTCGCCGAGCATTTGCGGAAAGCTGCGTGTCGTTCGGGGACGGAAATTTGACCGTGTCCCGCGGCGAGGAGCGGCAAAGGCGTGGCGAGTTTGCCAGAAGGAGAGGAAATAAGGGGGAAAGTAAATGGTACCGAAGAGTCCGCGATTCCGGTGGTCCGGGTGCAAAAGGATTGTTTGTAATTCTGGTCTGAAGAATGGCCGGCGCTGAAGAAGTGGAGATAAAGAGAAGAGGAATCTCTTCCTCTGAGCTATTTGGCCGTAATGGAACGGTGGACACGGGAGCCTTTGTGCATCCCGGTGACAATGTGGACCGGCTGTCGGGCCGGGCTCTCGGATCGCACTCGCTTTTTCACCTCCCTTTTCCCCAGGTTCGCTCGTTTTCCTGGTGCCCCGTTGCGTCCGGCGCTACGACCCGATCGAACCTCGCGTTGTCCTCGCGAGGATCCCTGGGTCGGTAAATTTCAAGGAACACGGGGGCCGGCTCCCAGGAACGAGGCCATATTCAGCTCACGGAACAACGGAGCCTTAGGTCTTAGCACGCCGAGCTAACGGAAGGGTTCGTGTTTCCGTAAGATATCGCTTCATCCGAACCCCCTCGACCGATCGATAACGCTTACCAATGGTAATCGGAAACAGTCGAAGACACTCGGCTCGCTTCCGGGGCCGTGCCGGACTATTCCGCCGGATTTCCATTCAATTTTTCGCCCCGGTGCCACGGTGCATTCGCAATCGACGAAAATCAACTATTATGTTGGTATTTAAGACCTTCGGAATAGCGTCAAACTCAAAATTAAATTTTTTGTGATGTCCTAAAGCTTCTAAACTCATGCTTGTGGTTGTAAGGAAACACGCCGCGCGTTACAATTCAACACATCTCAGTTTATACATTAATTGAGCTTTAGAGTATGAATTGTAATCTCTGCATAGTGACTTCAATGTCAAACAGATGCGATCATCATGCACTACGCGACACCGGAAACTCGTGAATGTAACGTAATTGCCGGGGATAATTATGTAGAGTCGTTGCTGCGAAGCGGATTCACGTTAAATAGAAGGTTAAATTGGACCATCGGATCGAGGACCTCCCCGTGGACCTGAGTTAATATCGCTGCAACCAATTATCATTATCGTTTGCGATCTCTGACGTTCCTTTGATACAGATTGGCCCTACGATCATATTCGAGGCTGAATGTGCGCGTTGTTTCGGCTTGGTTCTTGTAATTATCGGCTCTTTGCGAGCTTGTTCCTCTTGGATGCGGAAGGAATGGTTTGGACAGTTTATGCGAATCAAGGCTGATCGTTGTAGTTGAATAAACTCTGTACTGGGAAGGCTAGCATTGTTAACGTGCGTATGTTTAAAGAAAAACAAGCGAGTATATTAATAGAGTCAAGCTAAAGACAAGCTGACGCATGTTAACAACAATGCAGCACTGACATCAGAATGTAACTCTTAGGAGGAAACGTGGAACGTAGACTATGAATCGCTCAGCTGTTTTATAGCTGACCATAAACCTTGTCACCTGTCTAAATACTAGACGGCTCTAATCACATATCTCAGATTTTTCTTCCGTCATTAATATAGTCGTAAAGTTGTTCTTTGGGAAATTGTGAAATTCATTTATTCGCGAACGTACACAATGGAGTATTAAATCGTAACAAATGCAACATTCCAGTAATTGCAGTAAATTTCTCGAACTTCAAATCTTAGTACTTCTTTTACTTCTCTCTTAGCCATAAATATTTATGTTTGTGTTTGGGGTTGTGTGAAGATTATAGTTTTTTGACCTTTAAAAAGGTTTCGGTTAACAACCTTTATCGAGCGTTTCGTCCTAGACCCGCTAGAGGACTCAACGGTAAGGCTATCTAACGGGCCCTGCCTTAGACGTTGGGATGTCAGGAGGCGGTTAAGAACCGTATATACAGGGTGTCCCAGCAAACTTGACCACTTTGAATATCTTCGTTATTTGTAATAATATGGAAAAATGTTATGAACAAACTTTGCACGGTACAGAGAGGGACATGTCGTGACAGAAACATTTTCTGCGAGGGTGAAGGCATAGAGGACATTGGTCACTTTGATTTTTTTTCAATTCAATATGGTGGTCAAGTTAACTGTATAGGGATCGATAACGGATCAGGTAGTAGCAAGAAAGATCTTCGACTATCTGTCCATCTTGTGGCGAAGGTAGGAGTTAGCCGACACAGAGGTGATGTCAAACACAGTCTTATTTTCAATAACCATGAGTGAAGATTCGCAGTTCAGTAACTATTTCTATGAGGTCCCAGCAGGATACTACTTTTTCCGGAAAAAAATGAGAAGGTTATTGCGCTTGGACTGCCGCGATTAGGGTTGGTTACGCCGTCCACGGGCCAGGATAAAGTCGAAGAAGCGGAACAATGCGGTTCGTCGCGTGAAGTTCAGCCAGGGAGTTCAGTGACGCAGCTCCGGGCGAAGAGGAGTTACGTGACACGGCCGTAATCGCGTGCAGTTTCGCAAACTTGGAAACAAAAGGGGACTGGCGTTGAGGAGACGCCGGCGACGGGGCTCGAGTAGACGAATGGAGGACCGTGCCCAAGAGCTTAGTCGTCGTCGACGTCGTCGTCTATGTCGTCGAAAGAAGGAGAACGGGAAAACGTCAGCCGATTCCTGCCGACCCCGGAGCGTTTCTCAGTCGTCGTCGTCGTCGTCGTCGATGCGACTGTGATGCACGCGCAACTGCAGTTATAAACCGCTTGCACCTGACCAGCTGCCCTTTAAGAGACCTGTTACGATGCTCTGGGAAATAGACAATCTTTGAGCATTTTTCAATTAGTGCCCTTCAGACGTACCGATTTCGAACTTCGCTGATTTGTTCATGCATAATTCACGAATCCGCAGCATTTTTCATTTTAATGATACAGGTGAACCACAAATATCAATATCCTGATAATTGATTTTTGAAATGTGACGATCTGCGTATCAAAAAGATATTGTTGCGAGGATCTATGACATTCGACAAATTTTTAGTTAATTCATAGCTTGATTTGCCAATTTCGAAAATTGTTTCTACGTAGGTGTAATTTAAAACAGTAAAAACATTGGAAGAATTAAAAAATTGCAAACATATTAAGAAAGATAATCAATTTCTATTTCATTGCAGTTTGTTGCAAATCAGGTAGAAAGTTTTTATTTTGCCTGAAGATCCGCTGTCTGCTTATAAATGATTTGTAAAGAACTCTACATTGATTAGTGGGATGCTGTTGTATGTAGCATCATGCTTGCGAACCTAACAGCGCAGCATGTTAGCCGTTCAATTCGTGTCTGGGCAGAGCTTCAGGTCCCGTGGTCCGTATTAAAATAGAGCCGCGGTTTCCGGCTTTTCGAAGTCCCACGCCCTGGCAACCATCGGGGATAATAATGATAGTAATTCGCCGCGATTCACGTTAACGCTGGGAGCGTTTCCATTGCCGGCCGAAACGTTGATTCTTGTCAACCGAATTGGCCTGCGGTCGACCGAATAATCCCCATCCTCGTAATTTTCCGGCCATCACATCTTGTGCACTTCGTCTCCCCTGGAACGAGCCTCATTCCCGTATTTAGTATAGGAAGATTATGTGGCCCCCAGTTCTACGTTTCTTCCTAAAATCTGATTCATTTGATTTGTCGCTTAAAATACAGGTATACTAGCCAGGCTCCAAATCTCTTAGTGTAATTCTTAATGACTATTAAACTGCGGATCTTTATGAAGAATAAAATTGTTTGGATTAATTTCAAAATATAAGAACCAAGTATTAATTGATTTCTTGCTTCAGTGGTTTTATTGAGTTGTATGATAAGCGTTGATTGTCTTAAAATCAAAGATCCACAGTCTAATGTATATCAAAATAGGCCTTAAAAATCTCCATTTAAAAAATAATCTCGGAAGAAATAATTGAACCACGTGTCTGAGGGTTTATTGCTACTTCACGTCTAAACTTGTAATTGTTCTTGAATAATTGACTAAAGCAATTTCTGCGTTAAGTTGGATAAATGAGGACCAATATCAGAGATGCAAATTTCATGAAAATTAGGTAGACGCTGGTATTGCAACGTCTAAACAGACACTGCAGACATTACCCGTGAGGTAGGGTAAATCATTCCGGCCCCAAGGACGTAGAATATTATCATTAACGTTAAGGGATGGATCGTCGTGAATGTGGAACGCTACGGGACGATGCTTGCTACTCGATGGTGCTCAATGATTTGATGGCACGCGACGAGTCGATGCGTACGCCGACAAATTAGCTGTGCAATTAATCATGGTAGAACCGGGGAAGGATCGTGTGCGTCCCATGCGTGTACGTACATTGTCCGCAAACAGTATAAACTACGAGCGGCGACATAAATTCTCCGGCGACGTAGGACGAATAAAAACTCCCCAGGAACGTCGTCATTTTTCACTGAACTATCTGGGCTCACGAGTCGCGCACAGTTAATAGCAGCTGCGTCGTTCCACGAAATCCAGCAACTCGTTCTGCGCAGAATTATACAGGTGTATTAAGGAATCCAGCAATTTTATTAATCCAAACAAACAATTTTCAAACAGTTAGCATTTCAGCACTCTTGTTACTGAACGAATGATAACTAGATTGAGAATTGTATGAATTTAACAATGCGTGTATCAAAAATAAAATAGTGAGAATATTCCAAGAATCTAAAAGTATCTTATTATTTTAGACTTATTAAAAAAAAAGGATCTAGCAATTTTATTAATCCAACCAAAACATTTTCAAACATGCGTTCACTTAGCGTTTCAGAATTCCTGTTATTTAGCTGAACGAATAATAACTAGACTGCGGATTTTATGCATTTAACAATGCGTAGATCAAAATGAAAGTGTGTATTATTATTTTATGCTTATTCAAAAAATTCAGAAAGAAGGCTAATGTATGTATTTTTCAATGTGTACGATAATGTTTTCAATGCATTTTAGAAATTTCCGTACGGTCGCAAAAATGGAGAACGCGGTAGCATACAGCAATACCCGCAGTTAACGACGTGTTTACGATCGTTAGGTGTGTACCCCCGGTAAATATTTATGTCCGTGCAATTTAATGTTTGCTGTACATTATTCTGACACGCTGCAACTTCCGCTTTCCCCTTCTAACCATGACTATTGTCCTGGAATCTCGGAAATCAAGTTTGATCGCGGTGTGATCTACAGTTAGACCCAGATCCACGTAACGAACAGCTGTTCAACAATCCTAGTTTATACTGTTTGCGGTCGGTGTATGTAGACACGGCTCTCCTATGATTAATTATTTATTGTATATACATATACACGTAACATATGGATCGCTGATTGGTTTACCTAACCGTATCGCGTTGTCGTACAATGGGAATTCTACGAACAAACAGTCGGAAATTTATTCTCTTCGCGTACGCTGTTTGTTTTACCTTCAGTTACTCGCACTTCATTTTCTACATGACTGAGTTACATGGAACTTTATATGATTCCGACATAAATTCATTTTTATTCGATAGAATAGCTACTTTAATGCAAAATAGATATTTGCCAGTATAGTTGGTACAAAACACTATACTAGGTACAAAATATTATTTACATTATTAAATACGTTGGTATCTAACGAATTACTGAAGATTTACGTATTGTATATGATATTGTATCAATTTCATATACAGTGGAATAATTCTAGGTCGGTAGAAATGTTTAATATCCAGTTGAAACAGTTCCGACTGCAAAGAGAGTTAAAGAGAATTATTAAAGCAGAAAGATTTTCCTTTAAGTCTTAGGGGAACCCTATTTTTCTCGAGGACTAATCCCACTCCAGCCCTCTTTTACGGAGCTAACAGTTGCGATTCAAGGTCCGTGGAATCGGTGGAACGCGGCGTCCGATTAATGTCGTTCAGAATGACCACGGGTGTACCAGAAGGCGGCCAAGATATTCTTTCGTCCATTGTACTCCCACCTTTTCTCGTCGGACAAAAGCCTCTCTTTAAGATGACGTTGGATGATGTCTCCGAAGGCACGCCTAACGGTTCCCGTAGCCGCGGAACGGACCAGCATGAACGCTATGCGACGCGATGCGACTCAGCGTGCCCGTGTGGTACCATTATTTCAATTTCATGGGTGACCCGCGCTGGTGGATTCATCTTGATGCACGCCTAATGAGTCCTGGGATTGTCCCTGATGCGCCAGCGACGAACAAAGAGCGGCCGGGGCCTCTCGCACGCACGAGCTCCTCATTAGAGGAAGCCCGCCATGGAACGAACACGCCCCTGCCATTCTCACGACTTCGGTAATCGCGAATCGGTGCAAAATTGTCCGTTTCCCATTTACTTTTTCCTCGACCCACGTACACACACCTTCCACTGCACACCGCTTAATGGACCGACGCGATTCGTGCCCTCTCGCACCTCCTTCTTGCTGGCCAAACCTCGAGGAAGTCGACGATTTTACTGCGAAATCGGCTTATTAACTTTACCCCACTCTTTACCACATTCTGACAGTGTTCCGGGATAGTTGACAGCGCCTCTTCACAATTTTTCGTCGTCGTTCGGGAAGTCGTTTCGTATCTCAAAGGAAAATTAAAGCCAATTTCTTTACCATGTAGAATAAGTTCTGTAACGTTTAGTCTTATTTCTTCCCTTAATGATTTTAATACAGGAGAAATTACATATAAATTATATATAATTATATATACAGGGTGTCCCGAAATTCCTTCAGCGGCAGACCGACAGCCGAGCGTCGTTGAACACCAACACATGAAGCTCGCGCTCTGGATTGGTCCGTGTTTTTCGTTAATAACTCCTTAACGAAGCCTCAGATGACATTTTCGTAAAGGAAAATCTTGCTTGAAATGATCTCAGCATCCTCCCATTTCCGGATGCTGAAGGAATTTCTGGACACCCTGTATATTTTCAATGTTTAAAATTGATCAATAATTTTTCAACAATGTACAATCTAGTAATAACAATAAAGTCTCTACAGGAAAAACGAAATTATTTTCCGAACGATCTAATATGTCAATCGAAAATATGAATCTAACCAGCTCAACAAGTGTTACAAAATCAGCACGGAGGGATACAGAAATGAAACTGCGAATGGGTTAAAAGTGTCTCGAAGAATGCAGCAGGGTTACAAATACTTTGTAGCCAGACTGCGTATTTTATGTATCATAATACTTCTGATACCTCATAACTCAGGTTGGAAAAATGTTCGACGGTGTGCAATCAAATATTATATCTACTCTCGAATGTCATCAAATCTCAACTAGCATAGATAAACTTTTTTAACGTGCCTCGAACATAGTCCAAGCCACAGTGAATGACCAAAGTTCTGCTCTTTTATAGCTCAACTTTGAAAAACGTTTAAAGAATTGCAGTAAACTGTGTGATGTGATAAAATTGATTTGGCCAAACAAACAATTTCTCAAGAAAATTTTGACACGATCGTAAAGAATTCATTTCTGCGGGCAACGGGTGTGAAACGCGCAGTATAACTGTCCCGATAATAACTGATTGCTAACGCGGCTGGTCGAAGTAGGTAGTAAAAGTTGCGTGTGATATCAGGTCCCGATTATGGTCTTGTTAGAATGCAAGACGGCTTGTGAAATCGGTATCGAAGGTCGCATTTGGCACGGCTGTCGTTGGCCACGGCGTTCCGTTTCGAATTAGGCGTTCCGTAGGGGTCGGCTGCGTTATTGATGGCCGCGTAGCTACCGCAACGAATCCGAAATGGTCCCGGGGGTATAGGAAATTTGTTTGGTATTACGCGCCTGCGCGATTACGAAAATGAGAACCAACCTTGTTAAACAATGGTTGCAAACAACTCGAGACGCCACACATGGAAACAAGATGGGACCTCCAAATGATATACAAATATATAGATTATAAAAAAATTTCTTTAATAATATTGCATTCTAAAAAAATGAGATAGAGGACAGAAGTTCGTGTCCAACTTGAATGTCAATGGATTCCTTCTTCGTAGAACCTGGTTCTTCTGCACAAAAGTTCTTGAGATCTAAAGAGATCTAATAAAAGCATTAGAAAGATAGTAAGTAAGAAACATTATTAAGTGTAAATGTCGATCGAATCGAATGTCTGCAATCATCCAAAAATCTTTCATTAAAAAGTTCCAATTTGTTCATCCTTGGTGAACATGTGAAATCGTGAGAAATTGTAAAATCGTAAGAGATATTATTAAGTGTAAAAAAGTCAGGTAGCACCCGTAATTAACATTTTCGTGATCGCTGTAACATATACTTTCGTATGAAAAAATGCACGATCATCAATTGGAGAATGTTCCTTGTCAGATCCAAAGATGAAGTAGTTTTGTTTCAGCTAGGAAGCTAATTTCGACCACTGTTCGTGCGAGTTGGGTCGGTGGCCTTGTCTCATGGAAGAATAGAAATGTCAGTTTTAGGGACAGCTTAACTTTAGCCGGCGCCGATGATCGTCCGGATCTTCTCACAGATCATCGATTACGAAGATCTCGCATGGCAAGGCCCGCTGAGTGTCAACGACCGCCACTCTTAATATTGTCCAATTCAATGCTAACCGCGTCATCGTCTGTTCTCGGTACACGACGACATTGCTCGACTGCGATTCGACGATGCATGTGCATTGCGCAATGTTCCTTGCGAAATTGGTGCTGACGACGTCCCCGTTGCTTCGTGTATATTGGTAACGTTTTTAAAAAAACATTCTTAGTATTTGAGAATCTTCTACTGCAAAATAAAAATTGTCTGCGTCGATTGCAAGAAATAGAAGCCAAATAGGATGCTGTTTCCTCCCTTAACAATTTTAATTTTGAATTTCATCTATCCTATTAATAGATGTTATATTAATATATTGCGAAAATCCTGTACTAATGCTAATGGCAAACAAGATATGTATCTGAATAATTAACATTTCGTACGGTCATCTTCGGTTTTTGTAATTTTTTCAACGATCTGCTGCTTTCAAACTAGTTCTGCAAGAGTGGATTTCTCGTCGTACGGAATTCTTACTTGGCAAGCGAATTAATATTAACTATAATCTTAATGGCTGTAGACATCTAGGTCTTTCTACTGGAAAAAATATCAGACACACTCTAACTGCGTGCGAGTATTTTTGCAATTCAACTTAGTTTGTCTCAGTATGAAATCTGCAGTAAAACGATCAAGGCATTGGAAAAATGAGTAAACAACTCTGTAAATTCCTCCATTAGAAATTAAACCATGAAACATGATAAGTAGAGTGTGCCTCTCTGAAACATGATAAGTAGAGTGCATTTATATCGAAATTATGTATATAAAATTCGAAATTATTGGAAAATTTTGAAGTAAATTTAGTTTCTATTTCTCGCAATCGGTCTGGACTATTTATATTTCGCATAAAGATCCGCAGTCTAGTAATAAAATTACGTAATACCGTTACAATGTATTTAAATTGGGACAACTCTACCGGTACATAATGTGTTAGAATAGCAGCAGTCGAATTCTTTAGGGTTGCCTAGCCTCCACTGATGTATTCGCGTCCAATGACTGTATCCTCGGCACCGGGAAGCCTATTTTTCGCAGTCCGTTCTAGTCAGAGTTCAAGTCCCCGCGGAATCAGTCACCGCGATAACAATCGGCATGACTCGGCTCACGGAGTCATCCCAGTTCTTCCCGTATCGTCCATGAAACGTGCAACTTCACCGGGGCACATCTAGCATCGGCTCGCCAGATACAGTCTACAGATAGAATTCAGATTTCACGGGAAGACAGTGTTCATTCTTTTCCTGTTCGAGAGCGGCGGTGTGGCGCCGCTCCGCGCCAGATTCTCGACCGCCTCGTGTCCACAAGAGGGATGACCGCGGCCAGAGTTAGTTAACGTCACCGGCGCAGAATTATGCGTTGCATTAACGATAGTAGCTCGAGTAAATCATCGTTGATCCAATTCACGGCCGGGCTCGCACCGGGAAACGATTATTGAGCCGGCACCCGGCCGGGCAATCGGAAATCCGATATTCGCGAAACGAGTCGGGCTAAAACTTCGGAAAATTCATCCTTTTTATCGTTCATTTTGAAAGATCGTGAGATTCATTCTGAACGATTGTTCAGCAAAATAGGATTTTCAAACGTGCACTTATTATGGACGAGGTGGGACCAATCTATATATATATATAAATAAAAATTAAATGCTGTTTGTTGGTAAGTGCATCACTTGTGAACGGCTGGACCGATTTGGCTAATTTTTCTAAAAAAAAATGTTTGTAATAGTCCGAATAAGGTTTTTAGGGAAAGAAAAATTGGAAAAGTTGCCTGTGGAAAAATGGAAAATACGGGAAATCGTTGATAGATACAATGATCACTCAGACATACGTTTTTTCCTAATTTTTAATTTGTTTACATATTTCCAATAGTTTCTCAGAAATTCACAAAAAAATTTATTGAAATATGGACAGGACGACGGGTACGCTAGTATTCTATACATATTCTATGCATTCTATATATTCTACATTACTTCAACTTTGATTTTTAAAAAGTCAAGAAAATTGCTAAATTTTTCAGCGTTTTCACGAGATGGTCCCCGTGAAGCGTGAAAGCCTAGAGCTCCCATGGCGCCCACGCCTCTCACCTGTGACTGAACGTCAGAAAAAGGAATCTTCGTGGTCGCGTAACATCTCCCCATATCCTCTGCGGCTTTGTCCCCGTCTCGCTCTCTCGGCTCTGTTTAATGCTCGCATAAACGGCGCGCTGTCTTGCGGACTGTGACGCGGCAATTTAGGCATTTGACCCTAAGGGTCCGGCAAGGGTTCAGCCGTTTAACCTCGATGCAATGTCTCTGTCTGTGGCTGTGTCCGCCGCAGCGTGCCTTGCTCGCTCGATCCGCTGGTCCGATCGCGCGCCCACACGCTTCTCCTCAGCCTCCTCCTCGCATTCTTACCCGACATTCCTCCTTGTCTCTTCCTCCCCGGAGCGTTCGCTGCCCTCATGAGCCTATCCGACACCGACCTTCCCCGAGCGACTGCTTCGAGGCTCGTGCACCTCATCCTCGTCCATTGCCGACCGATATGCAATACCATGGACCCCTGCGAAATCAATTCATGGCTGCTCTCCAGACCGGTCGCAGGCCTATATTACCGGTGCAGATGCTCGTATCTTCTAATCGACGCAGGATTCAGGCTATGCGAAGAAAGGAGTTGTTGGCTAAAATTTTTCACCTTTGCTGAAAGAAACGGTAATTGTTGGACAACCGATCTTTCTGTAAAATAAACATTTTCTACTTGAATTGCAACGAACTGGAGTCAAATAAAAATTTGTTTTCATTCGTAATATATTTAAAAGGTTAATATAATATACATGTTTTTTTCTAATTTTTCCAATGAATCCACTCGTTCAAATTACATTTATTCATTTTTGTCATAAATGCATAAAATCCGCTGTGAACAAATGAATTCTCATAAAGATGAAGATTCGCACTCAATTTCGAAAAACATGAGGGTCGTTCACTGTGGATACGTTGTATAAAGCTGCTTATTATATAAGTGAGAAATATTGTTGAGGCAATGATTACGTACAAGTACGTACAATTGAGAAATATTGGTAATCCCAGTGCAAACAGTAAAGTCACGCATCTCCTCGTTTCGTTCCCAACGTATGCGGTAAGTGATTTATGAAATATTTTCGCGCGGAAGTGTATACAAATGAATCATTTATGAGCTGGGATGACACAGTCGATACTGAAACAATTGACTCCGGGACATTACTGCGGGCCATCCACACCGTATAGACTTTCGAAACTGTCATAAGTCGTAATTGGCTGGAGAATGAATCACTTCTGTAGCAGAGGTCTGTAAGTACACGTGTGGATCGACTGACTGCTCAAGGCTGCTGTCAGCTTTTTCCAAGGTAGTAACTCGGAGAATCATTCATGTATATTACACCAATTAAATACAGTAAGAATTATATTTATTGTTAGCTCCAAATAGGACACTCTATCATTGCCACACCTCTTCTTTCCCGGAACTTTTGCTGCTCAGCTGATCTGAGAAATGAGTATACTAATACTGAGTGTACTATTATACAGTCGTACACTCATACAATATTTTCTGTAGTCTATTAAAAGATTAAATACGTTTAATAATCTATTGAATACAAATTTAATGATGCAACAAATATTTTGAATAATGGAATAACAACTATTAATTTGAGATCCGGATTCGTTCAATACACGTGAAATTAGGGACCCCTGAAAAATACATTAGACCGACTTTCGTGCGAGAATAGCATCGACGCAGATGTTCGAGTAAATAGTTGGTCTTGATTATAAGTACCGTCGGATCGCTTATCAATTTACATGGAAGTTCTATCGAATACATGTTTACAAAGTGACTTATCAGCCGGCGACTGCACGAGACACACCGAGCACACTCATTTCCATGGGTGGACCTGTTGTGCCTGACCTCGTTGCAGGATGCAATTTATCTATGCAAATTATCGTAAAGCAATAAATCCAGCTCATAATCATGTATGCAGCAGGAATATTAGACCGGGCCGAGTCATTTCATTCAGAAGAATAGAAGGCACACGCTATACGGTATTATTATACGTCTACACTCCCTGCGATTTACAATATTTTTTTACTTGCCCGGCAAATAATCTGCATTTAAATGAACGCTCGTCGGAAACGAATCAATGAAAACCAGGAATCACCGTGAAATCCATTATGCCGTGTGGCATAGACAATCAAGCATACTTGTCAATCACAACCGGTTGCGCAAGCGGTTCGAACCGCGCGGGAACATTGTTGGATCCTGCGGAACCAGTTGAAAAATTCTTAAACGTATTTCATTCCACGACCGGCCACCTTATGCAACCGAAGCTGCAATATGCAGCCACTCCCTGCCAGACTAACTTTTTTATATTAGGATGCGCCGGTGAATGTCTTAGATCGCATTCAAGTGAGAAGTCAACACTATCCAACAAATTTCAACTTCTTGCATGTTTCCATATTATATTATATGTTCCATATTATATGTCCGGTGAATCTAATAGAGTTCTCGCTGTAATTAGACAGAGGATTTTTTTCTAACAAAGTACACGAAAAATATAAATGTCTCAGAGAAAAGGTTGAAAAATTGTTTCTGTGACAGAATCTACCATAGATTTGAAGATCGAAGCTCCTCCTTTGCAATAACACAGTTTTGTACGGGGACGTTGAATTATATTGCAATTCAGAATAAAATTTTTGAAAAAAAGTCAATCCGAAAGACAGCAGTGAAATAAAAGAGGCACGGGTCGTCCCTGCGATTTCAATGAAATTGGAGACGTCCCCATTGGAATATCGTCGAAGGGTTGGCACGGCTGTGAGATCGGAAAGGGTCCGATAGAGGCTGCGGTCGATGCTCGAAGAAGCACGAGGCGGTTTACCGTCGGACGGGTCGAGCCGACGCGCTAATCGGTTGATAGCTTATCGCCGAGCTCGACGTTTTTCGCCAACGACATTAAGTACACTGAAGTGCACTCTCTTCGGTTTGAGAAGACACTCGATTTACGGGTTAACGAGGCACTCTCGGTGCACCAAGCCGTTTTACGGAGAAGCGGTTAACCGTCCCCCTGAAGCAGCAGGAGCAGCAGCAGCAGCAACGCCAACGGCATCCAACATCGGCCAACGGCAGGAGCATCAGCAAGCGGCAACAAGACTTGGCTGCACTTTGGGAAAGTCGTTCGGGATGATGCACGAGTGCGGCGTGTCGGTGGCGAGCAGGCCGAGCATAAGAAACGAAGGGGGAGCAGGCGAAATATGCAGCTACCCACAAATTTTTCTTGCAATTTATGTGCATCCTGATTTTATTAATAAAGCCAACTGGCTCGTCGGTCCCGGGCGCGGCAGCCCGCTGAAACCTGGTACCCGTGAAAGTTCTTGCACTCGGTCCAGGTCTCCCCTGTCCGAAAGTATCATTAAGCCTCCCCCCTCACCCCCACCACGAACCAACCAGCGCCGCCATTTAAGTGCATTTCTGCGACGGGGAAAAGAACGGCGTGCCTCGCGGCACGACTTTTAAACGCGTTTCTCGCCACCTCCGAACGAACGGCTTTCGTAAAAACTGCACGTACTT
This sequence comes from Lasioglossum zephyrum, assembly GCA_028455615.1. NCBI lineage: Eukaryota > Metazoa > Arthropoda > Insecta > Hymenoptera > Halictidae > Lasioglossum > Lasioglossum zephyrum. The sequence goes on along the minus strand of CM052329.1, from coordinate 16,579,233 downwards.
TGTGCCACGTAACTGCGTCTCTGTAATTTCCTTCCACCGAAAATATCCTTAATTCCTAGGCCCCTAATGAAGCGCAGCTTGGTGTCCTCTCGACCGACCCCAACACCCGTTTCCTCTTCTTCTTCTTTACTCCGTTCTTTTACTCCGTCTTTCCGGAACATTATTGTGCAATTTGTTAACACCCATTCTGGCTAATTATGGTCCCACCAGGAGCTTTGTACTCTTCGAAGGGAATTAGCCGCCTAAATTGCCGCGAGAAATACATGTTACCGCCCGTCGACTAATGGCTGATCGGCCAGATAACAGCCACCGCTGGTCCCGAGATTTACGACTTCCGTCATCGATTCCGGGAGAGAGAGAGAGAAGTGATCCATTAAGAATCAATGACGCTTCGAGGATTTTCTTGGCTTGGGTAGAGTGGCTCGGGGAACGTCAGATTTCAGGCAGATTTCGTCCAAAAGATCGAGCAGGTAAAATCCGTGTGAAATTTGCTAAACTAACTTTATTATATAGAATTATTCAATAAATTTATTCAACTGGGTACATATTCTCGTTTATTTTCATAAGGTAAAAAGATCTATTGCTGCAAAACAGATTAGTTCCAAAAGATCGAGTGAGTGAAAATCCATGTAAAATTCGCTAAATACGTGAATGCATTAATAAAGTAATTTGTTACATTGGACTTCGTACAGGCCTAAACAGCGCGCCAATCCGCGCATTCCGAACATTTCGCCGCACCGAACGGCGAACGGAATGGATTTTTGCTATTTCCAGAATTTCTTGCGAATAACTATAGAAGCTGCATTGTTGTATATTACACAACGAAATTCAGAACATGTATTTATAATTTTATTTGTAACATGCCTCTTAATTAATTCTATATATTATGAATGTTTAAGATATGCTTTATCTTCCCTGCAAACAGATTTGCAAGTGCTACCCATTCGCGTCCGTGCGCGCCCAAACGTTCGTTGAAATGTCCTGGTACATATCGCAAAACAGTACGTTCTCGTTTATTTTCATATGGTAAAAAGATCTATTGTTTCGATCCACCAAGGTGTGCGCAACCCCTCAACCCCAGAACAGCAACAGCGAACCCCGGAATCGCGGATCTTTTTCGCGCGATCTGGGAGCATCGGGATCATAAATTCAGCGCTAGCTGCGAACAATGAACCACGCCCGATCCTCGAACCCGGCAGTTTCGAAACGTAAATAGATCGGATGCGCGAGACGGGGTTCAGTCAAGCGTCGAGCTGTGAATAAACCGGAGCCTCTGAAGTTCAGTCTTTCGTAAATGCCTCGAACCTGTTAGATACACTCGTCAGACGACACCGCATTATGGAAAACGCGAAACTTCGAACGACCCAGATCTTCGGGAAAATTAAACCTCGATGGATCCTCTAACCCTGCGTCTCTCTCTCTTTCTCTGACGCTGTAGCGACGATTCCTCTCGTTTCTCTTGAACCATCCCCTTATTACAAATATGGTAACGTGGAAGCGACACTTAACGATAAAGCGAAAGAGAGGGAAAGGGAACGCTGCTCTCGAGGCCCGGGGACGTTTGAATGGTTACAGGCTGATAAATAGATTCGTTCGTGATGGAAGAACTGGTAGGAGAGAATGTTTCTGGAGAGCTCAGCCCGAGAGACCTTTCCGTGGGAGACAAACAGCGCGGATGCCACGGCCAGACAGAGACAGGCACACAGGGTATACGTGGGTGGCGCGGGATTACATCAGCTTAAATGGCGTTTGGAAGTCTCCGTGTACTTGATGTCTAGATAATGCCTTCTCGGTCGTATTCATTACATTAGCCCGTGTATGAATATTAACTCGTTTAGGTGGAAAGACGTGTCCCGCTTGTCCCGGCCTGTCGCGACTGTAATAACCGAAGAGAAATGACAGTGACCGTACCAGTTGAAATAACTCGTTTCGTTTCGTTTCGCCCCGTTATCAGAGAGCCTCGCGGATACTCCAGCACCGGTGAAATTAATAGTGGGAACCCTCGCCGCCGCGGCTGTGTCCTTTACAAACGCGCGCATGGTTTTCAGTTATATCCCGCTTGTCTATTTTGCGTAACATCGTTACGTGTTGTGCCCGCTCGTTGCGGTTTCCGCAACCTTTTGCCCACCTGTGCGTTCCGCGCCGTTTCCAACTTACACGTACAGCGAGCACCGATGGCCTTTAAACCGAAATAAAATTCTACTTGGGTTCGTTAATGTGCAGCCATTGGAGAATATACAAGCATACAATAGATATAAGTTTTCTCTTTTTGTAGAAAATTGTATGAACTACAAGAAAAGTTCTGATCATTGAAACCGTAGAATAAATCGTGGGGCAAGGTGATAAAACGGGACCACAAAAATCGTGGGCGCAGGGGCTGATTACACGAGACGTCATCAGCTGTCGTCCGTTTTTCCCTCGTTTCCCGTGAAGCTCCACGGTTCTCCGGGCGATGAGTTACACGCAAGGTCAGACGTTCTCAGACGGGATAAAATTATCCATCGGCGTGGACCCTCCGGCAAGTGGTGCTTTAACAACCGTCTGCTGCGGCGAGTAGTGCTAATGACGAGTCTGAAAACTGTGAAGATGCTTTAAAGGGTGCAGTGAAAGAAGCCACTCGAAACACAAAATGTCGGCGACGGTACACGCGCGATGCATGAAGATCAAGCGCCGATCTAGGGAGAGAAGGGAGAGACACGTAGAGCGCAGAGGGATGGCAGGGGGAATCGCGGGGGTGGCAGGAATAACGTTGCGTGGAACCGAAGCAGCTGCTTAGACAATGTGTCCCGGGGGATGGGCCGGCTCTTCAAGCCTCAAGACTACGAGCCAACGTCTCCTCCGACTCTGACGTGTTGTCATTTCGATGAAGAAATGTTTGACTTTACGTTTAAGGACGTTCGCTGCTTAATAATGACGTTTTGCTTCCCGGAATTGCGTCAACAACGCGAGAATGAGTGGGACGATATTATGATGCCTCTGGCATTTGCCAATACTTTATGTAGCATAATATTTTAACATATTTAGAATAAAACATTTTAACCATGCAGACAGTCTGCGAAATGTATGGTGGTGGAAAATGTGTTGATTATTTATTTTGGTCGTAAGCACATAAAATCCACAGTCTGATTATTGCTAAGTATTTGTGAAAAGTCCAAATTTATAATATGTAAATGAAAACAATTTTCATTTGTGAAATGATTTGTTGCTTACGCAGCGGGTGGCTGGAGAAAGAATGTCAGAACAGTTTTCGCACAGTTGATGGGGCGAGTGCTTAAAGGAATCTAGGAAAAGGGATTAGTAACTATTATCCCAGAATTAGGGTTACCAGCCTCTCTGCAACGCTGACCTACCAGGTGGCCCATTGTTCTAAAGCCAATTGGGTTTACTCCATTAGTTCCGGGATAGGCAGTTTGACCTATCATCTGTGAAGCGCTGCTTCTGTGAAGTGAGGCTGGCTCTGACCGGAAGTACGGTTCAAAGCATTCTAGTAACGGATTTGATGGACGGGATATCGACTGAAATTCTTATTAAGGCTATTCGGGTTAGGTGATAATACAGGATAACGTACATCAAAGAACATTCATTAACTCATTTGACCGTGACACCGCTGGACATCCTGCGGACAGGATATTGGATACATTTTTAAAAGAACTACTTTGAGTTGCTACGTAATTGAAGCACAGGTGTCTCGAAGCAAATTGTTGTTTTAATTTCATGCACATCAGTTGATTCAGGCTCCGACAGCTCATTGATACATTCAGCCGTGATACACGAAGGACAAATACTGTCCCCAAGCCAGATGTCCATGTATCAACCGGAATCCAACGAGCTCCACAGCGGGCGATACATCGCGCTACAGATTTCTCGAAAGCACAGATATTTTATTCCACGGAGGGTCGTAAGGACAGGACAAGGCCGCGAGCAGAAGCATAAATTCACCGAATAAAAACTCCGCGGGAACGTCGTCATTTTTCACCGAACTATCCGCGCACACGCGTCCCACAGTCAACAACAAAGTATACTCAACATCGGACAACCGTCGCGAGTACGTCTGCTGAATCATCCATCAAAACTGTATGAAACTGTAAAAACTCTCGAGAAGAAGCATTATCCAGGAACCTCCTCCTTAGTCCTCGCTACTTAGCCAAGATTATTTGGTGATTATTTATTATGAAATTCAAGATACCGTATATATTGTGAAAGGATAAATACATTTTTAGTTTAGGTTCCCTAGGATGAGCTTATAAAAATTTTCAAAATATGCTGGAGTATCCAATTCGACAGAGCTCAGTACGATTTTTATTTATTATCGATCTACAAGTTGTATTACCAAAGAAAATGGGATTTTATTTGGTCCTACTTTTTTCAAATATGTCTACGAAACTATTGATCACTTAGCTCATTTTTATACACAGTTTATAATTCGCTAGACCGCATCATATTTCTATGAGGATGTCAAAGTCGACGGTCGAAGATCAGTCAGTGGTATTCACGAGAAATTCCCGTGCTAGTATCATTTTCTAATACTTTTCCGAGCGAGTATATCGAGGGAGCAGAACGGCCGCATTCCTCCCGGACAATCGGCGACTGTTTTAAGCAGTTTTTCAAAGGAAAATCAGCCGGATTGACGAGTACAGAGCGGTGAATATTCTTGCGGTGGCCGGGCAATCATATATTCAGCCGGTACTCCGGCATTTGCATAAAGAGTCACGGAAGAATGATTCCTATATCTCAGACGTGCGCGTTGATAGCGCGGCCTACGGGGCCGCAACACAGTCGGCTTTATTCGACGTCGTATAGAACGGAATAATACGGCCGCGCTTACGAATTGATTTTCATGTTCATCTTAGGCGACGATGATCCGGTCGTTCTTTACGACCCTCTTAGATCCTCCACGACTGTTCTCACTGGCGAGAATGTAGCCCGCGTTATGCGACGTATGAGTGCACTAGCACAGTAGCAGGGAAATCTTCGTGAGCAATAAAAGTCAGTGTCGAAGAAGAAGCAAGCTTTTCATAATGACGAGATCGTTAAAAATTGTTTCATACGTCTCCCAATCAAAGTACAAGTTACATTAAATAAATGATTATATTTTACAGTCGATGAAGACGATTAAGGAAGTTACTGAAGAAGTGGATACGTATAATTCAAAGCAGCAGACATATAATAAAGATATATATCTATTCGGTATTTGGAGAGTAATTTAATTTCCTCCAGGATCGAAATTTCTCGCACTTTCAGCTCTCGATGGCTTTGATAAACGTCTAGAAAAAAGGTGAAAAACAAGAACTGATTTATCGGGTTGTTTATACAAGGTTTTCTCAGCTAAAATGTTTACTCGCGATCCTAAAGCACGGCGAGCAAGAAAGAAAGCCTGGCATCGACGGGTACGAGGACGAGGATTTGTAAACTACTCGCAATCTGTTCGAACGGATTGCTCCAATCCGCCCGTCGCGACTAAACCGGAGATTGTTAGAGGTGCCCTCTATCAAAGCTGGAATTCATTGCTCCGTCCCTGTTGAATCCTACCGTAAAAGGCAGTCCTCGCGACGTTTCTCGCTTTTTCTCGAATCCGACTTGCTGGCCGATCTGTCTTCGTTGATGAAACTCGCGGAAACATCCTTTCCGTCAATATTAACTTATCACAAACGGATCCAATTGAGGATGATCGATAGGGGCTCGATTGGTTCATCAATCCTGGTCTTTGTACATCACCAACGAACTGCCGATATCGTTGTATACTGAGATAGTTGACCGAGATTTTGCCTTGTTAGTCGACTCTCGCTGTTCCCGACGTCCTCCGACAGACACTACTGACTTCATTTGTCGAATTGCCTGCGGTATGCAAAATAAATTAAACTAACTGCTTGCAAAACAACACTCGCTGTAAAATTAATTTATTCTACGAACGCGGAGCTATGTATTAGTATGTTGTATTTCGCGCTATACCTCGCAAGTCTTTGCGAGTTATCCAACACTGTTTTCCAAACAAATTAACCAATCTCCCTCTACAGTAACACCACGAGTGACATAAGAAATAATGACTTGCAAAGAGTTGGAGAATAAGAATTAGCATGCACGTCGCACAGAAATGGAATGCATCCGCAGGGAAGAATCCACCACTCAATTCCAACAATGACTTCCAAACTCGCCCGCGTTTTACCAAATATTTTCATTTCTGCATCAATAGTTCGCATTGTTCGCATACCGCACGCTCGAATTTACTCGCCGAGGATTCTTCGCAACCCTCGAAAACGGAAGAAGTGGCATTCCGGTGTACAGTGAACAATTTCGCGGTGGTCAAACCAACACGAGCAATTCGCGGGAAAGGTTGTCCGTGCGAAGTTCAAGCGTAAGAGCGTTCTCGCGTTGCACGGTTTTCACGTTGACCCGATTGACAAATGAATTCTACTCCGATCATTCTTCTTCAGTGAGAACCATTTATTTTTGCGAGTCGTTGCGACACGACGAAAATAGCTCGTAATGAAATTATTGCTGCAGTGAAAGTAAGAATCGCATTGTAAACACGTTGAGCAATGTTAATAAAAGTCATTAATACTCCGTGATAAACTATTCAATTATTCCGTACCGTGTTATTCTCGCTACTTAGATTATTTGTAGTATTATTACTGATAACAATCGCGGAATAGACAAGTTCGATTAAGGTACACGTGGCTACAATTCGCTTAATGGTTCTTGTGTCAATCAATCGAAAAGTTGCGTACACACAGTGGCTCTAAACGATTGCATAGAAAGGCAGGTGATCCTGAATATTCAATTAGCTGGCATGAATAGCGTAATGCCACGGGATGGGTGTTAATCAATTATGTTACTTTCATTCAATCGTGCCGATGTTCCATTATTGATACGCAGACTTTCATGTTCCATTGACATTTGAATGGAGTTGAAGGAATTAAAATTAATAATAATAACATTCAAATGGACCTGAAGGAATAATAAACCGCCGGAGTAAGTGTCCGTTAGGGTGGCCCTTAGTTATACTTGGTGAAAATTTTTTTGCCAGATTTTTTTCACAACTCCTAAAATTTTTTCACTTGGTAAGACAATAATTCCTGAAAAAGATGAAGTTGATCGGATAAGGGGAAGATGTGCCACATTGACGTTGAAGTTGAGAAAAACATGAGAAATTTTATAGGAAAAAAAAGAAAAAATTTTTTTTAGAAGTTTTTAGTATTGCTGCAGGGTCCTATAACCGTCTGCAGAATTCTTGAGGGGTTGTGATGGGATATTTACACCGTTAACCCGAAACACGAGATTTGTTCAAAGTACACTTGTACTTGAATGCATGAAAGGAATTATGATATTTTTCGAAGTATAAAATATTTAACTTGAATTTTCAGTATACTCTTCACATTTAGCGCGCAGTTACTTCTATTTCACAATTTCGCTCTCGATGTGGCATGTCTTACCGACGTTCGATTGATCTTAAACTTTGAATATATCATTTTTTTATTAAATGGAAAAAATATTGGGGGAGTCGTGTCCAAAATTTCATGGTTGAAAAATAAGGGCCACCCTAAGTGTCCATTCTGAATGTGTTCACTTATGTCCAGGGTGTTCCAAAATTAGATGTCGAAGGAAAACATCAATTTTATTTTTGAAAATAAAGGAACACTAGGTATTTCATGTTATTTTTATTAATTCATAAAAGGTTTGTTTTGTGCCCGATAACCGGGTGATACATATGATAGAATAAAAAACAATTTTGATCTAGGGATTCAACGTTAAGGTTAATTTTGCAGTTAATTTTTGTAACAAATCTTCACCTACCTAATTTTGAAACACCCTGTACAGGCATATCATCCAAAAGTAAATTGTTGATACGATACAGCCGATCTCTGGTTAAACTACCGTTAGCAAAGTTTAATCTGCCTTAATTACAACTCCGAAGTATAGTCAAGCGTATTACGTTCGTCGGTTTTTGTTGTCGCGGGTTGCCCCCCTAATAATCATCGAACACGAAAATGACCACTTAATATTTTGCTTTACGACGCAGCATCGTGTCGGTACACAGCGAAATTACTGGTCGGCCATTGAACCACCGGATAACTTCGGAAATTTTATTTTAATAAACCTCCGACCGTGAACTGAAAGTTAATACAGCGTTACAGCCATCGCTTCTAGAAAGTTTCCTTGTCCACGGAGGATTAACATTGCTTTTCATGCGCGATCAGGCCTGTTGATAATTCTGTTGCTAACCTGTTGTTAATTGACTGAGGGTAAAATCGTAAGCTAACAGGATGCGAGACTCTCAGCCAGGATCATCGAGTTACAGTCGATGAGACACCTGACAAATAGCCGAAATCGAACTATCGCTGTCAAACAGACTGGGATTACTCTGTTGATAGTGTGTCACCTAAAACAGAGGATGCTGATGGACACAGGATAAACACATCTGCATTCCAACTACTTCAGAAACTCCCTATAACCCTTAACCAAACACATTCACCACCAATTTCCCACTTCACTGTCCACTAAACCGTCCGTCCTAACTTGCCCGGATCCTCCACGAAACCATCGAATCTTCGTACAATAGTTTACACGGTCTCGACCCATCAGACTTCTGCCAGAACTCCCAGCAACCTGTAATCCTGTATAAAGTATCTCGGCAGAACTTGCGATTCAATTATAGCAGAAACTTACCCTCGGAAGAAACAATATAAAAGCATGAAGAACAAGAGTGATGGATCAGTCCGATCTATCTCGGTAAATTTTACAGGAGCTTTATGAACAGCTTTATAAAGAGCAGTCTTGAAATAGTGTCAGCTATGAAAATAATCTGTAAAATTATATCCGTACGACTCTTCACGAAATTATTAGATATTATATATTCATGAGCCACCACGAAAAGCACTGTCCCATATTCGACCGGTTTCCTCTAATATCGACGAATAAGCAAGATCCATCAGATTCTTCCACGCAGACTTCCCAGCAAGCTGTAATCCTAAAGTATCCAAGTAGTATTTACGATTCAATTATAACTACCTGGAAACCGATCTGCGGAAGAAACACTATCCCACTCTGAACGCTGTCCCCATAAAACGATAGCTACCTGAAAACGCGACGAGACGGCTGGTAACGCTAGACCTTCGGGAAAGAATCGATTTTTCATGGGGATCGGGTTAGTTGGCGAGGACCTGGCCGAAGGCAATAACCCGGGGTCCTAGGAGAAGCCGAGACCCGCGAAGATTGTGGCTGATTTAAAGTCAGGACTCGGGGCCCCTGGACTAACGAAGCGAGCCAGCGAATCGAACCAGGCACACCTACTGCCGCCGCGCGCGGCATGTTTACGCATTAATGCCGGCAATAAAATCAGGCTAATAACGATAATCTGAAATTCATAAAGGTGGCTGGGCTGGCTCGTAAGTTCCGCGAGATACGGCTCGGCCGAGGCTCCCGTGCACAGCCGGACACGCTTCTTCGGGAACGAGGCTCGGTGACGCTATCGGAAGCTGCCGGGAACGTTGTATTAAGGCTCTCATTAGAGGGCCATGGGAGCGTCTTAGCTAGCCGATAGATAATCAAAGGGGACGTCTCTGACCGCCAGGAACACCCGAGAAACGGAAAACTACGCCGCCACACTGATTCCAGCTGGACAAAATTATTGTGGAATCATTTATAACGTCGTGACAGCTCAGAATCGCTAGTCTCCGAATTTTTATGCAACGGAAAACTGTCTGCAACGGTTGTTAGAGACAGGATTCGCATTTCACTCTTTTTACCACGCTTATATTAGCTTGCTGAGTTGTTGTATGCGTGAAATCTTGAAATCGAATTTTAAACCACTTTCCGATGAGCTAGAGACTTGAAATTTTCAACATAGCTCAGAACTGCATAACTATGCAATATTGAAAATAAATTTTTTTTTTTTATTAATTTTTTTTTTATTATTTTTAATTAAATTTTTTTGCGTTTAGGATTTAAACAATATTTTTAATATTAACTCGGTAGTACGTCATCAAGTGCAACGATCCCCACTCTGCGCTCTCCCTACTCAACTACGCTTTCCCACTCCGACTCCGACTGCGCTTTACTGGCCCACTTCGCAGAAAAGGAGCTCAGTTTATTTATTGGGTTTATTTATTTTTTCGGTTCTGCTCGATAAGCGGGTCGTACTAAATACGCTCGGTAGTAAAGACTAAAAAGTAGGAAATAAAAAAATATATGCAAAAACTTTTTAAAAACCACGCTTATATTAGAATGCGCTAAAAATGAGAAAATAATATTTTTAGATATCAGTGATTATAAATAAAAGCGTGGAGTGCCCATGAAGATTACGTTAATATAGTTTGGCACTCCACGCTTTTGTTTATAGTCACTAATATCTAAAAATATTATCTTCTCCTTTTTAGTGCATTCTAATATATGCGTGGTTTTTAAAAAGTTTTTATACATATTTTTTTATTTTAAATAATTTCAGCAACTTGTTAATACTACGTTGATGTAAATTGCACCCATTCATTTTAAAATAAGTTTTTTTTTCATGAATAGGTTAGTAGCAGTGTTTGTTTTCTACCTAAGCTGAAGCTGTTCCAGTTACCGTGTCTGATTAACGATACCGACCAAGGCCGATCAATTTCATCCAAACCCGATACATACCGTGGTTGAAGAATCCGAGGAAAAAGCACACGTCGGCCGAGGATCGTTCACTTTCGTGCATCGGGATCGATCATTTCGAGTGGAAAGCGTGGCTCTAGGCCTGCTAGGAATTCGAGGCAAGAAATCAAGTCGGCTCGGTCGATTGTCGGTGAAAAAGTGCACGATCACCGGGGCACGATCGGTCAAAAGCTCGGGCAGGTATCCGCGAAAGAAAGAGTTGACAGCGCGGAACGATCGATCGTGTCGGATCACGTCCAGCGCGCTGGATCCAATTCAGGAATAGCGAGCGTGCCGGTTAGGATGGTGTACACACGCCGATTCCTTTTTTCAAATCAGGAATTTTGTGTCATATCTGAACGAAATTTTCGAAGAAAACTAAATCTGAAGGACAGAGCAGTGAGGTAAAGGACGTGTATGGTCGCCTTGTGCATAACGAGGCGCGGAAATGGAGGATCGAAAAATCGAGGAATGCGAGCCTACCGAACGCGGCTCTGCGAGTGTTTCGCCGAAGAGCGGTCGCAACAAATTTCCATGGCACAATGCAATCGCATTCCAATTAGTCGTAGAAACGCGGAGAGGCAGCGAACAGCCGCAAGAAGAGTTCCAGGGCCCTGGGAACTAGTTCCGAATAAATTTCAGACCGGGTACACACAAGTGCGCGCAGCGAAGCCGCTGCGGTTCCGTACGCAGGCGAACTTTGTGGGAAAGATACCTGGCTAAGCGTAGGATCTGTCGGCGACCGGAGTAATGGAAATAATGAGGCCATAGTGGCCGTGGATACGTGCCGGAGATGCTGGTATCTTGCCTCTGGGGCTCTCCCATTCGTCCCACAAGCCTAACCGCGGCGAAACTGTACTGCTTGTCCGCGAGAAGATGCCGCGCGAGAAACTTGAAGGCGATGCTGTCATAAATCTCCCCTCCGAGCGAATGCGCGACGTCATCGTTCCTTTGACGCAGCAATAGTGGGGAAAATTTGTGATGCAAATTAATCTGTGATCATCCAGGAACATAAAAATCTACATAATTTTATTTTATTTGTTTTACGTCGCATCAACTGCTACGGTCATTAGTAATTAGTGGACAGCGGATCTTTATGCATTTATAACGAAATTAAGTGGATGCAATTCAAAATTATTTAAACATTTTAAGAATTGAAGATGTCAATATAAGATTTCTCCTCTATTAAAATCAGTAAGGGAAGAAACAACATTCAATTTTTATTTTGCATAAAGATCCTACTATTACATATCTATCGCTTTTTTTAACTATAGAAGATGTTTACGCAAAAAACGTGTTCCACAGAGCGGAACTGACTGGTCGAATATGAATGCGAATCGATCATTTTGTTTGCTACCGTTTCAATATTCTCTAGCAGCTGACTCGCGATCCCCTACACTCCGATGCTCAGTCAAGGGTGGAGCGTGTTTGAAGATCGTCGAGCCTCTGAACGTTTCTCGAGCAGATGCGATTGAGACATTCTTTCCGCGAATGTCTTGGATGCTTTATTCCAACGTTCTGTTTCTTATTCTTATTGACTCGGCAACATCCCCTTGTGCTATCGATCGCTCGCGTGACTCAAAGATTTGCAGCGAATCGAGCTTGCACAATAATGTCTTGGCATTGCGTACGAATTTTAACTAAACACTTAAACATTTCTGCCGACTTAGAATATTTCCATTCCCTATGATTTTTTTTAAATTTTATGGATATGAAATTGGTATAACACCTATTCGTTTAGTAATCGATTACCGATATATTTAATGTTGCAAACAATATTTTGGGTAATGGTACAGCATTTTTTAGTCACCATTCGTGTGCTAAGGATTAACTGATTAATTTGAATAAAAAAACAATAACTGTTACCTTGTTGCTTTATCGATCTTTTACCATCGCGATTGTCAATTTGACACCGAGGGACAAATTCAGTCCGTGGAATGAGGTACGGACAAGAATTAAAAACAACAAACTTAAAATTATAGAAATTCCACAAAGAATTGCGCAAACTGTTGCAACCCGATCTCAAGCTTGCAGGAATAGCGTTGCAACACGCTGCCATCAAAACACGAATCTCTGTGCGGCGTTTCGTCAGCCGGCTCGAATCGTCGATGTCAGTGTCGGATAGGAAACCACCTCGAAGTCAAGATGCCTGCCGGTGGAAAAAATTCGAATACAATCGGGCGTGTCCGGCAATGGCTCCGGCTGGTATACAATGAGCCAAAGTGCCCTGGAAAGCGATTGCTGTACGGAAACCCGCGTACACGTTCGCCGCGCGTGCACGTATCGATCGACACATCTGGATCTGTCTTTCCTCGTTTTTACGCGTATAATTTTTACACGGGCCTCCAACACGTTTTACTTGCTTTCACACCATTTTTGAACACACACCACGTCCAGCGTCTCGCTATTTACTCAAACACAGTCGAACGTTTCGCAGTACCAAGTGACACTTTCTTTTGCTAAATTGTTTCGATATTACATAATCGTGATATTGCGACTCTGAGGCGCCACTAAGAATTCTATTCTTATTAAGTTTGTATTCAATAAATTACTAAACGTATTTTATATTTTTTGAAATTAAGAAAATCATATAACATGGAAATTTTCTTCGTTCGAAGAATAATTCGAGTTTCGAATTAGAATAGCGGCGAGTGCATAGAGTGCTACACAATTTTTTCGCCAGACTTGAAAATCAATTTTTACTACTGGCCGAGCAACTTTAGAATCAACGAGCTGTGAGAATTTTGATGCGAAAGAACAATTGTCGCGAATTGCAAGAAACTAGCAAGTATAGAATTGCAGGAATTTAATATTTAGTCGATTTGCATAATGCGGTTCGGTTAATTTAGTGATTTATTGACAGGAGAGCCGAGAGAGTTCGTCGATGTGTCAGATAGGAAAGCACCTTAGGAGTCAGGATGCCTGCCGGTGTAAAAAATTGGAATACAATCGGGCGTGTCCGGTAATGGCTCCAGCTGGTCTACAATGAACTGAAGTACCCAGGAAAGCGATTGCTACACGGAAACCCGCGTACATGCTCGCCGCTTGTACACGTATGATAAATAAGGGAGAGGAACGTCTGTCCTCTTCTTTCTCTATTTGCTTGTCGCGGAACAGTGCGCGTATCGCCTAGTCGATTGTTCCTCTGCGGGCACTCGCTTTGCCAAGCTAACTCCCAATGGCCCACGTTCGACCTGAGTTCCAGTTAGGCTACGTTTACGGAACGTCAGAACGACCGAATAAATTAATCCTCGTGTTACACTGGTTGCGCCACTTTCCTCGGAAGACGCACGAATTCGCCAAAGTACGACTGATTGTTCGAACCAGAAAATATCACTGTTTAACACTGAACGGTCAAATGGTTTTGTATTTTTAATTTTATAATTATTGAAATTGTGACGTTGTTTACGTGGATATTGGTTCGATAAATTTCCTTATGCAAGCACACATTGAAACAAAAATAGCACTTGCATTTAAATTTGAATCCAATAAATTACTAAACGTATTTGATATTTTAATAGACTATTGACAATATTATACGAGGTATTATATCAGGTTTGTTGTTTGATGTCGTCGTGTTACGAGACTGAACCTGTATATGCAAAATAGAAATGTTGTGCATCAATCGTAAGGAATAGGGGCAAGATCGTTCGCGCAAGTATTTCCAAGAGCCGGGCGAGGGTTAATGGGATTTCTGTCCCCGCATTAATGTCAATTTCGTTCGGAAACCGCGAGATCATTGCGGTCCACAGATACGTATCCGTTTTTTCGTTTCTTCTCTTCCTTTCCTTTCCCGCTGCACAGACCTCCCGTTGAATAATGCATGGGGAGAAAGGTCCGGCCTGGTTGTAATTCATTTATCAAAGCAATAAGTCAAAATATGATTCCACGGATTATTAATAGCCCCTGTATTTCTGGTGTACCGATACGAGCGCACACGCGCACAGAAATAACACGAACCCAACGCACAGTGAGCTAACGGAGATGAAACGCCGCGAGACTTTCCGCCGCCTCGGTACGCTTCAATTTTTTATGCTCCGTACGTGACTTAATTACGAAAAATTGATGGTCTTCCGCGTGCCGTGAAACGCGAGCGCATGCACCCGTTGCCCCGGTTACTTCGGGGCCATCGCGGATTAATATCTGATAATGTTTCGCCCGTTGATTGATGACCCGTTGCCCGAAATCCAACACCGTACACCTTGTTAATTTAAGTACAATTATCGACGCACTGGCACCGTGCGTGATGCAACTGCGAATTTTTCATTACGCACTCTCCGTGTCTCTTCCATTTCCCGCGAATCTCTTCCGTAACTGTTGGCAATAATTCGATTCGTGATACGATTTTCACAGAGGGTAGAAGAAAAAAAGAAGTTCTTCGTTGAATTGTAGAAAATTGGATAAAATATGAAGTGAAAATGTATTCGTCGTATAATTAAAAGCAAGTTTCAAGCTCCTCTGGAATAACAGAATTGTAGTTATTCTCGAAAATCAGTTAAGCTTCGAACGATTCACCTCGATATCACGTTCATAAAACGAATTAAATATCCAGCCCGATATAGGAGACGCGGTAGCTTTTCCAATTTCGTTTTTCCTAGAGAACTCATCGTATTATTAATTTTTCACGAACAATTCAGTTAACGCAGGTTTTCGCCCCGATTTTCCCCGGGGCGCAAATTAATTCGTTCGGAAAATACACAAGGGAGAAACAAAAATCCGACGCTCGGTGAGCGTAATCAATAATTTCTGCCGCACCCGGACATTTTTATCAGCGGGAATAATTCACGCACGGCCGGCGAGGCGCGGTGCAACCGTCGCGTCGACAACTCGATATTCTAACGCATGTACACTGTACACAGAACTATTGAATTTATCGTGTCGGATGGTGGCGGGGCCAGCAAGAAAAATGAACCCTTAAGCGGCCCGCAATCGTACCCGTTTTTATTCCCGTTTATCAACGTTTCGCGAACGATTCGTCATCCGGTGACACGCTCCACGTTCGCTTATCCAACCGGCAGCATCGAAAATATGCGTCGTCGAGACGCCGGGACGCTCCTTGTCACGTTTCAATGGGTTAATTGCACGAGGAACGACGACGTTCGGCAAAAAACGCGATAGGTGTTCAACCAACGGGCCGTGGGACGGTAATCATTATCTGGCTAGATCGTCCGGGTCGATTCGACGCTCAAACATCGACCGAAATCTTCTAATTTAGTTAGAATTTTCTAAAACTACTAATAAGTAAAAATAGAAATATCCTGCATCACTTGCTAATTTGGCAGGAATTTTCTAGAACTAGTAATATAAATAAAAATATTCTAAATTAGTTGCAAGAATTATTGGAACCTAGTAATAACTTCAATGATCTGAAAATGATACTGTAGCTCTTAGCACTGGAGTGGTGACTTAAAATTCCCCTCTAAAAATTGCTGTACCATTATTCAAAATCTTGTTCATGTTATTAAAGATACGTTGCTATCCAATCAATTACTAAACATTTACGTATGAGGTGTCATATCAATTTCACATCCATGAAAAGATAAAAAATCATGTAAAATGGAATTATACAAAATCGGAATAAATGTTTAACTTTCAAAGGGTTGAAGCGCTGACACGCGGCCCTTTGTCCAGAGGTTGGATTAAGCTGGCACTCGAAGTGAAAGGGGCGACGAAATTTTTTATCTCCGGACCTCTTGGATGATCGTGTCATCAATAACATCCTCGCATTTTCTTTTGGTAGCTCGAGCGAGTAGGGAAGTTCCGGTGCAAGGGAAAACAGGGGGTGGAACGAAAGGGGTAGCCATGACAGTTTTTTTTCGGGGGAAGACTGGGACGGCTTGATCGCGAGGCATTATCTTCCTAAATTGCCCCGGCACACCAATATCCGCATAAAGGCCTGGGACCACCCTAACGTCTCGGCGGCATTCAATGTCGTATATGTGGAACCATGGACCCTTGGTGAACACCCCCGCCGTTATTATTATTATTAACGACGCTCGCGAGCGCCACTGAAGGGCATCGTTTCGGCTCCCAGGCGCGTCGCATCGTCTAGAAAACTCCCCGACCCCCGAAACGACGTCTTTACACTTTTATTAGACTCGCCCGTCGACCGTTTTACGACCATAGATTGCATTATCCTGTAATTGTTTTCCTTTACGACGGCCGCATTATCGTAAACCTCGAGATCCGTGTTTTCGAAGCATTTGATAATGTTCCGGAGCTGTAAAATCCCTCATACACCGGACAGATATTTGAAGACTTGTCCCGAGGGGATACAATTTTTTAAGCATCTACATTTCATGCGAGAAACTGTCGCAATGAAAATTGACAGCCCTTCAATCTCTGTCCTGGGGATACATGGTATTTTTAGACTGGGATTTCAACCCTGAAGGATATCACTTCCTGAGAACTTTCTTAGACATCTTTATACAGCTAATAGACATTTAAAGACTTTAGAACTGTGAAATGAAATGCATGTTGTTAACCGTTTGGCCTCTGAGCAATTTTAACGGGAAAATTAAACATTTCTCCCAATACAGAATATTTCCATTTCCTATGACTTTTTCATGCTATGGAGATTTTAAACAAAGTCTAACAAATACCAATATTACACTTTTGTAAACGAAATAAAAATTTAAAAATAAATGTAGCCATACAGAAAATATATAAATTTTCTTTACTCTTCTACGACCATTTTTCGGGACAAAGACGTTTTAATCACTCTGTAACTGTAAAGAAAATGATACAGTAAGGGGTTGATCGCATGTATATTGATTAGATACCGACATATTCGATAAAGTAAACAATATTTTGAATAATGGCATAGCAATTATGTAACTTCGGGTTGCCTAGAAATATTGAATCCAAACACAGGTATCATTTTTCCAAAGAATTGAAAACGAGTCGACCGCTAGCTACTCCCATCGTTAAACCATAATCATGCGCTATCGGTCGGTTCTTCCTTGAACATTGTTGCCGGTACGCACTAGAATTACGATTTAACCAGTTCGCATCGCAGTTTCGCATCAATAACACTCCCCTCGTTTTTTGCTTGCAGGTAAGAGCCGAGGAACATCAACGATGATGACTCTGCGCGCAGCGAAACGCGGGCCCCGGTGAGTGCACCTCCGCTCGATCATCCGGACGATGATGTATAACCGACAGTTCGTTAGCGATTACGAGGATCTATTCTTAACGAACGGTACTCGAGCTGTGCTAGAGCCAGTGTAGGAAGGAGTTTAAAACCCTGTCAGCAGTTTTCCCGCGATCCCATTCCCTCCCCGTTTAATATTCGCGTCTAGCACGATAAGAATCCTCGCGAATCGCGAATTCCCCTGAATTCTTTCTGGATTCGCGTTGGGCAGATGCTGGAAGCCTGAAATCCTCCTTTGATAGATGGCGCGTGTCCTCCCCACCGTCTATTTCATTTCCCATATTCGACGGGAATTCACGACCCCTTCACTAAATCATCGACGCCCGGACAACCTAATGTCTTTCTGCTTAAATGATATATTCGTTATGGTCCGTCGACCGGAGGGATCGGTTCCGAATGAATCGGTGCTCCCGAGTCGCATGGCCAGCCGAACTTGCTCACTCCCGACTAATTGGACGGATAATTTTGACTTATGTAATTCCGTGAATGCACCCCCTTTAACTCGACCCTAGACGAAAGCTCCTAGTTTTCGAAGTTCGCCGAGTGCGAAAAGGGCGGAAACTTCTTCCGATGACTTATCATTCCTGGACAATTCTCGTCGCAGGCACCGGGTACGTTTTATCGATCTCCTCTCGCTGCTAATTCTCGTTGTTATCAATTTACTAATGAGGGTCCACTATGATGTGAATGCTGTGTTGTAAAATTGACGTGTCCCTGTAATTTACCTCATTCAATATGAATATAAACGACAAACTATTTTTTATTTCAAACCAAGACTTCAAAAAACTAGAAATTTTTTTTTATTTCATCAATTATCTTTTTATCATGAAGCCTGATAAATAGATGTGTCATATAAAAATTTCATTTTCCTCGTAGAATAAGAATATAAAAGGAAAAATCGATCTTTCAGTTTGAAAACTAAATAGTTGTATATTCCTTCACATTTTGTTTTCAAGTATACGAATCGTCCAATCGTCTACTACTCTGGCGCCAGTGTGCGGCGCGTTGAGATCGGACGTTTCATACGTGCAAGATCGTTGAGCGCAGCTGAGAAAATGATTCCTAAATCCCGGACGCCATTAAGAACGTTCTATCCCAGGGATTCAGCTATGTTCCAGGATCGTTGTACAAATTGAACGTGCGATAAACCCGCGAAACGGCGTCGAAACGTTGTTGGTAGAGTCGGATGTTAGCGTTGTAAGAGCGCGAGCGTCGATGGAGCGGATAATGAACGGGGAGCTCCTTCGAGAAACCGCGTTTGCAGCCGGCGAACGATAATTAGGGTAAAAACGGGACGGTTTACTGGCTGCCGGTGCGGGCCAGCTATACCCGGAGATTACTGTTGTTAGAGCGACATCAAGGGATGCGAGAGCTCGCCTCGGACCATTTTCATACGAGCTACATAAATAACGCTAAGTCGGTCCCCGTCGCTGTTCGCTTCCAATTGTTCGTTTTTTTCTCTGGTTGCCTACCGAACGTAGGCAGGGCCCGTCGGGGATGGTAAACACCGCCCCTCCCCTCCCTGTAAAACGAAGAAACGAAAGTACGGGGTTGTTGGACCGTTTCGAGCAACTACTTTGTTTAAGAGCCGTTCTTTCGCCACGAACACGGTTCGGTCACGCGAACAGTCTCGCTTCTGTTCGCTTGCCAGGACGAATACGGTGAAAGGAATTTGCATTCTACGAAGAGGAAAATAATCTGCAGGCTGGCAGGCGAGCAGATTCGCTGCCCTGCAGACGAGCGGATCGCTCTTGGTGAAATGTCGCGTGCTCGATCCTCGCGGATGATCGATGGACGGAATTCTTGCCGGCTTCCAGACTTCATCCTGCTGTGGAAACTGCGTTATTTAAATTGTATGGTACAAATCTCTCCTTTCTACATTCGTAGAAATTTCAATAAGCTTACATATACGTTCACGAGGATTGTGAGGGTGCGGGGGACCTCAAACCATTCCTCGATAATGCAAAGTTGGGATGTATACATAAAGATCAATCTAGCACGTAAGCTTCTCAAAGTGGCCTAGTTTTGCGTTTCCGAGGCGTAATTTGCATTATTTGGCAGAATGTAGCTGTCTTAGCTTTATGAAAATGTATCACTTAACAGCGGCAGCACCGTGAAGCCTTGCCGCCATATTGCTTCTCGCGGCTCCGCTACATGCTGCCGAATAATGCAGATTACGCCACAAAAACGCAAAAGTAGGCCACTTTGGGAAACTTGCGCGCTAGATTGACCTTTTATCTAGCGATTGTGACTACGGAGAAGCCCCAACTTTGCATTATCGAGGAATGCCGGGGCCTCACAACCCTCTTGTGTGAATGTGCAACCACATTCACGTGCAAGAGGAGTCTCTCGCCTTAACTAATCCTTATCCGTGAATCGTGGACTTCCACGAACAATTGAATATCCGCATTCATCGCTAACGCGTTCAACTGAGAATTGCATCGCTCGGTGTAGGGATGTTTTTGGTGGCAACTGTGTGCGCGGAGGGACGGAATAAAGCGCAGAGGAATTCTGAAAAGAGGTAGGATCCGCGGAGATACCGAAAAAGTGAGTGGAAAGAGAAAAAGGTGGAAGCGAGGTGATCCGGCGGGGTTGAAAACAGGGATAGGAGAGTGAGAAAAAGAGAGGGAGAGAGAGAAATCGTTGGAAAATGCAGAAGAGAAGAAGAAGGAGAGTGAATGAAACGGAGTCGAAGTGATCTGACCGAGTGAGAAAGAAATGGGGGAAAGCACTGGAAAAAGAAAAGGACCGAGGAGGTTCGGAGGGGATGGAGAGAACTTTGTCGACAACTATCGCTCTGGCTCGAACGCCTGAAGGCACCGGGGAAATATGCGCTGTGATCGAGTCGTGTATCAGCACGGGAATCACGACAGAGACGCGGGGAATCGATTCTCCTGGAACAAATCACGGCCCTTGCTCTTTTATCCAGCCCTCCCGCACCGCGTGACCCAGGGAGAATCATCCTAAACGCTGTAATTGATTTTTCACCGAGAAGCTTGCATCCACGATCCCATAGAATACATTTTTTCCTTGCGTTCTATTGTTCTTCCATAAAAGGTTCGATCGAACGAAGTGATCTTGGATGAACTTGTATCCTTTTCTCTTTAATACTTTCCGGAACAATTGTATAATTACTGCGGGTCTTTATGCAAAATAAAAATGTTCTGAATTGATTGTGGGATTCATCTTTCATATTTCATTTAATGGTTTATATTTCATCCAACCAATTTCTTCATGAACACACAAAAATTCGCAGTCTAGTAATTATTTTGTACGCGTCGATCGGAAACATGTTCGCTTCTTTCAGGAAAGATCATTTACATTGAGTTTTCTATGCGGTAAACGAAATGAATCACAATCAAAAGGACACGTTGAAATAAGCCTTACGAAACTAGCTAATTACGGACACAGAAAAAGGGACGTGGAAAGGAATAAGCGTCGCGCGCAGGCATCGTTAAGCAGGAGCGGATTGGGCCGGCAATATCCCGGTCAATAATGGATATTACGGTCGCATTATCGAGGCAATACGCCGAATATCAGCGAGATTCAATATTCGATAAATTCACAGTGCTTATTAGCGTCCGGTTTATTAACATTGTAAATGGGCGGCCATGTAAATGCCGGACGGTTGCTGCCGCGTGGATACGTTAAATCCCTCTTTAAAAACGTTCAGGAAATTGCACGTTTCAGCCGGTGGGGCGAGTCGCGCGCGATCGATGTAATTGTGTCTTTCGTGGAAAAAGGTATGGTAACAGAGGGAAAAGAGAAACAAAGAGAAAGAGAGAGAGGGAGAAAACATAAGAGGGGGAAATGTATGGTGCTTTCGCACGCGTTACAGACCAGCGCGGACTCATTAAGACTTTAACGGCCGGATTAAACAAACGCTTCGCCGAAGCGGATTACAGGCTCGCGAGATGTAAACGAGTTCCGGCCGCGAATCTACTGCCGTCCCGCGAGTAATTGCGAATTAGTTTTCTCGAACGAATTCCTTGGCAGATAAGTCTCGTTTACACGCGAGATAACCATTATTAATTTCCTGTCCCGCAGGTGATAGCGCCGCCTGGATCCTCTTAGCCAATAGAGCCGTGTTCTCCCGATCCCAACTGCGGCACGCCCGCTTCATTCGATATCAAACTAAACGGTTGTAAAGCATCCTCCATTAAACCCTGTCTGTCCACTATCGATAGTATTTTCGAGTTCAATTTCCTGCCCGAACCACTCTTTCCCTGCCCGTCTGTCTTTCGAACGAGGATTAGCTCGAATGCATTCGAGAAAGCTCTCTGTGAGAAAAGAATGAGTTCTGAAAGGTACAGTAACGCTATCTAAATTGCGTGATTCAATTACAATGTATTTAAATTAGCACAACTCTGCTAATCGTATCCAGTTCTCTCATAGAAGAATTCAATTTTCCTCGTTCGAGTCGTTGTGAAATGAATTAAAGAGCTAATTACAAATATTATACTTGCGAATTGGAGTAAGTTACTAATAATATATACCCTTATATCCACGCATCCGTCGCGCCGTCGCAAGTTTTATGTTTCGAGAGCATACCCTCGGCGTCCAAACAAGTTTTTCGTGGTTGGGCCGCGGCCGTGATTCCAGCAAACGTGTATCCAGCTGCTCAGCAAGACACAACGCCCGAAGTTCCGCGAATCTTATTATCGGTATTATTAAAAGTCTCGGAAACTCGTATTCCGTCGAGCATATTTCATCCGTTGCGACCGGCCGCGTACCATTACACCGTAACGTCCCCATAAATTGACCAAACAGAGAGTCGCTTCTAACGAGTTCCATTGGAATTCACGAGGATTATGGCTGACCCGGTCGACCGACCGGAACTTTCAAATAAAATTACGCTCGGGGATGGATGAATCGCGACGCGACAGGCTGAAGAAAGCCGAATACGAGGAACGTATGCGTCGACGTGTAGGGCGAGGAGGAAGTTCAGAGAGGGGATCCATCGATCGCAGCTCATCGATCATCGTCCATTGTTGACAGGACGACAATCGACGCCAATCGCACCTAGGGACTCGTACACGCTCCGCGAGATCGTTCCCGAAGAACGGAACGATGTTACGTGCAACAGGAAGTAAGCGAACTTTCTCGATCGGAATAAACGTCGTCCTGTCAGGAGTGGTCGAATGCGTTCCTATATACAGGGTGTCCTAAACGTTGATGAACACGTTGTCTGCCGGGTCACCCATATATACGAGTGACGGAATTATTTATCCAGATTGAAACGTCAATTTTAACGCTCATATATTCATTTTACCAAAGTTCGTTAATGATGAGACCCTACAGTAACTGAATAATATCTACTCCATTCAGATGGTACTCCCTGTATACAGTTGACTCGGTTTCTCGATCGACCCGCGAAGTAGATTTATCGATAGCGCTTTCCGCGCGAGACCATGAAGATGTAGACAGTAGAGAAGCAATTTATAACGTTGTGAACGAAAACTGATAAGTGGAAACGTCAGTCTCTTTCATACGAATCGATTCTTTAACAATTTTGCGATTTTCGAATGTTTTCTGGTTTATTCATTTACGTGATCTATTCGGACAAATATTGAGTTGGTAAGAAAGTAGTTTCGGTATTCGAAGGTGAAAGAAAACCCAAGTTTTTGATGTTATGTCGAACACGTGAAAAATTATTAGACCTTGGTTGGGAAGTGAAGTGAGAATTAGATTACCATTTATTTCAAAGTTTACAAAACTCTTTGGACAGTGAAACATTTACTAATGATGACTTGAAATCGCACTTGGGTCCATTTTTTGCCGGCGAGGTACAGAAGTTTGATAAGCACGGAATTATGAAACTACTAAAAAAAAGAGACGGCAAGAGATCATCGAACGAAATGGAAAATATTTTTTTGATTAAAGTTCATTGCTTGAACTCGATACAATTTCGCTAGATCTTTAGACAATCCGAAAAGAGGAAACGGCGCGACCGGGAAGGAAAACGTAGCATTCCGATAGCCGTTCCGATATCCGGCGTCCTATCGATTATGGTCGCGTCAACAGGGTGGTTCGATCGTCGGCTACTCAAACGAGCATGTGGAATTCCCGCGAAAAGGTTCGCCATCCGTTCGGTTGCATCGGCATCACGGTGAAATCGTGGCGCATCCGTCTCGGAGGACCAATGCCGGGGAACAATGCGACGATCACGCATCAATTTGCCCGTGCAGCCGGTTCGAATAACTGGCCCTACGCCGCGGGGAGAGGCTGCCAACTAATCCAGTATTGTGCGTCGGCCAGCATGACGCGATTATCGCGTTATACGTTTGCTCCGCGGGGAAATGCCGTCGCGTGAAAGCGTCGTTCACAGCCTTCGAATGGTCGAGGAACGACCGATGACCGCCAGGAATTCCATGGGAAAACGGTACACGAAACATTGCAACTTCAGTGACTGGTTTTGATTTGTCCATCTGAACCGCCAAGCCGCCTCGGGAACAATTAGACATTTCCTGCGAGAACGAACCTGTTCAGGTTTGAACGCTGGCTCAGGATTCGATGATGTTCCCAACCCAACCGTGCATTTGTTCAGGTGAGATGCGATTTTTACCACGTTTATATTAGCTTGCCGAATTGTTGTCGTTGTCATTGTTGTTGTTGTTGTATGAGTCAAATCTCGAAATCGAATTTGAAACCACTTCCCGATGAGCTAGAGACTTGAAATTTTCAACGTAGCTCAGAACTGGATGACAATGCAATATTCAAACTAATTTTTTTTAAAAGACTGTGCGTTTAGGATTTAAACAATATTTTTAAATATTCCCCTTCGCCCCTCGCCGTGGCCCATCTCAAGCTATATCCACATGGAAGCAACATCTTTGAGTGAATGAAACTTTGCTCGATGTTGCTTCAGTGTGGATATTGCTTTAGAAAATTTTGTGTACTAAATTGCGGATTTTCATGCGTTTATGAAGAAATTGGCTGGGCGAAATATAAAACAGTGAAAGTTTAGAAAAATCTAAGAATATTGTTATGATATTTTCAATGTGAAACAATCTATTAAAGGATGACGCGAATTTTTATTTACTTCGTTAAATGACTTTTCGAAGCATCTAATACGATCAAGCCTCTCAATGAGCCGAGCTTCTATCAATCCCGAAAAATAACCTGAACGCAACAGAACGTCTTCAATTTCGTTCCATGGTGCTCTTCAAGGTCAGCATCCAATTCCGATTCAGCATGACGAACAAAGTTAAAAGAGTGTGAGAAGAAGGGGATCGGTAATTTCGTCGCGTTAAGAATTAATCTGTCCGTATCAGAAGAAGAAGGTGTTGAAGCAATAAGTCTGGATGTTCTCCAGCATGGAAAAGTCCTCGAGTACGCGTCCAAATTTCTGTTGGAAGGATGCTCGAGTTGAAAGTGGACGCGTATATTAGTTGCTCGCGTTGTGTCGTTCTCCGAAAGGGAACGCTTATGTACGTGTCAGCCGATACCGGGCCCGGGGGCAATTGGGGTGGAGCAATTAGGGTAGGAGGCAGTCGGCTTAACAAGATTAAGAGCTGAAGGAAACGTGGCGGTGCTGCTCGTCGCAAGCGACGTCGTTCGAGCCGACGCGACGTGGCTGCTTGATTGCCCGAGGAACGAAATTTACGAAGTGTAACGTCGAGAAGAAGGTTCGGGGAGCTTGAGGACACATCTCGAGGTGCATCGGCTCGCGAGAGACTCTCTTTCTCTCTCTCTTTCTCTCGACACTCTCTGAGAGCCGCGACGTCGAGGACGGTGTCAATGGTCGCGAGCATGAAACGAAAGGAGCCAGAGAGATGGGCGCCAAGCCGTGTACAGGTAATGTATTAATGGGATGCAGGAGCAGCCGAGTTACCCAAGTAAGTGTCATTAATCTTTTGCTGGCGCCTCGGAGAAGCCCCATGGCTACCAGAACCCCCTTCGCGAACGGCGCACGCCCATAGGTGCCGGTTATGTCGGCCCGGAAGACGTCCCATCCCAAAGCCCCCCCTCTACCAACGATCGGAACTTTTTACCGGTAATTAATGACTGCACCGGGAACAACGGTGCATGCAAAGAGACCCGTTAAGTGTATATTAAATGCGCCGTCCCGCGACCTCACCGCCTGCGCAACTATTCGCGCTTGTAACACCGCTTTCGAAGGACCCTGAGGATTCCGGAGTCTTTATCCTCGATCCTTCAAACTTTAAAGGGGTAGACGCTCATTTCCAGGATTGCAAGAGTACAGGATGTGCTTTCTCATTTCTCGATAATGCAAAGATGGGGTCTTTCAGTAGTTAAAAGTGCTAGATAAAAGATCAGTCTAGGCCCCGATCGCCCTCAAAAGTCCTACTTTACGTTCACGATAAATAAACACATCCTGCACCCTTGCAACCCTAGAAACGAGTCTACCTCCTTAATTTTAATATGGTTAAACTTCGGATGACGGGAGTTAGGTCCATTCCTGCCCGAAACACTGGAAACCTTAAACTGTAATCTTTTACTTCTTTCATCCCGCGAACACGGAGTAAAAATATTGGTTTTATTACGAAAACATGTCTAACGAGCGGAGTTACGCAAGCAATCGTAAGGCGCGGGGTTAATGGCATTCACGATAATTATCGGAGGAATAGCCTGACACTGCATGTAACATTATACAGAAAGATGTTATTGAACATTACATGCGAATGAGCAAGGAAGGAGCCGCGAGTCGGGCGAGTAATTGGGGTTAAAGGAGGCAGCTGGAATGCAAGATGAAATAAAACGTGAGTGTGTAATGGAATTGGAAGAGGAGGGATTAAGGGTAATTGTGAATGAAGAAAGAAGGGATCATAATGATAAGGATAATAAGGCGACAGATGGCAAATTGAGTTTGCTTAATCTTTTCACAAGATCAACTCTTCGTGTTTCCAACAAGGTACACTGCCAAATAATATGTTTTGGATCTTATCATCTTATTCTAGTGTCGCCAACTTAGCTGAGGCTTCAGCCTCATCATTTCCAGCAATCCAAATAAATTCTATACAGCTGTTGTCCGGTATGGTATGCCTGAACTTAAAAAACCAATGATGTTAAATTTTTTAAATGAAATTGATCCAACTAGAAAATAACGATACATCATTCCAGAGAAGAAAACGACATTGAAGGAGATCCTAATTGGAAGCCAGTGGAATCAGGAGCGAACGCAACTTTTTAATTCGCGAATATTTCATTCTGCGAGCTGAATAGAGAGATCAAGGACATTTGAATGTTTAAACGAAAATCCCCGCAAACTTGAGGCGGTCTTCCCGACTGGGTAAGCAATTCCGTGGCCTAAATCCCACTTAAGTGGCCAGCGTGGTAAAATATTGAGCGGCTGCGAGGTTCCCGGCCGAAAGATTAACCTGTCGATTTAATCCGCGAATTTCGAGAGCGGCGAGCGCGGTTAATATGAAATATCCCCGGTGCAATATTAAGAAAGTTCCTCTCCAGCCAGGCCCGTTTATTCCGTTCCTCGGGTCTCGTGTCCATGACGATTGAACGTGTAGACCCGATAAAGTTAACAATGGACGACGGGGCTACACGTTGCTGTTATTACGTCCGCGCACTTACGGGCATCTCTCCGATGCCGTTATCTTTCACTCGATTGCCGCGCCGCACGCCGAGCGCGATAGCTCGAATTGATAGCGGGCCGATCAGGGGGAGAAAGTGCGCCACCATCTGCGGCGTTATCCTTCTAAGCCACCGTCGACTAAATACGGGCTACGAACTTTTCCCATCCCGACGATCCTTCGGGATTTAATAAAGGCGACTAGTTGTCCCCGCAGGATGCCAGCCTGTCGCGATCGCTTCGAGAAACACTCTGCTTATCCGCCTGCCACCCCCTCCTATAATATTAGGCCATTTTTCTCTTATAGAACTTCCAAGATTGCTCTAGCAAATTGTTCAGTTCTCTCGTGTGTGGAGCAAGCGAATTTTTTTGATATCTTCCAGTTGTAGTAGTATAATTATGATTGTCGTAATTCGATGAACGAATTTGATCTCGCAGAAAATTTGATCGGACATTTGAAATCGTACACAACGCTAACTGTATTGCAATTATTCATCTGAATTATCATAATTTATACGTATTTGTCTATGGTAAACGAAGGCTTCGGTGCGCACACGATAACAGGTAAATAAGTCTATTAATGTGCAAAATTGCATCAATGATGAAACAGTTTCGATGATTGAATAGTATTTACTAGAACTTTTTCCTTAGAGAAAGGAAATTGTTCCATTATCAACCGATTTCAAATATCTATAATTTTTGCATTCAACTTCGTATAATCTTCGAGAATGGTTACGAGAAAATTTCGCAGCGAGAGAGTAAGTAACCGGATTAAATAACGTGGTTTTACTGAGCCGCCGCGTGGAAAAAAGAGTATTTCACCGCGCGACGGCATAAAGGGAGTGATATACGGATGCGTGGCACACGTGCGCAATATTGACTTTTACGGTAGCACCTTTTTATGTGCAGCTTTATCCTCGACTTATCCAAAGAAGCTCCTCCGGAAACATAAAAACCGATAGGAGGCGTTGCAGCCGCCACCGCGCGAACAGCTCACCCCTTTTCAGCCTCCTCCAAAAATCATTATTCCGCCACTGAGAGTTCTCGATACCGTTGTGTCGCCTATAATTTAACACGAGTCGAAATTGAACGGCCTGGAAATGCGAAACAGCATCGTTGCACGCGGCCCGCCTCTCTCTGTCCCTGTGTGTATGTGTGATATGGGAATATTCATTCTCGATCGAGGCAAAGAATTTATTTCACAAGGCTCGCGCATTTAGTGTCGTTTATATACGACACACGCGAGCGTAAATATCGAAACATGTTGCATGCTCGTTGTTTTTCCTCGACTCCCCTCTGCGTTCGACGGGAATTATGGCAAATACAGAGCAGGAAAGTTTCTCCGGACGCCGAAGAAGGGCTGGTTTTGCTACCCCCGACGACGTGTTTAGTGGAAGTTCTCTCGTTACTTTGAGCCATTCGCTCCGCTCGTGTAGACCCTCCTTCGAGAGTACATATTGCTCTTCCCCTGTCTTAACCATGTCTTCATTCTCGTAAGGAAATTCGAGTAATTTTGTCTAATGAGCAGGAAGCTATTTCCTTTTACGAACAAATCCTCTAACCTCGAAGTAATCAATATTTTTAACGAAAAAGTAAATGGCGAAATTAGAGTTAGACTTAGGAACTGCAAGTAGATTCCGATGCCTGTGAAAATAAAATAAAGACAAAGAGGATAGTCGAATTGACCTCGGAGCATTATAAATTCACCGCAGTGCCAGCTCTCGACGCACCCCTCGCAGTTCCTCACCTGACGCAGCAACATATTACAAGAAGTTCCAAGTGAACAAAGCAGCGCGCATAAGCTGAAGTTCGGAATCATGAAAACCTGATACGTTAATAAAAGTGAGCCAGGGGCAACAATTTATATCGATATTCATAGTCGGCGTAAAGTTTTTACAACACCGGTTCACGATCGGCCGTAACTGTAAGAAAGCTTGGACTCCGCAAGATTGCATCTCGGATGCAATCCGAGCTGCGTGCCCGGCCGAATTGGCCGATCCGATCGCGCGTTTAATTACCGCGAAAAGATCCGCGGGCAGTATATTCGAAACACACGACAGGTGGTCGATTCTTTGGCGATAAACCAGACTCTTGTTGTTTCTGATTCGCGCGGTGTAATCTCGAAAATCGGCTGGTATATTCGGCCAGGGGTTGCTCCAATTCCGTAATAAGATCGTCCGATGGGAAACTGGAGTGGATTCGAAATTCCCGGGGGACCCCGACCCAATTTCCGTCTCGGCTCAACGCGGTTTCATGGCTCCGACCGCGAACGGATCGTTTAATTCGCTTCCTTCGGCCGCCAACCACGGGATTATCGCGTTATTGCTCAAGTTATTTTGGCGTTCGTTGCCTCCGGCGAACTTCCTCGTCTCTGAACCGAACTCTGCTCTGCGGACCCGGTCCGGAGCTTTTTTTCCAGAGCGATCCTTTGTGGAGTTCACGGTTAAACGGTCCCAGCGTCCCCTTGTAATCGATGGAACCGCAACCGTGGATCGAATTCGTCTCTCTATTATACTCGTTACCTTTCTGGAATGATTGGTCCTGCGGTCGGCGACGCCGCTGATCACATCCTGCCCTCTTTGATGAGACTCCAATTAAGTGCATCGAGCATCATTTGCGCGCATTCGGAATCGGACAACAGGTCAATGGTCGCAAGCTTTCGTGCTTGTGCAAAGCTGCAGTGCGAGACGAAAATATCAAGATCGCGGTGGTCGCTACACAATTGGCTTCCACTGCAACTTATGGCTGCACAAAAAAAAGTTTAAAATTTATATTTTGCTACAGTTTGTTCTTTTAATCTTGCTTTAAAATATAATGATTGTCACAGGAGACTTTTATGCACAACCGTCCACGTGTCAATTGAATCAACTGTGATAATGACCAATTAAAATATTTATTTCGCTGGAGTGTTTACGAACGTGTAAATATCTACAATTTATTACGAGAACTCGTCCCCGACTAAATAATTACCAGACAGTGGATCTTCATGCAAAATAAAAATTTTCTACCTGAATCGCAACAAACTGGAATGCAATATAAATTTATTTTGTCTTTTAGCATGTTCAGTACGATGAAAATAATGTATTCGCATTTTTAAATTCCTCTAATGTTTTTTTCAGTTTTAAATTATATCTATTCATTTTTTTCGTAAAAGCATCAAATTCGCTGTTTAATAATTAATATCGCAGGGAAACCATTTCGTACGATTTTTCAAGTATATTATTGGTTCCACGAAATTGATTTTGCCGACCCAACCGTGCAATGCGGGAAAGGTCCCGGATCAAATTCACCCCGTATCATCCCCGTTATTCCTTTCACGCGGTCGTTCCCGATTTTCCCCACCTTTTCCCCACGTAACGGACAGAGAAGTTCCAGCTCGGACGCGCCGTAGCAAGGTCGAGAAGTATTCCCCGAAGTATATGGAAGAGGCCTTTCACTTTTCCAGCAGCAGCTTTGAAACTCTAACCCTCGGGGACGCGTTCCTTTTATAAATATCAGGGTGTCGGGTTCCCTGGAGAATTTACAGCGAATCCTGTGAGTTGAGGATTATTCGGTGGCTAACGGTGCCCTGCGAACGAACTTTAACCACCTCTCGCTACAAGTGAAAATTTAAAGGGGACTGTAAATTGTAACACTGTCGTAGAACCTCAATGTGCTTTGAGTACGTGGTTAAGACATGTTCTGTATTTTTCCTAAATATTTAAACTTCATAAAAATGTTCTGTGCATACTTTAATACATAAAAATGGACTGTACATTCTTTAAAAATTCCTACGTTCCCTCAAGTGGTTAAAAACAAACATATTCTGTGCGTTCTTTAAACTTCATAAAAATGTTCTTCGCGTTCTTTAAAAAATTACATTGTCTCTACACTGACGAGGGTTGAACTTCAGAAACCCCCCTTCCTTTCGACATGTAACATACGTCATTCTATTCGTTTTGACATGCTGAATAGAAAATGTACATGTCATTTTTGGCTGAAATGAATAGTTTTCGAGATATATAGATCGAGATACATACTATATAGAATGACGTATGTCACATGTCGAAAAGAAGGTGGGGGGAGGGGCACATGTTCTGTATATTCCTTAAAACTGAACATGCTTTGTAAACTCCCTAAAAATCGTCGACTGAATTCGTAAATGCACGTCACTGTCTCCAGAGAAATACATAGTGAACTCGGCTTCCTGAAGCAGAAAGCACGATGTACGAACCGCAAAGTTTTAAGAGCCGCAACGTCGGAATGCGCTTCCGAAGATGAAAGAAGAACCGTCGAGGATCCCTCTCCGCGGAAGATGGATCATAATCCCGAAGTCACGAATGCACGGTGTACACAGTTTTCCATAAAACGTGGCCAACAAAGATTTAAAGAGGGCGAAAAAGCATCATCAATCTTTCACTCTCCTCGTTCGTGTTCCCGGGGCACGTAGAGGCGCGCGACGCGACGCTCGCGCAAGTTTTACAATTGTAATATCCGGGACGAGCTAATATTTACCGAACTCGGGCCGCATACGACGTGTGTGTCCGTAGCTTCGCGCTTCGGTGCCATTTTCCGCAGGAAGTCGCTCGGCCCGAACGATACGGTTAACCGTAACCGCGTTTATTATGATTGCGGTCCCCCGTGAAGTCGTTCCGCCGTGTCAGCGGCTAACTTATGCGAAAATATCAGCCGGAGACCTAAGAGTGACAGTAAAAATTAATTTCGCGCCGCCTCATTTTCGCACGGGAACCTGGCTCACGGTTGTCCCCAGAGACAGTAAGCATGTTCGTTACCGCAAAAATTCTCGCGCACCTCGTGCCGGAACGTAACCTCGACTGACCGACAGAGGTCTACCGTCCCTTGCACTGAATTATCTTTCGCAGTTGTCCCGCAAGTTGTTCCAACGTTATTTGTTGCTGCTAGTGGACTCGAGCCTTGCTTTACGCTCGCGGTTTGATAACCAGTGCGTACAAGTCGGCAATCCGCGTGAAGTCGCTATGCGGATGGACTCTTAATCCTTTTTGTCCTTCTTGGTATGCTATTATTTTTAAATTAAGTCCTAATTGGTTACTATTATTTTTAAAAAATTGTACACATTCAATTCGTGAATTTTACAGACTCAATTAATGCACTGGTGGGCTATTTGGATGCAATATTTAAATGAAACTACCTAAACTAATAATTTTTTACAGAAGAAACGTAAGAAAGGTGGCTAAAACATATACGGTTCCGATCGAAAAATCTACAAATAGATTTCGAATAAACAATCCCAAAGATTAACTTTCTTTTTACTCCCACCTTGAGTAGAAGACGAGCCCGACGAGAAACGGCGCTGAGGAAGGTTTGAAACACGACTCGGCGTCGAGTGGAGGGCAGAAACGTGGGGGCAAAACGTGTGTAAAACGAAACGATCGCGTCTGCGGTCGGCTATGAGTTTTATCGGCACGAGGGGGGCCCCCGATGTGTGCGTGCTCTTTCGTTTCTCCGGTCGCGATATCGACGGCGCTCGGTTCACCGACGGTCAACGAGTTCCTTTGACTCCGGTTTCCGCCTTTGTTTCACGGGAGCACGTGCGGTATCTCTCTCTTCCTCTCTACTAGACACAGTGGGAGGAGAAAAGAGAGAAATAGAGCGAGAAAGAGAGAGAGAGAAAAGGGTTCCGCTAAAGTTCATTAAGTAGTCCTTTAATACGCAGTTCCGCGGGAGGACCGAATGGAAATTTCAAAGTGTGCCGCTCGCTCAGGACCGCCCGAAATTCCTGGCTCGTAAGTTTATTGCCACTGGGACGTTATGGCTCGGTAAAACTTTATAGGTGGTCCTGCTGGCTCGATCTCGCGCCTAGCGAATCGACAGGGACAACCCCTCTTCTTTTTCGCCTGACGAGAGAGACCGGAGTTTGCTTTATCGTTGGAAACACGTTCGGACATCGTTCGAACGGATAGGACCGTCTCGGTGTTTGCCGAGTTACGTTCGGATTACGGTCTGTCCGCTGGCGTGTCCGCCGCTCGAGTGGAAACCAAGCAGTAAACTAACGTTTGCGGCTTCGGACCGGTTTGTTACTCCACCGGGCCCGTGTTTGTCCGCGGATGACGATCAGCCAGCTCCGCGCCACGCGATATTCGGCCGACGCGGCGACAAAAACGTTTTATGCGGCTCTTTCTTGCCGAACAATCTAACCAATCCACCCCCGTATCGTTTCATTGTTAGAGAGATCGTTCACCGTTCCATCGATTCTGGTGGAACCGATCCTTTTGTTAGTCTCTGCGCGCTGTAGATTATTCGGAATTGCTTTTCCCGGATATGTTCGTTTATTCGAAGTCGATTGGTTAAGAGTACTCAAAATATATATTATATTTTGGGAAATATAAATACGAATTTTAACTCTTGCGAATTACTATTTAGAAGGGGTTGAAGGATTTAATTTAAAAGATATAAGGAAGTGTGTTACGAACACTGTCTTACATAAATATATCTCATATTTATTAAGACTAAATACAAACAAATAAAACTGGGTAACACCTTTTTTAGAATTCAATTTCCAGCAACTTTCACGCAAATACCTCTACACAGTCGTGCATCATTTTACAAATTCACACTGCCCATACGACAAGCCCATATTTTCACACAAATCTGCCTAAAAAGTGAACACATCGAGAATCAGAAGTAAAAGACTCGGACAGCAAAGAACGATAAAAACGACGGTGCAATATATCTGCAGAACTGCGGCATTTATATCTGAAAATCACTTCTGCTCCGAAACTAATCCAGTTTCGTCCAAAGAGTGTTGCGATCTCGGTTCCACCGGGAGACCCCCGACAGAGAATAAACCATTATTTTCCAGCAGTTGATTCAGTGTCATTTCGCAGGGAGCGGGTGCTGGTTTTGTTGGTTTTTCATCGAGGAACGCAATCCTGGAGCGAACCACGGACCCGACGTAACGCGTATCTGCGACCGTAGCGTTTGCGTGTGCTTTTTTTTCGGCGCGAGTACAATCTGCCATCGACGGAATGGTTTCCGCGAATGTTTCTTTCATCGTGTACCCGTCTGTCGATCGATCAAGCGATTTCAACGGGAAACGTTTCGCCGTAATCTTTTCTCGTCGTTTCTTGGCCTCGTTTCGTCGAAGAAAACGGTTCCCGCGGATCCGCGGTACAAAAGGCTCGGCTTCGACGATGTTTCCGGGTTTTGTTTATCATTCGCTGAAATAAAGGTAGCCGAGAACCGGTTCCGTCGACAGAGGAGTGCCACTTTAGGCTGAACGAAACGGTCTTTATCGCGTTCGAACACGGGGCGGATGAGGCACCCGCGAGAGGGTTCTCGAAACGCTTTTCAATTACTACTCAATGCGCACGGCAAAATGCGCTCGAGTGCTCTCCGGCCTGTTAATTTAGTCTTTGGATGCACACACACGCGTGTTACCCGCCGATGCACACGGATTTGACATTGAATATCGGAGCGGGTATATATCAGCCGATACAGTTCCAGAACACATTAATTAGGGAGTACAAACACGGCCCCGGTATAAATAGAGCGCCGAGTACCTTGGGGTTCAGTCGTCGGTGAATTTTCGGTCCTCGCTGATCGCCGCTGAATCGGTGACCTTCTCTTCTATTGACACGTAACTGATTGCTTTGCATTTCAATTATCATTTTATTTGCAAGCGCGAGCTCGTCCCCCTCCGGCGCCCCGCCCTTTCCCCGCTCTAAATAACATTTGCGTTCCTACGGGTGTATAAGCAAACACCGCGTTGTCATAATAATGATAATTTTTGTTTGTGTTTAGTAAATGCACCGGAAACCAGGCGGCCGCGTTTCTACCGTCGAAACTATGATCGCCAGACTGCAAATGTTCATGTGGAGATTTCTGCGAGTTAACGATTAATCGGAAATTTTGTGTCGTTGAAATGATGTTTATCTTAATCCTGTATGTTAATTTGGATTTATTCGAGTGAACAGAAGGACATCTTTGGAGAAGTATTTATGAAAAAATTGACTATGTGAAATATGAAACTGTAAAATATTAGAAAAATCTAGGAATTTGGTACGATATATTCAACGGAAAAAATCTACTAAGGGATGAAACAAAATTTTATTTAACTCCTAGTTCCTACAATCGGTGCTAAATATTTTTATTTTTCATAAAGATCTGCATTCTATATATCACTTTACAGTTTCTGTAAAGTATTCCCTATGAACATGTACACGGAGATTGAAAATTTGAACCTGCAGGGAAGAAAAAGCAGATTACACTGACGTATGCATAAAACATCAAAAACCAACGCAATTTCATTTGGTGGCTGCAGATGCGTATGTCACTCTTGTGAAAGGAAATTGAAAAGGATACGCAGAACAAATCGAGGAAGCACCTATATTTTAAATTCAATTAAAAATGTGTTTCTGACTGAAACACTGACGGAATGTATCAAAAATCTTTCCAGAAAGGTAGCGTTGAAGGTGCGCAAAACTGATTTGTGTACCACAGATGTTTAGACAATTTTCTACTTTTATCTACAGGTCTTATGAAAATGTATAGTAATCTGTATTTCAGCATTTTCAAAATATGAACCACGAAAGTACAGTCAGCCTGAAATTGGTTAAAAATATCAACCACTACGTTTCACCGTTGCTTCGCGCAACTTATAAAGCTCTGAACTGTCTAAATTCAAGTAAAAAGTCCCTAATCATTTTCTTCCAGGAGCTAGCCGGTATCTTTTCCACGACACCGGGACAAGCGCCGGCGGGCGTGGCATCGACGGAATTATTTTCGCGCAGAGCCTGGTGCAGGTTGCCTTTTATGCTGAAGTTATCCTTTAAAATTGCTTTCTCGCTTATACGACGCGGCGTTTCTTACTCCCGGTACCGGAAAATTAAACTCCTCTCCTGCCTCGAAGTTGCAGCGTTAGGAATAGCATCTTCCGCATAGAAAAATTAAGATCCTGAACATCCGAACAAGTATACTGGCAAATTGTTCGGCTGCTGTCACTTCCGTGCGAAGCCGATACGATTTCCATACGGGAGCGACGGAAAAACTAGCTTGTCGGCGGCGAGGTTTTTCGAAACTCTGGTCGCGCGTATGACGCGTTGATATTTCCCGGGTACGACGTTAAATTGTCCACAGTAATTGAATATTTTTTCGCATGGAATCCTTCTGTCCTGCGTCGGCGACCACCGAACGCGCACAAGAGAGTGTACGCGCGCGCGCGCTCGCGTTCGTGGCCGTCACTAACGATCGCAGCTTTTAATCAAACAAAACGTCCGGATTGACGGGCGCGTAAACATACGTCCGTAAATAAATCGTTGAAAAATAAACGGAGCCCACGAAACCTACGTCCAACCGACACCCGGCCCGACTTTGCCCGTTTTCTCCTATTTTCACCGCTTTTGTCCAAGCGGTCGGGTTACTCCGATCATTGCCCTCGAATCATTAATAAAAAGTCGGTTCCTACAGTGGAAGATGTATGCCCGTAATTATGAAATTGCTCCAAGTAATATATTTCTTGTTTCATTAAAGGGTGAAACAAATTTTTTATTCATTCCTGCCTCCCTCAATTCATTTCGTTTACCGCATAGAAAACTCAATGTAAATGATCTTTCCTGAAAGAAGCGAACATGTTTCCGATCGACGCGTAAAAAATAATTACTAGACTGCGAATGTTTGTGTGTTCATGAAAAAATTGGTTGGACGAAATATAAACCAGTTCAAATGAAATATGAAAGATGAAATAAATATTTATTTCATTTCTGAATCCCACAATCGATTCAGAACATTTTTATTTTGCATAAAGATCCGCAGTCCAATAATCTCATTCTATTTCTACACCCAGAAAAGAATGGTGACTATCCATCTGATTGATTAACAAAGCTGTATTCTTTAAAATTTAACCATTCAATTTGATTTTCAAATCGGGCACGAACTTAAATAATCATTTTACATTTAGTTTAAGAGAGTAACCAGTCACACTTCATCTTCCTACATCCTTCAACGCACTTGCCCCGACTTCGCAGAATTCCTGCATCGAGCGAAAGCGCTTTCATCGCGAATCCGCCCACGCTCGCCTCGATTCGAGGGCCCCTTAATTAAACAGCAGCCGCAGGTGTCGAACGACTGCCACAACTCTCTCCCAGGGGTGTCCTCCGTAGGTTTGCGCGCTTCGTGAAACTGATCCTGCGAGAACGCACTGTATAAAAACCGCAGGGTAACGGCATCAAGGTTTGCAGAGGGTGCGGTGATAATCGTAAACAAGCATGGAGGCGAAGAAAAACGACGGCGGATCGAGGCGAGAGCCTGGCCCATTTATTTTAATTCGCTGTGCGCCGGTAGCCGGACCACCGGTCGATCATGAAGAATTTTACAATCCCGGGTCCGCAGGAACGTGGTGGAAAAAACGCGGAACGAAAGAGAGGACACGGCGAAACCGGGACGTAGGAAGAGTAAAAGAGTGAATGCGAAAGAGAGAGAGAGAGAGGGTTCACAGAGAGGGATTCCGTTCGTGGGAACGCCGTAGCCGGCGGGCTGCTCGCTCGAAACAAAGCCGCAAACCTCGTCGACCGCGAAACTTAACACCGCTCGCGGAATCCAGACGGAGAAACGGGCCCAGTGACGCCGCCGTGTAAAACGTTGCCCGAGCGAGGAAAGCGAGAACAGCAGGCACAGAAAAGGAAAACGAGCAAGAAACAGGGCCAAGATCGGCGAGAGAGCACAGGTCGGGTCCGGCCGGGCTGCCACACGGCAGACCCGAGGCCAAAGAAAAGGGCAACGCGCGCTCCTATGGGGTTTTCTCGCCCCGTAGCCAAGCCAACCTTCGACGTTCATTTAGCTGCCGTATCATTTTCACACTTTACCCGGCTGGAAATTGCTACGTGCCGCATCGTGATTTTATCCGACCAACAATTGTGTTTACGGAAACTCGTTCCAAGGCGCCCCGACTCCCATTCCGCGCGGCACATCCGCAGATATCTGTTACCGGACATTGATTACTAGACTGCGGATGTTTATGTAATTTGCAATATTTGTAAGGAAAGTTTAAGAGAGTGGAATCAAGTAAATTCTTATTCTCAGTGGCAGTACTCTTTTGTAGTTCTGGAATGAATAGAAATCGTATTACATTCTGTGGAATTTTATATAATGGAATTTTTTCACAGTTCTTAGTACCCATAAGAGTGCACAGAGATCTGCAGTCTATTGATTGCACACTGCAACCAACTTTTTTCCATAAGTTCCTTTCGCGTGATGGTGATTTCCATAGATTGTGAAGCGCTGAAGTAAAATTTCGTTTCTTTCCAGTAGCCTCGGTTTTTAGGTTATTTAAGCGTGAAAGAAAAGGCGAGCTTTCCAATTGAAGAATTGGATTGATACAGTTAGAAATGATTCATCCGATCGAGGATCTAGATTGTCCCGCGAGGAAGAGTGACGGAAAACGGAGGAACTGGCGCTGAGGTATAACCCGTCGACTGTTGGAAGAGAAAATCGCCACCTAAGCAGAAGGGAAAAAAGAAAATGATCCGTCCACGATGAAGAACGTTCTCCACCGACAGCGGGGATAAATTAAAAGAGCGTTCTTCGGGGGCCTGGGTGTAAAAAGGTTCGGATCGTAAATCCCCTATCTGGAAAATATCCGATTACAATTATCTTCGAAATGATAGTGGCGCGTTTCATCTCCGACGTTCTTTTAAAACGCGAAATGAAATCCTCTTGTCGTCTTCTGCAGACGTTATCGTAACTATTCCAGAATAAAAAATGTGTACGAAGAAGATCATCTTCGGAAATTGTATCGTTCTTGGTTAATACTGATCGTTTCACTCTTCTTTCTAACAGCAGAAGCACAGATGATCATCTTTAAATAGTAGATCTCGTAAATTCGAGGGTTAGTGGGCGTGTGGCAGCAATTTTTCGAGTTTCTTGTAGGGAATCGGCGACACTGCGTTATCCAACCGAACGTGTACAAATTGAATGTTAATTTCGCCGTTTCCGATATTCGCTCCGCTCCAATCGAAATATCCTGGAACGAATGTTTGCCGATAAGTGGCGTTTTTTCGCCGGTTTACGGCTGGAATTATCGCGCGGCAAGCAACGTTTTCCGTATGTTTATTGCGGCGCGAAGCGTGCCAATAAAAATACTCCTCCTCCTGTTTCGCAAGTCCTCGCTCCGACGTTTCCTCTGGCAAATCGAGTTACCGAAAGCGTGAACGGAGTTCGAAGTGAATGTTACGACTCAAAATGGGACAAATAAAAAAAATTATTTTAGAAGTTAAGAATTATTATACAATTTATTAATATCAATATCAATTTACAAATTGTCTCCACCAGCTTCGCAGCTTAAGCGACACAAGCCCCAGTTCGAAACAGAGACGATTTTCTAAAGATGGGACCTTTACAATGCTATCAGTGTTTTATTATGGCGGACGTTTCTGATTATTCTCGCAGCGCGAATCAAGCTTCGGGCCTAGAGAGCTACTGGAACTCCCGAAATCCTGGCATTGTCCCGTGTATTTTCTCTCTGGCCGAGGCGCAATCGAGAACAATACGTTTCCCGGAGCAACAAGAGCCCGGTGGAAGACCAAGGAAAACGTCGAAACCCTGGAAGCAATTCCAGGAACAAGAACACCCTCCGGCGTGTCGGTGGCCAGCTGCAGCCACCTGGAATAACTCGCGTTTTTTCGTGGAATTAACAGAAATTAACTGAAGAATCTCTGTTCCGTGGGTGGTTGGAAGAAACTACTGTTGACAAAGTGCCGGGCCCGTTTCTTCGCGTAGAAAATAACAGGGACGCTCACGTAGTCACGCGGACGCGTCTTCTTTTGGAGAAGCGGGGGCGTCAGCTGGCGGAAAAGAGAATGTTTAATGGCCGCGTCGCGGACAGCCAAGAGGAAAATGTTCTCGTCTCCGTTTAATTGCATCGCGACTGTCGTATGCCGGCAACATTATTATCGTGGCAGAGGGGAGGTGCAGGGGTTGGGACTCGCGTAGACGAGCTTCATCCCCCCGACAGAGCCCTCGATAAAACTTTCGCGAAATTACACGCTCGGTAACAAGCTCTTTCCATGCAAATAATCTTGCCGCGGTGACGCCCATCGTCCCGCGGTAACCCATATCGCAACCCCCGCCGACAACTAGTCTAACGTTATAGCTTTTTTCATCGCCACTTACCGATCTGCAATCTGCCCGACGAGATAAGTGACGAATAGACTGCGGATCCCTGTGCAAAATGCACGGTTTCTCCGCTCGGTGCTGTAAACGAGAGTTATCTGGAAATTTATGTCCCCCTTTAACAAGTTTAATCATTTCGGTAAGATACGACCATGCTTCTACATTCTCCCAATACTTGTGCAAATAAAATCCGCAATTTTAAGAGAACTCTTTAGAGAAATGTTAGAATGCATCCCCGTTGGAATTTTCAAACTACTGCGGACGCGAATTAAACGTGGAGGGCGGCACTTTATGATAGTAGACGATTAATGCCTGTTAATACTGTCCCACCTTATTTTTAAGCTTTTTTCATCGCCACTTACCGATCTACAATAAACCAGGGTTATCTGGAAATTTATGACCTCTCTTAACACGTTTAATCATCTCGGTACGATGCGATTATGTTCCTACACTCTTTCAATACTTGGGCGAATAAAGTTCGCAATTTTAGGGGGACATTTTAAATAAATTTTAGAATGTATCCCCGTCAGAATTTTCAAACTTCTGCGGACGCGAATTAAAGGCGAAGGATGACACTTTATGATAGATATGGTTACGTTGAAAAATATGTCGAGATTACTAGACGATTAATGGACGTTACTACTGTCCCACCTTATTTTTAACTTGCCGGTTCGTGATACTGCAGATACTGTCTAAATTTCCGCAGTTTAATCACCGCTCTCATAAATCAACCCTCAAGAAAGTGAATTTGCATACAGATCTCTGCCCCGCAGATTGTGTCCCCGAGACCTATACGTTTCAGAATTCTCTACCGTCGTTTCGTCAGTGTTCCATGTAAATTTTCGAGAAATAATTCATCGTATGTATATATATATTGTTTGTATGTATGTGTATATATAAATATATATTCCGAATTTGATTTTAGTATATAATTTATATAAACAATCTATGTACAATATTTTATGTATATAATTCCCAGTTCTGGACGCAGCATTTTGTTATCCCAGTACCTTTTATACTCCATTCGTCATACTTTTACCATACAAATTTTTACCATATCATACGAATGGAGTATAGATCGGTAAACGCTGCGTCCAGACACGCAAAGGAGATTTTTATGTCTTTTATGGTAAAAAAAATCTGGAAACACAGAAGGCATAGAATGCTGAAATTTGGTACACAGGTAGCCGTTAGCCCAAAGAGGTGTACAAATATGTTTTTATCCCAGAAATTCTAGAGGATTAAGTGCTAAAAATAAATTGGTGGCATACCTCCCGAAATAAGCCAGCCGTTGTTTTTTCAACGGAAATGATTCTAGTATATGTATATATAATTATCGTAGGATTTATTATTGTATATAAGGTAGGCTCCCGACCCCGAATTCGAGCCAGCCGATTGTTCGCCGATATTTATTATCTTAACACCCTGTATATTACAGGAAAAAAGAGCGAGCAATACGTTTCCGGGTGGGACCGTTGCGAATCCCGACGTGATTCATGGCCAGCCTGGCGGAATAGAGCGGATAGCAAACGTCGATTCGTTACAGAATTACAGTGGTCCGTGACATAATAAATAAACGGGGGCAGGGAACAATAAAATTCCGAGTCTGCGAGTTTCCATCGCGACGAGAGACAATCCATTTAATCTGTAGCTTATTGGTCAATCGTGAAATCTTTGCTTTAACTCAACAGGAGTGAAGCGAACAACTGTTTATGATTTAAAAAAAAAAGATATTCTAAATTTTGTTACATAGCAGCCCCGTAATCGTTCCGGCGTGCATCGAATAAATTCCTCGCAAGCTTTGGAGCGGCGCGAGGCAACACCTGATTTGAAAGTATTATGAGCCCCTAGTGTGCTCGGTGCATAACAGCACTACCATTAATTACGGTGAAAATAAAGCGGAATAAAATTACCGAAATTAATCCGAACGCTCGAAGCGTCATGGCGCTCCTTTGTTCGGTTCTAAACGCCAGAAAAATACGGAAGCACCATGAAAATTACCGTTTGATCATCTGAACGTATTATACTGGCACGTTTCTATACGAATTTTACTGTAAATCCTGCTGCACGCGATGGAAATTCTCGCTGATTCACCGCGAAGTCCATTTTTGCTGATTTTGCATTTCTGCTGGTCATACTGCTTCAAAAGTTACGCTCAAACGTGTCCAAAGAATTCTTCTAAATTTTTAGACGTATCGAGACTAATTGTTAGTCGGCGGACCTTTATGCAGGTGGACCACTTGCTACCTGAATGGTTACAAATTCGTTTAATGTTTCTGCAGTTTTAGATTACGCGTACACATTTTTGTCATGAATGCACAAAATCTGTAGTCTGCTAACTATAATTCTGCAGAATCAAGTAATTGAATATTGTTCATCTATGTAGCCAGCGAACGACACAGTTATGATATTGGAAAATAAAATATACAGTCGCAACACATTTAAAGTTCCAATCTTTGAAATAGACATTTCAATTGCATTTTAGATTTGATTCGAAATTAAACACAAACGTTAGCAAAAAAATATGGCCACGTAGATCGTAATCAAGATTAAAACAGTGGTCACCGTTTATGAGACACAATTTCCGAAAATAATGAAATTCCACGTAATCTGCAATGGCAAGCATTTATGTGGTAATTTTCATGGTAACATTTCTCGTTAGAATGAAATCCTCATTTACGCACACGTCCGAAAACCGTCCACCTTTTCCACCACTGCCGAAAACAAAACCGTGTTGCTGTTAAAACAAACGACAAGGTGATTTCTTTACCAATTGCCACAAATGGAGTGTGAGTTTTACGCATTCGTGACAAAATTCCACTGATTCAAAACACAGAAAATTTTCATTTTATATGAAGAAACAAAAGAATTCGCAGCTACAATCATGCTAATATTGACAGTAGAGCCTTGCTAATTGCAAGTTCGAAACAGGGCTGAAACCAATGAAAATATCGAAGTAACCAATCATCCGTATGAAATTTCGCCTGTCACGATTCACACGCGAGTATGGAGAGTGCAATTACCGAGGTTCTACTGTATTGGAAAAGTTCTGACGTTTGACATGTTTCTCCGAATTGCTTGCTCGCGAAATTGATGCGTTGATCTCGACAAATCATGGGGACCGTACGCCTCGGTACGTGCCAATGTTTATTAACAACCAGTAATAACAATGAACATCTACTACGGTATTCCCTGTGGTCGGCAGGGGAACACGTAAAAGTCGATTTGGACTTTCAGTGCGTCGCCAACCGCCGCCTTCAATGGACAATTGAATGCGTTGTAAATCTTGCGGCGGTATTAAACCGGTGTGCCGCGAAAACGGATTAATGGACAGAAGTGACCCGCTTATCCGTTGGGGGTGGGCCCTAGGGAGAGAAAAATTTCATCGTTCGCCGGTCCATAAATTTCCGGCACTGTCAATGACTCGGCGACGCAATCAAGACTCGGCTGGCGAGCACGGGACACGTAGCCGAGCGGTATTACAAAACTTGCTTGTCGTAAAACTGGCCACCGCGAAATTAGACGGTGTGCACGGGACCAGATGGCACACGCTGTCATTCTTTCTCTCCCGTTCTTTCTTTCCCCGCGATTCTGTTTCACCCTCTTCTCGAGTCGTGTTCTCGTAGCCGCTACCGCTCCTTACGTCTCTGTTAAATCGTTTCCCTCGTTTCACGGCTGTCAACCACTATCCTCTATTTGCCCTTGCTTGTTTATTCCGACGCTGCATCTCGCGGAGTTTCGTTAGCACCGGCCGACAGCTGCGAGTAACTTGGCCGATGCGTTCAGTCGCGCGTTGTTGCCGAAAATTGTTTAGCTTATTGCCATCGTTCCGAAAGCGACGAGCTTCGTCTGTCACGGTTTTGAGGAATTTAGATGTTTATTTGAAAAGATCGTAGAATTTGTCACGGTTTTGTGGTGTTCATTTTTTGAGAGGCGTGCAATGTAAAATACTGTAAAAAGCTCGTACAGTTTACAAAATATTATAAGATCTACGGAAACTGTGTTAAAATTTCAAAAATTGTGAACTTTAAAAAGAAGGACGTCCCGAGAAAAATGATGCCTGACAGAAAATGTTCAACACTCAAGACAAAAATTGCAGCAGCTACTAAAAAGGTCCGAGAAAAATTGTAGAATTCTAGAAACGAAATGTCTCACGTTTTACTGCTAGACCGTT
This sequence comes from Lasioglossum zephyrum, assembly GCA_028455615.1. Lineage (NCBI taxonomy): Eukaryota > Metazoa > Arthropoda > Insecta > Hymenoptera > Halictidae > Lasioglossum > Lasioglossum zephyrum. Next base: position 16,534,617 of record CM052329.1, on the reverse strand, counting down.
GCAGGAGATGCGAAAATGTTTTAGGAGCCGAGAGAAAAAAATTCGTAGAATCTACTAAAAAATATTAAGACCTTTGAAAAAAAATTGTGGAGCCTAAAGAAGGTTTATACATTCCGGAAAAGAAATGGAGAGCTTACAGAAAAGTATTGAGACCCCCGTAAAAAATTGTCGTAGCTATAAAAATATTTGAGACCTGTGATAAAATCGTAGGGCTTATAAGAAAATTGTAGAAGTTACAAGAAAACAATTTTGGTATCCAATTTACAAACATGGGATTAAAACTACGAAGCTTTCTGAAACAGTTCAGTCGCGCAACAACAAAGAGAAACGTAGAGATCATTTTTAAATATGCGAGAATTCGCAGACAATTTATTCCGGTGCGATCCGTCACGATAGACAGTTAGCCTGTGGAATGCTAAAACAGGGACTGTATAACAAATTAACAGCATAAACCCTGGTAGCATTAATTCAACCGGAGTCTTGCACGACGGGACGCAGTGTCGAACTGTAGAAAATATGCAATTGAAATACAGCACACAGAATTTCTAACAAATGTCGCGGTACTGCTGTCAAAAGATTATGTATTCCCTCAAAGTCTTTTGGTTGGTAAAAAGCCAGAGCTCTCTCTCTCTCTCTCTGCTCTCAGTCAATTAGAATAAATTTCTTCCGACAACAATCGGTAGGAGAGAACCGCAATAGACTCGACGGGGAATCCGGATTACCCGGCTCCCTTTGTTTCCCTGAATATTCATCGGAGGCCGATTCGTTCGGCGTTTGCAGGATTTTATGGCCGCGCGGCGAAAAGCGAGCCCGCAATCGGAAGTCCAAATCGAGAATGGTTCCGGCGCTGCTGTCGAGAACGAGCGAGCAAAGCGGGCAAATTCGAGCCGGCCAGGCCGCGGATCGATAGATCGTATTATTCGCCCTGAAAGTGATCCGGTAGGAGGAGGACGATAATCCAGGCATCAGACGCGAAAAGCTCGCACGATCAGACACCGGGGAATTGTTCGCAGTGGTCGCGCGCTAGCCGAACGCTTAGCCTAACAGGCTTACCGGTTAATTGGATCTCGATCGAGCGTACAAAGTCGGCCGTGTTACAGCTTCGCCAATTTCGATTGTCACCGATGTAGACCAGCCGTGCTGCCAAGCCTTTTCGTTTCGAGGATTTCATCACCCCTCTCTCCGACTGTCGCCGGCAGACTACGATCGCAGTCCGGCTGGGTCGTCTATCAAAATTCGATTCGGGTCGGAGTAGGTGATTCTTCGGAATCAGCTGTTCACAATTTTTAAGTCGCCAGAAGAAAAAATGGTAATTTTAATAAGATCAGTCAACTGTGACTCCTTGAGTGATCCGCGAAAATCGAGAAAGTGGTCCGAAAAGTATTATTAACCCTTACCACACTATATATCAGTAATATAAAATAATTGTTACGTTATTAAATTATTTTATATTAAATGAATTACTAAATATTTGAGTACTGCACGAGTAAATTGCATCAGTTTAATATGCATAAAATGAGAAAAATCATATAGAATGGAAATATTCAGAAAGTGTTAAAAGTCTTAAGAAGTTGTAACACTTTATTTGTGGAAACGTAGAAAAATTGCGCGTGAACATGAATGTGATTTATTATGCGCAATGCAAATCAAATAGTAGAACACGTTAATTGTGCGTGTAGGCTCCAGTGGCCCGACCTCGCGATCACCAGTCGGTTTAATGAGACATTAGGTTTCTATCCCCGGTTCATTAATTATTCTCAGTTTATCAAGCTATGTTATTACGACACGTTTCTCGGTTTCGTTCCGGTGCCTAAGGCAGACGCGGGCCTGCATTAGTCAAGCATCTATCCCGTTTACTGTAAGTCGAGGAAGTTTCGTGTGAATGAACATGTATCCAGAATAATCAATCTTTGTAGACTGACGTACCTGTAAGTGAGGTGGTAGGTCTATTGTGTGTAGATTGTTGTGTAATATATTCTGAATGACGCCTGCTGCCGACATTATGATAGGTATAATTTTCACGCTGACGCCATGCTTGTCTCGGGAAAGTATTTTTATGCTCTACCTATCTACACTTCTTTTCGTAACACTCCGTCTTTAGTTTCAGTCAAACATACTGATCGATCAAACATTATTGAGTACAAGTTTATTATCATTAGACTATTTTATTGGTTTAGAATACAAATGAATAGGTGAAATATACAACGGAAAAGATGTTGCCAGAATATGAGAAAAATCAACGACTGAAGTTCTAATAACAACAGAGAAAATTATAGAATTCCATGTTTGGCTCTTTCCTTCGCCGCTTTCGCATTAATTGCGTCCACAGGATCGCTCGAAGAGCATTGCTATGGCTGTGGAGTATGCTTCGCCAGCACTGGGAATAGACTTTGAATTTACTAGTTCGTCCCAGCTGATTTTCAGACAGAACGGCCGGGGGTGCGGTGTCGGATGATGGAACATGGAAATGATCGTCGACCTCGGTGCCGTGCTGCATTCTGGTTTTGAAGGGGGCCGATTGTTGTGCAGGCGGGCACGCAGCGCGAATTATATCGTCGAATTTTGATGAAGAAATTATTGCCTCGGCGGCGGCGACTGAGGACCGTTATCATCCGGCGAACCGCATCTGCTCGGTGATTTTTTACCGAAATTGTTGATCCCGAACACAGGTATTTCCACCCCCGATTGTGCAATCCTCCATCGGTGCTCGCACTCGTGTGCGATCTTTTTCGCAGGCACGCGGGAATCTGAAATGGTAATGCCAAGCGGGCGTTAAATCGTCGGTTTTGTTCGCGTTCGATCAGAAATTAAACGATCGATTTTAATTATCCGGAACAGACGGCCGAATTTTGTCAGCGAGCCGGCATGGCTACGCGGAAGGTATTTAATCGCGCGATGATCAAGAGCCTGGAACTCACAATTACCAAGAAAACAGAATTGGCGGCGGGTGAATCGATACCGAACCGTTGTTCGAGTGCACGCGCTCGTTGCCGGCGTAATATACGATACTCTCGAGTGCAATCCATCAGAGCCGATACCGAGGATATGCTCGATGAAAAATGATTGATTTTTATAGAATTCTGTTCCCGAAAAATCATTATCCCCCGGTCGGAATGATTGGTCGGCGGAACGTAGAATCCGAAATCCAATTAAACTGCCTTGCGCTTCGACATGCGGCTAACGGACTGCATGCACTGCCGCAGTCGACGGAATAGCGTTGTCAATGGTTTCTCATAATCAAACCATTAAAATTGTAAAGAGAAGATATCAATGAATTGCCGTCTGACCGAAGCAGGAATTAATATTAAACAAGGCCTATCGAGAGACCAAGCTTGCAAGATGTTTATGATCTTCAGGATCAAGCTGCTCATCGGAACTTCTGCTGGCTCAATGCACTCTTGGAGTTTCATGGACTCGCGAAGAACCCTCGCAGCTCCTCTTGGAGCCCTGAAGCTCCTTAGGGCATCCTTGTGCTTCCCACAAGTCCTCGAGCTTCGCTGGGAGCTACTTGGCTCCGTCTTTCGTCGATTTCGGGTGTCCTTCAGAAACTGCTTCAGATAAATTCTTCACTGTTCCTAGGGTTTCTAGAAATTTTCTGGATATCCCCAAGCTTTTCCAAAAGCGCTAGGCGCCGCTAGGAAGTTTGGAGTTCCTCTGAAATCCACTACGCTGTCCTGAAATCTACTGAGATTTCTGGAGAAGGTCTGACATATTTACCAAACGTTCTTGAATTTCCTGGACAACCTACTCAGCTTCCTTGGCCAATTTCAGTGTATCTAGAGCCTTTAAGATAGTTCTTACGCTTTTCTAAGCTTCCATGGTTTTCTGCCATTGTTTACCTCTAGCAATCTTTTTGTGTTTTTATAAAACCCAGCTTCCCTGGAAATCCTTAGCTGTTTTGTGGTCCTCTCGACTACCTCGGGAGTCCTTGGATCTTTAATGAAAGTTCATAGAGCTCCTTGACTCTTCCAAGTGTCCTCACCACTTCCACCGTTCGTAGAGCGTCTCTAGAACTCCTTGTACTCTTCTAAGCTTCTATGGGCTCCTCTGGGTATCGTCAGGCTTTCCTGAAATCATTCACGCTTCTCTGAGAATACATAAACTCCTGCAGGATCTCTTGGACTTCTGCGAGAGTCCTTATACTCTTCCAGAACTCCTCAAGTCTTTCTAACAATGTTCAACGACAGTTAAGTCACAACGTTTTCGAAATGAAGAATTGCAAATTATTCCCTTGCACATTGTTCGGAGATTCTCATTTCAGGATTCATAATTCGTCGGTAACACGGGCATCGTATCTAAGGTACAATCGTTTGATTGTCTCTTAGGAATCCGTTATTATCAACGTACGCAAGCCAAGCTCGAAAGTTGACGACGCAGCACGCGGATGTCGCGATTGCGAACAGTCAGAGATCCTCTTCGAACGGAGCAGCCTCGGACAACAATGTCCCCGAAGCACGAGATTGCCGATTATCTTCCGTTTTAACGATTCATAATTCATCGTCTACAGAGGCTGCTATCTAAAGCGCATTGGTTTGATCGCCACTTACGGCCGCGACGTTATCAATGAACGCACACGGGGCGAGATCCGAAGTTGACAATCGGGCGACGTCGCAGCGTGCGGATGTCGTACGGGCGGCACTAAAATTAAGGGAGGCGTAAAGTAGACCCCGCGGTGAGTGAATGAACGTGTCTCTTTTACGACGTCCCATAAAGAAGCGCCGGCTGCGTCGGAGGGTCGACCAAGACGGAAAAGAGAGAAAAGTGAGCCGGAGGTGTAGCCGCGGAAAAACTAGCCCATCGGGTATAAAAAGTCAAACGAACTCGTCAAACATAATTATTTTTCACTCGATACAACGTATCCCGCCTCTAATTGGCCGGTACTCCGCTCATGCGAAAATAAAACCGAACGACCGCGCGTCGCAAACATTTTTCCGCATCGCTAAATGGTCCATGACGATTCCGCGCGTTTCGATCGCTCGGTTATTTCATTCGGTCTGGCACGCTGTTTCATTTATCTTTTTGTGTCCAGCTCCCGGTTTTTCTTCCTTTTTTTTATTTTTCCTCCACTCTGCTTTTGTTTTCCCGCTCCGGCGATCGTTGGGGAACGATGAGCGCATTGTAACTGCCCGCTCCCGTTTGATCTGGACGCCTCTCTAGTCCGCGCGATCCAACTGTCTATGAAACAGTCTTGTTGCGAGGAATAACTACGTGATAAAGGCATGTCGCAATTTAATTGCGGGTCCACCATCCTAAACTTAATGTCAGCGGCTTCTGCCGAAGTGAAGTAGTTCAAAGGAGCAAGGGAAGTTCACGCAGATGTTCCCTGTGTAGGTTCAAGGTTCGCAAGAGCTAAGTAGCTTGATTGTAATAGTACAAAATTGGTATTCTTCATAATTTCTAAGCACTTGAAAGATTTTGAGTGATCGAGTGAAGATTGGAGTGCCTCTAACAGAAGTTAGACTCCAGGAAATGATGAGCCAGACCCGCAGCAAAGTCGCCAAAGGCGAGCAACCGGCTTGCGAGGCGTTGAATCGCAAGCGGTACGATTAGCGCGTCTTCCGTTAATCAAATCGTCGCGAGGAGACGACCGCACGGATCGGATCGTCGTGTAAATTGGACGAGTCCCAATTCGAAGTCCAGCTGGCCAGTGGTTGCTTAGCTAAACGAGTTCCTCGAAGCCGTGTGATCTCGCAACGGGTCCCATCAGTTTGCCAGTCGGGATTCGACGGTGGTATCCGCCGATAAACCGCGACAAGCCGTCCCACTTTCCTTTGAGCCTTTTCTATCAGCCGGCATCCCTCGAGTTTCACCCTGGTCGTTCCTCGTCCACGTGTATTCAAGAAACTCGAGAAAAACAAACGGGAAACGTATGTACGTTCTCGAAGGAGCTGCTACCAGCGAGAACGGTGAAAGGAGGGTTGATGGAAACAATTTCGTGGCTCCGGGAAGAGGAGAGAGCAAGAGGGTCTATCGATTAGACGTTGAATAATGTCGCCTCGATTACCGGACTCTTTCTTCCCGCTTTAAAAAGACGAATAGACTCGGTCCGCTGGCTCTTCTATCGTATTTATGCGGCTGAATCGCTGGGGCCGAAGGGTGCGGAGGGAAGAGCTCTATCCCTTTGCAGGAAACTTCATTTATTTCACGTGAATGGGGAAACGGTCTTGGATCCAACCGGCGCAGCGGCTGGCTAAGGGGAAAATCGCAAGGATTCCCCGAGCATTAGTCAAACGAGCTTTCGATCTGTACGCGCGAGTCGATTTAATACCTTGAAAAAGACTCTCTTCTCCTCCGTCTCTTCTTCAAGCCATCCTCCTTTAATCTTTGACTCGATTGCCTCCGCGAAACACGCGGCCCGAGGAGGAAGAGTTACCTTAAGAAGAAAACAAGAACCCCGTAAGACGGTCTGAAATCCTGGCTGAACGTCTCGACGGGTTTTCGGCCAGTAATTTTGACGCTGCACGGGGAATCTTCGGTGATCCGCAACCCCGCTCTGTCCTAGTTTCCTTTGAACCCTTTCGACGGGCTCTCAATTCCTTCTACTCTCTATCGGTTTACTGCCTCCACGGGACTAAAGAGGGCCGGCAACGCCGCCAGACAAGAAATAAGTTTGCCGTCTTATTTACCGCGAGCCCGGAATTTCCTCGCTGATACATCAAAGACAGATTAAGGAGACTCTCGACCGAGTTGATCCGAGACGCGCACAAAGGCACGGCACCGTATCATTTCATTTTTCGTTGGACACATTGTGCCGCCGCACCAAGGCCCGGGGAACCCCTTTCCCCATCAGGCTTTTTCCGAAACTCTTGATACATATCGTGCATGTTTCTATTTGTTAGATATAAGTACACTAGATCGCGCTTTCGACGGCGCTACCAAATACACGTAACGAGCAGATATGGACAAATGCGATACCACGGGATTCGCAACGCGCGTACAGAGAGAGTCGAATGTGTGAGCTACAAAGCGAAGGATATAGACGGTGCGTACGATGTACACAGTGGAAAAGGCGAATGTAAAAACGAGCACACCTAATGTGAAATATATCTTTAATGTACTTATAAGTGAACCAGTATCTTGTGTTCCTTCCAATACATAACACTATTTAAAGGGAATTACATTTTATATAATACTAGCTGTACCCGTGGTTTTGTCCACGTGCAACAACGAATCCTGGTTGATTATTAACATAATCTCGGATAGAAATAAAGAATTTATTTTCAAACAAAATTAAACGAAAATAATTACAAAAATAAATAGAAAAAATATATTGATTACGATCGTTATCAGTAGACAGGAATAATTTTTTAATTAATGTTAGTGGAAATGTCACAAACAGACAGACGATTTTATTATGCATACAGATTCCTAACACTTTATTTACTTTATCGTACAATTGATACGTACCAAGAGAGGATAAGAAATATCAATTTTTAAAGTAATTACTTAGTTGTGTTTAATTTCACGGACGGATGGTACAAATGGCATGTCGAAAGGTTTTCAGTAAACTGATTTAATTGAAACGAACATTTTAGTATTAATTAAATGTAAATAGCTGGTTTTTTTGATTGTGCAACATTTGTTTCGCCTCTTGATGTTCATTCTTGTATCGTTATACTCGCGCTTCGTACCTCTGAAGGTTTAATTTTCTACGTAGCTACAATTTTATAAATGTATGTACTCTGAATAATTATACAGATGGAGCAACGAATATAACTAACTGAAAATTTTGTTTTGATTGCAGGTGAGCGAACCATTGTGATACTCTAGACTAGGCGAATTCAGGGTAAATATAACAATATATTTAACGTTTACAGTAAAGAATTAGTTTCTGAAAATTCACCTAGAAAACTTGCAAAATGCATAAACATCCGCAGTCTAGTTATAAGAACTAAGTTTTCACGATTGAAGCGAGAAGCTTAAAGCGAGCTAGAATCTGTAACGAGGGAGAAGCGTCTCAAAGGCTGTCGTTCCCTTATTCCGCGAGCGGAAACATCGGGCGACAGTCGAACGGAATAATTAATTGACCCATTTGGAGAGCGGCCTGGCCTCGGTACGAATTTCGCCTTATCGAAAGAACGGGCTGAAGTGTGATTGTGAAGAAACGCGCCGTGGAAAAAGAAGACTCGACTTCCTCTGCCTGGAAGGAAGAAAGATGGCCGGCTCGAAGTCTAATAAAAACTTTCCCTGTCTTTTTACATTCAGCGGGCGTAGCAAAGGGACGTAATCAGCTACGATTGGAATGGATGTCGCTAATTTGATCGGCGAGATAACGAGACTAGAATCATCTCTATTTTCCGAAACTTTGATATCTTCGTAATTTGACAACTTCAAAAAATCCCATCTTGATTAGATGTTTTAAATCTTTCTAAACGTCACGAGGTAATTGGACAAGTATTACAGAAAAATTCTTTTTCTTTATGAATTTCGAGAGGTCTGCTAAGTTGGTAGTAATTCTAATTAATAAAGAGGAACCTCGTGGTTCCCCTTAATAGAGACGATGCTTAGCGTTCAACGATGTCTTAAATGTCTTGTACCTAAGAGTCTGAGCAGTTTGGTTATTACAAGCGGTTACGAACTTCCAACCCCTAACCCGTGTATAGTTCGTTCACATACCGTGTCTGCTGTTCGTTTATCAGTTTCAGCAAGCCCTCTGCTAAATCCCAATTTGTTCCTTCCGGAAGTTCTAATCTGGACGCTAATCCAGCACCCTTGTTCCCTGGGTCACTGTCGGAGACACAGATGACTGCGAAATCGCAATGGATTTTTGAATGACAAAGTAATTCAGAGTCGTCCTCAACTATACGAATCGATTAACAGGTGGTGATCAAATTGTTAGAATCAAGGAAAATATATTTTTACATTTTATTACATTAAATTACTGTTTTATATTTCACCCAACCACTTTCTTTATACATGCATAAGTTATATATTTCTTGTTTCGAGATAATTTAAGGAAAAGGATATTAACACTGAATGAGTTTTATATAATGTTGAAATAACAAACACCATATCCACGGTTCATTTTTTACAATATCCTAAAAATTAAATTATAAACTCTCTTTCTAAAGATTTTGGCAGACCGCTTTCATGATTATGGGCACAAATATTGATCGAAATGCTGCCTGACAATTGCATTATAAAATCGATCATTTCGCGCGCAACGACCTAATACGTTAAACATCCTCGTTGTTATTGATGCCTGTTCGTCAGCGGAGGTTTGGCGGTTCGAAGCTTTCTTCAGGGTGGAAAAAGAAGGCGAAAAGTTGCACATCAGGTACGGTGACGGTTCAAAAGGTGAGAAAGATGGGACAGAAGTCGGCTTCGTCAGCTAACGAGCTTGTCACGGCGTTGCTTAAGAGTTTCGTAGGAAGAAGGCACGAAGAAGGAAGGACCCGTGAAAAATGAGCCGCGAAGCGCAGGATATCGCTGCGCTTACAAAACGTATGATCGATGGGCCCCGAATCCCTTGGAAACGCGCCGCGGAAACCTACGAACAAGAGCTCGAACCTCTTGGATGCTTGTCCCGACATCCCCCCGGATATCTGCCCTTTGACTCGTAACTTTCTCCCGTATCTCGAGATCTCGATTCGGTTACCGACGTCAGACGACGACGACGACGACGACGAACCCCGGTGCCGAGAATATTTACGAGACCTGGCCCCGACACGCACAATCGCTCGATAAATCATGACGCATTAACGTTCTCCTACGGACCGGAGGAATTTCGAGAAGTTTCTGGCAACCGGCACCTTTTTGCAGTGCTTTGGACCTTACAAGATTTTTTGGATGTACGCGAATCCTTTCAAATTTTTGCTCCCATCATTATGTCGGTAACATTAACAGTCAAGTTATTTTTGAACTTTTAACCAGTAGGACTCGTCATGTTACGCGTTTCTTTTTAGATGAAATAAAATTTGATTCCTTTGTAATTAATATTTAAGCATTGAAATTAATGTAGACATACGAAAAATATAAATTTTCTTTTCCCTTCTACAACATTTTTAGGGACAGAGACTGTAACTGCAAAGAAACTGATACGGCAAGGGGTTACTCTCTTTACAGTTATTGTTAACATGAGTGTATCAACCTGGACTGTAGCGACCTTGAAGTTACTACGGATTGAGAAATCTAGGTTCGATCAACGGAAGCATTAATGTGTGTAATTTGGTTTCTCAAGACACTAAGCCATACCCATCAATTATGAACAAACTAGAGACGCACATCTGCTGCTGCCTTAAAATTCTGTCTTCAATTATACATCTAACCATATGATTATTCAATGGATGAAAAGATTGCTCTGATCTCCAAGGTCATTTTACGGTCTTCGCAAAGTAGGTCGTTGAACTCGTCTCGACTTCCGCCGCAACATCGTACAGTTAAACGTGGTACCGTTCTAAAATAATACCGATGACACGAACAAAGAGTATAATGCGGGAACAACGCTTTCGAAACCTGTATAAGAAACATGACATTTCAGACTATCAAAGAGATATTAGATTTTGTTTCGAGCTTAGCGAGATCAACACTTTCGAAATCAGTGGAAGAAACAGGTTAAGTGACACTCGAAGATCTATTTTGAGATACAGCCACAGCTCTAGAAACTACAGGGTCGCTTCTACCCCATCTGTAGCCGCGTCTTCCTTTCAAGTAGGTCAATTGTTTCGGAACATCCTGCGCGAAAGAAAAATTGAAAGAGCACTCATCTGCCGTATCTGGTCGTCCTAAAAACCGGCGAGGTTTCATCCAAATTGGAACCGGATACTTCACGTCTCCTTGTCGGGCCGGGTCACACGCCTGAGCAAACCCTCGAAGAATTACACCTCGTTAGAACACGATTCTCGTATTATCCCATTAGACAGTATTTCCCGCGGTACAAAGACATCCCTCCCGGCAGAAAGTCTCGTTCGACGTATCGCCTGAGCGAGCATGATCGCGAGCCACCATCTCTCGGCACACAATAATCGCCCGATAACGCAAATAAAATACCATCCGCGAAAGAGGTCGGGGCGGCTGCAATGTCTGCGAATTGAATTCCGACGTCCGTGGGACGCGAGCCTTTTGATCGTGTCCTTAACTTGGCACGAGAAGGATAGGTGTAGAAGGCGCCCCTTTTCCTCGCCGATTTAAAAGCAAATTCGATTAGCGAGCAACAGATTGATCCTTATTGAATCACGGCTCGCGGTGGTCTTTGTTATCGCGATTCCGTCCACGGAATCACCCCCACCACGATCACGGTATGGTTCGCGTTCATCGATCGGTAATGACCCCGATCATCGGTCCAGATAAAAAGATCTTCGTGTCGGATTCGATTTCTTTCTTCGATCCCCCTTCTCTCTTGTCCCGAGTCGATCGGAGATTAAGGTATCGGAACGGAACGGAAAGGCCACGCGCGTTCCGCGAGAACGCGAAGTCGATTTCGTGTAAATTAAACAGCCGTCGATGGTAATCGATGCGGAAACTTCGCCGAGTAATTATCGAGCCGCCGCATTCCTTCCACGGATTTCTGAACGCGCGACTTCGCGCCCGGTTCCCGCCCGGGCTACCTCAAACCTTTTTCTCGCGGAGTTATGTTAAGTTATGTTTCGCGTTTATCGTTCGCTATCGATCCTGTTCCGCGAGTAATACATATACAGGCTGCACACTATCACGACGATATTTGTGGTTGTAAGGAAGAACGTCGCTTGTCACATGTACTTCCACTTTCGCAATATCGCCGTTTAAAGTTTCGTTCACTAAAAACATCGTAAATTTTTGTTTTTCAATAAAATCATAGACCCAAGACTCTTTTTAAGAATAATCCAACGACGCGTCGATGGATGAAAACAAAATTGCCGTATTCTTAGCCTATAGATTCTACGAAGAGGATTTTCGAGGAATTTTTAACTCACCGGAGCTGAATATTGAATTCCACAAAGCATAATGGACTTACTGGTGTATCTAGCGCAACATCGCAACAAACATGTCAGCCATTCGACCAATGAATTAACATCTCTGTTCGGCCGCTATTGATCCAGAATACGAGCAGGATACACTTTCACAGTGATCCATCTCGCGACACACAACAGTATCATTGCGAAATCCAAACCCCTACTACTGCAGCTGTTTGCACTGCTAACCACAGCCTGATACAATTTTTTCAACACACACACACACAAATCATCAAATATCCTATAATCATTTGAAGAAATAAAGTAGTGATATAATTAGTCCAGACCTCAATTTTCACTTTTACATGAGCATTGAGAAAAATGTCTCAACGTTTACGGCTGAATGTGTTGCTTATGTTGATAACCAGCCACTTGGGTACCCGCTTTCAATTTCTTTTTAATACTACAATACTTTAACATTTCTGTTGACAAATAGCACAGTCATTGTAGACTTTCATGTTCTCGGATGGCCAGAGAATTAATTTACATTCGCGGCATAAAAAGCTACGCATTAAAAGTAGAATTGCAGTGTCATTGAATATTGTAGAAAATTTTGGTTAGTAATATAAGGGTTAAACAATGATCTTGACATTGCGTAATTTGTTAGATAGTCAAAAAGATCATTATTATATTCAACAATCTCTTCAAGTTAAGATCTCAGCAAAAATGATATAACCTTATTATTAGTTTGTCTAGGTTTCTTGCTGTGTGTACTTTTATTACAACAATAGGAACAAACAAAACCAATCTCTCACGAGATTTCCTCAATAAAAAAGGTGATTTAGATGGTGATGTGTCAAGGATACGAGGTTCTCCTGTGCATTATTGAAACGTTTTTAAGAAAAATTTGCAGGGGGGCAATTCCCGGTTAATGCATCGTGCGTGCACGTAACAGGCCGCGTGTCGCGCCCGAGAACGAAGGAAATTAATTTAACGAGTGCCGGCGAGGAAGCAGAAAACGAGACTCTTTATGGTGTCCGTGGAAGCCGGAAGCTCGTCGCAAACACGTCCACGGGTCCCGGTTTGTTCAGGGTGCGCGGGTACCCCAGGTCTCCCGCAGTCAAAGCGACTAATTCTGATTAGCTCCCAAGCGATCCGAGTATATCCAATTACGGCGTCGCTCGCATGTCGCACCGTTTGTCCGCCTTAATCCCGCGGAATAATTCGCCCCGGTGGCCTGTCATGCGCCTCCACTGACAGTGAAATATAGGTGACAGCGTTGCGCGACGTCGCTTTGCTTCCCATAACCGCGTGCGTCGTTCTTTGCCGTCGCACGGCCTTACGAAACGCGACGAATCAATTAAACACCCGGGACCAAGTCTGTTAAATGATTTTCCTCGCACTTAACTCGGGCCGGGCCACCATCTTCCAGCTCTGCGACAATCGACGGCCACTCCAAAACTCCGATAGAACCGGCTAATTAACCGGAGCCGCTGTCCGATGATTGATCAGCGATCCGTGAGTCTCATTATCGCGACCGTGCGACTGTCAGCGGACACAATTTATGGCCGACCGCGGCCAACCGCTATCAACCGACACTCTGAAAACTCGGATCCTCTTTCATTGTTACCTAGTGCATTTGGAAAGTTAGTTAGTTAGTTAGCGGATTTTCACGCTGCCGGGTTTGGCTGGCTTGCTTCCACTATCAGATTGCGGTGTAGTCCATTTCGCGCGAAATTTTCGCATCGGAACCTGCAAGTTGGACGCGCTCGTTCGATGCTACTGTTGCGAAGAAAAATGCGCCGGAATCTGGACCAGAACGTGCAAATTGGCGAGCTGCTTGAAGCTGATTCGAAAGCAGGTTCACATTTCGGAGCGTTAAAATTGAAAATTAAGATAGGTTTTTTCGGTCTTTATAATATATTCGCTGCTTTCAATTGTACGTACCTTTTTTTGTCATAAAAACATTAACTCTGTAATCTGGTTATCTACAACCACCCTTAGAACACTATCTTCCTGACTAGATTCTTCAAAGTTGTTTCAACATTTTTGTTGTTAACATACATCGATCAATCCTTTATCGAATGAACCGAATGGAGTGGTAACGTTTCATTTCCTCCTAAATTGCAGTCGTAAATGAAAAGATAGCTCGCGCGTTAATTCCAGTTTTCCACGGAAGATTCTATGATATCGAGAGATGCCTGATTTTTCCACAAGAGGCTGCCATTAACGAGATATTCGATCCGCTTCGAATGACACAGCTGCTGCATCCTCGTCGAGCGAGAAACACTTAGCAGGCAGTGGCACAGCGTGAAGATTACAGAAATTACGGCGCCCCTAAACAAGACCTTTCCTACCAGCGATTTATTATTACCGTTTTCTCGGCGTTCCACTCGGTTGGTGCTTTCTAATCCGCTGGGAATCGATTCCGCGATGCGATAGCGACCCGCGATCCACATCTTCTGTCTGCGGTTCACCTGTGTTCCCACTGATCCTGTTTCGAGAGGATCTCTTCTCTCCAGAGGGTGGAAAAAATTCATATTTCTCAGTGACTGTTCTAAAAATACAAATTCAGGTCGGGAATCTCTCTCAGGAAGTGGATTAAAAAATGTGATAGTTTACAAATGTTTTTAGACCGTTGAAGTTACATATAATCCCATTCAAACAATTTTTATGTAATGATGAAAAAATAAAATTTCAGTGACTGGTCTAAAAATACAAATTTAAATCAGGACTCTTGACGAGCCGCCAAAGTGGATTTAAATATATGGAATTTTTAATTGTAAACAATTTTTAGTAAGTCCATCAGTCGGTACCAAATCTTCAAACAAATCTCGTAGGAATAGAATAATCGAAATTGATCCAGGACTCGTGTCAACGGGTTTGCGGACGCACTGTCCACGATTGTCGCTTGTACGGCATCGAAAGGCTCTCGATCCTGAACAGGGATCGAACACAATGGGTTCTGCACTCGATCCGTGGAGCTTTTAATCTCTGGGTCTGCGTGCCGGCATTTTCGCGCATCGTCGAGCGGCCGGCGTCGATCAAATGGAGCGGAAAGCGCGCGCTAGCTGTTCTCGTTCCTCCTCTCGATCCGAGCCAACGGTTTCTCGAGATTTCCAGCCGGTCGCGGGACGAGTTTCCTTCCCCTGCTCTCGCCAAGGGCCCACCACCCTTCACAGGGCTAAGAACTCTTGTCTTGAAGTTTTAAAGCTCAAGCACCGAGTGTGTGGCCGAGTGCGGGCTAAAGTGGGCGACACGGCTTTTACATGTAGATACTTTTTTCGGCTACAGTCTGCATCGAGTCGCTAGACCATGGTTCAGCCTCGACTTTTAACCCCTCTGCGATGAGACAATCTGCTCAGACGAGTTTTTCGAATTTTTTTCCCCCCAAGTTTCCGAGTTTCGCAACTTCAAACACGCGTCAGCTTGTAAATTAAATATCTTCTGACAATGTATTTGCCATACAAAAACATTTTTCGAAATGATGTGAGAAGTCGCTCGGTCATATTCCGCAATTACCGTGGCCTCTAATTTCCCGTCGGCAGCTTTATCCCCCGGCGTCTTACTACGGGTGATTACAGCTCGCACAAAGCCACAACAGTGGGTAAACGTTTGTTTAGCAACAACGTTTCATTATCCTCGGCGATATGCTACAGAAAGCGGAGTTTGTTCTACTATCTAGACAAATGTCAATATCGAACGGTATTCTCCAACGTGTAATCAGCTGATTGACTTTCGACGATTCTTATGGAGCGTGGCCTAGCCCAGAAACGTTTACTCTTCTATTTTTATCGAGCCGTAGAAATGTCGGACGAGATTCATTTCTGGTCACGCGGTTTTAACAATTATGCCATTGAAGTGTGATTTCAAGGTCGATATGTGTTTTTCGTTAGTATTTTTACTTTCTGGAAAGAATGCAATAATGCCATTCAAAACTGCATTGTAGAACACAATGTAAATTTCATCCAGCTGTGTGGATTCTACTTAGAAGTCTGGGGTAAGCTTAAATAAGAAGAAAGTACGATTTAATCGACATCATTTTTCATGTGGAGACAGAACAGACTTGTTCATGTGTCTTCCGAAAAGAAAAGGAAACGTAATTGTTCTTCCTGTACATTGATCACTCCACGTCTCCATCTGGAACAGGTGTCCCGCAATTATTTCGTCCGTTCCCGAGAGAACACGTGGAGGCATCTATCTGTAAAGTGACTTACACAATTTGTTAAAAATAACGTTGAAATTATCGAATGTTCTACCGAGGAGCGGGCTGTCAGCGCCACCGGGGACTTTCCGTCGCAGCTTTAATAATCTACGAAACAATTATAGTCGAGATTGAATACCGGCCCATCGATCGCCATTAAACCGTCACGGGGATCCGACGTATCGGAGGAGTTCGGGTCTGTTCATCCCGCGGTAAAAGTAGGTGCTCTAGCTGTAAACTTGTCACTTCGGACAGTTAGCCATCGACGAGGGTATCGTTTTTGCGTCGAGTCGCATCGGTTCGATCATGCTGGATCGTTAATCTGCATTTCCTGTTTATACACCGGGCGCCACCGTCGTCGGACGCCTCTAATTAGAAGCGGGTAACCGGCAACGGGATTTAATAAAACCATAAAATATTTTTCCACGTGCAATCAACGACAGAGATCGCCCCGGACGATACAGTTTTTTCCCGCGCGTCGCGACAAAAATCCGATGCGAAACTCGGATCCCGCATGGGAAAAACGTAACGATTTGCCGGCTCGCTATAATTAACGCTCCACCCATCATTTCCTTCGTTAGCGCTTTCAAATATGTTTCCGGATTTAACATTTAAATACACAGCTCCGAAAAACTATGTTTAAAGGTGCAGTAAAGAAATTAGTTCCGGCATCAACGCGTTGACATGCGTTTTTCAACAAAAAGTTTCAATTATTGTTGTAAACGTACGATTCTAGATGAGAGAGGTAATATTTTTCTACTGTTGAAAGTGCGTAAGAAATTATTTAAAAAGTTCTAGGATAAAGAGAAATTCTTGAAGAAAAAATTAGAGAAAAAGTATTAGGAAATATTGTTCTGCGTGACCACCGATGAGGATGTCCGACACAGTTTTTCCTTGTCGCGGGAAAAATCCGTAACGTTCCTCGATCGTGGGTAAAACGATTCGAGTGCCGGCTCGCTTTAATTAACGCTCCACCGTGATTTCCACGGCGCGCGTCCTCGGTTTGCGATTTTCGTGTCGTTTTCTATCTCTCGATCGTTTCTTTCGCTGTTGTTTTGGCGTTTACCGGGGGAAAAAGCGGCCGACAGAGAGCCGTGGTATCGCGAATCGCGTGGACGATGCCGACGGCACGCGATTCTCCGAGAAAACGCGTGCGGTTTGCAACGAGGAATGCGTCTGCGTTTCCCCGCCGATGCGCCATTGGAAAGGGCAGAAATTATAGGGCAATTTCGCCGGAGCTTGTCTTTCCCATGGCGCCGCTGAATTCCTCCGTAATTTCGGCCGCAATTTTTTCCGACGACCGCCGCTGCGCCGTTCCGACGATATTGTTAACAATCCGATGGTAACCGCGGCCCTTTAACGTTTCTCTTTTTCAGGAACAGCGAGCACAAACTTTTCCGTTACGATGCTGCTCTCTGCCTCTTTTTCTCCGTCTCTTGTTGGTACTGCGCTTTTCCCGATGTATCGGGCGGAAACTTTCTCGGCTTTTCTTTTTTAATGCGGCCGCTCTGTTCGTGGCCATTCCTGCTCGAAATTGGAACTTGGTGTACATTCCGACTTAAACTTAGCCCGTTCTTTCATATTTTATTTCGCTATGTTTGCAGAATTTACTTTCACCATGCTAGTTATTCTACAGGGTGTCTCGAAAATGTTCTTTATGTTGAAGATGTTTTTATGTGGTTACGTTATTCTAATAACCTACAGTTTATATCTTTATATACCTTATTTGTACACTGCGGATCTGTACGCATTTATAGAAAAATTGAGAAAGTGAAGTTCAAAATTGTTGAGAAATTTTGAAAAATTGACATTCATCGAAGATGCTTGCTCCTGATGAATTTTCGAGGAGTTTTTCCGAGTCAAGGAACCCATTAATGGGTTCGCAGCGGTACTTCTCGCGAGCAGACAAAGGGAGATGGCGCCATTGGGAGACAAAGGCGCATCTCCTCGGACCGTTTGCCGGAAAGTGCTTTGCATTTGAAAGCTTCGTTAATTCCTCGTGAAGTGGCGACCACGACGAACGGAGGCTCGGCCATCTGCGGCCCTGACTACGCGAACTTGATAATCCTGCGGCGGAAACGCGTAAATAGATCCCGCCGGGAGTTCGGTGGAATTGCGAGAAGAAAAGGGGAACACAGTTGAGGCCGGTATACGGGACACGTTAGACTACCGCCGAATATATAATTTTCTCTGGTATCCCCGATAACTACTTCCGAAACTACTTATATGCACGGCAGAGATTCCGCGGAGCCGATACGCCGCGCCGTCGTCGAATAACCGAAACGAGCCGGAATAGAGGGAAATAATGGATGGAAGAGAGAGGGAGAGAGAGAGAGAAAGAGAGAGAGAGAGAGACAGGAATCGAGCATTAACCGTAATACTCGCCGCGGAACGAAGCGAACGATCCGTTTCGATAAAACCGAGAACGCTGACCGACGAAAATCGCTCTGATGGGAGATCTCGATCACTTGCGACGGCTTCTTGCCGGTCGTTCTGGTTTTATCACTCGTGGATCAGTTTCACGAGTCCCTGTCCATTGAAATTCTAACCTGCGATAGAGATTTGGTTAACCATTCTTTCTGGCAGTAATTTTATAATGTGCTCGTCGCAGTTTCCTATGGACAAATTTTAATGGAGCTGCCTCATGAACCTGTACAACGATTAACGTCAGAATCATCTTTCTGTCAGAATCATATTCTTATTCAATTTTTATCTGCACTCTTCTGTATTCTACAAATTCCTAAAAATTCAAGTGTCGTTGAGCAAACAGTTTCTGTGTGAATGAAAATCTTCAATGCTGAAAGATATGTGTTGATTTTGGAATTAAAATTTGCTTCGAGTCTAAAGGATACAAGGGTGAAAATAATCTTTATTAATTACAATGACACTAACATTTCATATTTCGTTCATACAAACACTTCAATATATTCGTACGCAGAACAGAACTGTATTATTAAATCCGACGTATCTTTTATGTCTTTAATGTTTCTTTCACATCTCGTGCAAGAAAATATTTCGGGTGCATCCACGAACCGCATCTCCCGTTGTTGTTTACGCGCGTAGACGGAGTCTCGTTTAATCCAGGAATTGAAATAATGGCGAGAGCTTTGACTACAGTATTTTCGTTACAATTACGAATTTCCGGAACGAAGGAAGCATTAATATAATTAGATTTTGCGCGGTAACGTAGCTCCGCGTTGCGGAGTGTGTTTTGCCACGACGGGTTTTCAGGGGTTTCTACTGCCGGCTGCTGCGAAGCCAGGCAATTTAAAACTCATTCCGTACCGTGTAATATTTTTCTGAAAAATTATACCGGGATACAGATAATCTGGAATTCAATCAGACATTCTTTCAAAACTATAATAATTAGATCGCGGAAGCGAAAACATTTTTTTCACATTTATTTCGCTTCGATTTAAGTTAAACATTCATTCCCTCCGAGGAACTTCGTCCCGTGTAAATTCATATTTCCACTGGCTGGTATTTTTATTTTCATTTATTAATCCGAAACTGACCTCGCGAAATTCGTTATATCCCGCGTTGTGTTCATTACTTGCTCAGCCTCTTCCCACGTCTCCATCGAACCGAATTCCTTCGTTTGAGAGCACGCCCTAAGAGCACGCCACGCGTACTTTCATCAGGGACGCTTATCCGACGAGTCCTCGCTACGCATCACACAAATTTCCCAGTAGCATCGGGAACTCGTGAACGCAGCGACGCGTTTTTAATTAAACATCGGATTAATTAAAGCGAATTAATTAAAGCTCTTTTGGAGCGTCGTTCCTCGATCCTCCCTCTCGAATGGAGGCGACTGCTGGAACATGCCCCGAAATAGATTACACATTCCATGGACAAAGGATGATGAAAAGTTTATCAGCCGTCTGACATCTTCTGTTCAGTGCGCTATCGGACACCCCGGGACTACGCTGAGTAATTAACACTTTCGTTTTGAAGCTAACTCGCTTAACACTAGAATTCATAATGCACGAAAATTTCCATGTCGAGAATTTAAAGAAAAGTTTTGCCTTCCTTCTGCGAAACTAGGAATCACTTGGACGATTCATTTCAGACGACTCGTTATTAGAACAACAAAATTTCTAACGGGAGAGATAAAGACCTTTTTCCTAGGCCATCGCCTGAAACCAGAAATTTGCATAAGCATCCGTCGTCCACGTCACGGATATAATACATCACGACCGCGAGATCTCATCAAAACCGTCACCGATCAAGTATAATCTAGCCATCAGTAAACAAGGTCGAACCCGATCGAATAACTCCCGAACGATGATTTCCGGGACAGCGCAAAGAAAAAGGGGGTGGATCCAGTTCTTCTGCCAGCGTGGTAATTGATCGACAGTAGCGAGGGAGAAAGAGAGAGAGAGAGAGCAAGGATTGCAGTATGGATACGATGGTAGGGGGCAAGTCACGCGGCGGAAGTCGATAATGCAAACGAGTCAAGTTCGGTCGGCGGTTCTTATCGTTGCTAATGAAGAAAAATTGCCTGGATCCCTAGTAAACGGCCGATCGCGGGACAATAAATAATCGTTGGAATTCGATAGCTAGGCAATAAACCGGCAGAAAAACACAGAGAGAAAAAGAGAATGGAACGGGTACTATTGGCCGCGAATCTGCAGCATGATCAAAACGAAACTGTTTGCGTAATTGGGACGCGCACCGACGACTTCCCTGTCGACTGTTCTCGATTTTTCTCGAGAATACGAACAAAATAGGAAACGAAACATTTTCTATAACTACCTCCTACTGGTAAGCGGATTTTTATGCGCTTTAAACATTTTCTATATTAATTTCGAAACAAGCTTTCGTTTGCTATGCTACAATAACTTTTACAGTCTGCGAAAAAATAACTTTTTATTTTTTTCTTATTGCGAATCTTTATGCATTTATGGTATTTGAAAATATTCAGAAAATATTAGAGCACGAAATTTAATAGAATTTGGTACGATTTTTATAAATTGTGTGTCTACAAAGGTCATTGCTAGTGAAAATAAGATTCTATCTGATTCCACTGTCTGAAAATGTATTTACAAAAATTAAAAATTGCGTAAACAACCGCAGTTCGCTTAGGTTTTTCATTTTTCACAACCAGAGTTTGCAATGAATGTTTGGTTCGATATGCTGAATGTGTCAGATGCGATTCAATGAGGAAAATCTCGCTCTTCCTCCTCGTCCTCTTTCTTACTCATTTTCCCAGTTAAATTCGTGACAGGATAGGCCGAAGCTTGGCGAGTACGACGACACTTGACCTTCGGAATTAAGGACGGACAGCCGACTCATTGATTACCGTTAACCGTCGATACGTCGGCAAAGAATATCCCTCTTTGTCCCGTTAGCCGACTGATAATACCCGGCGACGTGTGAAACGATTTATTAGGACGCCTCGCATAAACCGCGTCGCGTCGGCGGAAACCCTTTGTTTGACGTTCCACGCGAATTTGTTCCGGATTTCCAGAGGCCCGTGCCACTCTCGACGGTAACAATAACGACTCTTCGCATTGAATATTGATTCGGTAACGAGGCAAGATGTTGTTGACCTCTTGACTTCGTTTAACGAGGCTTCTTAGCATCGCTGCGGTTCGATTCGATCCGAAGCGTACGCCTAATTGCTGCGTTTGTACAGATTCTTCGAGCGGGAGGCGCAGCGGGAAAGGAATTCGGAAATTTAATTGTTTGTATTCACAGCAGTTTGCAGCAAGACAGTTTCGTATTAACGATCAACTTGCTGTATTCCGATAATTAGTATTTTATTTATCAGCCGAAGACAGTCGAACCGAAAGTGTTGTCACGTCCGGTGGTCCAACCATTAACGAAAGTAATAATCAATAAAAGAATCTATGAATTCAATATTTTTGAATAATAATTAATATTAATCCCTCATAGTGTTGCGCAGGGTAATAGAATTCTAGTACTAATATTAATCATAATATTAAAAATGTATCGTCATTCCCACAGTTCAGTTCAGTTTCAGTTATTTAGTTCGTTGGCGTGTAAACCCGCCGGATTAAAGGACTAAAACAGCCCTAACACCAATCATACGGTAAATACTAACAATTAATTATTAATATCCCAATAACACAATGTATCCGGAATTTCTAGTTAAAATATAATATTGTTTTTCTTTTGTCAATTAAATAAATTGTCAACTCATTTTGAATACCTAACTTCGAACTTCACACTATAAATCCATAATTAGAGCCAATTGTTTTTTGAAAGAATCCTCAATTACCCGAACCGAAGCCGGTGAATGCAGGTAGGTTCGAAACTGTGTTTTATCCCTAATTTAAATCTCTTGATTAATACGAAATAACCATAAATCATATCTGGGACGTAACAGTGTATTGATTTCGTTAAAATGACGTAGTCGAGATTCATTACTTTATTAAGGATGATATTTTTGTAGAAAAGAAACGACTTGTGTGTGTTATTTTTAAACGCAGCCTCGAACACGATTATGTCGAGGAATTACGAACTCCGAGAACTAAGACCGATATAAAAAAGGCGAACAGACGTTCCCCGATCTTTTCACCTCGGCCATTAAAATTACAAATTTAACGTCCCCGAGTGTTTCTTTACGGACACCCCTTGCTTTCTCGCGCGTTGAATAAGATCGCGACGTGAAATACGACGGGGACCGGAAGATTTCGGCCCCCGGCTCCGGTCGTAATGCAACAATCTTCCGAATAATACGAGCACTTTGCAAGAGTTCGTTCCCCATTCACTCCGCCGCCGGTATAAGAAAACAATAACAAAAAGAAATAAAGAAAAAAGAATGAAAATATGAATGCGCATTATTCCCGGACATTTAACCGAGGCATTCAGAATCACCACCGCGGGACAATTCTCCTTTTCAATTCCAGCGACGCGATCCGTTCGCCGGTGATGGCGCTCGAAAGGGAGAGCCGTAACCGTGCCCATATTTACCGCGATTCCCGTACGAATCGTACTTCGTAACAGCCCGGGGAGGCCGATACAAAAGGTCCCATTCACTCGTCCGGCTTTTTATCGTTAATATTAGGGGGCCCTGGCTTTCGTCGTGCCCGCGCCCGTAGTCTGCGCCTGAAAGAATACGATGCAGTATCTCTTTTCCTCCGTTCCGACCGGAAAAACCGTAATCGCCCGACTCCAACCTCGGTAACGTTCTTCCGATCGATTGCGCGCCGACTTTCCATCGGCAACGCTCGTTTCTCCCGATTTTCGGAAAACAATCGCTGTATATCCAGGTTAAATAATCGTTTCCTTCACGATTTTAAGCAATTTTTTTTAAGGAAAAATATCCATTCGTAACGATGCATCCGATGTCCCAAGATGGTTCTTAATTCTTTTCAATAAAATAACCACATAAATGCAAAATAAATATTTGATAGTTTCGTCTACACCTTTGTTTATGCTTGAAACACTAAATTTAAAGTTTTGAGATCGTAAATACTGTATGCGAGTAATTAAAAGTTAAGAAAGTTGTTTTAAGAAACAAAAAATATTTCTTCGGTACAGTAACTATTCGATCCAAGAAAACGTGATCTGTGTGATCTAAGAAAATCGAATAACCCAAAACTTCGTCATTGTTCATTATTCTTTGCGCGGAACAGTTAAATTTGTTACTTTCATGAGAACCTATCGATGCTATTGGTTCGCAAAGGAGAAATAAACAGCTCCTGTCACGTACAGTAAATCTGCCGTCAAAGCGAACCACCCGACTCCACAGAGAATACGAAATGCAAGGAACGAGAAAAAGCAAAAGCGTTCGATAAAAAGATAGAACGCCGTATAACCGTAAGAACAGATATTCCATCCAGAAAGCATCCCGGCAGGATCGTGGCGCGCGTTTTTCCCTCGGAAAAAGCAGACTACGATTAACGATTCAATCAATCAATCTGACCGATTAAAAGAACTGCTGCTATCTACTTTGAAGTATGCCGGCGAAGTTCCCATTCGAAAAACGAAAAGAAACGGGGAGGAAGAAAAGAGGTGGAAAGTTCTTGGCCGGCATTTAGCGAGCATCTCGGCTCCATTAACGGATTACACGCCCCCATAACGAGTGCCGATGAAGAAAGCACACAGCCGACGATCACGAGATCTCGCCGGGTCAGGCACGCGAATTAACTCGATAACGCGAGTTTTCGTGACTCGCAACGTTCGACCAGATATGAAAGCCCCGGCACCGAATTCTCCGGGTCACGATAACGAATGTTGCCGACGACTATGAAGAGCAGGAAGAAGATCTTTGCTACCCTGCTTTGCTACGAAGAAACATCCTGACGTTTCGCAAGCTTGTCCCATGTCTACAGTGACTATATTTTCTCAGAGAAAATAACCTCATCTTCAAGAAGGCAGTTCAAGTCATCAGCTGTTTATTAAATCAAACAAGAAAATTGCTGCGTAAGGCGTAAAACAATTGCAGAGATGGCAAGGGTGGAATCTAACATAATTCTGCAACAAAGAAAATTGACGCATAAAGGATACATAAATCCTCGAGATGACAAGGGTGATACCTAACATAAATATTCACGTAAGCTAGCAGCAGCAGGTAGGTAGACGTTGATCTCAAAGAACATGATTTGAAAAATCTGCGAAGAAGAAAATGTTCGGCTGATCTTCAGCTCGTCTTTTCAAGTCATCAGCCATGTACTAGATGCTTTAAACAACGTTGGTGTCAAAGAAACAGGTTGAAAAATGCATAAGGATTTGAATAGAGAACTAGCTGACACGAAATGATCAAAAGCGTCCGCCTCAAGGGTTAATTACCCGGCTAATGTTTCGATCGATAACAGTGTACCTGTTTTGACACGGACACCCACCACGATGATCCCCGATACCTTCCTCCGGGCGATGGTGCACACGTGGGCCGCACAATAGACATTTCATTCCGTGGTGCTGGCCTCGGAAAGACAATGCGATAGATCTTCGTTGCGCGGTGCTCCCAGTCAAGATTGTCGTAACGTTATGCGCATCGTTGGATCTGCGGTTCTCACGACGGGGAGATTGATGATGCGTAATCAATTGGCATACATCTTCCCCGGACAATTGCGACATATTCGAGCGGCCGGGACCTTTCCGATGACCCCCTGACAATGATTCGAATCGCCGAGAAATCAAGCCTCGAATCGTCCTCGATAGGAACGAAATTTCTGATATTGAAATCAGATAATTGTGAAGGATATGCCGCGCGACGTGCGCCCGTTACGGGGAACAACCGAGATTTACACGCGATCCTCTCTCAGGATCACAGATTCTTGACAGTTCTCCTTTTCAATTTATTAAAATTCGATATTTGTAATATAGCTGAATAAATGATGCAGTTCGTAACAACATCGTCGATAACACAAATTTTAATTCGGTTTACGAGCGCTTTCGAAAGAGATTTTAATAAACAGCGAAATTTTAACGAAATTCGAGTTCTCCTCACTCGTGTTGTCGAGAGCAATGTTATCTCGAATTTTATTCGCTGGTTGACTGATGGCTGCATTATTTATACGATAGTCGTTGTTTAAAATGGCAGGGGAATTAAAATACTAATTTTATTTTGCGTATTATTCGCAGTTTAACGCTAAATAATAGCCGAATGAGAGCACTGTCCGCGATTCCTATGAATACCGCGATACCGAGTCAACTGGGTCAGTCGGTTGTCATTCGAGGATCTCGAAAAACGATCCAAGCAATCAGACAGTACGTCGTCCGCGGAATCAGATGAAGCAGTCGGCTCTAGAGAAATCGCGAATTTTTTCGAACCACTACAGACGTTCTTTTCCGTTCGCGGCTCCGTTGATGCGGGCACGTATACCTCGACATGATTACAGGGATAGAATGTGTGCCCCGTAAAGGAAACGCGAGCTATCTAGCACCGACCAATTAAGAGCCTCCTCTGGAACGTGGTAAATAAGTCGGCGCGAGGAAATTCCAGTACCCGGAGCCTCCAGAGACCTGGACTTTTTGGAATGTCTTTCATAATTTCCACAATTTCCTCGCCGGTTGCAATTTATGAAATAATGGCACCACTATTAACTCCCCGTGTAAACTTCGCTTGTTTGGAACGCGTTCACGAATTTCGCAACGAACCGTCTTCTCGACCTGCGCGGATCGATCTTGACTGAGTGGAGTTGCATTCGATACACACTGGGTGTACAAAGTATTCGTTGTAATTTTATTTTACGTTTGTTAGAATTGGCAACAAGAAGCTGTTCGCTGTCATACGGTCTTTATTTTAAATAACGTTAACGATATCTAGACTGCGGATGTTCATGCGATTATCAATTAAAAAAAAAATTTTCAGTAGTAGTAGCCTTTGTAAATCTGGAATAAATAATCTGAAGATCTGGAGTAAAAAATGTAGTTAGGTTTACAAAATACATGTTTGAAATTTTCATTAGAGGCACAGATAAAATAGGTAGAGATATACAATAAAAGAAGGTAAGCTAATCTTTTTAACGTCTCAAAATGAAGATGTTGGGTCCAATTTCGTAAAAGTTTACGTTTTTAAAAGTTGTACCACTACTTTGTATGCCCACTGTAGAACTTGTTAGATATTGCAATGTGTGCAATCACACAATCGCAATCGGTTAGGAACAAATTCAGAGACAGGTACACCGATTCCAAGCACTATTATCGATTCCCAGACATAAATACTTGGCGCGGACATTAATTGCCGAATTAATCGTGTTCGCTGTCTAAACAATCCCGTTGCCCGGTCAATTACAAGCCCCGGATTCGTTTCGGAACGTGTAATTAAATTCGCCGCAACAAATTCAACGAGCCGCGACCTTTCGGCTCTATTGTCTCGGCCAGCCCTGCGAAATTTAGCGTGAGCAGGGTGAAAGGCGACCAGCACAATCGGAAAACGAGCGAAAGCAATTCCTTTTGCAATCGCGTGGGGCCATGAAATTGATTCGTAATTCGCGGAAGACGGCAAAGGTGAAACTAATAGCCAGCAGTTCGCGCGGGCTGCGATCATGAATCTACTATAGAGATTCCCGGGAATTCTCCGTAGCGACCTCGTTGCGTTATGCCATTATGTCCATTACGTCGCGGGTATAACCCCCAATCTCGTACTAGGGTCGTTGAACACTCTCCTGCATGCTAAATACATCCAACAATTTTTTTTGCACGATGTTCCTGAAAAGCCGTATAAAAAGACTGTGCCATTTTCAATTTCGTCTGCTCCATTTTGTCAGAGATGTAGTTTCTAGATTTTACGACAAATGACAGAAACGAGTAGTTTGAAACATGAAACTCTGTCGTACTTTAAAGAATCAATTTATGAAAATGTTTGATTACGTTTAATATTATTTTGTTTCGATTTACAAGCAACATTACCGACTGTGCCTTGCATCCGACGCAAACAGTGGTTATTTTGCAAAAGATATTTCCTAAAAATGCTAAAATTCAAGGACCGCCTTGCAGACAGCGATGCAATGTCGAGGCTAGTATGCAAGCACGGTGTGCAACGATAAGCCGGCCGCGGGTGCACATTCAATGCATCGCATCGCGTGCAACGTCGCAGAGACATGCACCAGCCTTGCCTCTTCTCCCTTCCGAGTCGAGTCGAGCACGATGATGGACGTTGCAATCTTTCTCTCCTTTTTTTCTCCCTTTTATTGTTAAGATCCGACGGTTGCGTCGTTTTTTCCGAGATCACTTTAGCCTCTGATGGACACGTAGCGACTCACAAAGTCGTAAAACGAAATTCGCAGTGATACGTCGCTTAACGAACGGGATGCGTTCCGAGAAATTGCTTTGTTAGCAGGAGCTTCGGTGTCAGTGGTAAAAATGACGAAATCACCATCTGTTGCTGATGAATTTTTACGGGTGTAAATTTTATTCTTCATTTTTGAGTGAAGAGTATTTTTAAAGTAGCTTTCAGAGTATGTTTAATTGATAAAACTGTACGAAACGCGTTTCTTAAATTCCCCACATAAACCTACATAAAAAATTTGCAAAACAAAACTTTTAGTATATTTTCTGCAATTCCGACGTCTTGAAATTTTTCTCAAAAATTTTATTCAGGCTGTGTGGCAAACCAATTATTCTAACTTCTGAAAAAAGTTCAAATCGTATGATATAATATTAATAAAAGTTATCGTCTCCTTTAAAGTGTCCGAATAAACCATGTAAATGGATTTTGCATGTTTCACTCAATGAAACGAAGGTACATATTTCTTAATCGAGGGAAAAAGCACGAGGCATTGATTGCATTAGTTGCAACACCGAATCGTTGATCTCGGGCAGAGTCATATGCACAATTACTCACGTTTCTACGAATCAATAGAGATTGCCATACGCAAGACATCGCACGAGTTAATCACTGGCCCGTCGAGGATCGCTACGGGAAGTCGACGATCGACTCGGTTTTCATTCGTGCCACTCCCAGCCGATTCAAATCCTACTCCCATTGACCGAGTTCAACGCGCGCTGGGCATCGTTTCGACCTCACTCCTTTCGATCGATCCTCCGTGCTTAAATCATCCATCACCCTGGCGGTCCCTCCCTTTCTCTACATACACTTCATCCATAATTAATAAACGATGGAGCGCCGGGGATGGTTGTTCGCAGTAGTCGAGGGTGGCGACCCTCTTTCTCCGCGCAGAAAGAGAACAGCTCTGAAAATGGCACGAACGCGTGTTCAACTCAGTACCACTTTAAATTTTTCGAAATTTCTTCGTATGTAAATATATGCTTTTTTAAAGTCTTGTTAAGGTCTTATAAAGAGAACTACGTTTAAAACAATCCTGTAAAATGAACTGTTAAATAAATATGAGCAAATCCATGGTCTGAATCGGCCGGGCGAGGCAAGCAATTGCGATAACGCGTTGTTTGCCGCGGCTCAGCGAGGCAACGTATATTGTTAGCCTCGCCCTCGCCCGGAAAATTTTTCCGGCAATCTCAGGCCTTTCCTGTGGGTAAAACCCTCGTCCCCGTCCTCTCCAGGAGGAGACGCTAAGCAAGTGGAGTGTAGTTTGCCTATGTTGATCCCATGTAGAAAAAACGTGAAAGGGTCGCGAAACATCGGTATATTTGGCGATAGCGAAATCAGTCAAAATTCACTCGCGACGGAAAATTTTGATCACTGAGCAAAGAGCCGAAGC
The DNA here is from genome assembly GCA_028455615.1 of Lasioglossum zephyrum. Taxonomy (NCBI): domain Eukaryota; kingdom Metazoa; phylum Arthropoda; class Insecta; order Hymenoptera; family Halictidae; genus Lasioglossum; species Lasioglossum zephyrum. The sequence continues at coordinate 16,505,449 of CM052329.1, read as the reverse complement.
GTGCCTCGTACCTACTTTTGTTTGCCTCGGCCGAAGAGCGAGGGTGAGGGGACAGCGTCAAGGAAGGGTAAGGAGGAAGACTACTTAATCTCAATCTGGCATTTTTATAACTTATTTTATACCTTTTCAACCATAAAAGATATCCGGATGAAATTTCCACTATAATTCATAAAAAAACTATTCCTACCTACTACGATAATTATCGTAATAAATCTACTTTTTGTAATAATTTTTAACTAATTCTTTAAATTTTGTTGTCTTAAAATAAAATTAAACTTTGTTACTTATTTATTACCTCTCTAGATAATTGTAAATTCTATTCGTAAGGGAACTCTCTTCACTATAAAAGAAGAGCAGAGAAAAATTATTAAACACGTTAGCGAGTGCATCTAGATGAAAATAATCATTTTCTTCTGCGAAGCATGTCTTAAAATTCAAAGTACACGAAATCAATGCACAAAAGAAAAAGTTGTGTGTCGGTTAGGGACTTATTTCTGGAAAACTATCAAATTGACACGAGGGACGGGGACGAGGGTTAATGCTAATAAAAGTTGATAAGGTGTACGATACATTTATGAAATAATATCGAACGAAATACTGCGGCCGCTGCTAAAGATTATTTGCGACCGTAGATTCCATGCTAGAGGTGACGCAATAGTTACACAGCATGCTACATTATATTCTACCTACGGCTCAATAATCTTTCAAACTAATAAAACCCAGGAAATATAGCTCGTATGAAATTCATTCTATCCGGAGGCGTAAGAACATTCTTAAATATTTTACGGGACCAGGGACCTACAGAAACTTTAATGTCAGCTTCACACATTTTAATGGAACCATATAATTTTATCACCTTCATCTTAACCCATGTACCTCATAACACTACCCGCTACACGATTCATAAAAACAGTACTCCCTTGGCGCTGTTAAATCTCCTTTGAGGAGAACAATAAAAATTCTTGTAAAAAGACGACTACGACATTGAAGAGTCTTGAAACCGCGAATCATATCGTAATGGATGGAGTAGAACATTTTTTCTGGTTTCTCGAATTCATGTGGGGCAAGAGAATTTTGTACATTTTTCACTAGACTGCGGATTTTGAGTTCTTAAGTATTTAAGGACATCAATGAACTAGTTTCAGCTAATACAGCGATTTCCAACATTTATGCTGCTATTAACTATTCCACCCTATCTTTTATTATTCTTTTAATAGATATAGTAATATATGTAGACACGTTTTAAAAACTGTTAAGTTTTATTTATGGTATGATTTATTTAGATATAATGGTATGAAAATTATCTTCCAGTTTGAAAACCACTGACTTAATTAGGATGATTAAAAAGAGTATCAATTTTTATTTTGCATAAAGGTGCGCAGTCTATATGTTACTTTCTGCTGTTATAAAATATCGGTGCAGCATTTGACGAAGTATTTTGAAGGAACAAAACTCGAACTTTGTGCATCAGCTCCGAATCAAGAGTAATACGAGCGAGTAGTACCTCTTATCCGGCAAAATTGCTCCGTCGCCGACAAAGGAAGGAGCCGGGTTGTTTATAGATCAAGATCGTGCACGCGGATCATCAAGCAAGCACGGTCAACGTTCCCGGGACCTAAAACACCTGGTCTGCGTTTACGTGGGCGTGTTCGGCCGCCACGCTGGAAACACTTATGCACGCTCGGTTCATTAGATCCCGCTAGAAATACGCCGGTATAATCCCACCCCCAACCCCCAACCGCCACTCTTTTCACCCCCTCGAGGTTCTCCAATTGTTTCCCGCTTAATTACCTTATCGAGCCGCTTCGGCACCGAATTACACCCGGGTCTCTACGCTTCGCGTTACAAAAACCCATAAAAAGTCCAGCCCCGTCTTCGATTTCTTTCCTCTCCGAAGAAATTGCATCTACTGGGTTGCAAGAAACATTTGAAACTTTAAACGTCAGTCTTTGACCAGGCTTAAATGTCATTCTATTTTGTTAGGATTCTGAGAATGTGAAATTTTGGCTTGCCCGTTTCGGTTCTATTAATTACGATTTTGTGGAATTTTTTGGGGTATGGCATGATTTGACGTAATAACTATGCTGTAGCTTGGGCAAACTTGGATTTGTGGCATTTCCTCGAAAACATCTACAAGATCACTTAGAAAAAAGGCAAAGATTTTTAGTTATTTGAGGTGCAGTTTAACCAGTAACTATTTAATTAAATTAACACCGACTCTTCTACTTTATTTTTACGGTAAGAAATGTTTTAGTTTGCGAACGAAGCGGTTTCGCGTTGCGTTGCCACCTGCCATAAACGTCCAGTTCATGCACAGGTTCAATTTCTTCCCTCTACGAAGATGGCAAGAATGCTGGGGCGGCACCCCTTTCGAGTCACCACCCCCTCGCGATAATGAAGAAAGATGCATTCCGCGCGATTAGTATTCACGTTCAATATCATAAAAGGCTGGCTGGCTGCTCGCAACTCCGGAGAAGTGGACGATGGGGAGCATTTTTCATTCGCGCTAATTAAAACGATCGCCAACGCGTCTCTCGCGAAATGAGAATTAACCGGAGCTTGAAGTGGCTCCGAAAATAACTGTTTAAAACGCTCGCGCGAAGATTCTGATTAAAACAGCTGCGAAGAACTTTTATTCCGAGTTAGTGAGAATAAAGGCGCCGATTCTTGATTATTTTCTACATTAAAATTCATTCCGATCCATCGACGTTCGTTGATGAAGTCGGACACCCTGCATTGATATTCTACGGATTCCTTAAAATATGCAGACAGCAACAAACTATTTACTAAATAGAATGTCGCAAAGTAAAGAATTAATAATTTCTCGAAAATCTTGAAAATTAGTGTATTGCATCCCTTATCTGTCTCTCGTGTCACTTTAACAGCGGGAGATAAGCGGTGAAACGAGGGTGGAAACGTTAAATTAAAAATCAAGAGAATAAAACAGCAAAATACAGAAAGTTTAGGGTCCCCAGGGTCCTCTTATCGGCTGCTAGTGGGGAATTATGGTCGGAGGGTGTACGGGAAGGGCGACACCGCAATTTTCTTTTTATTTCGGTGGGAACCCGTGTCACAGACGGTCGCGAGTGATTCTTCGAAATTCACGAGCGTCGAGCCCGCCATAGAAATCAGGGACATTGCACACGGGTTCAATCTCACGGCGCGACGCCTAGCTTGCCACCTGCTGAACACAATCCGACATAATCTCTGGCGCGTAATATAGACGAGGTAAGGCGCACCAGATGGTGGCCAGGTCGCATAATCGAGAGCACGGAGTCTATGGCCGGTGGTCTAGGTTTGTGCCGAATCCTGTGCGGAACTTGTACCGCGTATATCTACGGAAGGGAAACTGGCGTCTGGCCATCATCGCCAGCCCAGATTTCTGCCCTCGACCGCAGTTACCAGCGACGATGATTTACGCGCTTCCAATAGCCACCGGGCCGCGTTACCGCGAGCACCATGCCCGCGATAATCAAACCCCGCGATTCCAAAATAACCCCGGATTGCTGACCTCGGCTTTCGACCCGTGAACCAGCTGAACAAAGCGAGCTACCGCTCCAATAATATCCAGGGGTCCTCTCGTGAGTTGCACTTATTCTTGCGTAACTGGAAATTTTTGCCATTTTGCTATGTAATGCAGTCAATTTGGATGAGAAAACATCAAAAACTCAAGCTTCAATCCTAGGAGATCAGTGGTTCAAAAGTTATGAGTGTTTAAAGTTGAGTAAACTCTACTAAATTACATAGGAAGGAGGCAAAAATTTCTGGTTACGCAGGGAAAAGTTTAACCATCTCGTACCCTTGACCTGAATGGTAGCACAGGTGACGTCAACATGAACTACGATACGAATCACCTGATCAGAAAGGTTCTGCAGATGACTGTTTAAAGTTGAGTAAAATCTACTAGATTACATAGGAAAAAGGCAAAAATTCTCGTACCCTTCAACAGAACAGTAGCACAGGTGACGTCAACATGAACTACGATACGAACCACATGATCAGAAAGGTTTTGTAGAAAGATTGTACATACATTAAACATTTATCCAAGTTTGTGCTTCGACAGAGATCGGATCCCGAAGAAGAGGAAGCTGTCGAACGGAAGTTGCTTGCAACCGGTAGCGACCGGAGAGCGGTAATTATTGTTAACAGGTTTAGCGATAACAGGAAAGTTCTCGAGGTAGCTGTGCCAATATTTTCTCGCTGGCTCGGCGATTCGGCCGGTTTCGTTATTTCACGGTGCCGCGGAGCCAGTCCGGAAGAAGAAAATAAAAAAGGACATTCCGTGTAGCGAGTGTTATTCGTTCGGAGAACTAAGAGCCGGGTCTCGGGCGAACGCGAACGAGGTCGTAATTTAAAATGGCTTTAAGGAGAAATACGTTCAGAGATAGTTAAGACCCGACCCGTAAGCCACGGCATCGAGTTGTTCGGAGAAAGAAGATCGATCTGTCAATCGAGCTACCGTCGTTCCTGACGTCGCTCACTGTTAACCACTCCGGAATCAATGAGCCTTTAAGAGTCGTTCAATTCGACCGAGGGATGAACAAGGCCAATCGAGGATGCTTAACAGCCCTTAACACGTCGCGAGTAGTCCCAATGTTGTTGTTCCAGTAATCGGATCTGTGCTGATTTCGATCTGGACTCCGAATCCTCTATACACCAGTCTCGCCACTTTTATCAGCTCTGATCTCCTTTATCTCTCGATGGTGTTCTCTTCATTCACCGAAACCACCTTCAATGTCCAGTCTTCCCCCTCTCATCTCCCTAAAGGAACGCAGCAAAGTGATCGTCAATTTAACAGTGACGCCATGTTTATTTTCTGTCATATATATAACCTTTTGTTAGTTGAATGTTTGCTATTTATCGCTGTGAAGTTATATTCGATTGAAGACTATTTTAAAGTTATTCAGTTGTTACTCTTGACTTTTTTTGTGAGGGTTTTTCGTGTATAATACTTAAAAAATACAGCAGCAAGTACTAGATTACCTTCCGCATTTTCCGTTTTCCTTCGAATGAAAGTTCTATCGGTCTTATTGAAAGACCCTGTACTTTCGAGGCTCGTTCGTCGAGTGTGCTCGAACGCTCGGCTCGAGCATCGTTGAGAATCTAATCCGAGATAAACGAAAGCGAGCACGCAAGATAGCGGGACAGACATCACGTTTCTGGTCACCAGCCGCCGGAACCACTTCCGGGCCCTTTGTCAGCACTCCAATTAGTCGGAAGTACGGTAACGACGTCTACGTCGCGATAGAACCGGCCAATGAATCGAGACTCACCTCGTCTGCACTTTCTTTCCCCCGGAAACCACCCCCACCTCTCTCTCTCTCTTTCTTTCTTTCTCTTTACAAGGCTCTCTATCGCCGCCCACTTGAACCAGGGTGTCCTTCTTCGTCCTCCAGCCAAGCACCTTTTCTTCCGGCCACATTGTACTAACTTCGAACCGACGGATGTCTTCGGAAGTTCATCTTTCAGCGACAAAATGGATTTCCCGCAGGTGGAAATTGAGTTCGCCGGGAATCGCCGGGATGCAGCTTATCGGGATTACTTCGATTTTACTGGTAATATCTCGCGCTGATGGACGACCGGTATCGTCTGCGCGCGGACCCGTATCGATCAGTGTCTTCTCGAATTATTGTTCGTAACAATTCGATTTCGGGGACCTGTCCGACAGGAATGAAATTATTCTTTCTTCTTCTCCGAGTTTATCGAATGATCTGTTTGATGTTTTGTTTCGGATATTGTATAAATATATTCAAATCAAATATGTCAGAAACCGAGTTCGAAAAACGAAGAGAAGGGTTGCCTTCGAAAGAGCAGAGTGTGTTTCTTGGTGCAAACACTCGTGACAGACTGACTTCTTTCCGACCCGTGGCTCTGCAGAAATGGAATAGTGCTCTCAAAAATTCATGCCACCTGCCGAGATAACGGATCCACCAAGTTCGTGTATTGACTTATCGAAGTTGCGTGCGGAGTGGGAAATTGCAGTTGAAATATACATTCTGGGATTCTATGCTCACTTCCTCGCTGGGAAGAAGTTCCTGCTGTGAACTGCGAGCAACAAACTTCGGGAATCGATCGCGGGGGTAAAAGCGAACAATTAGGTTCTCTGAATCCAAAGAACTGAAAATCTATAAATCAGGGATCGGAACGAGAGGATTCCAAGCTCGATCTCAATCCAAAGTCTTTTCGAGAACCATGGATTTAGAATTCAGCATTGCAAGTTTTAGGTTTCTCGGGCCAGAATTCACTGACCCAGCTTCCTAAGACTCCGCGTTGCCGAATTAGGTCCTTCGATTCTAGCTCCATCCGATTACCGCTTCCAATTGCAAGATGGCCGGTATCTAGGTCTCGACAGGTGTGCTCCAGATCTGTCAATCACCATTTCCACAAAGTCTTCATTTCCAGCAGAACATCAATAATCCTCCCTCATCGAAATTACACTCATGCTTATCAATTAAACTGCACCTTTCCGAATCCTTCGACGAAGGACTCGAACCAGGAGTCCTTCTGTTGAATTACTTCATGAATTATAATTACACGGTAATTCAATGATATGTATTGTATTGAATTATTTCATAGTTCGACGTTCAGTCGCTTCATTCAATGAAATTACAATGTAATTCGATTGCACAATTGAAATAGAATTACAAACTACAGTATAATTATGAATTATATATAAGAAAAAAATTTATTTAAGGAAAAAGAATTAGCATAACTCTGATTCCAACAAACTACGACCTCCTACAAGCCTCGACGAAGATAAGCTTCCTAATTTTGTAAGGAAAAGCCGTATTTATTATAATCAATCGTTGACAAACGTGTTTGTCACGGGCGTTCGTTTCGATCTGTCTTCTTGTTCCAATTCGTTGGCGATCGTAATTTTACAATTCTGTTGTTATTTTCGATTTTCTATTTTTATAAATTTAACTATATATATAGTTGTCTGCTAATACACATACATACACACATTCAACCCTATAGTTCGGCCATCAATAATCCTCCATCATCTAAATTACACTCGAGTTCCATGTTTATCATGAAAGCAGCATCTTTCAGAAGCGTTCGATTCGAACGAAACACGATCTTCATGCAAGACGTGGACGATCACCACCCACGAGCCGTAGCAAAGATTTACTTCTCGACGTATAGCAAATTGATTTCCACCGATTTCACGGCGGCGCACGCCTAATTCGCTCCGCAACAAGCGCCTCGCCGCGTCGGCTGTAGCTCCGCAAAGCCGCCGCGCCGCTGGGACCTCGGTTAAGGTCCGCTTAAGGCGCGCCTAGTTAAGGTAACGCCATTATCGATTCATAGAGACGGAGTTACGTAACCGAGGAGTGTAGCAGAGCCGAGCTGAGTCGAGCTGAGCGGAGCAGAGAGGACAGGGGTTGGAAAACCGCCTCGCCGCCCGCTGCTTCGTCCCTTGCCCGTCCCGTTTCGTCTTGAGCTCTCCTTACGTAACCGGAAATTCCGCACGCGATAATCGCGGCTTCGGTTTGTAATTTCGACGGAGCCCGTGCAATTTCGCGCGATAAATCAGCTCCTCGGCCGCTAGTTAACCGCCCCCGGGGATAGAGATCGCCGGCCTGCACAGTGGTCGATTCTTTCTCAAGAATACGAAATCGAGACGATTTTCTCGATGGAACATTAACTCTGTCACCTGCGATAACTTTTTTCCATACGTACGTATTGTATCACACAACACATAATACGTAATGTATGAGTTGTTGTTGTATGTAAGTCGGAATATATGTTTAATCTTTTAATTAAAATAGCTCCGAAGCTGGATTTCAATTGGCACTGGCCACAGTTTTGCTTAATAACTAAAGCCTAGGTGTCTTCTTTCTTTTATCATTCTCACGATGTTACTAACGTTCTTGTAATTCACTATACTCTGAAATGAGTCTCATAACAGATATCCAAATGAAAAGGAAAGACGGTCCCAATGGTTTTGTGTTCGGTGTCCTTTCGATCAGAAGAGTGTCACGAAAACGAGCAAGAGATTATTGGAAAGAAAAGTGTTTCACAACCGAAACAGATGAAAGAGCAGAGTCCGCACACGATACGAGTGTCCGGTTCCGGAGTTTCCACGTACACATCGAGTCCGTATTGATTTTCTTCCAATTTTTGCAAAGTATCGACCACCATTGGCCCCGGTCTCCTTTCTCCGGACTTCGGAAAAAGAAAAGAAGCAATTACACCGATCGAGACGGCGAACGTGCTCTCTCCGGTCCTCGCGATCGATCGCCGCGCTCGGGAAATTGAGGAAATAATTTCTTTTGTCAGCGGCGTTCCGTTTCGTTTGCTCCTTCCTTCGCTCGGTGTAATTCCGGCGACCGGTTTCTTCCTTCGAAATGGTAATCAGGTGTCGTGCTCGACCCGAGGAACGCGCCCTGCAAATGGCTAATTGAATCGATCGCCGTGGCAATTTTTAAAAGTTTACCTCGCGGCTCCCGCGAATCGAACCGGCTTCATTACGCCGCGATTTATCGGCGTTCGCCGCGGCGCCTCGGCCCCACACAGCCGTTTGATTAGTCTTTTAAGTGGCAATTATTTCGAAATTGTGCCCGCCGGCGCGGCGGAAGTCGTGTCGCCCCGCTCGCGATAATTAAAAAAAGAAATATCGTCGACGGAGCAGATATCTTAACACGGTTTCGACCGCTGCACACTTTACGCTCCGACCGACGCGCTTTTTCGAGACTACAGACACTTTCTGCGAGTTTAAAGTGCAGTTTGCTCGCCGACTACAATTTTAACTGGAACTCAAAGGCGCGATTTCCAATAAGAAGTTTAGCTAATTCTCTATATTTAAGCCTTTGCAATCGGAGATATTTTAACTTGAAAATTAAACATTTCTTCTGACCAGAATACTTCCACTCTATATGCTTTTTTTCATTTTTAAATGATTAGTGATTTTCTTAGGTACGAGCATGTTTAATAGTACAGCAATTTGTAGTGGTGTTTTTGAGTCGTCACTCGAGTTCTGTTTTCTTTACACTTGCAGTGATTAAAACGTCTTTATCCCGAAAAAAGTATTTACTGCATTTATTTCAATGCTTAAGTATTGATTAGATAGAAGCATCAAATTGTATTTCATTTACAAAGAAAGGAGTAACATTTGTATTTGTTAGACTTTGTTTAGACTCTTCATGAGGAGTGTGAGTTGGGGTTAAACGTGGTTTAAGAATTAATAAACGTTCAAATATGACAAACATCTCCGTTCGGGACGCTCGAAAGTTGGTTTAAAGAGGAACGAGGGGACAGATCGCAATGTCCGTTGTTTGCAAAACGACAGAAGGGTCCATTACTGCTTCAAGGGACCAGTTTACCGATGTTGCGCCTCTATAAAACGATTCTACGGCGGCCTTGTAAGTAGCTGGCCATTGCCCGGGAGTATTTCACTCAAGCGGACAAGACGAGCCCCATCAACGCGAAGTTTCTTTATCGTCCACGAATTCCAACGATTTTCGAGAAAGCTACGAGGCAATAAAATTTCGGCGAAAACATGCCCGTGGAATTCCATCCGAACACCAGGCTCTTCTTTCGGTCGTTAAATCGGAAATGAGCTCTTGACCCGGCCGAACCTCGCTCCAGCGGCCGCCTGCAACTTTTCTGATCCCTTTCCTCTGTTTTAAGATGAACATCATTGTGGACCTGTGTTCTCTGTTCAACGTATTTTCGACGACGTTATGCGACTTTTTGTTAGAAATCTCTGCAAAAAAGTCGCCGTGAATTAATTCGGCCCTGGGCGACTTCCATTCCGGAGGTTTCCAAAGATCAAATTATGCAGAAGTGTTTGTTCAAGATTACTAAATTTTAGCGAAGTCTTACGCGGAATAGAAAATCTTTAAAATTCGTCTTTACTTCGCTACTTTTTTTATCGAGGAACAACAACGTTCCGTATCACCTGTATTTACCGTATCAGTCGAAAAATTCGAGTTCCCGCCAAGTAGTTCTTAGTCGCGCGGGGTTAGTCACGGAATAAGCCACAGAGCGTGGGGGTTAATATCATGCAAACACGCCTTATAATTCCGTTTGGCTCGCGAAACGTAGGTAGACATTTTTCATTTGGGAAAGTTTTTTATCAACTTTTTCCAGGGGGGCAGTTTCGAGTCTCCTTGCGATTCGCGTTCCGTGTCCGGCAGAAACGTAAAAACGTCGAATGCCCGGTTAATTAAGCAGAAAGTTTGGAGCACTGAAGTTTCCCGCAACCCGAGCCCCCCACTCCCGCCCTGTCCCTTTCAGGGGCGGCGTGGCGGTGTATTGAGATAAAAGTTGTCGCGGCGAAGGAAAAATTTGGATTTAGATTCAGTTTCAGTTTCTTAAAGTGCAGCTTTACCCTCTGAATCAATAACGGCAAGATTACGGGACCGCAACGAGAAAACTTTCCCCGGGCGAAACCTAAAATTGTAAATTTCCAAGCTTGAACGAGTTAGCCCGCAGTTTTTTCTCCTGGCCTGTACCCGCCCACCGTGCCGCTAAAGAGTATTAAAGTTAAGAGATTGTTACGAATCCGCGGGCAGAATATCCAAGGAATATAACCAACGGACGGCGAAAGCAGGCTGGAAGTTTATCCGTTCCTCTTTTTTTCCCCGGTGTAAAATGTTAATTTATGGAATCGCGGGCGAACGCTAACCACCGGCGTTTCTTTCCGCGGTCATTAAATTCCGTAATCATCGCGCCGCATTGTATTAAAGTGGCGGGACGGGATCGACGTCTTTCAAATCCGCGGAGAAAGGGTTTTGAATCGGCCGCGTAACGAGCTAATTCTTCCGACGAGAAATTCAGAAGCAACATCTTCATTTGCACAGGCCGCGGAGCACATGGCCGTTCGGGATTGAAGTTTTAATTTCGAACGTATTCACAGTCCGTTGGGAACGGACGTTCCATTTGGCAAAAAAAAAAGAGTATGAAATGCAGGATGTATCAATGGATCTCGGCGGAAATAGTTTGCGCCGGTACTCCGCGCGTTGATTAAAAACACAGTCTTTGAAGTGACCGTAATTAAAATATCATAGTTATTAATCGGCCGGAGGCCCGCCCCGGGATCCTCCTCGTTTAATCGCCAAACGAAATCTCGTCGAAGATAAACGAAGAATCTCGACGGAAATGAAACCGAAACTTCTTCCCCCTGCGTCAATGCAAACGACGAATAACAAATTTGAAACTGGAAGTTTATTTTGCAGTCCCTCGGATTTTGTAGCTCGGAGATCGCTGAGCGCGTATAAACGGACTTTCTGCCAAAAATACGATGTCTAAAGTACTGTAGACTCCCATACAACATTATCGAAAGATTATGTTCAACTGTATGTGTGTTTCACGTGGCAGTAAATGTACATTAACCCTCATCCACACTACGTGGTACCCGGGTACCTATTTCAAATTCATTCACATAATATTCAATATTTTTCAATTGATATGTCCTTCATCTTTTGTGACATCTCAAATCTACTTTAGATGAATTAATATCCTTGGAATTAAACAAAAATTTTATACAACATTTCACAAAAGAAAACTCCCAAACCTTTTTTTTTCGCATTCGCTATGATGAGGGTACCCGGGTACCACAAGGCTCAAGTAGGCAAATTAGATCCTCTACAATTGTGATTTATAGTACAACTATTTCTCAGTACAAATTTTATTGTTTCAAAATACAATCGAACTACATGTCACTACAAGTAATACATTTCTCCACTTTTTGTGTAAGCTACACACATATTGGTCTTTTACAGAACGCACACGCTTTTCTTGTCTTCCTTTGAATTTTCGCTGTTCTTCGGAGAGTCTTCGGAGTCTCGCCAAAGAACAGTGCGGATGAAAACTTGGCAGAAAAGCTCGATAGTAGCGAAGACGTGCCATAAAAAATATTCAGGTCATGCGGGGCCAGCTATCAGGTATATGCATGAACCTGATTCGCTTAATCAATATTTAAGCATTAAAATAAATGTAGTCATACGGAAAATATAAATTTCCTTTTTTCTTGTGTACAACGTTTTCTTGGATAAAGATGTTTTAATCACTGTAACTGTAGAGAACATGATATTGCAAGGGATTCAGAGACTGTACCAGGAAAATCCGATGATAAAGACAAGAATGTGACTTAAATTGTGACGAGTGATCCGACACCATTGACGCGCTTCAAGGTCCGACGCAATATTGAATTTCTTTTATACAAGAAAATCGTATTTCGATAAGTACTTCGACACGGTGTGATTTCATCTGATCTCGACGGAGCTCGCGGGACGTGGAAGGAAAATCTGAGGAAGGCGACGCAGAAAGAGAGAGATTTATTTGCTTCGAGCGGTGAACGCGCACCTACCTACAGGAAGCATCCGGCTGCGTTTGCCAGGAGATTTCTAGTTTCTTTTTCCTCCTCGATGGGGAAACGCCGCGAAACACGCCGACGCCGGCGGCGCTGTCCCCGTGAAACTGATTCGCATGAATAAATTTTCGCAACCGCGCCACTGACACAGTCTCTACCCCCTTTGCGTCGCGGGACCGTCTCCCTTAAGAATCGCGGATCTTCCTTCGCGCTGGATCACCAATTTTCATAATTTTAATAGAAAGTACGCATTATATATCGTATTCTCGATTTTTTTCAGGAAAACAGTAATCAGTATGAATGTAGTTATGGTCCGAACTAAGAGATGTGAAAAATCTTGTTAATTTACAAAACTGACTAATTTTGTAATATTTTCAGCTTACAGCACGATAAAAAATTTGAAATTGTAGATTTCAAAAACTATAACAAACAAAATCGTGAGACATAATAGAATGTTTAATATAAATATTTCGGACACTGTGGGAAATTTAAATGGGAACACCTAAATATCTCGGTTATTATTAGTCGTACAAAAAATCTCTACAAAATGAAGTTGTACTGTTTCAAGGGGCGAATTTGATATTTTTTAAAATGGAATCATATATTTTTTTGTTCATATTCTTATAGAGAATAAAATGACAAATTCAACAACCTATCATAACGTATGATTCGGCTCATCTGATCTCAAGATATTTACAGTTTACTTACGTGTTCCGAAATCATATGTCGTGTTCAAAATGATGGCCATTAGCATTGATGCAGCACTGATGTCTCGTATTAAACGATCTGTATGCGTTTTCTATTTCCTGCGGTGTAAGTAAACTGCATGCCCTAAATAAAAAAATAAAAAATAAAAGTAAAACAAAAGCCGAATCATACATTATGAGAGGTTGTTGAATTTGTCATTTTACTATCTATAAGAGTATGAACAAAAAAATATATGATTCCATTTTAAAAAATATCGATGACCTTTAGAAAAAATTTTGACCATCAACAAATTCGCCGGATGAAACAGTACAACTTTATTGTGTGTAGATTTTTTGTACGACTAATAATAACCGAGATATATTTAGGTGTTCCCATTTAAATGCCCCACCCAGTATATCTCGGGAAAGAAAATCGGGAAACAAGTTAATAGAAATATTCATAGCTCGACGTTCCTGTACCGCGACCCGAATATCCGCAGTTCTACTTACGTCGATTTCCCAGACGACCCTGGGTCTACGATTTCCGCGATTTCCCGGCGAAAATCCCGTAAACGCGAACTGACTGCCGCATGAAAAATGCTGCGGCCGACGTGCATTCCGAGCCGGTTCCTGTTTCCTGAACTTAAAAAGTAGCTCACGGGTTTTCATTTCCAGTTCCCCGTGTATTCCGTTCGCGGTCATCGATTCGACGGGATCGTGAAAAATTCCCGGGCCGTACACACGGAAATGCATACACGTGTAAGTGGCGTGCACCCGACACCGGGTTTACCAGAGCTCTCTTCCACGGAACATCCAAGGAAATGTGCGTCGCTTGAAATCCCGTCTTCAAGAAACGGCTTGCCTTCCGTGCCGGCGTCAAAAACTCGAAAGTTTGTCAGAAAGAATTTTTCCATTTTTATTTTCTTCCCTGTGCGGTGTTTGCTCTTCGAGATTCGCGTGCTTTCCCAAAAATTAAAAGTTTCTACGTGAATATATCCCGTGCATTACACTTTAATGAATTGCAACGAACATACTAACAATATTTGAAGATATATTAAATTATTAACATATGCTTCAAATATTCTTCTATGAAATTCTTTAAATTTTTCTCCTTAAGAAAATTTCTTGTGATAATTTTTTGTGAAGAATGATTTTTAAATTTTTCTCCTTCTGAAGTTCACCCAATTTCTACCATAAATGCAGTCTAGTTTTAACCAGACTAGTTTGTATCCATAAAAGCGTTTACGGAAAGAAGCTGTAATAGAGTAAAGTTTCTCAACTTTTTGCCGAGAAATAATCGATATCGCAGTGTTTTTAATTTCACCGAGAAAAAGTCGCTTTCCAGACGACCGTACGCCGTTTTTGCCGCGCATAATCTTTTCGCCCGTTTAGAGGGGGGCGGCTATTCGTCTCCTTTACGGTGAAAGATGGCGAGGGAAACATCGTTTCAGCGAGAGCCGTGAATGGCCACGGACAAAAGGAACCGGACCACCCTTTTTCTTCACGCAAATCCGGGGTACGTGTCATCGTGCTGCCGCTCGACTGATTCACGCGGATAAATCTTCCCAGGGGACTTTCGGGACCCGCAGGAGTAGCTAAGGATCCGGTTCTGCCTCTTTTTCTTCGGCTCTGGATGTTTCGGCTCCCGGCGATCTTATCCCCCTAGCTGCGCTCTTGACGTTAATGCGGAATTGAAAAAGTACCGGGTTCAGCTCGATGAATTGTTTCCAACAGCGGGAACCGTTTTCTGCGTCCTAACCAGAATTTTTATCCGTTTGCGTCAAACACGAACTTCTTTTCATCGATAGCGTCATCTCTGAGAACAAGAATAAAATTACATTTTATTGATTGAAAAACAATTCTATTATACATTTACAGCAAAATTGAGTAGATTAAATTCAAAATATGATTTCTCCTCTATGAAAATCATTAATAGTTTCCATTTCTTGTAATCGATGCAGAACATGTTTATTTTGCATAAAGATCCCTAATTAATAAGTCTGTAGAATCGTTCTACACAAAAATCGTTGGATAAGCTCTTGTATTTGTGGCTGGAAATTATTTGACTTTTATCGAATAAAATAGGTATTACATTCTATCAATTTAAAAACAAATTTTACTGTAATAAGCCTGTAGAGTCGTGCTACACAGAAATCGAAGAGCTCTTGTTTTTTGCAGCAGGAGAAGATTTCATTGAAAAATTTGTCTTTCCATAATTAATCGCATGAAAATCTACGAGGTTACCGAGAGGCAGAAGAAAGTTAATGATTGTCGAGCAGTGTTCTCAGCGAAGAGTGATTACGCAGTCATTAGAGGCTGGTTTATTAGAGGCGACGGGATAGAAACGCGCTGTCCGCGGTTCGTAGTGTTCCCAACATTGAAAAAGCGGAATGTGGACGGTAGTCAGGCGGCGTAGCGTTCGGTTTGTCCTTTATACCGTAGCTATGCGGTAATTGTTCAATAAACAGAGTTGTTCCGCTGAACAAGTATTCGAACACGGTTGGAAAAGCGGACGCGTATTTTCCCGGGTCGAAGAATGGTATGCAATTGCCCGTGGATAATTATCTCATTTGCCGCGCACGTAACCAGTTTCCCCCGCGTCAAACGTTGTTGCGAAAGCCGCTGAAATCAGTTGATCGTACCAATTGAAAATTACGTGGTTAGGGGCACAGGTGAAACAGGAGGAATCGGTCTGGCTCTCAGACGAGAAATTCTATTGATGGTGAACTTCAGCCGACGTGCACGAATCCCTCTAAATTCTAAACCGAACTCGAACCAATTAATAGTCAAATTACTCGCCGTATCATTCTGTTCCACCTGGCTCCGTGAGCACTGCTACTAAGCACTTAAACGATCGCTTGGCAAACTTACCCGACCAATAGAGATTTACCCGAATGTTGCCCGAAAACACCGACTTGCAAAGGTTTCAAAGGAACCTTCCCTCCGTCCGGAAGAATAAAATTTTTGTTGTACTGCTATTTCGTGAGAACGATTTTTTCCGCCTAAAGTTGAGCAGAAAATAATTATGGCTAATAACGTAGCGCCCGGACGTAATTTATGCACCGGCGTGTGTTCTCTTATTTTATGTGGTTCGATCGTGCAAATCGGGAGGAACGAAAGACGACGCATCGCTGAAAGCTGGGACGAGCCACTTTAAAGGGCCACCCAAGAAATAGGAGTGGTCGGAACAGTAGCTTCTTTAACCGGACAAGATCCTCTTCATCTGTCAGCTTAACCACCTTTCATGTTTCATCTCCTTATACGCGATACTCTCACGGAATATCCTCGTAAACGGTGGACCAAAAAATTCCGCAAACTCTGCGAACACAAAATTCGAACAAATATTCGGCAATTAAAATAATTCATTTACGAAACTGTGTTTATTGCGATTTATCGCCATTAAGGATAGCACGTCTGGATAACTTTATTGTTGACATTTACAGCGATTGTGCAGCGGGATTGTCAATCAGGAATATATCATTTTAATTGATCAATAATTTTATTGATCAATTTTTATTTTAACCCGTAATCATTGGCGCGGAGTGGAAAAACAATCACGATACAATTTATTTCTTTGAAGTTTAAAGTAGAAACGCCAATTTATATTTAATGTATAAATAGTATATTTAATTGTAACGGAACGTCCTGTAGGATTGGCTATTGTATTTTCAGTGTACGAAAAATTCTCCGGCACAGAAGATCGTCGAAAGCAGCTGGTTAAACAGCGACGTGGATGCCACGCGCTATCAAATTAAATCGTGTAACTATGCCGTGCTCGACAACCGGGATTGTTCTCAACACCGTACATTTACCCTTTTCCCTCGAAAATTTCCAACAATTAGACCCTTATTGACCGAGCCCAGTGATTGCGCTTCAAACAGCAACGAACTATGCGCAACCAATCACGGATGCTGCGTCGGCAGGTTTTCACAAAAGCGATCAAATTTAACTTTATAATTAACGTTTCATTTAACGGCTCGGCAAGTCCGGATCGTTAATAAATACAGAGCGCAAGAACGTTCGGCTCGGGGTGAGAGAGGCGGGAAGAAAATATGAAAACGCGTCGCCCTCCCTCTGAGCCGTTGCGTTTCAACCCCCTGTTCGCCAAGCCCTTCTTAATTGAACCGTGGTCCGTCGGAATGGCTTCTCCTAATTAGTAAATTAAACAGGGCGCGCCGGAAAATCCGGCGCCGCCAGCCGTAAGATCACAATAATACGAGCCGTTTGAACGTGATCCGTAAAGCGGCCGCGGAAAATAGAAATTGCACGACGACTCTGGAATGGCGACACGAAACTACGCTCGCCGGAAGCGAATCGCGAATCGTGCCACGTTTGCCTGGTTTCCGCGTTACACCGCCGTACCATTGTGTTGAATTATGCTATCAAGAATCGCTTTGGACAAATCTTTCGGCTCGGGAAAGGAACGATCAGTGTTTATGCGAAGAAATTGGACTTGGTATACGTAAACCTAACCAATACAATTCTTAATCTTAATGTTCCATTCATCCATTCCATTTATGCAATTAAAAAGGGAGGTTACCCAATCTTAACACGGCGATTTTAATAGAATTTTCGTATGATATAGAACTAAAAAAATATTGAGCACGTATTTTTTTCTATAGCTACCGGTATTCATGTTAAGGGGGTGAAAATAGCCTTGAAAGTTGCTATGGAAAAATCAATTTTATTGAATATCTCCGAAACCATTAGGGCTGGACGAAAATTTTAAAATCGAATTTGCGCGTTTTTGAATGACGAATCTTTTAGCGTAAACTGTTACATGTACACAGTTTCTTTTCTTTTCATCTTCTGTTTCAACTTTCCAAATTTCCGCGAAAAAATTAGACTGCGGATCTTTGTGCAAAATAAAAAGTTTCTCTCTCGTGATACCCCAAATTTCAGGAATGGGAACGCCACCCATACACGTAAGAATTTGTCTTGCGGACCCGAAGCTTGGCGAAGCGAGCGGCATTGTATCGAGTGGGACGAGTGGTTCGTTCGGCTCCCGTACCAATTAATGTCATCGAAACGCCGGCGCTAGGAGTCCCCGTTAATTAAAAGTAACCCGGATAAATGCGTTTTCACCGCGACTAAATTGATTTTCGCTACGAGCCATCGCGGCCCGGCTAAACGAGCAACGGGAGCGGCCCGCAACTGCAAAAATGTATACAACGCGCGGAATAAAACCCGTCAAAGGCGCCGACCATCGACAAATCGACCAATCGAAAGCCTATCTCCATCCTTTCGACCTACATGCCCGGCCCTCATTAGCGGCGACGCTCGACGCCAGCTTGTAATTACTTTTTCGACGATATTTCGCGCATCGCGGACCTTGAACACGACGTCGCGCGGCTTTATTAAAATATCTTGGCCCCGTTTGTTGGCTGGCGGCGCGTTCAAATTCGCGAGAACCAGTATCGAGCCGCCTGTCTCGATCTTATCGCTTGTATTAGAAATCCGCATGGACGACTAGCAACTTAATGTATCCGCCAGCTGTGAAATACGCTTGTCGACGTATCCTCGACGGAATCTTAATCGGTCGGGCGTAATTCGGTTTCATTAGGTACAAAGTTTCACCGGTTCTGTTTACCTCGGTCCATAAACAGCGTTAAATTATTTCATTCGCGGTCCTCTCGGAAGAAAGTCGCCTTTCTCCCGCGTTCACGTTCGTTTTGTTCATAACGCTCGTGACCGGCTAATGGTCACCACAAGATGTAGTCGCGAGCGTGGCCAGAGGAACGCCCATTAACATTTCACCGAGCCAAAAAGTCATCTTCTTCAGCGACGCGCCAACGAGGATGAAGATCAAAGCCAGTTTGAGCGGCCTCGCACATGTACGCGTGTGCAAATAGCGTGCAGAATGAAAACGCGAAACAGCGAGCGTCCCCGATCTTCCGCTGGAAAAAATCGAGAGCGTGTTGCATTGAACAAAAAAAAGAAACGCTTTATTTCGAATTTGATAGTTCACCCCTGCGCCCCGCTGGCAGATTGCGTTCGTAGCAATCGCTGGCTGAGGGTTCTGCCAATAATTTCCGGTGTTTTCGTTCCACGGACGAAGAATAAAATAACCGGGAAAGTAGAGCCATTAACGGCTTACGGCGGCAGAGAAAACTGGATGTAAAGGAGGGAGGGGGAGGAGCGTAACGGTGCACGACGGAAAATCGAAAAGTCTACCTTCCAATTTTCCAGGCATTCACGCTCGCCGACTGACCGTGTCGTTTATTCCCTGTTCCCAACGCGGCGCGGCACGTCACGGTCGCTCGTTTGTCGTCGAGCCTTCGAGAGAGACAAGATGAAAGAAGAGCGACAGAAAGAAAAACCGAGACAAAAGCGATGGACTGGAAACAAGAGCGGAACGAGTCTTTCAAACATCGCCGAAACACCGCTCGCCGAACCGTCGACAAAGAGGTCGCGCGAATTGTGCAAAAGCGGAAGCGTGGCTGCGCGAAACGGTATCCTGCTGCTCTTTTTGCAGCCACTAACTTTCTTCCATTGTAATCGTAACTCAAAGCTAGATTTATTATGCATGCGAGCGCGTTACGTGCGAAAGCTCCACTCGAAACGTTCGGGTCCGTTGAACTGGACACCATACCCGAACGTGATCGCTTTAATCAATTTGTTGTTGCGATGGGGATTCTTTAAACATACGATAAAGGAAATCAATCAAACATTCATCAGAGGGTACGTTTTTTTATGTAGGATTTTAAATAATTGTGCCGCACGAAAAGGTAGAATAAAATCATGTTGACGATCCATTAAAAAATCCTTGCCCATAGACTTGACAAAAAGAAACATTTCTTATAACTTCACGTTGAAAACCTGGAAACTGCCATTTTGACGGGCTCGATAGTTCTAGTGCTCAGTGTAACGGGTTTATTCAAATCGCAGTGAGTACCAGTCATTATCAGCAGTGACGCCTGCCACGGAAACTGGAATCTCACTCGTCTAACTTCGGACTCGCGATCGCGCCGGGTACCACTGTCAACATTCGATATCAAGCGCGAGATGTTCGCGAAGTCTTAAATCGCGATATTGAGTTGTTTGCATCTTGTTATCTTCGGCGAACGTTACTGGGTCGCCGACGAATCCCAAGTTCCCAGCAACTTCGTCGAAACTTGGCGACTAATTGACGCTTCGCTGCTAGTTACGAACCTGGCCAGTCGGATCCAACGCGGCTCAGGCTTAGGTTCTGTTGAAGAGAACCTAATTTAGACCTAACTGGAGCTGTTCGAGTTCAAGGACACCTAATCTTGGATTAATCGAGGCTTAAACGGTTCCTAGGATGATAACGCGGAACTAACTAAAGCTGATCCAGTTTTGGGGAGCTTGATCTCGGGATAATTAAAGATAAGCCTCGACGAGGAAGTTTTGTTCATAATCCCGGCCAATTCAAGTTAAGAGCTAGTTCTAGACTAGACTTAGGAAATATATTTCGGCTAATATGAAGAAGACTTAAAACAGTTTGATAAAGTTCGTTTAGATTGTCAGGATCTAATCGAACCCTGGCCGATGGTATTTAGGCTTAATTGTGGCGCTAATCTTATGCGGTCATACACACTGATTGCCAATTGCCAGCAAGTTTTCAATTAATTTTGATGAACACGTATGAAACATCTTAATAAACATGAACATAAAATTGTCTACAAATAATCCTCCATCCATAAGGACCATAACGATGATTTACGTGGAATCAGGATTTTGAAGTAGTGTCCCGGAAAATGTAAAATATGTAAGAAAATTCTCTGTTGAAGAGATTACTAAGAAAAGGAACGTTCCAAAATTGCTCAGCAACGACGTTGAAGACCTACCAGTTCGTCTTTCGTAAAATCAGCGGCTGATAAAAATCCAATCGATCGAAGACCAGGTGAACGACTCAAGGAGGGTATTCATCGTGAGTGCACCTGATTCATTTCCCATTCAGGAAGTGTCCGTGCTTCCACCTCGCGGTCCCCTCAGTAATAAGACACTGTCGTCGGCAGGGTCTGGTGGTTCGACGGTTTCGCGAGCGACGCGTGTAAACCCCGGTGCACCGTTTCCACGGTTGCATCGCGTGCATACACGCCACCGAGCACGAGCGTCGCCGAGATTCTACGGCTGCGGCATGGAGAGGACACGAGAGCATGTCGGGCTTCCGAGAACCGTGTTTCTCGCGTGTGATTGATAGCGCACGTCTGACGTGACACGTGCTACACGTACCACCTTCTGCCAGGAGAGCAGAGAGACAGAGACACGTTCGAAACGAACAGAGAGAGAGACTGGGTCGAAACTCGTGGGCATCGCGGCACTCGTGTAATTTTGCCGGACACGCGCAATTGTCTCGGGAGCTTGGAACCTCGGGAAGGGAATCAAAAGGACCGAGAGAGGGGGGAGATAGAGAGAGAGAGACGATCGAGATTATATCGCGACGAGCCAGCCGGGACGTGTTCTACAAGACTGGTTTCGGGCATTGTCGCGGGAAACTTATGTAATTGTAGGAGGAAACAGTGCAGCGAGGTTTTTACCGCGGACCATGGCGAACGCTACTGCGAGAAACGCACGCGGATAGCATCTCGCAGGGTTGCTTTCTCGATGATGCTGCCGGATGCCGGGGGTTAAGGGTTTTTCAGCGACCAGCCAGCTATCTCGATTCGTTCGCGTGCGAATCCCGGCCGTGGCGTGCTCGAGTTCGCCGGGAGTATTCCTGGCTACCGATCGCTGCGAGCTTCCACCGAGCTACACTGATTAGTACCAGATTTTTACCTCTGTCTGGCGTTAATCAAATCGTTCTTGCCTTTTCTTTCAGTTTATAGGACCCTGGCATGCTAAAGAGAAGATCTCTTCGATTGGCGTTCGACGAACCAAGTGATTAAACTCTAGTGAATCAACTCTAAACAAAATTTTAAACGACGTACCTTAGGTTTATACGAGAAAGACTTTTTAAAAAACTACTTGTTCTAAAACGCTCTTCAAAAATCGTTTGAAATGATGGAGGAACCCGGAAGATCTTTCGTTCTTCTCGGTGATTCCATGAAAAGTGAACGATCCAAAATGGATCCGCGGACTCGGACATATGTATATCGAGATCGACGGGATACGTTCGACTTATATGAAAAGCACGTAAAAACTCCGGTTCCTACCCGAATCAAATCGGCTCGACCGATTTCCGGGATCCCACCGAGGAACCACCCTTTTATCCACTTCGCGACCAACACCATCCTCCATCTTTACGACGCGCCCGTCGACCGTTTCCTGCGGCGATAGTTTCGCGTTCCGAGTATAAAACGCGACCATAAGAAGGACCTTTTTCACCGGATGCCCGGCACCCACGTGACCGCATACATTACGAGTTTTTCCTTTCAAGTTGCTAGCTATGACCTGGAAAACCCCTGTACTCGACGATGTAACCCTTCCCGCGGAAATGTAAATGCGGTGCAAGGCTCCAATGGACGCCTCTTTTGTCACCGTTGCGAAAGAATTGTGAGGTTCTTCGTGCGTTCTTCGCGGCCATTTTTATGGTTGTCCTTTGTCTGGAAATTCCGGACGTGTTCAATAAATAAATCATATGCATTAAGCATCTTGATAAGATTTTTGAAAGAATATTTTCTTATACATTTTTTGGTAGTCATTTTCTCGATGAATTTTCAATGGCAATTTTGTTGATCAGTTTGGATCGTATAGTTAGTTTAATAATCTCTGTTGATAATATTAACATGTTCCCAAACGCCATCTGTTTCAATGAAATCCGCGTAATTATTATATTCATACATCACTGCATTATACCGGAGGCCATACATTCTCTTTAGGAAACAATAAAAATATGTAACGCAGAGACTTGATTAATTTCATGCTTGTTGAGTTATGCATTACAGTTCTAAATCAGAACGCATGTAAAATTAATTTGATTTGTTTAATTCGAAATTCGCCGGTCCTTGTCATAAATATATGATGTTAGTGACAAACATGTTGAATGTTGATAGTATATTACATTGTTGTATTGTGTAACGTTGTTTATTACACTGATGTGTGCTGTTAATACTTGATAAGCGAATTGTGTACCTCCATGCATTTGTAGCATATAAAAATATTCAAAAAATCGTAGCACACTAAGTGTCTACTGGCATTTAATGGAACTTCAATTAATTCTTAGTTTCTAGTGACTCTTACTGGAGACGATTAAATTTCATTTAATTTTGGTATCACGAATTTCGTTTATACCACACGTGAATACGCATAAAGTTCTACGCGCTTTTAATGGAGAATTATAATAAATTAACAAACTAGCGAAATACACTGACGGAGGATGGGAGTTGTTATTACTCGGAAAACAGATAATTCTCTTCAGAGATTAAACTCGCAGAGAGTGAATACAATTATGAATAAAAATAATTATGACTGCATCAAGAAAACTGTGTCGACAATAATTCGAGCATTTATTCACATTTATTTTTTCTATAAAAACTTCGTAAGAAATTTATTACGTTCCCCACAATTGATTAACGATAAAAACCATAATTAAGCCTCATCTTTAAATCGTGTTCTCGCAGTGCATTTCTGCACTGAAACAAGTGAACAATTTAAAAATAATTCCAGCGTCTCGCGTTACCTCGCAATTACTATTTCAATAAAAACTTCGTATGAAATTTATTACGTCCCCGACAATTGATTAACGATACAGAACGTAATTAGCCTCATCTTCAAATCGCGTTCTCGCGGTGAATTTCCGCGCTGAAACAAGCGAACAATTTAAAAAGTAATTCCAGCAGCCGGCGTCTCGCGTTTCCTCGCATTGAAACATCCGCGGACGTCGGCAATCAGCGTTCAATTCTCCTAGCGAGAATCGGGAATTATTATTTCGGAAGTCCGAAGGAGTCCAGAGATTAAAGTAATTTTCACGCGGAGAAGAAGGGTGCGAAGCTGGAGAACGTAGTGAAAGGATCGAGAAAAATCGGCACCGGTAATAAAACGAAGAAAATTTCGGTGCAGGCTGAACACCAGCCGGAGGACAGCGTAATTGTAGCCTGATGAGCAGCGTAACCCGAGCGTGGTGCACAACGAACAGACTCTTAACAGAAACCGGGATCCTCTCCGGCCCGTAATCAGGCAATTTTCTCTGTGTCCAATTCTCTGGCCGGTGCTCCGTGTTATTGACACCTTTGCTTTTTGTTTGCCCCTGTCAGCCGCCGCGGTCTTCATTCCCCGAACCCCAATTACGCCGACACCGATTACACCCAATTACTCCCGAGCCCATTCAGATGCCCGCTCTCCACCGGACGCTTTATTTTCTGAACGCTTATCCGGAAAAGAGTCCGATCGATTTCAACCCTTTCGCGGAAAATTCCCGATCCGGTTCCACGCTTTTATCCAACATTTTCCTGGATTCGAGCGTGCCATTTCAACAGTTACTATTTTGATCTGGAGTAAGTCGCAATTTTTTGACAGCCCGTTCAAATAATTATATCAAGATATTTCTTAAAATAATACTTTCTCGACATGCATAGATTAATACTTTTCAATTCGTTGAAAAATATAGAATTCTATTTTTTAAATAGTAAAATTCCCGATCTCTCCACTTTCACAATCGTTCACTTTCTTCTAACGAGAAACAGAGGCGTTTTTCAAAAAGATTGGTCTAACAACAAGCCGTAAAGCGAAAGGACCGTGCGAAAACTCTCGAAATTCATTCCGATTTGCCGGCGAGAGTAGTTCGTCGGTATCGATCCAGGAAATCGTTCCAAGTCCCACTCGTTTCCGGGAATCGAGTTCAGTGGTACTTACGAGATAGTTTCCCTTTTCCGAAAGTTTCTTCGGCAGCGAGTTCGAAAATTGATTGACGAAGGGGAAACTTGACAAACATCGTCGGCGATTCTTTTTCTCGACGTAGAAGAAAAGAGGGGTAGGGGGTGGGAAAAGAGAAATAGATAGGATGGAGGAAGAAGATATATTCGTGTCCAGGTTGAGAACTCGTTGCCTAACTGTGAACGATAACGTCTTACGGGGTTGATTCAGCTTTCGGGGGTTGAAGAAGGGAAGTATCGGCTGCCGAGCGACGAAAGAACAAAGAAGACGAAGGGTACACGACGAAGGCGGATCTTATGGCACCCTACAGCCGACATAACTCCTGCTAACCGATTTTGTACGTCGTCAACAGAAAAGCTTTGCCGTATTAAAGGGGAGCAACGACGTCGTCGAGAACGATTCCAAGGGCTATTTTCATAGCTCTGAGCTGTTCTCTTTCGTTACTCCGGGAAAATCATGCCCTTCCTCTTTCGAATTCCTTCTATCCCCTTCGTTCCGCCATTTTTTCCGATAATTAATGTCCTCACTGGATGCACTCATTACACTTAAATAGTTTCTCAGGGTTTTCGTGACCGTTGCAAGTGAGACTCTGCGATTTTTCAGATACATAAGTGACACGATCTACTAATTTATTTAATTACTTTTATGTACAAGATGTAAAGAAAAACGGATTTATTAACAAAATTGTGCACACGGATAAACAAAAGTTACCAACAGACGTGTTCTTTTTTGCAATCTGTTGGCGATTACAATTTTATAATTCTTCTGTTATTTCTGGTTTTCGTTTTTTATAAATTTAACTATTTGGGCTGGCTGTTAATACACACACATACATACACACATCGTTCGTACTTCAACTTTATAAAGAGGATTTCGAAGCTTCATTTTGATTCGATCAAGCCTCATTCAAAAGATGATAATGATGTTATTTTCATTTAAATGATATTTTCCTAAACGGCAGTCCGATCCAGACCGAACGAGTTACAAACAACAGACTCGACGATAATATATATTCCAACGATACGACCGTCCGTTCGATCTAATTAAAGAACGAACGAGGAAACGGGGGATTTTTATGAGAATCGTGGCTCTCTGTACTGCACGCTTGGCCCGCGCAGAACGGTGCCCAAGTAATTTAGGTTTAACGAAGAGAGGTCGAATGAGCTTCCGATGAGATGGCAGACCTTATTTCGCCGGCTGTTAATTTTACTTCGGTTAATTCGCTGAAATCCGTCGGGCTCTCGTCGGCGGAGTTACATGTTGCTATGGAAACCGTAAAACTAGAAATTCGGCGTAGGAATTGGATTCTTGTTTTCCATAATTAACTTACTGTACGATCCCCAGGGTTTACGTCCTCATCCATTGTTGTCAGACGATGACGAACTTTGTCATATTAAATTCAAGATCAATTTTAAAGTGTTGACAAAGACTTGAAGAGACCCAGCGCGATGACAGCTGACCCATTTATATAAGCTGGACTATATCTTCTTCTGGCAGTGATTGACAAATCCGAAAATATTTCTGCAATTCGCAGGAACCTTGGACAAGGAAAGTTCGATGGTGCTCCAGGACGATGAAGCTGTCTGTTGGTAGCGGACGAAAATAATGAGTTTACGTACGCCGCCGTTGGAAATAATGATGACCGGCGCGTGTATACTCGTTAAAATAAAACCGGCGGGCTCCCGATGAATACGCTATAATTGTAGACAAAAGGTGCGGCAACGAGCCTACAGCGTTTCTCTCTTTCTTCTCTCTCTCTCTTCCCTTTTCCTCGTTCTGTTTTCTACCGGGGTGCGGTGGTTCGATCGACTGTTCCTCTTTCTATTTCCCCGATAATTCCATGGCGGATGAAGGAAATTGCCGACGCGGGAATTTCACGATTCATAAGACATTCGAACGAGAAGCGAGCCACTGTCCCAGAAATTCCGAAAGGGAAGCCGGCATTGATTATATTCTCAAGAATGCGCGTACTCGACGGGGTCGTTAAACCCGATTTACATGACCAGCCGAGCAACGCCGGCCCGAAAGAAAGGGTATGCGAAAGGGGGAACAACCGCGTTTCCGGTTAGAACATACCGGCTCAAAGTATGAGGCCAGATTGCGATCAGAACGCGGACATTTTTACTACGTTTCAAACGTTCAGCTCGAGACCCAAATCAGAACGTCAGCGAGAAACTGACTTTATTGAACCATCAACCGTCTGTCTCTGCAAAAATTCATAAATCGTGATTATTCCATCGGTTTTGAAAGTATGCGGTCTTTAACATTCGAATTTCATTATGAAAGAACAAATTCAAATTTTTTAAAGATAAAAGAGTTACTCGTCTTCTGAGCCACTGTTCTGTAATCCTGACTTCTTCGGAAGAAAAAGATGTAAGATCTTTTACATAACTGGAGCCCATAAATACAGCAATATTCTCCGAACGAATTCGCGAATTACGGCCGATCATTCCATTAAAAATGCGCGCGGATCCCCGGTGGGAAGGTGCTTTTACCAAATTATTATAAATTAAGATAATGAATCGAGCATAACGAACCACTTAAGCAACGCGTCCGGCCTTATCGTCGTGATAAATTCCGATCGGCAATTTTACAGCAAAAAATTAAGGAGAGAATGTGCTCCGGGGTGCAACGTTTCGCAAAAACGTGTCGCCCGGAATGAACGAACTAATAACGGGAAAGTATTAATTGCCGTCGTTATTAATTGTTATTGATCGGCCGGTGTTATTGGAGGCGGATAAGAGACGCGCGAAGTAAGAAATTAATGACGCCGTCGCGTCGGTCCGGCGTACTTTTTGACGGGAAACGAGGTTACAATCGATCGGTTCTTTACGAAAAGTTACAGTTATTGGGCCGACGTCCGGCGAGTTAATACCAGGATATTTTTTCAAACCAGCACGGAATCGCATGCCGCCGGCCGGTGAAATTCCTTGCTCCGCAATTTTCGTTGCGTGTCAAGCTTTCTTACATTCCCTACATTGTAAGTGAAACAAAATTTAATCACGCTTCTCGGCGAACCTTCACACGTCATGGTGCAACACACTTTATTTCCATACATTACTTTCCATATACTTTTCTCTTTAGCTAACTGATAACGTTCGTTCCTTATTTTTATACACTCGTTGGTAGTTTATAATCCGCTATCCAATTATTTCCTACTTGAATATATCTTGACGAAGGTGCTAATTACCTTGATGCGAATAACATGTTAAAGAAAATATGCTCTCTGTCAATTTTCTTCTCGAGATGCAAAATAAATACATCTTTGTTTTTAATTCCATAGTTATCAGTGAATTCAGTTTCCAGGACGATTATGTCAATAAATCGCCAACTTTCGAAACTATGTACACCCCCAATATGGCGGCAAAGCGCGGCTTTTCATTTTCGCGAGGGGAGACGCGGAAATATCGAGACCTTTTCGCAAATGAGAGCCGTTGAGCGATCAAAGGGGCCTTCGATCCTTCTGCTCCACACATCGGCAATCTCTGGCGAATGTTACTGGGTCCTGAAAGCGCCCTTTCATCCGCTAGTCCTTCGAGGTACATAAGTAACTCGACGACGCGCGATTTCCCAAGTTCGTCGCGCGTTACTTTCGCAAGGAAAGGCTTGCGGAAAATTTGACAGCAGGACGCGCCGGGAAAGTGCAGCCAGCAAATCGGTCCGGGGATAAAAGCATTGCCAGCAGCCACGAAATAGACGAGTGGTACGAGCGGATTCTTTGGAGGGTGAACACACGGCCCGATTCAAATCGCTCCGACGAGAAATGTCGTGGTGCTCGATCGCAAATGCGGAAAGCTTTCGTCGATTAAAACCCGATCGAAGATTTACCCCTCGTCTCTGTTCGCGAATTCGTCTAAACAATACGTTCGACGTCCATCGCCGATTCTCCGCTCAAACTTTCCCGGGAATACGCTTGTTTGCGTTAGGATGGTACGCAACAAATCCATTTGCTCGAGCCCTTGTTTGATTTTGCAAAACCGGGCGCTGCACGTTTATTTACTCGACCGATGGTCGCCTTTTTTTTATTCACTCCTGCTGTGGTCCCGTATTTGCGAAATCGAAGAAATACCGACGCAACTAAGCGATCGTGTTATAGTTGTTTGTACGCCGCGCTGGATGTTAGCCAATGAAAAGCGTGCAAATTGATTCGTGGCTCTTTCCTTTTGAATTTGTTGATCGTTTACATGTTATCAACGTACACTGTACTGGCAAAAATAATCTCCATAGGTTTCTGCGGAGATTTTAAAAGATTTCAATTGACTGCGAATGCCAGGAATTAATTCGTACTACTATATATAGTATTTGTTCAAAGCCTATATGTGCGCTTCGCATGTTTCTTATAAAGAAATTCTCAAAGATCGCATTACTCTCCGAGCTTCTAAAGGTCTACGAATCTTTTGAACTCTGCGTAACTTCGCTAAACCGTTTTGAATTATGCGTCCCCCGGCCATATTGTTCCTCTGGCATCGAACCAACGAGCAATTTGCACGCCCTTTTAATTTTCCTCTTTGTACTTTAATCAATGCGGCGGGGAAACCAATCGCCTTATCGTGCGTAAGAAGCTTTCGCCACCCGAAGCTTTTGCCAAGCGTACATTGGGGAGACTGTTTCGTATAAACGGCGGCAGACGTTGCCATGGTATTAAACTCGTCCTGGACGAACTTTTTAAATTGAAAAATGCTAATTTAATATTTGGATTAATTAAAATGCTATACTAAAAACGTTTCCCAACTATACCAGGAGACGAACAAAATAAAATCAATTCCACGAAAAATATTCTACATCCTCCTAGCGTACCACAGGTCCACCCCCACCCTTAACCTTCATATGTTCCTCAGGGTGAAAATTCACCCATTCAATTTTCTTACATACTGTAAAATTATTGATGCTTTTATGTCTACGCCGTGAGATGTATTTCTTTAAAATTTGACGCTATGGATGATACATAAGGTGTTGATTTAACGTTTAAAATGAAAATGGGTGGATTGTTATCTTGGTCTCTTTCAAGCAGCTATATTTTTGAGAAGCGTATGAGGGTTAACCAGTGAAATCGTTCTTCTTGAAAAACTACATTTCCGTAGACAAGCTAACCTGGTCTGTATTTACCGAGACTCATCCGCCGATTTTGATGGCCGAGTCGATTCATCGGCAAGAAAAGACCGATCTTACCAGAAGCTTCCACAGTGGTATAGTCCGAGCGGAAACTTCGCGATCAAGACATCCACGTTCTCTCGCGGGGTAGCCATTGGCAGCGTGGAAACGTCTAAAGTGTCGGGCGGTTGAATCTGGGTTAACGATCGGCCATAGTTCCCGGGCAGGGACTCGAAGAATGTCGGAGAGAAAATGAGGTGGATGGAGACAGATAGAATTCGATAAAAGAATGAAAAGGGGTACGTGGGAGGGTTGGAGAGGGGAATGGCAAGAAGCCGATTCAACCGCTACGATGACGGGGGTTAAAGGGTGGCTTGGCAGTTGGGAACAGAAGCCACGAGGGGTAGGTTCGACTATAAGATTGCGCGTTTTCCGTTCGAAAGCTCATCGATCGGTTCGCCGGCGTGCTTCCGCCAAGTGGAGGCATCGTTACTCGAACAAAGGCTCAAAGCCTCGCGAAAACGAATTCTGTAACTCCTCCATGAAGCTCTCGGACGTCGAACGGCATCAGCCGTTTATGAAACGGGATAGGTCACAGCCCCGGAGAGATTTTTGCGACTCCGCCAAACATCCTGACCCCTTCTTACGCTCGACTTGCCGATCCGAGAACCTCTTAACGACTTTTTAACCCTCACGCCATCGAGCTTCTGGAAACCGCCAAGGGTGGAGCATTCTACTCGAAGCGATTCTCACTGTAACATCATTTCAATTTTTCGGGACAATTAGGACATTCGGCGAAAATTGCAAGATGTCGAATTTTATTGACAGGGGTGGTATTAGGTTCGAAATTAATGAATGATGAAACGAACTTTTGGAACAACCCTAACATTTTCATCTCAGATTTCATTATCACTTATAATATTCATCACAAACACTCAATAAAAAAAATAAAGAGAACCTTAAAAGGTCGTCGTTTTGCAAGCATCGATGAGATTGATAGATCGCTGAAAGAGCTAACAGCTATTCCAAAGATCGAGTTCCTGAAATGTTTCGAGAATTTGAAGAAGCGTTGTAATAAGTGTGCAATATTTAATAGAGACTATTTTAAAGGAGATAAATCTTGTAGACGAATAAATAAATTTTTTTCTGAAGAATTAAAATTCGCACGAAAAAATGTCAGGAGTTATGCGAAACTTCCATAATAAAGTGGAAACAATTTACGGGGAAGTAAGAACGCTCTATAGACTCCTCGGGCTGGGGACCGATAGATAGTTTTTAAAATGGATTTTTAGCCACGAAATACAGGCGACACGTTCATAAATTCCGAAGAATCCCCAATATTTGGCCCGTGTAATTCCCCGTTCCGCCGTGTTGCCCGCAGCACGGCACCGAGACACGTGTTTTCGGGCCGCAGAAGAGCCGATGTAGACACGTGCTGGGTTTAATAGCGACCAAGTGGGGGGAATATATTAAATTTACTACCGTGAACGCGGTTCAAAGGGGGTGCAGAGGGGGGCGTTTACAGCGTCGTATAATAGGATCCCGTCAGTGGCGAACCGGCGGCGCTTATGGCTGTGTCTCTCGCGGAGGTCGCGACGCTCGATTTTCGTGGCCGAGTTTTTCCCCGCGAACAACATCGCCGACTTAATTCCTTTCGGAAGCGTTACACTGGCGGATCCCTGGCTGAAACTACTTTTTCCGTGTCAAGAGACACTCTCTGTGAAACGCGGAAGTTTTCTGTGCCAGGGAAAAACCGAGGGGGAGAGGGTAATGGAAAAAGTTAAGATCGGAAAGATTTCCCTTGCAACGTGAAATAAATGCGATGTACACTGCGTCCGAACATCTGTAACAGTGTGGAATACACTTTATCTATCGGGAGCCTATTAACCACTTTCTTCGCGATTTCTTTCCCGGCTGCAGTGATTAGAACTTCTTAATTTCCTACACAGAATAGGAAGTTGATGTTTGATTATCCAATGGCTAAATGTCGATGGTAGAATTTTTCCAGAATATGATATGATTCAGAACGAGAATTACTTACTACCCTCCCTACATTATAATATTAATTTTTAACTTTATATAACGGTATACATATATGTACGTCATGGTTCACGGCATCAATAAATAAATAAATAAACTGTAACAATTGTAATGACCAATGACATCACAAAACGGCATTGCGAAAACGATTCAAACAAATGCTAATAGGAGATAATATTTTGGTGAAATTTACATGAGAAGCAATTCTAGCAAAAATATTTGACATTCGTCCTTTTTGTCGACTGTCATCCATATTGAAGGGGCAGGAACAACCCTCAGAGTTTGGAGTGAAAACTGTATTTTCGAATATCTTGGGAACGAAAGAGTGCAGTGGGATAAAATATATTATTTCGTTTGTGTTGATAATAAATTCGCAGGGTAACGAACATTTGTATTCTACGATGTTCCAGTTTAATCAGCATTTATGGAACTACAAAAATGTAACAAAATAAAATCTGTACAAATCCACACAACTACTCGTTTATTTAAAATGTCGCACAGTAGGAATTCCAAATTTGTTTTACATTTTTTCACATTAAGGTATAAAAATGAATGTCGCGGTATGCTCGGCGCAGAACCAGAAAAGATGAGCTGTTCTCCAGAGGCAAGAAAAATTGAATTACGAGCCTAGACATTATCGTGAATAAATTACAGAGCAAGGGGTTAGGTCTGGGGGTTAACTTGGAGAAATCAGCACAGAGCTCGACCCTGCTTATAGCCGATGAGCGAGCGATGGTTCAGCTGAAGGAATCGTCATTCGTTTCGGCCAATTTGTCGAAGTCGCGTTTCTAAACAAGCCGACGCGCGAATTCGACGAGCGTGCCGTAAAGCATTCGCGACGGAGCGCCGTTTGAACGTTCCATTGGGATCGAAAGCGATCTGTGGAGTCTGTGGGCCGCGTTCGTTGCGGTATGAACCAGGACCATGGCCTGTTGGAAGTATGATCTCTTGGTCCAGCGACGGAAACGCGAGCGCGAGGTCGTTGATCGACCGTGAAGCGTGGAAAATATTTAATAACTGCGAGCACGGCACGCATCGATAACTTCCTTAGTCCTACGGTCCGTTGCTTCGCTGAGAAACGATCTCTCCGTCTATTAGAACGACACATAATACCGCGGCTAGGTTCTACGGTCTACGATCTAGACTATCGATTCTCTGGTACGCGTCCGATTGGCCGGCAACGCGGAAAACCTCGCGGCCGGCAATCGGATGCAGGAAACGAGACAATTATTCATGTACGATAATACTAGGTGTCTACGAGTATCCTCTGGGATCATAACGAGATATGCAGTTATTGTGTAGACCCCAGAGACAGAGTATATTGAACCCACATTTTCTACGAAATACAGAAATCGTGTTAAGAAGAAAGAACATGTCTTGTTTTACGGGAAAATTTAAAAAGATTCAAATTTTATGGAGAAATATTTTCAATTATTCATAGAAACCTTTGAGCAATCTGCACCGCGTTCTAACGAAACGTTGTAGCGCGAAAATAATGGACGAGACCAATTACTGTAGAATATTCATGTACTATAATATTGTACTAGGGGTCTACGAGTATCCTCTGGGATCATAACGATATGCAGTTGTTGTGTAGACTCTAGGGACAGAGTATATTGAACCCATCTTTTCAAGAAAATACAGAAACCAGGTTAAAAGAAAGCACATCTCTTGTTTTACAGCAAAATGTAACAAGATTGAAATTTTTATGGAGAAATATTTTCAACTATTCACAGAAATCCTTGTCTGAAACTAAACCAGTCTGCACCACATTTCGCCGAAACGCTGCAGCGCGAAAATAAAAGACCGTTACAGATAATTAAGTGAAATTAACCGACCGTTACAATAGTCGAGAGAAGGAATACAAAAAATATTAAGTAGCCAGTGTTCGCGGCTTGTTGAACATGAAATTTCATATTTTCCACAGTAAATGATTGGTCCAGCCCGGCAAAATCTTTTCGCCCGAATAATCGCCAAACGATTTGACTCAATTATACAAATAACGTAACAGCGGCGGAACTTTTCGTTTTACAATTTTACCGAGCGACCGAAATAGTAAAAACCTAATTCCTCATTCGAAGAACGGGCGGCAGCGAGTGAACAAAAGCTTTCGATCGCACGAGGAGCAAAAAGGAGCAGGGCTTAAATCAGCTTTTGAAGATCCACAAGCATCGGCAACATTAGCAGCGACCGTTCGGACGATCTTCTATTTCTCCAACTTTTATTCACGGGCCGCACCGCGCGTCGCCGCGGTGAAAGCGCTTTCTGGGTCAATAGCTGCTGAAACAAGATCATCGGGAGTTCGAATAAATACCGCGAGCTAAAGACCAACAGAAACAGAAGAAAAACTGGTATCCCGTTACCGGTTGGGAGCTAAAGTGCACCGACAACTCAAACGCAGCCCGAGCTGTTTGGTTTCCTTTTTACAGTTGAAAATTCGTCGAATCCAATTACGGGTGAGCCGCTAAAGCGCGGCCGTCACTCTCGCTAGCGACTTCGAAATGATCTGTCATATTGTTCTCTTCACAAATTGACAGTATAGCCTCGACAATATTTTACTTAACCATGTTGAAGAAACGATGCTATGAATGAGATATTTCGGGTATGAACTGTTTTATTTAAAAAGACACAAGTAATAGATTTTTAAGACATGTCGTCGTTGATGGAAAGTAGATTTAAGACTTCAGACACTATTCAGACATGTTTCCCAACACAGCAAAAAAGATATAAAAAACTTTTTAAAAACCACGTTTATATTAGAATGCACTAAAAAGGAGAAAATAATATTTTTAGATGTTAGTGACTATAAATAAAAGCATGGAGCGCCAAACTATATTAACGTAATCTTCGTGGGCTCCACGCTTTTATTTATAGTCACTAACATCTAAGAATATACACTCTAATATAAACGTGGTTTTAAAAAGTTTTTTTATACATTTGTTTATTTTCTACTTTTTAGTCTTTACTACCAAGCGCATTTAGTAAGGCCCGCTTACCAAGCAGAACCGCTGGTCCTTGTCGTTCCCCCCTCCTGTCCGACTTAATCTAAATCAACCCAGTAAATAAACTGAGCTCCTTCGTTGCGAAGTGGACCAGTGGAGCGGGGTCGGAGTCAGAGTAGGAACGCGTAGTGGAGTAGGGAGCGCGTGAAGTGGGGATGGCTGCACGCGATGACGTACTACCGGACGTCGCGCGGCGTGGGGCAATGGGGAATAATTAAAAAAATTGTTTAAATCCTAAACGCAGTCTTTTAAAAAATTTTTTTAAAATATTTAGTATTGTCATCCAGTTCTGAGCTACGTTGAAAATATCAAAGTCTCTAGCTCATCGGGAAGTGGTTTAAAATTCAATTTCAAAATTTGACGCATACAACAACTCGGCAAGCCAATATAAGCGTAGTAAAAAGAAAAATGTGAATTGGACTGATATGATCCGCAATAGAAATAGAAAAATGCAAAACGCAGCCCTTGCTCATTGGATCTCTAAAACGTTAGTGGTCGCAACTGGCACACGTGAAACTTGCAGGGTTTACGATCGCTTATAAAAGAGCATAATCACCGAATAGACGGAAGTTCAGCAGTAACAACAGGACTAAGCGCTGTCGTCGGAGCGACGCGCATAAATCCTGCGGCGAATGTAATCAACTCAAGGTTTAGATTCACGACTTAGGGACAATAAAGTCGGCACGCACGTACCGCGCGTGACTAATAGGGAGTTGTTGAAAGTAAATGACGGCCATTTTCGAGGGAATATGTGAAACGGAAAAACGTAAGCACCATTTCGCGGAGAAATACGTGTGGAGCGTAACTCTTGGTGATGGATGCTATCATCGTGGCCGCGTCCAGAATTGGTACAATAAGTTGGACAATTTTCCAGTAGCTATGAGCTACACCGCCGAGTATTACTCCCTGGAGGTATAATTTTTTCGCGATTCATATGCGCGCGTCAAAGAGAGCACCGACAGTTTGTTATATTAAAATTGTTGTCCCTGGGTTACTAAGTGTTCAACATTCTCAAATTGCCAACTCACGGTCACCGCAAGCACAGGACAAACCACATCAAATAGATTCGACTATCAACCAAAACTAGTCATCGAAAGTTTGATCAGAAGCCTGGGTCAAAAATAGTTTCAAGCATCCTAGAGAATCAACTACCAGGTGAACCATCAGCCCAGGTAAACCATCAAACGATTTGGATCGATCTAGGGATGAAAAATTATTGATGGAAGAAGAAGAACGAGTTTTATATCCATTCGAAGAGAGTTAGGGAACACCGGTGCAGCGTTTTAGAACCACGAATCATCAAAGTGCGATTTGCCGACAGAAAAAGTGAACCTCATAACGAGATCCGCAGTATGAACCTTCGTGAGGCGAATACTTTCGACGATTTTATGGTCGCATTAAATCTTTTTACATATTTTCTAACCCAGTTCTTTGGGTCTCTCAAAGGAAGCCCATTTTTGGAACAGCCTGTGCAGCTGTGGAACAGCATTTCGGAGGCATCGAGTCATCGGACAGCAATTTGCCGGTGGAAAAAGTGTATGGCTAGCGTGTAGAGAGCAAAAAAAGGGGACGGCACGAGGTCCACCGATTCTACGGCCGTGAATTCCTCGGAAACGGGACTATAAATATCGTGAACACCGACGCACCGGGTTCCCGCTGCGCGGAATTTCGCCTGGGGTCTGATAAATTAATCGATATCGCGAGCTAACCGGCTCGATATGATACCGATATGCACATGTTCGCGCATCTCGTACACACACGTGTATATCCGCGGGGATCGATATCGGCGAACAGTGGCGAGCACGCGAAAGATCGGGATTAATGAAGACGCTGCGGCGAAATCCGAAGATGTAATTACTGACAGAACAAATCGGGGGTAATCTTGATTACGATCTACATCTGCTCCCGTACATAACATCTTGGATTGCTAATTAATCGAGCCCTCGGCTCTCTCTCTCCCTCCTTCTCTTTCACCGCCACCCTGTTCCTCGGGCCTATATATCGGGCCTATCTTTTACATTAATACCGTAATAAACCAACCGGCCGCCCATTCACAGTGCAGACCGTGGACAAAAAAGCCGGGCAGGCCGGCTGGAATCTCGCAAAAACGATCGAAGACACGCGGAACACCGTGCTCGACGTGTAAACACCAGGAATGCAGTCCAATTTTTGCGCTATCCGCCGCACGGTTGGCAACTCGCCACGTACGTGCACGTCATTTCATATCGGTCCTTGTTGCCAGCTATCTTGCAAGGTGGTAATACCACCTCGTTCCCTCTCCTTCTACCTATTACTCTCTTCGTAACGGTCTCACTCTCACTCGAGTTCCTCTTATTTTTTATTTTTCATCGGCCAGCCTTCTTTTCTATTACTCCCCCGGAATGGCCTGTTCCCATTCAACCCGTGTCCCCCCTGCGCACGAGATATCGAACGCCGAGGTGAAAAGGTTCCTTGATACCACCGCCATTTTTACCAATTTCGTTCCGAGAGCCGCTACGATCTGGTAGAGCCTGAATTGCTCTTAATTACCGCGCCGATTCGATCCTGCCGCGATACACGGGTTTTGCCAGCCTTCTATTGCCAACATACTATTTATTAACATGCACTCTCTAGAACGTACACTTTTCACCGATATTTATTATTATGTCGCCCCCGTATGTTGCACGCAGTGCACGTAAGTTGTATTTTTTGACAAAGTAAACATTTTTTACCTGTATCGCAACAGATTGAAACGAGGTCGAAATTTAGTTTCTTTGCCCTTGTGTCAATTTAACGCAGTTTCCCGAAATAAGTTATACTGTCCTGTTAGTTCTAGATCAATTTACCCGAAACCGCGTGACTAAATGTTAAGTCATCAGTTTCAATTGAAAAAACATTGAGAGAATAACTGTTTACCTTGTTGTGTCATCAATATTTTACCACTATGTCAATTTACCACCGAGGTACAGTTTCTACGAGTACGTTTACCTTTCGTTTCGACAAGTTTTCCGGTTTTGTTTATAAAATTTTAAACCCATCGATAAAACTCCAGATGCGATCCGCGGCAACGTCTAACCCCTCTTGTTCTTTTTCTGCTACAGGCAATATCAGGACCAAAGCCGTGCTCGACGTCGAGTCGAAAAGAGGATACTGGCTGACTGTGTACGCGCAGGATCACGGTGTGGTGCCATTGAGCTCCAGTTTACAGGTTTGTAATAATACGTGTATACTCTCTTTGATGCGCGTCGATCTATAGTACCAGTTTATGTCTGTTTTTTGTATCTCGCGAGTATTTTCCAGTCGACGTCACCGATACTTCATTCTATCCTCGACGATCTCACAGTGAGCCGAGAAAACTCGATAAAACTACATTCTCATCTCAAAACTGTAATGTTGATCTCTGAGATCGGATTTTTAATTAGAGTATTCACATTTCAATATCTTATCTAGCTCTCTGAGTAAAAAATATTTTTAGCAAAGGAAGCAGAGGAGAAAATATGGTTTAATTTGATTTTACCCTCACTACTGCACAGATCTGACGTAACGTGTGATGGCGGATCCTCTTCACGTCATAGTCGTAATTATATCGTGCTTGGTGTCATTGTAATTGGAAAACTGAGACGAATACGATAATAACAGTTTCATAAAAAAAACAAATAATAAAGCACGAAAAATTCCTCCCATTGGCGCGGATAAAATGTTCATTGTGAACAAATTTTTTGTTGTTCTGCTATAATCACGTTGAAGACCATGCTATATCTGATAAATACAATTTCGATCGGACTGCTAATAACAGAGAAATCTGATCACGTGGTTCACTCTGTGTATGTATTTCTAGATTAAGAGGCTTCATTGCATTTGCATTGGGAGATCGAACATTTTGTGTGCACCAGGCCAATAGAAGTTCGGAAAATCGTTTCCACGGCGCGCGGAGGCGGACAGCAAATTCTGACGATGCTGTCTCGACCGTTTTTTTTATCGCAATTTTTTTCGCGACCGGGAACGTGGCTCGCGGGAACGGTCGCCGTGTAAATAATTCGCAGCCGAATTCTGTGCAGGTGTACGTGGAGGTTCTGGACGAGAACGACAACATCCCGCTGACAGAGCTGCCGGTCTACTATCCTTCGGTTCCGGAAAACTCGCCGGCAGGTGTGAACGTACTGCGGATCCGAGCGTTTGATCGGGACGTCTCGCCCCAACAATTCACATTTTCCATCACCAGTGGCAATCCGGAGGGTTATTTTCTCATCAACTCCACTACCGGTAAGTTCTCCGCATGGTCACTAGACGCCTCTCGGCCGAGGTAATATCCTCCAGGCGAGAATCGAAATAGATTGCTGCATCTTCGGCGGCTAGTAACGAGATCAATTTTCCGCGGGCGAGGATTTTAATGGGCCCGTTCGAAGATAAACGAGTCCGCCGCCGTCGCTTCTTCAAATTTCAATCGGAGCTAGGCTATTCTCCGCACGGATAATTTATACGAATCAAAGTTCGCCCGGATCACGGATAATCAGAAATCGAAGTCTCATGGACACGGATATCGATCCGATTCACGATTTTTCCTTTTGTATTTATTTTACTTTAATACTTTAGTACAAGAGAACTAACGTTCTCAACTCTTCGCAGTTTTCTAAGGTTACTTCGCGACGGGACCTACAGTTTTTATTAAGGTGGGTTCCGAACCACCTTGGGCACCAACAGTATTAGATGGCACATGGAATATTCGATCCACGATTTTATTGTGCTCTGTAGCTTTTGTAGACTGCAGATGGGGGGCCGGACATTTATTGATGGGAACGTTAACGGGCACAGTTCGTGTTCAAATTAGGA
This sequence comes from Lasioglossum zephyrum, assembly GCA_028455615.1. Lineage (NCBI taxonomy): Eukaryota > Metazoa > Arthropoda > Insecta > Hymenoptera > Halictidae > Lasioglossum > Lasioglossum zephyrum. The sequence continues at coordinate 16,465,727 of CM052329.1, read as the reverse complement.
ATTAAATCTTTCGTATGGTATTATAATTTTGTAGCTTTATTAAGCTCGTAAGCTCATCGGAAATATTAGGTCGTTCGGAAAGTAATTTCGTTTTTCTTGTGTAGATGCCGTTGCTTCGATTTGTTATTACCAGACCGAAGATCTTTATGCAAGACATAAATTTTCTTCCTAGAGTGAAATAAACATTTGTTTTCTGTCTTAATACGTTTAATAGATTGAAAATAATAGGAAGTCGCAAAAGATGGTAGAACAAAATGCCACTTTGTAAATGGTGAAAAATACAAAATAACACTTTTTCTGAATGGTAAAAAATTGGCTTCTATTTTTGTTTTTACACTTTAAATGTACGGATGATTCTTCATTTATTGGGTCACACGTTAAAGAGATATTCTCCATGAGATTCTGATAACATTACAAATTATTTCACTTGTGGAGCGCACTTGAAAATTTGAGGATAAAACGTTTGAATAGCGGGTACTCTATCCAATTGAAACCAGCTAATGCCATTCGTTGAAACGTTCACGTGCGAAGCGGATTAAAATACAATCCGGAAAGGAGACTCTCCCGCGGAAGATTTAATTCTACGATTATTCTCGCCGGTTTCCTGATAGGATCGGCCATTATCTGTTAATCCGGGATCTGTCATCTTTATCGATCAATCGTTCTGGACATGATTCGCGTGTGTCGCTGCCGGTTTTTCGCGCTCGGCCAAAATGACTCACCGCATGCAAGCGGAAGGAAAGGTCCATTGTTTTCGCCTTGCGCGCGGTAACGTATGCAAATTCGCCTGATCGAGCTCTCCGATTCATTATTCATCGTTCCGCTCGACTCGCTCGCGTCAGCCCCGTTGGAATTATGAAACGATGAAAAGTCCGAAACTCGTTATTCAGAGAAAAAAAATTTGCCCCGTTGTTATACAACGGGAGAGGATAAAAGCCGGATGAAAAGGAGGATAGTAAAGAACGGCCCGGGTGAAAATAGACACGCATACAAATGGCCGTTGAATCACTTTTAACGCGGGCAATTTGCGATACAAATTCGATTCGCGATCCTAGACGAATAATAATCTTAGGGTGGCGAGAGGACTCAGTGCCGATTAAATCAGACTTTTAAATGAGCAGAGGGTGAAATTAAGTCCTTTAATTTGAGCTTCGCACCCGATACCGGCCAAGTGTACCCTGATACCGTCTTCGCTCAGACAAATCCTTCGTCCCATCGTTTCTCACCGCCGAGTAATCCGGCGGAAAGCTGCAAAAATATTCCCGTTAAAATGCTCCAGTAAATAAACCTTCTTCACCAGGTTCTCCAGGGTCGAACTTTCCACAGTCGAAACTGTCTGTTATTCTTAAGACATTCGAAAAGAATCAGGTTTGTTAGGAATTTATTATTACCAGACGACGGATCTATATACAAAAATATTTGTGATCGATTGTGAGCAGCAGGAGTAATACAAAAATTGTTATTTCATCCCTTAGTGATTTCGTCACGCTGAAATCAACATCACAGTATTCTTAAATCTTTTTTCAATTTCTTCATAAACGCATAAAGATTCGCAGTCTAATTATTACTTAATAAGTTCAGACTATAATTTCTCCGCGACAAGAGAGCACGACTAGGTGTAATTTAAAGCAGTAGACTGATTAAAATAACTTCGAAACATCAATGCATTATTTACAATTTATTAAAATCAATCAAAGGGGGAAGAAATTTTTATTCGACTCCTTTTTCTTCTAGAGATCCGCAGTCTAGTAATACATGTTTTTCAATTTCACTGGGGAGTTCGCTTTAATTCAACATGTTGAAAAACTTACCTAAATATCCGGCCGGTCTCGGACCGATTTATAAAAATTTGTATTTGCATAGAAGTGTGCAGTCTATGCATATTATTACCAGGACCAACGTCCTTCCTGCGCCCCGATAAGTTGCCACGCCGTGAAAGGTCCTAGCGGTTCCATAAATCATCGACAGGTTTTGTGCACGTAGAATCCTATCTACCGGAACCTGCGGTATCTCATTCTACGGTGTAGAAACAACATGCATTGTTGGCTCCCGAGAACACTATTCCGCCACCTTAGAATCTGGGAATATCGAGTCTCAGGTGTCTACCGGGCGGTTAAGTGAATTCGGGACGGTTGATTCTAATTTCGCCATTATCGGCACGTTGGGATGAGCGGAATTGTGTCGGAGACAACTCAAAGGTTGTCATGTCTTGTCTAACGCGTCTGTGCTATCGAGCATCGACTTGTATGGCCCTGGGTCGTCGTCGATGCTACGGAATTCTAAACGGAGCTGCTTGTGTCAGGTAACACCCTGACTTGCCTCATCCATTCGCTGCCACAGTTGCTGTCAAAATTATCGAACCTGCGGCGCTCGAAACTTTCGATAAAAATACATTTAATTCTCGTAATTATAGGCCACTAGAAATGAGTCCATGTTTTACTTCAACTTAAAAATTAAACATTTATATGGACCTAGAATAAATTCGGTTCCTATTATTTTTTCCTTTTATGGATATACAATTGATATAATACTTCATGCAATACTTAAATGTTTGATAATTGATTAGATACTAGAACATTTAATTATGTGAACAATATTTTGAATAATGTTACTTTCAATGAGTTTTCGTGTAGTAGAACGAGTTCTTAAAGTCACGAGAAACTGTAAACGAAAGTCCGTTTCATTTTGCAAATAAATACCTAATATGTAATATTTCGGAGAGCCATTTTTACGGTCTGCAAACGATCCTGTCAAATGCACCATATTTCCAGTACAACGAATTCAAACAAACTCCCGCGAAGCCATCACTCCTAGCAACGTCTGCGATCTCTATGAAAATTCATCAGCCATCGCGTCCTTATGCAGAGGCAGTTAATCGGGAACAAGGGCAACGGGAAACGTAATTACACGATCATAATTACACATCCGGTTTGGTTAACCGTAGAGCCGACACCGGCTTTCTTCCGCAAGTTTCGCGGACGTCCGTTTATTCCGCAGTCGTCGCGAAGATCGATGGTAGTCGGCGCGGAAAATCGCTTACACCGGCAAAGGACGGCTTGTAATTAAAAAGTCGAGAACGTTCCCTCGCGATTCGTATTCATCAGAGCAGTGGGGAACTTTTCTCGTTCGGACGTCTGAATTTTCGAGGAACTGTCTTGTCTATCGTCCTTTAACGTACAAAAAACAACATTCTCGGACTTCTTGTACTCCAACTTCAACAAACCGGAGATAAATTCGCGCTGTATTTGTTTAAAACATTAGTTAGAATCAATAATTACTTAAGTCTTTAGGTTTATATTCTGAGCAATGCTATGAACTAAGAATTTGCAAAATTTGAAGATGATTGGTTAAATAGTTTCAAAGAAACTTTCATTTTCACCATTTCAATGAATTTGACCCTTCGCTACGTGATTTTTTATAATTGGGATGTAAAAATTGATAGAAGGTTTTGCGTTTCATTGAAGGGAAAAATATTTTTAAAAATTCTTAGTTTACTATATATCAGATTTGTTAACTGTATCAGATATGATACACTATTCAGCGAAGAGTTAATATTTTGAAAAGGTGTTTCTAATGTATTTTAAAAAATTGCTTGACCCGTTTACACGAGACCTCTTGATGTAATTTCAACTCCGAAGCTAGTGCAGCGTTTTTCCCGAAGTCGGAATTTCCGAGGAACTATCTCCGTCGTCTCTGGACCAGACGAAAAAAGTAGAAACGGGAAGAATCACGGGAAATATTTGCTCGCGTGAGCGGCTCGCGACGAGGAAGAGACAGATGTCCGATAGGTCGGTGTTCTCCGCGAGCGGAAACGCGGAGGGCCAGCGAAAAGAAAGAGAACGGTATCACTTGTAAATGTCAACGGGTTATCAGCCAGCGAACAATACGCTCTCTGGCGAAAGTATTCTCGGCTGTTTGTTTTATCATCGATTCCCGGAGTGCATTCACGCTGCGATAAATACGCGGAGCCAGCTCTCTTTTTTATTTCGGCGTTCGAAGGACCGTCCCCGTCGGCCACGATTTTATTTTATCGAACGACACGGTTCCTCCGTTGACCAACTCCCTCACAAATAAATCGCGAGCCCCGGGCTCCGCTGAATTTACTTTTTTCCGAACACTCTCGCGCACGCACACGATCCCGTGTCCGATTATTTATGACGTCTTGTATTATGCGGGACTCGAAACAGTTCTGAAAATAACTGTTTCACGGCGTGTGAAGGTCTTGATCGCGGATAGACTACGGATTTTTTTT
>CM052329.1:16296693-16461375 GCA_028455615.1 Lasioglossum zephyrum | reverse complement strand
AAGTCTATTTTCATTTTAAAAAATACTGAAAATATGTTTTGCAAACTACGGATTTTATGCGTTCGTGACAAAAGTTCGTTGATCAAATGCGATACAAATGACCGGTTTCAGATTTTTTGTTTCACAATTATGGAAGTTACACAGATGCTTTCGTAAGAAAATGGTTGAACGTCTTTATAGTAGAGTACCTATTAGTATATTTTTTCTGGAGAATGCTACTTATTTTTGGGTCATTGTATTTGATCTTGTACCTTGTAATTAATTGAGACAATATTAGAATTCCCAGTGTAATTACAACCAGAGTTGTGCTAATTGGAAGGCATAATTCTAACCTTTGAAATACATTGTAATATTGAATTACGTAATTCGAATTGTTGATACGAACTACTGGATGCTTGTGAATATTCTAACGGCTACATATCGGCAACAACAAAACAGAATTTTCAATTTTCTCCTGAGACGTGCATTGAAATTACAGGGATAATACTAGCTGGGGAAACGTTTAAAAAGTTCTGCGCCGACTTCATTAGCTGAATTCAATTATCGACACGCTGCGTATTTTACGCGTTTATAATGTGCCCGACTGTGCGTCGAACACATCGAAATGCAAATCTTGCCGCTAGATTTATGGAACCTGTCGATTGGACGGGTTACAGAAATCATAAATATCATTTTTTCACCGCATACGTTGACTTTGATCGATGTAATGATTGATACAAGAATACATATGCTAATTTACTTCTTCCTCCGAGCCTTAACTATTTGTGGAACTTTTCGATACCTAGTTCAGCAGCGAACGTATGTGTTAACAAAGAGGTAATAAATATTCATCTTATTTGCGAGTATGTAAAATTTTTAATGAAATGTTTAACTTATCAGTTAATTCTGATTACCGGAGAAGTTGTTTGAAAAATGATCATTTCCATAAAGACCGCTGTCAGATTACACGTTTCCACCTCTCCGCTCATATTATGGAAGCAAGGAAATTTAAATTGCATTTTGCCTTGAATAGAGCAGACAAGATCAGGAATTTGTAATAATGACGAAAAAGTAAAGAACACGACCCAGTGGTTACGTAGGGTAATGAAATCCTATAAAGAACACCCAGGAAATTGTCGAAGAGACAGTGCTTCGCGATAATAGGCAATTGACTTCGATCTACCGAATATCTATGCTACTGGGTCAATGGAGTATAAAGATGTTCTTTGTCTGGCTTGAATATTGGGTTCACTCGAATCGCCTCGGGTTATAGGATATCAGACATTTGATCTCTGTACCCTACTATATCGAATCTTCTGTAAAATATTTTCCGAAGCAGACAGCCGAGTGATTTATCGAGGGCACTCATTGATTTTTCATTCCCTGCAGCCGAACTACCGTTTTACTATTTGACAATACGTTTTTATCAAAATCTATTCTCGCTGGCGAATATTAAAAACACACGACTCGTACTTGTAAAACTTTTTCAAGGTGTGCAAATTTAAAATCAAATGTATAGAAACAGATAAATATTTCAAAGATTCTATAAATTTTTGATTCTAGCAGTTTTGTAACTTTAAATCCCGAGTAAACTGGAAGACAGGTGTGCAATTGTTTCCAATTAAGGAATAACTTGTGATAATTCTTTTATCTTTTATTTCAAAACCTGCTTTATACCCATCGTTGATTTTCGCGATGGTAACACTATCGATCCGCAGCATTGAGAGAGTCGTTCGATATTCTGTCCATTCTCGGATTGGCATTCTTTCGGACGACCATTGATGCATTGGGTCCGATAACTCCTTCCGTGTCCGGGATCACCGAAATTCGATCGATTCGATCGGGACTGGGTTTCGAAATCGACAGAACGATCAATATCGGCGTGTTCGCGGGATAATGCGAACCCGCGGAGAAGTATGCCTGGCAAAACGACCGATGGATCCCAGGTAAACGACCTATTCATCCTCCGCGAGAGGATCGCAGCATCTGGTAGCTCGTTTCGGTTCCCGCCGTCTTGTTCCGCAGTAATGCTATCATTAGCGGAAATCTGAATGCGGCTCGTTCCTTCGTTCCCTCTTCCCTCTTTACTCTTCCCACTTCTCACTTCCCTGTTTCCTCTTTATCCGCGGTTATCCTCGCGCGCTCCGACAAAGCGTAATAATCTCGGGTAAATATGGCCGGGAGTGACCTCAACCGATGCACTGCGTAAAATTGTTAGGCGAACCCGTGCGTTTAATGCGCCCCCAACATGGCTGCCGCGAGAATTTGATGCCGAACCAGACGTTTCACGCTGAACCACCGAATTTTGCGAGGAATATCACGAGGAATTATCACGAGCTCTAGGCAGCGTTTTCATGAGCTCGTGAACTAGCTTTATTGTTGAAATGGAAAACAACACGGGTAAAAATGAAAGATATTCACATTAGACGAGTAATGTACAGAAAAATTGCCATTCATTTTCCTTTGAAAAAATGCAACGACTTTCCGAACGATCTAATATTTAATTTAGCACAACTCTGATCGTAGTTTCAGTGGTTGTTCCATATCCAGTTACATAATTCTGCATCATCCGCGTCGTTGCGGGGCTTGTTTGGCGGGTGCAATTTTCGCTCGCGTTTTTCTTGGTCGCCACTTTGTTAGACTATCCGACGTCCGCGAAAATTGCATTCGGTGGCGGGCCCCCGCGCGTAATAGAATTCTTATGGAATAATACGTTAATATCGTGTAACGGGGCGTAATGCAACCGGAATCGAGGCGGGCGTGCGATGAGTTTCGCGTTTCCGCGGAAAACGGCGCGACTCGATAAAGAGACCCCGAGAGCTATAGACGCGAGATTGCATAAGTTATTGCGCGAGAATCAGCGCCGCGCGATCTCCGCTCGTGTTAACGTTGCATTCACGGTCCGTGCCGGCGTATTGTTCTTATTTAAAGAAATAAGGGGAATAATAACGGATAACGACGCGGCGTTTTGGGAACGGCATTGCGAGATTAGATCAGATAATCCCCTGTCTCGAGTAATAGGCTGTGTTGCTCGGGGAAAGGCAGCGCTAGCGTACGCTCGACCGTCATATCAGTGAAATATTTAGCTGCAACGCGTGCAAGAATGTCGACGTCTCGTTCGATACACCGGAGACTGACGGGAACGATTTTACATGAATTCGTTGATGTATAATAGCCGTAATTGCAACGCGCCGTTTTATACTCCGTTGCCGCAACTGTCTTATTACAGCGCTTTTTCCGGTTCAATGTAATAATGACGTTGGCTCTCGGTGGTCTCTTTGTCCCTTTGTCTCTCCCGTGACATTTGCTGACCATTGACTTTATGGTTTTTTAGTGCTGCGCTAGTAATTGCAATTTATTGTTCATCTTTGTACTGCAGTCTTGTCTAAATTATTTGATATTCTAGAATTATTATGATAATAAGCTTCAAGATTTCACTTGTTCAATTATGACACAGTATGTGCATATCAATTTTCAGCCAATTTGTAGCTTGAATAGAAGTCATTTCTTCCAAGTACAGATAAATTGATACTGCTCGAGAGATTTCTTCGAAGCCGCCGCGATCGATATCCCTGTAGATTCAAAGTAATAATTTCCCTTCTCAATTCCAATCTGCCAACAGCCAGACTATCTACAATAAAAATTGTATTTTATGTGTCGTCGAACATAACTTATTCAGCACTCCCTCTGTCGAAATTGAACTTTTTATTGCATACGTAATAGTAAGGAGTAGATTGAAGAAACGCTCAGACTGCGAATTTTATGAAGTTATCAAAGATGCGACTAGTCCTAATTCAGGAAAAAACATTTCATTGATATATGTCTGTCGTATAAAGCAGATTGAATTCTCTTTGTTTAAGTCTTTCCTTAAATATTTTCCAGAATGACGCAAGAAAGAAATTTACCTTCCGTTTCTTAGAATAGCCTCGGAGAGGTTTTGCGCAAAGCTTCGAAGCGTATCAGTCGAATCTCGCACTGTATGAAGTCATCGTGTCGAGTTCCAGTTTTTCTCGGTGCGATTTCTTCCTGTCGATATTAGCTTCGTGCCCACTTGTTTCCCCACGCCAATTGCACAAGGTTCGCGACACGCGCGGGCCCGGATTAGCGGGTACACCTCTACTCGAGTAACGCCCGCGAATTTTCTGTGAGCCTCGACAATCGAACGTGGAAGGTCGACGGACTCGTGACCGAAAATGGGACGGCCGGATTCGAGAGATTGCACGGCGCATTTGCAATTCAAAACAATCCGTACACGTCGAACGGGGGTAGCAATTGTTTCGATTCTCATATACGGGCTGATGAGGAACTATGAAAAGGGTGAACGTGGCAGAAATCGAAAAAGATTGCGGCAAGACTCCTGGAAATCGATCGAATAATCGAAAACATCTGTTTTGGCGAAACTTCTCTTTGGACCTCAAAACATTTTTAACTTCTTTTTTATGTAATCCTGGAAATTTAATGTAAGTTTCAACACGTTGCACTCCTTCGTAAATGAAACGGGTTTTTATTTGTATTTGGGGTTCTTTCTTTATTTATTTAATTCCTTATTTGTTAGTTAAAAACGAATATAAATTACAACCAAGTCCCGAACTACGTTGAAAAAAATGCTTAATTTGCTTGCCTAAATAACACGGACGTCGATCGATCCTCGAGATCGTGGTCGAGGATTCGGTGTTTGTGTGTGTGAGAGAGAGAGAGAGAGAGAGGAAAAAACGTGTCCCATGGTTCGCGAATTTCCTTTCATTAAATCGGTCTGGTACGCGGAACGTTTCTGACCCTGATTGAGATCGTGCCCGGAGTACTCGTTAACCCGATTGCGAGCAAAACGCCGTGTTTTCGACGTGTAAAGAAAAATAAATTTGGAATCTTGAGAAAAATTACTTTGAACCCTGACTGACATAATCGTACTACTGCCCGTTCAGTCGCAATGTTTTTTCGTAAAGCGTTTCTACAGTCTTGTTCGACGCGTTTAACGTCTGAAAATTATGTTTCTGTTGCAATTTATTGACAAGCAGTGCTGCAATAAATCGGCGCTTTGAGCCGATTTATAACTAAAATTTCATTATACCTTTAACAATGTTAATAACTTGACAATTACATATGGACCTTATTGAATCGTCTTTGTGTTTTTTGATAAAATATCCGCAGTCCAGCTTCTAAATTAATTAGTGCAAACGTTTCCACCGATTAGAAATGCAATGAGCTTTATGAATCATGGTTCGGAGTTATGAAACCATACTCGGTTTCGAAGGTGCGACTATTTAACCGCACCAGTTCCCGAATGTATGTCAAATTTTTTAATGATGCATGCAGATATGACGGTTTCGCGGATTTGATACTTCGAACAAAATACTGTAATTGCAATTTGTTGAAAAGCAATGCTGCTGGACTGCAGCGAACGATTTTTATCGATAAAATCGAAACGCTCGAATGTTTTTCACGCATTTTTTGTCATCGCTTTTCAGTGTCGATGGCAGTCTTCAGAGCTACGATATTTGATTAAATGCAACGCACTGCCTTTTATGGAATATTAAAAAATTCAACAAAGGGAAACCATTGATTATCTGTGTCTCATATTACGCGTTGCGACGTCGAAAAACGACGTGTATGAAAACGTGTTCGTTTGCTGCTTTTCCAGATGTTGTGAAATATTTGTTTCGTTTTAACGATGTGTTATAAATTGTTCTTTCTGATTTTATTACGATCTCGTATTATATTCGTTTAAAATACGAAATTTTTAGTACAATACAATTTACGGAATTAAAGCGTATAACAAAAATGAGTGGAACAACATCCGAGATGATACGTGATGTTAAAACCAATTAGCTCTACCATACTCCGCGGCTCGTCATAAAGATGATAAAAACGGTATATTACTGAATTATCGTGTATTACTGAAAAAATACCGCAAATTATATTCGGACTAGCTCGCAGAAAAAACGACTTTAATGTTACGTGAAGTTAATTAAATTGCAGAACGTGAAACAATAATACTTTTAGAAAATTCTTCCCTCATTGCTGAAGGGGTGCTCACACAATTATCTTAAACTCCATTTTCTCCGCGATGATTCTCGTATACTGAATTCCCTGTTCCTCTTTCGCATCAAATAATTTAACAAATTCCTTGTGTAGATCTGTGTCAATCATATGCATTGTGAAAGTTGCATTGAAATCGGTTGATACGGGGAAAAAACGACTGCATCGTGACAAACTGCAATTTTTACAATCTTTAAACGTCTGTAGCTTATTGCAAAATCATACAAATCTACGGAACGTGTTGTCTAAATTTTCCGTACAACAACTTTTAGTATCTGCAATTCCGACGACGACGCAATATTTTCCAAACATATGTTTCACGTTGTGTATCAAACCAATTGTTCTTACTTCTCAAAAAAGTTTAAATCGTATCGTCCCTCTTTTTCCCAAAGTTCTGCATAAAATCGAAGCGAAATCTGACTCGAGTTTCGGGTGAGATAAGAATCAAATGAAAAGAAAAAAGGAAAATGGAATTTGGCGGAGTCCCGACGCGAGCCACGGCTCCACGATCTTTTTAAGCAAAATAAAACGGAAAGCGTCTCGCGGGAGTGTGGCGTCGGCGTCGGTTCCGGTGTATTTTTCACGGGACGTCATAAAGTATTCTCCCGATGGGTTTCGAAAATCCGCGGTCGAGGACGCTTCGCTGGATCCCGGTTGCGTCTCGTGGGACGTCGCCGCGAAGCGCGAATAAATCCGCCGCGATCTGCGCGGTGGCTTGGTGGTGTTTCGCAAGGCTTGGCTGTCGCGAAAACAAACAAGTACGTCGGGACAGTCGGCGAATGCCGCGAACAGTTCCGTATTGCATCCGGTCCGATTTCCGATAACGAATTTTCCGCGGCGGGTGAACGCGCGACACCGTCTCCCAGAGCTTGCACCAGTGCACTGCTGTGACGTAGACGTCGCTCGGTGATGAGGCCGAGGAACAAAAACGAGAAGCAATTATTTAAATGCGTTCCGCAGCACGGCACACACCGTGTTCCCTCTGAGCGCCGTTTTTCTCCGTTTTTCTTCGTTTCTCATTTTCCCTCTGCTCCCCCTGCACCTGCGATGCACCCTCCCTTCTTGCATCATGTACGCTGTCCAAAGGGTGTCGCGCCAGAAAAGAATTATAATAAACAGGAACCCCCGCAGAATAAGCTACTCGACAAGTCCCTTTGCGAACTCCTCGCTCTAGGAGCTTCGAATGTGTAAAGGAATGCACGGAATTTCACGTGTCGTTTGCGAACTCTAATTCTCAAACTCCAAAAATGTTAAAAACTAAAATTACACCCCGAAATTGGTCATATTACTTTCAAGTAATCCCAGCTAGTTTTTCACCCAGGAAACAATTGTGTAAATGGTTAAACGTCTCTTTTGCGTCACACTGTACATCCACCCCCTCCATCGCGCTCCGGAATATAGTTCACAGCGCCGTCCACTTTTGCCTTCTTTCGATCGCGAATTCCGACGGGGAAAACGCGACGACGGAATGTCAAACCCGTTATTACCGTCTGCGTGTCGAATCCCAGAGCAGAGGAGTAGACTGCGGACAATGACGTTGCACTTGACGGCCGCTGTCGATGGCCGATGCACTCGATCTCCGTGAAATATTCGGCGCCGGTTCCTACGCCGCAATGCAGCCTTACCTGCTTCGCTACCGCCAGGAATCTCGTTATTACGGTTATTAGAGTTTATCACGAACGATTCGGTGAAATCGTCGGGGTCAGCGTCGCGTCGATTTAATCGGGACTTCGAGATCCGAGGAAGTCGTCGTCCAACGGGAAAGCGCAGCCTGCTGTTGCCAAAATTAAATTTCACCGACACTGACGGCCTCGTCGTTGCTAGTCAATTTATCGTGAGGCGAAATCCTGACAAAATGTAGGTAGACTGCGAATCTTTATGCAAAATAAAAATTGTCTGCATCAATCGCAAAAAATGGAAACTAAAATGTTATTTCTTACCTTAATGATTATAGTAGAATATAATTTTAAAGTTTTCCTTCAATTTTGGATTTCATCTACTCAATTTTGCTATGAATGCATAAGTTTATTGTACAATATTAATTAATCATATCCGCATTTCCTAAGTGAAATTGAAACGGCTTCGCCGGCGGAGTGATTGGCGCTTCCGGTCTAAGGATATGAAATCCGCGTGGTTTGTCGTTGTTACCGGAAGCCGTAGAAACACCGTGGAAAAAATGTCGCCACCACTTCAGGGTCTTCTCGCGGTAGTTGGCGCTTTCAGGCGTCCGTTTCCCGTTCGGAAACTCCCGGAAACCGTGGGCATCCGGCTCGGCGCGGAAAGCTCGTCTTCGATGGTTCTCAAAGGCTCTTACATTGAAATTTCTTGTTCGGCTAGCCCTCTGGAAGCGTCAGAAAAAAACGTTGAAAAACGTGCAGATCTCCCTCCTCCGTAAGGGGAGGGGGGTCGAGGGTAGAAAGCAATTTGCCACGAAATTGTTACGTTCCCGGGTACGAGTCGAGCGGCGAAACCCAATTACTATTTCGGCCGTTCGAGAAACGTCAGCGCAGCAATCGAGGAACGAGCCCGGCGGACAATGGCGGCCGAAATTCTCGACTCCCCGATTATTTTTCAACGACACTCGCTCGTTCCCCGGTCGCAGATGCGTTGAAACGTGCGCGGATTGTTCCCGGCCTCGCTCTCCGAAGGATCCTCGCGGAAACCGTTTGTCCTCGCGGAAAACGCGGCCGGTCACCGGGATTTTCCGGACGAATTTCCCGAACAAGCGTAATACACTGTCGAAAAGCTCCGAGATCGGTGAAATAAAATTTTGCAATTTTTCCCATGAAAATTCAGTAGAATTGCTAGATTGCTGGATAGCTGATTTTATGCTTTTACGACGAAAGTGGTTAGGTGCAATTTAAAACAGTAAAAAATACCATTGTAAGGCGCTAAGTGAGGTAAAAATTATGAAGTGTCACCATAGTTTCGTTGATAAGGCTACTAGGGCGTCTGTGAAAAAATGTAGAAACTTTTTGAACGCACCGTGTAGCCACCGCGGAGGAACGAAATAGAAGGGAGACAGGGAGCGCGAGCGAGTTGGAAACCGGTAGAGGAAAGTTCGAGTATTCGATCGGCGTCCCTGCGAATTCTGAACGCTATCATCTCGTCCGTGCTCGTTCCATCCGGCTAATCTTTGTCCCGCTAATTGAGCCTTTTTTCCTTCCGTCGTTTCACGAATTGCCGTGGAGAGTCTCTCCGAAGCGAACCCGGTCCGATCGAACCTCAGCCCGGGAAACGCTTGATTGAAACATCGTTCAATCAGGATTTATGAAGTCCCGACTAATTTTTTTTCGACGCGATTCTGTTCCAGGTCTGATCACAACCAGCGGCAGGAAGCTCGACAGAGAGAACCAGGCCGAGCACGTTCTCGAGGTGAGTTTGCATATAAATTATATACCCACGGACGTGTATTATGGCAGCTCGATCCGAAACTGTCCGGCCGAGTTATTTATTCGGCTCGTGGACGTTTTGAGCGGCATTGTCTTACGATTGATTGGACGCATTCGGTGAGCACTCCTCCCGCGGTATCGATCTTTTCGTATTTTATAACGAACGGGGAAATTTGTTATCAGAATTTAATGCTGAAGAATTTCTTCTGTAGAATATTCAAATCTCGCGGTGGAATATTCATATGTTAAACGGAGTAATACAATCTGCTTGGGACACATTCTCGGGCATTTTATGAAAACAATGGAACCTCATCTAACCGACTAATATTTTTATTATTATCCCAAAAAATGTAGAAGTCAAAAGAAAATTTATAAACTGAGGATCTTCGTGCATTTGTGAAGAAATTAGATGCATGAAATATAAAACAGCAATAGATTAGAAAAATTCAAAAGCATTCTAATATTGTTTTTAACGTAACAAAGTCGTAAGGGGCGAAATCAATTTTTACTTTTATTTTGCATACAGATCCATCTATTGATTACAAACGAATCAAATTTTATTTCACCTTAATAGAAACGCGTAACATTCATATTTCTTAGACTTCGTTCAAATCTTCATCATGAGTCTGGCTACTTAACTCGTTTGTCTATCTAAATACCATGTTGCTAAAAGGTATGCAAGATTTAAAAGAATCGCGTGAACACTCCAGGAGTGTAGATAATGGGATCATAATCGCTTACTAGTTAAAGGAGAAAGTCTCGCACAATTTTTGCAGGAACTTATTTTGCTAAAAGTGTTGAACATTTAACGCGAACTCAGTCGGCTCCCAAGAGGTTCCCGAAGCGACTAAATGGCCAGCTTAGCTTCGCAGGATATAATCACCTTACGTTAAGTACTACACAATCGTGCGTCGATATGTACTTGTATGTAGTTCGCACTCCTCTCAGCGACGATGCACGGGACATGACGAGCAGCCTCGCGATAAGTCGGTCTCCTGAATAAAACGAGCAGCGTGCACTCGCAACGGATTTCCCAGATTGCAACGCGATCGTGAAGTAGCCACCTAATATCTTCCCTCCGAAAGACTGCGAGAGTCTGTAAGAGGCTTAGGAACGATTTGCTAATTGCTACTGCGGTACAGATGCTTCCGGTGACAACTTAAATGCTTTTGGGTTAGAAAATTGTCTCGATTGAATTTTTGTGCGAAATAGAACATTTCTGGAGCACCACGTCGAACCATTTTTAAAGTGAGGATTCCAATCGTGCCTTTACAGCTTATCTTCCATTTGTGCAGAAAAACTGTTATTTTCTGTTGTTGGAATATGAATTGTTGATTAATTAACTTGTAGTGTAGAAATTGATCGAACCTTGCGCCGATAAATTAATTTCAATTATCTTAACATTGCGATCGAAACTAAAAATTACTTATAATTAACTTGTAATTGAATTTTTCCAGTATTCAGAACGAGTGTTAGGCAGGGTTACCACAAAGTGTAACCATAAGTCCTCCCCTCAGGAGGAGGTACTTTATACAATTACGATAGAACTTCACTTAAGTAGGTTCGCTTAATTGATTAGTTCATTCGCCAGTAACGTGGTCCTGCAGCAAATGTCTGTAGAACCTTCCTAACAACGTAGAACAGGGGAAATCAACATGGCGGTCACGGGACACTGGAACTTCCGGTAGCAGCTTACCTCGCGTTCTTCTAGATCAGCGCGTCATAGAATAGCACGTCTAGGTCCAACAGTCTTGGCGTACTATAATCTTCCGTCCGCTAAATGTTAATGGACTCCGGGGTTGATAGACCGTGGGTCTTCCGGACAGCAGGATAGCATGGGATCCAGAACCCGCATAAATCGATACGGAAAGTTCTCGCGGCGTTTCCGTTCGCTAAGTCCAACTTAGCCGTGCGGAGCCGGATAGACGGTCGAGTCTTTGCTTAATAAATTCCGTTCGAAGTTGAAATGAGCTGTATCGGGAACCAGCCGGATCAGACCCCTTGATTTGCCGGCACGTAAAAACTCGTTACGAGGCCCCCCGAAGCGGCGGGACCACCGCCTCCATTCCGAAGCGGGCTCTATTTATTCCCAACCCCCGGTGAACCTCTTCCCGAGATTGGTATACTCCTTTGCTCTTTCCATTCTAACGAAATTCCAGTGTTCCGCGACACATATACAATCGAGCAAGGGCGGCAGCGTGCGGCGCGTCGGCTCTTCCTTTAATCCAGACGCGGAGAGAAAAGAAATCCCCCAAGAGCCCCCAATGACGTTCCCCGCCGAGAAATGCCTCACCTTGTCCCGTCCTTGATTCTCCATCTACTCTCCGCTCGCCAACTATCTTCTCTCGCCCCGTTCTCACACTGTTTCCACCGTAACCATCCGTTTACACATACACACACACACCCTTATTATTCTCTGTCGACCATTTCTTTCGCGAAGGCTCGACACCCAGGGCGCCGTGCCGTGCTATGATACTGAGAAGCGGAATCGTAAAGGGGCAGCACATAAGCAGTGAAATCGAAATACAATTTAAACCATTCAATAAGAAAAATTAACAAAGTATAGTGAATATTAAGGGAAGCCTGATATTCATCTTCACATATGTTCTCAAGATGAGCATTCCGAACAAAATATCTTCATTACTTTGTATCCAAATACTGTTGTATAGCTCTGAGAATTTTATTAACACTCCCTGTGGTTGTAGTTAGCAGGGAAAGAAGTATTTTTAAATTAAATTGCATGAAAAAGTACTTCAGAAATTTAATAAGACAAATGGAACTTAGAAATCTGTCATTCATTTCTATTGAATCTATGAAATTAAAAATCAGTGGTCAAATTTTAAAGACCACAGCTTTATCAATCAATTATTGTAGTCACTATTCTTTTCTACAATTGGAGCTTCTTTTTACGCATTTCGAAGACTTGCATCATACTGAGGAAATCTACCGCACGGCCCAGTCGACACCCTTAAACCTACACCCCCGGCTCTCTGTATATATCCGCCTCTCGCTTTCACCGTCCGGGACACGGCAGACTATCTCTTCCCATTTTACTTTTCAATCTTCGGGAGGATGCGATTTTCTTCCTCATTTCCAGTCTGACAATATTAGAGGGTACGAAGGCCCGGCGATTCCAGAGATTTGCCAGACAGCAGCAACAAGACACGACACCATCCAGAGATAGAAAAGGGTGCATCGGTAATCGACCCATCACCTGTTAGCGTTAGCACACCGTTAGAGAATTCGATTTACCTTAACGATCTCCAGCCCCAGTTTCCCCTATCGATTCTGCCGGGATTTTTGCCAGAATAGGTTTCATCTGCGATACTGGGAAAGTTTTGTTTCTTTGCTTGGATAGTCGGCTGCGATGTTAATTAGTAGATTGCAGATTTTTGTGCAATTTAAAAATTGTCTGCGAAAAACAGGAGTCACTTGGGAACGTTTTGAATCATAAAGCTACCAGAGGTTGAATTATTTTGTTGCGGATGTACGTTTGCGTACCACATGTATCAATTATTTTTACATGATCGTTGAAATCGCACGATCTGTCTCAATTATTTTGTATGTTCACCTGAATTGCTGCCCTCTTCGAATGTACATGCACACCATCTGTCAGAATTATTTTATTATTTTTATATAATCACTGGAATTGCATTCTTTGATACGTATCACTTGTCTTAATGATTTTATCGTGTTCAATGGAATTCTACTTTCCCGCAGAGTTTTTATGGCGCTATAACATGCTACTTACACAATGTAATATGCGAATTGGAAATTTAATGTAAATTTTCATGCGAGTCGTAATATTGAAAAGGCTAATTCGTTTAACCATTATTAAACGCGCGAAGATCCGCTATCTAGTAATGAGAATGGACGGGATTCAGTACATTTTAACGGCGCTGCTTATAGATTTAATTCTACAAATTTATAGGGCAGCTATGAACGTGTATCATCGTATACGAAGCTATAGCTTTTATGGCATACAAGCGCACTAACCGTCAATATCATTACAATATACAGACGCGTCGGATTATGTAAATGTATAAAAATCCATTTAACATAATTCATCGAGCTTCCGCGTTTCTAATTTGTCTGACTATCAAAAGGAAGTTACTTTTACGATCAATTATCATTTTTTGACGATTCTAGAGATCACCTTACGCTGAATACGAAGGTGTTATTTTCGAATAAAAAACTTTTTAAAAAACGCATTTAACGATTCTGAATTAGTTGCATTCTTCAAACATCAGTAACTGCGTTAATTCAAAGAAATCATTCTGCATACACTGTATAGCACTGGTGCTCGAAGAAACTGTAAGAAAAAGAAAAATCGATTTTCTGGTAATGAAAAGCAGAGTGGCTCGTTAATTGAATTTATTGTTTAGTGGATTGCGCACCAGTCTCCGGAAGATTGGGGAGGATATCTAGCGGGTAGGTAGCTGCGGCGTCGTTCTTCAAACAGTTTGCCTCTTGGCCATTAAAACTTGGTTTGTCGGTGGAGGCGCGTCGCGTTACGCAAGCGGGCGTCCCGCATAAACCTGCCAGCGAATTTCTCGCGGTCTCGTCCCGATCGTAAAAGTTACGACGCGCGGTTATCCGCTGTTGGTACCGCTAGACTTCCCCGGTAAACTTATTCAGCGTTTGTTTAGCCGCGCGTCTACGTCCTCGGATAAAGTTTCGCGAATCGAAGCCGGTATCTCCTGTCAGAATCTCGCGACGAGCGCGCATCCGCGACGAAGGCGTCCCTTGCACACGCGTGCACATTGCATACGCGTGCACATTGTATCCGCGACGCTTGTATATCTACGCGCGTGCGATCGTGTAATAGAATGCGATCGAACGGTTCGCCGAGGTAAGAAGATAAATCCGGGACGGCGTTATCGCGCGTATCTATTTTAATCAGAAAAAACACTCCCTACCGGCTGAATCAAGGTGAGATCTCGAATGCACGTCTGGACGCAGCGTTAAGAGCATCCACCCAAAAAATTTATTCATTTCTACTCGAGATTTATTCTTCGTATTATGAATATTTCAAGAAATACAGGGAAATTTATAACCGGAAACATCGGTCTAATTAAAAAGAAATAAGTTTCGCAAGTTTAAAAAAACATATCTTTCGCTGATAAAATAGATGAGAATAATTTGTTAATGAATTTTCTCTTATGATTTCAGAGTTATAATAAAATGTTACAGCGTTCACTTCAAATAATTGTAATTTCTCGAATTTTCAAATGTTCATCTGTTTAAAGAGAGGTCCGTAAATGTACCAATGACTTTCCGAACGACCCAATAACTCCTCCAACAATCATAAACTAAACAATAAGGACAGGAAAGATGCAATTCGAAGTTCCGATCGATTAGTGACAGCCGCGACAGCGTTTCTAAATTTAGAATTGAATTACACGATTTCAGCAGCGTGGATTTCGTTATTTTCGAGCGAGAATCAATTAACGGTACGGAAACACGTTCCCAAGAACAGGAGTCGATAAAAGTGTACAACCGGGAGAGTTCGCGGTGGAAAACCGGTTGCCCGATTCGGAAAAGCGACCGCATTAAAAACGACTTCAATAAAAAGGAACGAAGAAAAATGTAATCGCGGTTTAAGAGGCGGCCGGTGCCGACGGAGTCGAAATTACATTAATTTAGTACTAATAGAATTTCTACGACGGGGCGAGGAGAGTGGGACGTTACGAGATTCCATTTAAATTACATTTCGGATGGTACGGCGGCGCTAACTTTGCAATGCAAATATATACGGCTTCTTCCAGTGGCCCGGAATTAATCTCGGCCCGGCGAAATAATGATCTAGAACGATATTTGATATCGGAAACGTTGGGGTCGGCCGTTGACGGGGACTGGGACGACGGACAGCACTCGACTTTTAACGAACCGGCCGTGACGAAAACCGATAGAAATAAAAATCCTGAAAGAAATAGATAGAGAACGTGGCCGGACTCGTTGAACCGATAATTAATTATCGTGCGGGTTAGTCGCGGCTCTTCGTGCGAGTTAACCCAATTATTGTTGCAAACTTGAGCGAAGCGGTCTTCCATAAACGTCCGACGGTAATTAACCGAGCGCGTTGCCAAGAAAAACACGGTTTCCCTTAATTGCACTAACGAGGCTGTGTCAAAATCGGCCGCCGAACTCCCGCAACTCGGCGACTTTGGTCAAAACGCTGCGGAACTCGAGTTTATCAATCGGAAGAGTCAGAGACTGTGTGCATACACACCCATACGTGGCCCTTGCACTTCCGTAGCGACGACAACATCGACCTAACTCGTTCCGGCGGTCCGCCGCGTCCCTTTTTTCATAATTCTGCTCATAATTTACGACCGACGCGCATTCTCGCCAAGAGCAAGCATGTTCTCCTCTGTTGGCGACACCATTTTGTCGCGATAAATCCCGGTACGTTCAACGAAATCAACGATGCTGTTGATTTTCCCAAATTCGGCTTGTTTCTAATTGTCTTTCCAAATTTGAGATACAGACAGAAAAAAGATTTCTGTGTTATATTCTAGTTTTAATTGACCAAGAATGAAGATCCATAATTTGCTCACGATTCTGTCAAGTATATCTGATCTAGGTGGGTTTTGTAAATTATTCATACAATCCAAACATTGTTCGTAGAAATATTTTCTTAATAAAGAACGCAGCGAGGATGCAATGTTTCATGAAAACGCGGCGGCGGGATTTTTCGCGAGACATTTCATTCGCGCTCGTTAAAAGCAAAAAATGGCCGGAAGACTGTGCCGGGAGACGAATCTGCTTAAAATATGTTCCCAGGTGAAAGAACTGTTTATTCACTGTAAATCCAGCAGTTCTACACGGGATTTAATGGCAACCTTTTTTCAGCCGGTACGCGTGAACGTGTACGTAATCTCAGATTTGTAGAAACCATTCTTTGTGGCAAAACGTTCCTCGCAGATTCTTTTATCTATGTTCGACGAGAAAGATCGTGGACCAAAAGTATTATAAGCGGACTGTCTTTTTCACCTATTTTGTGTTTATCGAACCGTCTTCAAAACTTGCAGTTTTCTGCTTACCAATTAGTTTTTTAAATTTAGTGAATGTCTCGAATGCATGTGTACCAACAGTTCAATGACAATAAATAGTTCTAACTAGACAGTAGATCTTTGTGAAAAATAAAAATTTTCTACCTGAGTTGCAACAAACTGGAGTTCTTTCTTAATGTGTTTAAAATTGGTCTAATGTTTTTACTGTTTTAAATGGTGCACTTACTTATTTTTATCATAAATGCATAAAATGCGCTGTCCATTTATAACACTGCTAGTTTGTAGTATTTCACTGAAGTCACGTTATACTGACAGCGGAAGTCTGTTATCAGTAGATAGCATGAATGGATGTAGACGATATTGTGGTCCAGGCACACATCTAACAATGACCCTGAAGAGAAAAGTTCTCTCGTTACCGGGTTCCAAAGATGACTCCGAGGGGAGATATTGAACGGCGTGAGGCGGAAAAGGGAATAAAGAGGGACCCGCCGCGCGATTCATTTAAATTTCTCGCGAAGAAGACCGGGAAGACTCGCGAAGAACCTGAAGTTTCAATGGTCGCCGCTTTTTCGCAGGGTGTTTCAGTGCCCTTATTCCGATGGCGCGCTTCAGACACTCGATGCGACAGCCGAAGTAGGCTTGAAAGTTGCTTACCGGCGTGCATAGGACGCCCGAGTGCCTGGCAGATACAGTTTCGAGCACCCACTTCGGGCCAGTCGGCTGAAATTTATGATCGGACGGCTTCCTGTAGTCGAACTTCCCTGAATCTTCGTTAATTGAACGTGTGTCGGATATCGCGTCGGCGCTCCTCGCAACTTCAATGACGCCTGTCCAAGATATCTTGTACCTCGCGCCATTAATGGTTCCCCTTCGAATTCCTCCTCCCATTAGGCTGTTGCATGTAAAGTATCCAACAGTCAACAAATTCTTTCAACGAATCACAAACTTCTTGTATTACGCTAAAGATTTAATTCTCGACATCTTTGCATCTACAATATTCGAAGAATAAGAATATGCTATAAGATATTCATGCGCTTCAGGCATTTTCTTATTCGGAGCATGCATAATTCTAAAAATCACTCATCGGTCTGTTGTCGTAGTCTCAAAAATATTTATAAGCCCTAGGCATTAAACCGACTGTGCTCAAGTACCTAATGGATAAAGCAGCCATGTTACTGACGCAATATTTCCTCCCTGAAAACGTGTTCTATCAACCCATAGATAGTCGCATCCTTGTCCCAACATTTCCAAGAGCTTACCCAACCTACACGATGTCAAGTGACTGCTGGCAGCTCTATTCTCCTTGTAAACCCCACTGGACAACCCCGGACTGCTTCCATTGATGTTCATGACTGAACGAGCCATTTTTATTTGGAAATTGATTTAACTTGTCGACCAACTTCGAAATTCCAATTTATTAATAAAAGATCCACATATATGTAACCACCTAAATATCTTCTTTATTTGTGACGACTAGACTGCGGAGCTTATGCAAAATAAAAAATGTCTTTCCTCTTTTCATCATTTTATTAAACTGAAACTAATACGTTCATGTTCTCGAATTTTTTTTAAATATATCCACTGCTTTAAATTGTACGTACCAATTTTGTTCTAAATGCATAAAATCCAATAAAAATTGTCTTCACTAATTACCAGATAAACGTTGAAAGCAGCAAACTCTTCAGAAACTTCGTCTGCGAATTACAGTACAAGCTTCGTCGGGGTTGCGACACCCCCATCGGTCCACCCCTTTGTCCCGAAAATCTCGCGACCTCTTCAATAAAGAAAACCGCGCTTCACACGTGTCAGCTACGGGCTCGAAAAGGGTCCGGCTCGAGTCGGGGAATAAAAACAGGCTGTTTCGAAATCCGCTGCTATTATGTTCTCCCTCGAAAATCGTCTGAGTGTTCCGGTCTCGTGCTTTCGTTACTTTCTGTCCTGCTCTCGAAAGTGGAAATGTTCATCGCGCGACGGCGGAACGGCAGACAGACAAAGAGAAACACGGCGAAAGGTGTATGAAGAGAGAGAGAGAGAAGAGACAAAAGAAAAAGAGAGAGGAAGATATCAGAAATAATGGCGAGTGTCGTCGGCGGAGGGTGACACGAAGAATGTCAATTAAGCAAGTTCAGGCAGCGACGAGTTCGAGTGTCCATAGGAGGCGCGAGGGTGCTCTTCGGCGTGCGAGAGCCACGAAAGCGAGAGGTCAATGAATAATGGGGATCGAAAAGAGTGTTCACCCTTGCTGAACGAGCCCTTTTCGTCGTTGGTCTCCCGTTCCTCTCCTTTTTTTTCGTGGCTTTTCACGTTTCGTCGGCTAGGCTCCTTGCGCTCGTAATACGTGGCGAGAGGAGGTGGTTAACCACCCTAGAAAGATGCTGAATACGCGCGATATTTTTCTGCGAGCGTGGCAGGCGGGACCGTCTGACCGGAAATTGGCAGGTTTTACGAACGCCGAACGATCGTACGTATCGGTGTATACGGGCATGTAAAGTTGTGGTAACCGGTTGAACACACGTGACCCCGTTGAACTTCAGGGGTGTTACTAGTCTGTAGATTCAATTTAGGAGAGAAATTTCTGTTCTCAGTGCCTACCAATAACTCCCACTATTCGGAAATTAGAAGCGGAGAGAAGTCTGGAAACCCATTTTTTTGTGGCCAAAAGTCAACTCTCCAAGATTAACTCTTTGTGCTTAGAGAAGACAAAATCGTAAAATTCAGATGAAATGAAACGCTTGAAGTAGTTATTGTGGACTATCAAAATACGAGTGTAAATGATAGTTTCAACCGTTCCAGGAGGTGTATTTTAAGTGTTTAACACAGTTGTCCTGAAGGAGTTGTGTGGAAGAAGTTGCCCCTAGAAGAAAACGTTGGTTCGGGTTCACCACCAGGAGAACCCGAAGGAATCTACGACTTTGGGTAGAACCGTATCCAGCTTAGCGCTTCTCGTTTAATTAATTCTCCACGGGGCAAAATCGTTCCCGTGGAAAAATTTGTGGAAAGAAATAACGCTGACCCATTTAATGCACTTGGCCCCCGGCATCCCCTATTAATGCACTCCGAGTGTGGGCGGGGGTTCAGCTGCACCGGGTACTGACATATTTTAGCGCGTGTCGCGGCCGAGAAAGTGGCAAAGTGGCCGGTCGGGAAGAAACGAGACAGTGAAAAAGCGTGAAAAATCGCGGCTATTAATAAGCCCCGGCAAAAAGCTCTCGGCGTGTTTGGCCGGGCCGAGTGTTCAGACTAAGCGGATAGCTTTCGCGCGGGTCCGTTTATACGCTGCGATGGCGATCCGTGTGGCTTGTCCACGGAGCTCGATGATGGCGCGGTATAAACATCTTCGGACACGCCATTTATTCGCCGGCGAATCTGCTTCAACTTGTGGACACGATTTCATTAACTTGTTCTACGAGATTAGTTCGTGTTCCTTTTTGTCCGTAACTGACAGAGTTGAAATTTCGTATACATTTGCTGTTGAATCTGACGCGCATTTTAGCGGAAACATTTTTGTTAAAGTTAGCCTTCAGCTTCGTTGCTGAACAATTTTGGAACGTCCCTTTCTCTAAAGATTTTTCTTAGTATCCTCTTAAACAGCGAATTTTTGATCACACACTGATACTATTCTTTTTCTTTTTCCACCTCTTATTCTTCTTGTATATAATTCATGATTACACGTACTTTGTAATTATATTTCAATTGTAATTTAACACAACTCTGGCTTACAGCCGAATTGGCAGCTTCACACATTGGTAGGGTAGTATAATACCCTCTTCCATTCGGTCTATCAAAATTCTATTCACACTGTGAGACATTTAGCGAGAATTGTCGAAAAGGAACTTCCCATACAACCTGATATTATTGTACAGAAACTGAGCCGTTCCGTGTCTGCGCAGACGAATCGGCCTTTATGCGTCGCCCAGAGCGATCTTCAGTCCCCGATTTTCGTTCCGTCTCCCTTCCGCGTTGATAATGGAAGCAGGAAGCGGAGAAAAGCGCGTTTGCGTCCTGCCGTGTCCCCTGTTTCCTGTGTACAGGATGTTTGCAGCGACGTAATTCACAGAACCTTCGTTCGATCTTCATCCTGGGTGTTCCTCGTCGTGTTTGTCTTTCGCTTGCGGAGACGGCTTCAAAGGCGGAAAGAGCGAGAGGGAGAGAGGGAGATAGTTGAATAGATAGATAAGAGAAGAACAGAGACAGAGACATAGAGGGAGAGAGAGAGGGAGAGAAGGAGAAGTAGGATCGTGAATGCGACTGAAGGAGAAACGAAGGGAAATGATAGACGGATGGAAGTGTGTTAGGGTGGATGACGTTCGCAAACTCGAAGAAAGTCAAAGGGCATGATGGAATACGAAAGCGCGGTCTCGACGAGCTGATAGGGCACGGGAATCATAAGGAGCGAGCTAAGAAGGGTTGAAGTGCGGGGGTGAAGCAACACAAGCGGTAAAAAGGACGGTGAAAATCTCGCGACGACCCTACTCTGACCCTCGCGGCACAAAGGAAATCGGGAATAAATAAAAGAATTATAACGTGATCTGTGGAACACGGGAATCGCTTAAACAGAGGGAACTGGAGCTCAACGGAGCATGAAGAATCGCGGGACGACGCACCGGGGTCTCAAAAGTACATCAAACGAAACCCAAACGTGTGCATTACCGTTGAAAATACGGCGCTCCCTCTAACGACGCAGTTTTAATTATAAGCGAAATGTTTGTTCGCGAATTTCATCGTTAAGTAAGATCACGAAGAACAAATTACTGACATGTTACTGATATTAAACATTTGTTTAATTCACCTTGCGAAAATCTAAAGTCCTGAGAACCGCAACAGAAATAAATTCGAGGAGCGTTTGGAGAAATAAAAGGGAAGAAGTCTGGGTTTGTAAGCGAAAGAACAGCGGGATGTAAATGAGACGGAAAAAAGAGTGGAAAATGGCGGGAGAGGAAGGTGTACGCTAATTACGAGGAGTATTCAAAAATTCTTGAAGAGGTTCTAGCCGCGAGGGTTGCCACGGCCGAACGATCAACGCTGAAAATGGGAAACAGCCGGGGGTTATGTCTGACACAGAGAGGGCGGAGGGAGATCACGAAGGAAAGAGTGCGTGAACTCGTACGGCGAACTGTTGCCCTATTGTCTCGAATTGAAAAGCGACGATGTATCCGCGATTTCGTAGCTTCCCCGATTTTCGCGGAGAAACATCTGGCTCTGCGATTCACCTCTGAATGAGTTCGCGGTTCCGCACAATACACGTGCTACCATCCACCCCTGGCCCCACTCGGCGGTAAATAGCACGCACGCCGCGAATTCAGATGGGCCAGCGAATGGGAACCCGGATCTAGGTACATAAACCGAAACCACTCGATGTTTAATGATAACAAATTCATCGTACACCGTGAAACTTTCCGAATAAATTCCGCACGCGCATCCTCGACGTCGCGCCACGGCCGCGGCGATATATCTGCCCGCGAAATAACTCCCGGCAATCGATGCCGGTGAAATACTGCGCCGACGAGAAAGTAATTTCGGCTTTTCTGTCCGCACATAAATAATTTCGCGTCATTGTCTCCGAAGTACGCGGTCTTTCCATTTTTAATTAGCTATCGCCTTTTTCTTCTCACGCATTCCCTGGGCGGTAGCATTTTGTTTATAGTGTTTTTATTTAAGCGGTTTTGTGTTCACTGTTTTCGATCATTGCATTTCATTGTTTTTAATTGTTCGAATCCAACTTGGGACGAAGAACGACTAGCTGGAGACTTGATGCTTAAACCTAAATAGTCTTTCCATATTTAGTGATTTGCACTTTATCTGCACTATATTTAGTGATTTGCACTTTATTAAATCCAATTACAAAAGTTCTGTATTTTTCATTATTTTTTTATGGTACTTTGACCAAAATCGATTGTCGAACAGTATCGACGCCCGTAAAAGTCAGTCGCATTATCGATATTACGTTTCATTTAGCCGGCGAGTTTTCCTTTGTTCTCTTTCCCTTTCGCAAACCAACAGATCATTAGATGAGATGAGGCCAGAAAAGCGTGTATAATGCCCGCTACGGCATCCATTCGTCCTAGTTCCCGTTCAGCAGAGCCATTTCCGGTGAACGACGGACCAGCTCAAACGAAAATAATACCGTGGAGAAAGGATCCGACGACGAATGTGATTCCGAAGCGAGTCGAATGGAATTCCAGAACCACCGGCGTTCGATGATTGTCAATTCATTGGGTGAATTACCGGCGACGTTATTTCGAGCACGGGAAAAGATAAATTCGAGTAGAATTTCGAACGATTAACTTTCACGACATGCCCGATGATCTTTCATCGATTCTCATAAGAACGTTTCGATTCGACGATGCTTCATATTTTTCTTTCTACGCGAGCAAATTTCCTTTCCCCGTTCATTTCATTTGGTTGGAAATATTATTGCGAAGCGGCGTCGCGCGGAAAGTGAAGGGTGACCCAGTTTCGTTAGAGAAATTTTGCTAATGTAATCGATATCCATAATTGGAAAATATGTTTGCCTATGTAAGACACGTAGAATTATAATATCAAAATAATGAAACATACGTGCTGACAATTTCATCGAGATTGGTCAATTGGTTTACGAATTGTAAGCGATTAAAAATTGTGAAAATTGTCAAAATCATGGAAAACTTCGTTTCCACCATCTACAATCGTTCGCAATTCATAAGCCAATTAATAAAAGCCAATGTGTGAAATTTTCAGCGTATGTAAAATAATGTAAAATTTCAGCGTATGTAAATATGTAAAACTTACACGAAGTTACAAAACACATTTCGTAAGTTTTCGTTTCATGTGGAAATAAAAAGAATTGTGAAAAGCAATTTTTACTATTTTTTTTTCGTAATTCCGACTGAATTAAAATTTTCATCATGCGTCATCTAGCAAACTAATCCGCCCAATTTGGCAGAGAGACCAAAGTTAGTCCATTTATCAAAAACTGATTCTGATATAAAATGTGTGCAATTAATTATGAGACTGAGTGTGTACAAAGGGAATGAATATATGAAAAGTCAGCGTTGAAAACGCTGTAGAGATTATCTAAATATCTAACACGTATCGGATGTTTCATTCGTCACGGAGTCGCACTGTGGTCTGAAAGTCAGTTCTAGCGCGAATAAATTTAAAAAACCAACTAACGTAAATCTGTTAAAATTTATACTTGTATGATAGTTTGATATGTATACTACAATAACACAAGCAAAATTAGTAAATCACATCACCGTATTATTGTTGGCAAGACTGTCAACATTCCAGTAAGCACATTTTATTTTCCTGCGTTGCTGAATTGTCACAAATTATAACTTCAAAATATCGAGTTTTTTCTTGAAGTGTGTATAAATTTTGTTAGTATCTTGTTATATATGATATTATGAGTACAAATATTATTATATGATATTATACATCTGATTTATAAAAGAAACACTTTGAATTTTTGAAAATAACCCATTTTCTAGATTATAAATGGGTGGTACGGGTGGTCTGGGACACCCGGTATATTAATAAACAAGTAGTCAGCATTGTAAATTATGTTTTATTTACTTTACTCAAATATTTGAAAGTAATTTTTACACAAAATGTCAATTTCTTCTCGCACAATAATTAATTCGCGCTGGAACTTACTTTCAGATCACAGTGAGTCGGTTTGAATAGACTGTCCGCGAAAAGACGGTGGTTAAGTGATCGTAAAAGTTGTCTACGAAGTATATCGAAAGCGTTCGATTGAATTCGGCGTATGGTCACCGGAATCGATGAACTCGCGCGAAACGGATGATCGAGCAGCTTCGCCTTCGGAATAGGGTTAAGGGATTGGAAGGATACATCTCGTTTAGCTCGCAGCTATGCATTGGAAAACGCTTAGGGTCTTCCCGCAAGACGGTTAAGTGGTTAGATAAACGTTATCCTCTCAGGCGGCGTGCCTTTGGCCTGAAAATAAAGCGAGGCTTCTGCGCGGGACGCGCGGTCGAATGCGAGCGCGTGCACCACGCTATTTCATGAATACGATGACCCACTACCGGAATTACACGCCCCCGCGATTCTTCCGAGGAAATTAACGACGGAAAAACTTCCGCGGATTCTCTTCCCTCCCCGGGCGAAAAACGAACCTAACTTTGTTTGAGCTTACTTTTCGCGTGTGTACACGCCGCGCACGTCCTCCGGGGAAAAACGGGTTAACGCCGCCCTGGCTCGGTATATGGGTCACGGTGATTTTAAATAAAAACTGAATCGAGGCCCGAGTCGAGCTAAACGCTGCGAATGTAATTAGTTTGAAAGCCGTCCCGAAAATAATAGAATCGGTACGTTTTACTGCTATTGTTTTCCGCGCCGCGGTTGTTGCGAATCCTGCTTAACAATCTTCTCTAAAATCTGATTGCGGATTTGTAGAAATGTTTACGGGATTACAAATTAATTCTGACTCTGGATCAATCAGTTGTAAGTTCATCTTGGATCGCAGAGCCACGCGATCACGATTTTACCGAATTACTTGCAGCACAGATGAGACGTAGTTGGCCAATGTTGTCAAACGATGTTACTCTCGAATAATACTGTCGCCGACAAAAGTCGTTGTTAGCAGTAGACTTTCTCCAGTAACTCCGTTGATCTGCTGTAAAAAGTATGTCGGAACGAGTGGTATGAAGCCGTTCGCTATTACTTTGAAAGGGACACCGTCGACTTGGAAGAAAATTGAACCACCAAATGTCGTCGATGCGATTCTACGAACCTCTCGAACAGGCTAGTACCTATCAGGTTTCGAAAAAGACCAGGAAAATCTCATAAAGTTCAACAGCGCCGCTCGTAGAAACGATTTCTAAGGAAGAACAGAGATTCCGTTCGAGTCCTGATTCACTTGAGCATCCGCGGGAGACATAAATTCCATGGGATGCATCGTTCGGAGTTTGGTGCACTCGGATCGGTGCAATCTTGTCTGCCATTACCTGTCTCTCGTTGCAGCTTCTGGACCGTACGCATTTATGTGACGGTGATCGGCGACAGATATTACAGTTATCACAGGAAACACCCCTTTAATTGCGATCGTTAATAAATAAGAGCTGGCTCCATAGACGTCAAAGACAAGTTAAGTAAACGATACAAGTTGGGGGGCGGGTAAATGGTATCGAAGATCCGGTTACGCTTGCTCAGGATATTTCTCTTAATTGTCTACTTGTTTTTGCCCGCGAAAGGAAGTTTGTCTTCAATTAACGAGCGGCCGGATCGCGTAATTAACAATACCAACCGCCGGCGGCGGCGGCCGCGGCGGATTTCGCGAAAGTCACCGGGCGAAGTTTTGCTTCCACGAAAGGAACCGTTCGCGATTTTAAACGGCACAATGCTGATGAAGTTTTGCAAGGAAGCCGCGTTTTACGCTCGACTATACCAGCCCGCCGTGGAATTCCTATATCCCCGGGCTATTCTCCACAGTCGAGGATATCTTGCTCGCAATAAACCGCTATCGGAGATTCGATTCCTATCCGAAGTCTTGCTCTCCGCGATATCACCAGCGAATAAACACTCGCGGACACCGTAAATATTACTCCGTTCCGCGTCGAAACTGCACCACCCTGCTCGCCCCTTCGCAATATTCGAACCCTCAGCAGGATCTGAATCGCAAGCTCTTTTCCTAGACTGTTTGCCGAAACGGAATCCTATTTAACCCTCGCAAGCCCGACGCTTTCGGGGATGACACGACTTGATTCATTCGAATCCTCGGGTTGCAATCTTCTTCTACACGGTTCTGAACATGCTTCTTAGGGATCACCATTTATCTCAACAGTACGTCGAATGATTTTAATGTTTTTCAACTGGTCCAGGATTCTTATCGACTCCTACGTTTTCATTCTTCCTTTAAAGATGTAGATGAACAATGTTATAGTAGAGTACTCTTTTTTTATCTTCGTTGAAATTGTAAACCACTTTTAACTCGAGCAAACAAACGCGAAAAGAATTTTCCGCGGAACCGAATATATCGAAACGTTTATGCCTGTGCAAATCGGGATTTCCCGTTGAAATAACATAACATGCGTGTGCGTTCGTGTCCGTGTGCAACATCTTCATATCGCCGAGATTTGCACAAGGTTAAATAGAAAATCGCTGTTTACTTTGAAGAGATTAATCTGTGGCCGCATACCGGCCAAGCATTTCTGCGGTACAGTGAACACCGCAACGTAGCCATTTCAGAATGCATTTTGGAAACGCTCTTTGTGTGCGTATAAATAATTCTTAAGAAAACCAACTACCGTAAATTATATGTACCCGCTCGTTTTGAATGCATTTCATAATTTTAATTCTATTTAACACTCTTCGCTCAACGCTGCTCACGTTATTAAAACTTAGGAAGATTACGAAAATAGTTTCATTTATTATATTACGTCCTGCTTCGAAACTCAAAATTAATTTAAACATAACATCAATGTCAAAAATAGTTTTGCGCACAATTAGAAAACTGAACTCGTTCAAAAATCGTTGAATCAACTGGAACTAATTCATTGAAGCTGTTAATTATTTTGACAATTCAAAACATTATTCATATTT
Organism: Lasioglossum zephyrum; assembly: GCA_028455615.1. NCBI lineage: Eukaryota > Metazoa > Arthropoda > Insecta > Hymenoptera > Halictidae > Lasioglossum > Lasioglossum zephyrum. The sequence continues at coordinate 16,434,410 of CM052329.1, read as the reverse complement.
ACCACGAATGCATAAAATCCGCTGTCTGCAAATTGATCGTAACAATAAGAAATATTTACACTTCGTTAAAAACAAGGTGAAGACGCATTTCACGATACAACAAAATACGGTGACCGTGTGCTTTAGAAAAATATGGTAGGAACGGCGCAGCGCGCATTGTGGTGCTGGACGCATTTTCCCATTATGAAGTCCAGCGAAAATGGCCGGTCGTCCGCGATTTTCCGTGGAAAGTCGGAAAGCGAAGCGGTGTTCCGTTGAAATTTCTACGGGCCGCGGAAAGTTTGATAGGATTTACTGTTCGGCGAATAAAGAGCTCGTACCGATGAAAGAGCGCGCATAAACATCTTCCGAAGTTCGGGTGTCGACGGTGCCATCGACAAGCGGAAAGAGTCTCGAGAAATGAAATTCTCCCTTGAAAAGGAAGTTGTTCCTGGCAAAATTGCCTCGGAGGTTAATGAAACAGACTACATTTCGGAGAACGAACTTCGCCTGATTCTGTTCGACGCGAGTGCTTGGTTCGAGATTGAAAAACAAGAAATCCATGTTGTGTGTTGAAGAGCAGTATCCCGGCGAAAAGCAGTCGTTGAAGGTTCTGTAGTTACGTTCCGGGAAGCTTTTCTTGCGAATCGCTTGAATTTTGCCGACAGAGCACTGCTCTGTCAGATTTCGGAGACTGCTTTGAGCCTTTTCAAAGCAGTTTCAAGGCGGCAAATTAATATACGGCACAAAGCGGCGTGGAAAGGCATGATCGAACGCTGGCTGCAGTTTTCTGGCGGTTGGGAAAGAAACACGAATCGCTTTTCCTCTTACAGTGCAGCGCAGCTATTATTCGTGCCCCGAGAATCCCGTAAAAGATAAAGTAATTTGATCGTTATAATAAAAATTGCGGAGTTAGAATTCGTCAGAAAAATTGAAGCGATTGATGAAACTGAAAAGCTAAAGATCATAGTAGATTGCGACATTGATTCGTTGGCGAGCAGTAGAAGCATCAAAAGTGGGAAGTTAAAATTGATCGCGGCGCAGATGGCAATATCACGGAATGGCAAGGAAAAGTGGAGGCAGAGAGGATCAAAAGGAAACGGTAACCGGGTGGTCAGGGAACGTTATAGCGATCGGCGTTCGACGATCGGGCAGCATCCCTCCGGTCGATTAGAGCCACTCTGCGCAATAAAAATCAGGATTTCCTGTCGCGAGAATCGCGGAGTGTACAGTAGCGTGCGTCGTCTCGCGATAAAAAGGGCCGTAAAAGTCTGTGGACCGTTCTGCGCAGCGCAGCGGAGACAATTTCGAAAAACGGCACAGGTAAATGGCGTCTACCGGGCGCCTACGGCGATTTACACGGTCCGAGAAGCAGGTTTTGCTGTCCGGGGTGCCGCTTCCTTTCATCTGCATTACGCCGGACGACGTCTTCCTCGAACAGGTTGTGCATTCTTAGACGAGCCATCAAAAGGAAACCTTATCTCCGCGAAGCGACGCGACGCCGGAAAATTTCGCGAAACAGCCGATTGGACGGCATCGTAGAATGCCTGAACACGTACCGCATCGGAAATCAAGGGAACGACGGCTCGTAGACGCAATGACGAACACGTTTCTACTTGTGACCCTCGTTACGCGTTTCTTGTGTCTTCGTTCTTCAGTGACGCTGCTCTCAACGTCGCACGGTGGGTTGAAATAAGAAAAACGCGGACAAAAATCATTTCTCAAGTTATTTCTATGTTCAAATTAATAAAAATGTTACCGTTTTATAGATTTTGAGGTGCTGAATTCAAATCAATAATGAGATGTTACTTAATTCCAAACCCATAAAAGTTATATAAGGTTTTTTGAGAAACGAATTTGTCGAATTTGGACATACATATTATTAATTGTTGTTACATAATGAATTCTGTATAATTTACTTGCTGCTAATCACTGGATCATAGCTTGAAAATTACTCTTTGCTTCATCAATGTTTGTATGCAACAAAAACAAACAAAATCCATGCTTATTCTGTTCGTCTTGAAACTCGCTTTCAGTTAAGTACATGGAAAAAATCCTCACTCATATGTGTATTAAGTTATAACGTACTAAATGGAACGATGTTCTAAGAAATTCAGGAGAAGCTACTTTTATGAATTTTTATTGAACTTCAACGTTTAATTGTGGGATACAGGAATAGTATTTTGGAAAATCAAATGCAGCAAAAGATGCCTTATTTATCTACCAACTAGTTAATAATATAATTTTACATTTTATGTTTAGTAAAAGAAATTATTTTTGCCCGCGTTTTTCTTGTTTCAACCCACTGTGCGTCGGTTCTCGCGTCTCTAGTAAGCAGTGACGCTGCTCCCTACTTCTTTATTCTTGTTGGGTGGTGGAGGTCTTCATCCTGCAAAATTTTCAGTCTTCTTCCCTTATTTTTTAAATGTTCAGTATCCTTATAAGGGTCAACTAATGCTGTGCACATTCATTGGTAACTTTCGGAATTGGACAGCCGTTGTAAAGGACACGTTAAGTGGTGATTCTTCGAGAAGAAATGATTAATAAGTTTCTTGTATGTACATTTAATAAGCAGACGCTTCGTAAGAAGTTTCTCTGTGCTGCTACTTTGTCCTTCGTGCTAAAGATAGAGAAAGTTCTCAATCCTGGAAAGACCAACAAAGTAAACCTCCAGACTTCACTTCTGTTGAGAAATATGTTTCAATTAAAGTCAAAATGATCTTCGATCTTGATTGATTGATACAATGAATGTAGTGTTGCTTATGGATCGCGTTAATTCGAAACTTGTTGGGATAATACAGATTCCAGAAGTTTAGCATTAAGTTTCAAAAATAAGAGAAAGATAAGGGCTGAAACAGACTCGGAAATAAATTGGAATAAATCGTTCCGAGGAAAAAGTATATTCTCTGGGAACTTTCTTGATAACGCAACCGCTCGAATCGCGCCATTAATCTCCGGAAAGGGCGTGGCGAGGGGGGGTGTTGAATTTTAATGCTCGCGAAATTGCGTTCGCAATAGGCGTCTCAATTGGTGTTGCTCGTTCTGTCGATATTTCGCGAGGTTCGAGGAACGAGAAGTAATGTCGGTCGCGCGTATACGGCGACGGCATTTCGCGAAACGCTGTTTATTTCTGCAGCATATCTCGCGGAGGTGGGGCAAGCGGAAGATCTCGCGCTGGTCCTAAAAGTGAAGCTAAGTCCAGAGAAATCAGCGGAAGCCGACGAGATAATTACCTGGAGATGGAACGGAGTCCTGAATAGGACCTGCAGACAGAGGGAAGATTCTAACGAACTGTGCGAACAGAGCAGCGATATTATCCTAATCGCGAGGAGAACGCGCTCCACGCGAAAATCCTCGAAACAGGACTCCTCGCGTTAGTATTCAAACTCGTCAAACACTTATGAAGACACTTGTGCTTCTAGATTGAAATAAAACGCGAATTGCAGCAGAGCACTAGCGCATTCGTTCCAAGCAGATTTATGGTGATGACGTTCCTAATTTGTGCCAATTCCCAGGTCACCCACAGTTTTTTATATACAACTATTATTTGGTAAACCTGGCCCCGAGAGACCCGACGTCCGCCATTAGAAAGTTAATTGGGTAGAGTCGAGAAAAAATATAATACACACCTGGCTCTCTTTATACACCCGTATTGTTTAACACGTTTTGTTTATTTTCATACAGTGCTTCTTCAACCGATTTTATTTATATTTATACAATCACAAAATAAATACGCTAACTGGTTTACAGAGACCGTCAATGTAGTCCCGTGAATTTTGCAACCAATATTTCAACCTAACTTTTTACTATATCTTGTGTACAGTAGGGTGGTCCTTAGTTATACTTGATGAAAATTATTTTGCAAAATTTTTCCAGGACACCCCCCAGAATTGTGACAATGAGTTGAGAAAATGATGTGGAAAAAATTTGGGGCCGATTGGATCATGGGAAACCGGCGCGCAACGAATGTGAAAAATTTTTTTTTTAAATCTTGACATAAATATACGTTGGAATATATCGTTGAATATTTGTCTTTTTTCTCTGTAAGAATCCATATATAGCATAATCAGTTGTTAATAGAAAAAAAACATCCGTGACTCGAAGCAAATAAATTAATCTTGTTTGAAATCGTTATTTTTTCCATTAGCTAGATCTTGTCAAGATGTTGTTAGCATAATTTCTTCTGGGAGCAGTGATATTCAATCGCATGTCAACCTATGAAAGGTTGTCCATAAAAATGGATAATTGCCTGTACAGGTTCGCGGTCTACAAATAGCAAAATTTTATTGATGGCCGTACGATTTAATATCGGCAATTGCCGAAGCACAGATTCGAGAAAACTGTAATAGCGTTTTCAAATACTATATTCCGGGACGGTCATTATGGCAAGTCGTTTAACAACCACTTTACGAGCTACGCATTCTAAGTACGCGCTTACGAAAAGTACATATTAACATGAGAGGAGGAGACAGAAACGCGAAAACGTCGCGGAAAAATCTCGAGGGGTATCATTAAAACGTCTAATAAGTGTACGCATACTCGTTAACGATGGGAACAAGAGAATCCCGACCAGTTAAGTATAAAATCATCCGCGGAAATACAACTTCGACGACCATCTTGAAGCCAATAATTTCAACCCCTGACTCTATAATATTAAGTCGTGAAGAAACAAATTGAATGAAACTCTTACAGATGGCGAATTACTGAAAATGTAAAGATACAAACGATATCAATCATCTTTTTTCTTCTGGGAAATGATAAACAACACAAGGGGTTGACAAACTGCAGATGAAAAACAATTTTCTGGCGATACGGTCTGTAACCATTGTAATTATCGTGGTCATCAGTCCAAAAAGGACTTACGTCTGAAATTGCAGCAGGAAATTTCACCCGTGTACCAATTTCCAGGAAACAAATTGCTTCCCCGGCATCGGATCCATATTTTCGTGGTTTCGGCAAGATCGCAGCCGATATTAAACATCCCACCTGCTGCAACAACACCGACCAACGAAACGAGTCGGCGAAGGTTGCAATACTGAACACGATCCTCTAGTCCCATAATCCACCCAACGAATTACCCTAGACTTCACCGACCCCGCAGAAACTGGACTCGCGGTCGCGTTCCTGTTCCTGCACAGCCTGCACCCTCGTTTCTCGCAGCCTCGCGTTTTCCAGAACACCTGTATTAATTATGTGTCACTTCCTCGATAATTGTTTACCACATTTTTAGAATATTTATAGAAATCCGTCCCCTGAACGTCTTTTTAGGACACAAGACTGTCTGACTTAAAATGGATGTATAAAAAAAATTATTTCTAATATTTAATGGTCCCAGTATGTTTTTAATATTTTTTGGTACATTTTTACAACTGTTTTTAAGCTTAGAAAGTAGAATTAGTTGTATCAGAATTTTCATTTGAAGATTGTCTCTAGTCAGATGAATACTTTGCAGTGTCATAATCGTAACACGATTATAAATAAAAATTATTCCTATCTACTGGTAACTATCGTAATAAATACATATTTTTTGTAATAATTTTATAATTCATTGTTTAAATTTTATTATCCTGAAATAATATTTGAAATTGTTTACTCGTTACTTATTTAGTACTTTTCCAGATAATTGTACATTATATTCGTTACGAGCGTGAGACAGAAAAATACATTGGGTGATTGATCTATTCTCTTATACCTCGTCTGTGGTAAGGGTAAGAAACAACGCGCGGGATGAACAACCCGCTTACCGGAGGTAAAAAAAACAGTTGACTAAATTCGATAGAGTTGTCAATCGAGAACTGTCATAGCCAACGCAGAGGTGATCGAATTGTAGTTCAATTACTCTGACCCGTTGTTTCGTCAACGTCGGAAACGTGACTATTCTCCCTTATGTCCGTCGCGGTTTTTCCATGTTGGCACGTTCCGCGAAAAATAGTCGGAAGCAATATCGAAGGATCCGTACCGACTACATAGTCCGTGCGGCCCAGTTACATCAACCCTCGTATCGACTCACCGATATATCGAGTTATCAATTATCCTGACCGAGGTCGACACGGATTCGATCGGCCCTCGACCCCTGTTTCTTTTGTCTCGTTGATTCGCGTCGGTCCGATGATATCCGCGACATCAAGCGTCCTCGGAGAAATTATTTACACTGTCACAGCTCTCTACCCAGCACCCCCCGCGGTCGATATTTAATCATATCCGCAGCGGTCGAAGTGGATAAAATAGCCCGCGACGCCGGAAAACATGAATCGAGGCGATCGCACGTTCGATTCGATTGTGTTTCCAGAAGTGAGTTCGCCTGGGTTCGATTTTTACATACAACGAGTCGTAAATCTTTTTTAAATATACGATTACACAGCGAAACGAGTGAATTTTTTTAACTTTTTCGCAGAATTTCAAATGTCTGGCTAAATAATTAATTTCTTTGGACGTCCTGTGTTAACCCCTCACCGTACCATTTTCTGTACAGTTATTGTGATTAATACGTCTTAAAATTTATATTTTTGTATGGTTACATTTCGAATCAAGTGTTATTTCATCTAATAAGAATCGCGTACCATTCTTATTTGTTACAATTTGTTAAAATCTGCATCGCGAGTATGACTCGTTAAAATAAGGCAAGGGGGTTGAAACTCTCCCGAGATCAGGATTGAATCTTATTATTCTTGTCACACTAACAAACAAATTATGGTATTGAAGTAGCAGACTTTATCGCACGAATTTCGAGTTTGAGGGATGCGCTGACAAAGCAGCGTTACAAGATCGAGAGTCACAATTGCTTTAAACGATCTCGGTTCCCCTCGAGGCGCGGAAGGGATGAAGAACTTCAACCTGAAGAGGGGAGATCTCGGCAAACGTAAATTAGTCAAGGAATTCCCGCGAAACTGCTTTTAACTCGAACGGAAGCCTTGGGAGGAATCCCACAAATAATAGTCGTGGACTTATAACGTCTCCCTCGGAGGCGTAATAATTTTCATTAATTTAGCTCGGCGAGATGGGGTCGTTTCGCTCAACTGTTTGCTTGCCTGCGATGAGTAAATACTCTTGAGCAGGAGTCACGAATGAATCTCGGCTACGTGAAAAAGCTGCGCCACGTAGCTGTATGCTCTCCTTACATTTTCGTGATTCTTTCTACCTAGATCGTGTCTCATGTTTATTTTCTGCTTTCCGACTCTCGTGTCTACAAGACGGAGTCATCACTTAAAACTTGAAACTTTTCGTTTGAGCAGCGAAGATAAATCTTTTGGTTGTTGATACTGGAAATTACTTTATATCATACAATGATGCCAACAATATTTCACCGCTGAATTAAACATAATTGGGCTGCGGATTTTATGCATTTCTAGAGAGGTTATCAAAAGAATTTAAGAATAGCGTTACACTACATTTAAATTATTAACGATATATTAAATAATCTAAACAATATTTTGAATGATGGTACAGCAATTTTTAGTGTTGATTCATATTCGCCATTCGAGTTCTAACGGTTAATAGTTTATCATACTACCAAAGTTCATTTTTGAAAAATTCATCTCCGAGGTTTCGGCCACGTTTTAGCGATTTGGAAAGCAGTGTGTGGTTGAAAGCGACAGCCGGCGTGGAATGTTCGGCAGTTCCATTATCCTCGGTCCCCCGATAGGCATCTGGGAAATATGCGCGAGTCAGTTTCGGGAATAAGACTGTTCGGTAGCGAGCTCGATCGAATAGACAGAAGGCAGCTCGCCTTATATTCGCGGGGCCGTTTCCATGTCGGAGGAATAAGTTTCCCCGGGGCGACGTCGCTGCCGAGATTCCCGTCGGCCCTTTACCTTTACGATCGGGAAAGGGACGAGCCCGGTCAGCCTCGCCGATTGCGCGAGATCGTACGTGTGATATTCGAGCATGAAAAGCCACAGGAATATCCCCGGTACCAACAGGAAGAAGGTGGAGAAGGTGTGCCCGGATAAAGGTAACGGCCGCGGTAAGTGGGATAAAAGAAAAGAGGCGATCGCAGAGACGCGACAGCATACTGCGAGGAGAAACTCATACCGAGGGCGAGAAACGTTCCCAGATATTGCGTTACCGCGGCCAGAACTATGCCATAGTTCGCCCCGCGTAGTCCCCGCGATTCTGTTCCGCGACCGGTCGGGATTGGAACCATTTGCTTCGCACGAGCCCCGCACTGCTACGGGACATTGCGACTGTACACTTTCACAATAAAAATGGTAATCGCGTTTCCTACGCTCCTATTCTTACATAGGAACGTTACAGGTTCGGGGTGTTTAATAAAAGCGTTAATTGAATTTTTATTTTGTCAGATGATATCAAGGTTCTTTTTAAACCTCGCGAAGTGCACGACTTTATTCGTTTTACACTTGTTTTCGAAATTACCTTTTCCGAGGTTCACGTTGATGGTCTTGTTGGACGCAGCAATTACCAACTTGAACCGGCTGATGGAGAATGAAAATTGAAATGGAGTCGCGAGTGAAATATTGTGTCTGTATAGAAATAACTTTATGAGAAATTCGCGTACAGGTACTACTATTGATTAATCTAAAATTGGGTCGCGTTGCTGTTAAAGGAACGTTTAAAAAGTCAGAGTTCACTTGAAAGTTGTGTTGGTAATATTTCTGAATGCGTTTTCATGTCAACTTTCTAGTTCTGGTAATTTTAAAAAATTGCTGGAATGTAAAATTTGATAGAATTTTTATTTATTCCAGATCTAAAGTACTACCACTGAAAATAAGATGTTATTTAATTCCACTTTCTTAAAATCTAAATAACATCTGGCTACATTTAGATGGACCAACCTGTATATAAAAACGAAAACTTTTGTTCTTTTATGAGCAATATTTAAGCATTGAGGAGAGAGAGAGAAGAGAGTGTACAGTCGATATATTAACAAGTACAACGATCTTGTGTTACAGGTGACGGTGAGGGACGACGGCAGGCCATCGCTGTCATCGACAACGCGCGTGGTGATCGCCGTGGCTGACATAAACGACCACGGACCAGAGTTCGAGCAAAAATTCTACACGGTGCAGATTCCGGCCACTCCTTCGTCCGATAAACCCCTGTTCCAGGTACGTGCACCCGCCACACACTTTGATACTTCGCTAAAAATCTTCCCGATCTTCGTAACTCTATCCGACCTTCTAGTTGATTTGGGACATGGCATCGCACTTTCTCCGATCCCTCGATGTAAATCGTTGAACGGGGCAGTTGCCGATTCTGCTCCGTTTCCACCTCGTTCTCTCCTTTTGTCTCTTTGTACACCATGTAGAAGCATCCCCCGTATCGTGCTGTATATATTATCTGTTCACCCGTCGAGAAAAAGAAAACCACGTCCCGCGAAAGAAATACTCGCACGAATGTACCTCTACGTATTGTATATGTAATACTGGAGCGAACTGGAGCTGCGTGATTCGAGAGCTGATCAATGCTTGAACCTCGACATCGCGATACCTGTTTGCGAGAAACTGTTTTGATATTCCGCGACTGTTTTATATTTCCTGTCTCGTATTCTTCTGATGAGACTCTGTATTTTGGCTTGTCGACGTCTCTCGACTAGCACCGCCCGTTCATCCAATTGTAAGTTTATCTTACCGCGTGATCCACAATTCCGGTAGAAGCGCGCGAAAGCAGAAATTTGTTGGAGTAATCAACTGGTCCGGTTTCGTTGCCGATTGCCCGAGGTCTCTCTTAATTTTGTAGAACCCGGGTATAGTTCGCGCGGCGCGTCGAAGCGTGCAGAAGCGTACGTAGCTACAAAGAGAGCGGATTGCTTGCGATAATCCTCCCGCTTTTGTCGGTATCAGCGGTGTTCACCCTCCGGAGTCGTCTCCCGTCCTCCGCGTGATCAAAGTAACCTGACGACCGTCGGTCGCCGACTATCGCTTCGCGGGCGGGTACAGATTTGCAGGAGGGTGGAGATTTGCACGGTAGCGAGATCTCTGGCAACCTGTCGTTCCACGGATTTACGAGCGACGGGTAGAGGAGGTGTTACGGTGGCGCGTTCCACGCGTCGTCGACTTTCGCAGCTGACGGTGATCGGTAACGGTGACGGTAACGAGATCCCTCTCACACGACGAACTCTCGGATGAGCTCTCAGGTGAGCGACACTGGCCCTGGAATCGATTCTGACCTCGGTCCTTCGAACGCTTTTTATCGCGACGACTGTATCTGCTAGAAGCTTAAGCTGCTTTTACGTTCTCCCGTAAACTCGATGTTTTCTCTTGAATTTTGAATCTTGCGCTGTCAGATGATCGTCTCATAATTCCTCCCAGCGCATTTTAGAAAATCGCGGTGCACTTTATTCCGAAATATAATTCAACAATTGTACTTATAATTATCAAAGTGGTGTATGTCATACTTTCTTCTTGTGAGATATTTAAAGGAAAATGATATTAAAATTTTAGTTTAATCCTCATCTGTACCTCGTGTCAATTTGACACACCCCCGAAATAAGTTAGTGTTTTGTTATTTGTAGGTAAATTTTTCCGAAACTTTTTGTCACTTTTATTTTTTTAATGCGTAACACAACCGAGAAACCAGAGATATAAATGTTAACTCATCGATTTGACTAAAAAATCATTGAAATTCTTTTTATTTTATGTCATCGTGTCAATTGGACACCGAGGGACAGATTCAGTTCGTGAAATGGGGGACGGATGAGGGTTAAAAGAACTCATCCGTAGAGGATTCAAGGGTAGTACTAGGTTGTCCCAGTTTTCATTGTGTGCGTGAACGAAAGGCGAAACGAACTTTTTGGACAAGCTAATATTTTCAACTTAGATTCGCAAACACTCAAAATCGAATTTATTATATCCAGAAAGATGCCTGAGGAACGGTAATATTGATATTGGACCAGCAGCACGCGGTGGATCGGCGTTGTTGCAGAAAATGGACGGTGCATTAACGTGGTGGAGGCGGCCTCATTAATCCGACGTGTAACAGCCATACAGACTTCACAATACTCCTCGAATATTTAATATAATTTCTCGTGAGTGTCGGGTTTCATCGAGGTCAGGTTCGATTTCATCGAATCGAATATCGCGTTACGGCCGACCGTTTTCCGTGGCCTCGGTCGCCATTGTGCGTGCGCCGGGTCGTGGTGGCTCGTGCAAGCCCCGAGACCGGATCGGATCGTTCGATCTTCGGTGGAAGACGAGTCTCGTTCAACTGTACGGAAAAATTATACGTTCCCCGAGCCTCGAGTCTCCTCGATCGTCGGTGAATGCCTCTCGAAGATAAAGAGCGAGCCGGGAAGAATAAAAACGTCGTCGAAAAGGGAGAGGAGCGAGCTCTTGTCGGGTTCCGGCCGGGTTGGAGGAGGCTGGGTCACGAACTATAATCAAAGCGGGAGCTGTTCCGTTGTTAAAACGATCGCGGGACGATTCAGGCGTCGATAACCGGCTGTAATCTCGCCGGATGGCACTCCCGCGACGCGATACGCCCGGGAAACGTTTCCGTTTCTGTTTCGAAACGTGGACACTGGACATCGAGACTCCGACTGCGGTTTTCTAAAAAATAGCAGGGTGTACAATTCTTTTGTGTTGTATCAATTAATCGCAAATGGTTGCAACTCTTTGAAAGTTCAGAAGAATATTTCATTCGAATTTAAACTCCATCTTCCAAAGTAAGATTCTTCAGAACCGTGGATTAAGTTTGAGGAATTATGATTTTCTGCTGATTTTAAGCATCGGTTACAAGAATACGGAAGCAAATATTAGAAAGTAGATTTTTGATCGACGTCGGATCGTTTTTCTCACTGTACGTCGCGACTCTGATTTTGCCATTCGCGGAACACCGACTTTTCGGTGCTCCCTCAACAAGCCGGAAGCAGCAAGCGACGAGAGTTAGCAACCGGGAACAGTGCGAATGTTAAAAGCCTTCCTTCTCTGGTTCTCGACAGAAATCGAGGAACCGCTCGCGGGAGTACGACCTTTCGATCGATACGTTACTAGAGAATGGAACTTGGGAGACATTTAGCCCCGACACCTTGTCAGGAGATCGTATCTTCAGGGTAAGAACACGCTCGCACGTAAAACTAAGCGCCACACACCGTGGCGCGGGAGCATAATTCTTACATAAGCAAGTGCGGAATTGGTCTCGGCTAGCTGAACGCGCGAACTCTTTGCATTGATTTATGACCGCTTTTATATATACCGTATATTCAATATATATACACATACGATTATATGTATTTATATACGATCAAATGTACGTTCGTTACAATTATGGATACTGCAACTCTCTCATGCAACCCCGCTGACCATTTTCATAGGACCGCCATTGCATTCCTTGTTATTTGATCGATCGTCTTTTTCTCCTGCCGGAATGCAACGCCGTTCTCGGACCCTTCGGATCGTGCACGAGGCGAGTCCGAGCGCTTATTAAATACTTCATCAAAAATATTAGCTTTTAACTGTAAAATTTAAAGAAATCATTTTATACAAGTTAATAATACCTCAAGCAATTCTTAAATGTTTAGTGATTGATTAGATACGAACATAATAATGTAAATAATACTTTGAATAATCAAACAACTTGCAACAATTTTTCTGCTGTGAAATTTAGGATACATATTTTTAAATTTTCTTGGTGAATATTATTTGGACTCGCGTCGTACGCAACCCTTGGCTGTTTCTTTCTGTCTACCCTGTGTATGTGTTCGTCCCAGTCTCTCCGCGTCGTCTTGTCCATTATGCTCGTCTCTATGTGTACACGTTATGTTCTTGAATGTTTGCCTTTGTCTTGTACGAGGCTGCCGCCTGATCATTTTTCCGTTCTCTTTTCATTACCGTAGTCTGATTCTCGAAAGAACGAAGGTGAATCGATACTCGCAATAAAACTGTCTACTCCATTTTGCACACTCTAACCCTATTACACCGGAGGGTGTATCATGGTGTGAGCAGCTGTTGTGATTGATGTTGTACTCTCTCTCTTTCTCTCTCTCTCTCTCTCTCTCTCTCTCTCTCTCTCGCTCTCTCGAGGAATAGACCATAATTACACTGTCCAACACCAATTTTGTATTTCGATAATCATTGAATGATGATTGTCGTAGATTTTCTTGTGTCTCCACGATTTTCTTGCGAAATCCAAGAATATTTTCTGCTTCAGCTGTGAAAGCGGTGCAAATAATTCTTACGTAGAACGATATTCTGATGACTCTCTCAAATAGAATGGTATATTTTTTGATGGAAACAATGTTTAAAGAGGAGACTTAATTCTCAAAATAAATTCTACAATGTCCCAGGAAACGGCTACCGCAGAAACGTCTCACATTAAACATTATTTAAACCTGTCTAGGTGTTCGTAATGGTATAAAAAATATAACATTTGTTTAGAAAAGTCTGCAGAATTCTTTTACATAAGAATCATCCTCGTAGCTCTAACGGTTAACGCAGAAAAAATTGTTGAAACTGAAACTTCGATTTTTTCGTTAATATAAAATTTCTGAGAAAATGATTTTCGATGAAACTTTTGGAAAACAAAATTGTTGTTGGATAGTAAAAAAGAACGTGACGTCGGTACGCGTCACGCCGGACATACCAGCATGTCGCAGAAGAAGAGGAAAGAAGGAGAACGCTCGCGGCTAGTTCGACGTTACCTTTCCCACTGAACGTTAATTAACGCGACGCGTTGCCTTTAGGTCATCCCATTTTTCACTCACACCACCACCGTTTGCTCACACCTATGCCACGCTCCCTCTTCGTCTCTCTTAAACATCAATCAAACGACCACACTTTCCCTTTTACAAACTCTGGCACGTCTTCTTCGTCTTCTTCACATTCGCTGCATTTTTGACGTCGCATTCTCGATGCTTTCATGGTACTGTTAATAACATCGGTGCATTTGTATCTTTCCTATTTACTGCCAGATAGAAATATGGACACTGCGAAATCATTTGGCATTACCGGTGCTGCAACATGGACATTAAAAACAATTTTCTGCAGGATCGATCACTAGAAATAACGTACGTTTCGATGTACAGATTAAGTGCAGTATAAAAAAACAATATTTCCATCGTTTCTGAAGAAACATTTGAAAATCCTGTTTCTGGTGGTCATCCAGTTTCACGCATAGAACACGAAAACAGTGTTCAGTAAATACAATAGAAACGGATAGAGACACTACGAGGTTCAGCATCAAACCAAAGACCGAATATGTCAACACAAGCGTAGGATTGTTTATGGGATGACCTAACAATTAACAAAAGGAACTCGGGGGAATCGTCTAACAGCACGAGAATGGGGTCTCACCAGCACTTGGAAGAAGGTACTGTGGTGAGAAGAGAAGAAGGTTCCGGGGCAAGACTTGGGTTAAACTGCTCCTGGGGTAACCAGAAATTTTTGCCCTTCTTTTCAAAAACTATACTGGATTGGATAAGAAAAAGGCAAAAATTTCTGGTTCAGCAAGTTACAGTGCAGCCAAAGACTAGTGTCCCCGCTCTTTCTTTCTCACGACACTACAAACGGTGCCGAGTGTAGATGAAAGAAACTGCACTCGATGCACCGGCACAGATGAGTTTTTCCATGGGCTGAGACACCAATAAATTCGTGTGCATCTCATCGCCTCGGCGTTCCTTGTATGATCGATCGATCTGTGTGTCCGTGGACAAGCGAGATCAATGCACTCGAACGCAGATCGAGAGGAGGAGGATCATCCATCGGTTCTCTCTTTCTTTTTCTTTGAATTTTCGTTTCTCCGCGAGCCGCATGATGTCGATTCTGTGAATGCCACGCTTCGCGAGGTCACGAGCGCCGTGTTTTAATTTTCCGATGCGTCCGAAATGGGGCACAGGACGGATCGTGTTTGTTCTAGAACGAGAAATGTCTTAGAATGTTTAACTGTCTTCCTTTGTTCTCACGATTCTTAGATTTTCGTTGTTAGAACTGGCCGTCGATGGTAGACGTGTTCTTGCGCTCGAGCGGGATTCTTAGAACGAGCTTTTTGAACCTTGCAAACGTTTCAGGAGTTCCTTTTTTTCTATTTTTCTTTTCTTTGTCTTTTTGGGTACAAGCTGATGGCCGCGCACGATACTAATGTCTTCTTTGTGTCGTGTAACGGTATGTTAGTAGAGAATGATCAACGGCGCGGATATAATCAGACACGACCCTCTAATATCATCTGTTCCGGCACGTTAGGTTCTCGCTGATGATAAAGACATCGGCGATAATGGAAAAATCCAGTACAGCATCAAGGGCGGCAGAAGCAAGGGCAAGTTCAGGATCCACCCTACCACGGGGATGGTTTACTCGCAGCGTGGCTTCGAAGCTGGACAGGAATACGAAATGCTGGTGAGTAGATTATAATTCAGCGAGGAAGCCTGCTCTTCTACTTTTATTAAAAGAAGGGGAATATTAGATTAAGTCTTTGAGCCGTTGACAAATGTTTGTAGAACCTACGCTTGAGGTAATTTGTCGAATAATATTTTCACGTTTCGTTCGCTTGTCGACGGAGGCCTGTTTGTTGAAGAAGAATTATTTCGGTAATCCTTTTGCATGTCGAAAATTGTAGGATTTTATGTGTTTCTGAGGAAAGTGAACTAATCAAATATAAAACTATTAAGACTTAGGGGTCATTCCACGCAAAATCAATTACTTTCTGACGTCACGCGTGGAATGACCCATGGACAATTTTCATTTTGCATAAATTTTGCTCATTGACAACGATACACTCACTTCAGCAGGAAGGTTTGAAATTAGCGACTCCGTAGACACTTTTCCGCAAAAGCTAACCAGTTGTTAAACTACAACATAAACAGACACGTAAACTTGCCGACCGCGTTGTGCAACAATTCCATGGACGAGCACCATAGCCGCAATTCACGGTCGATCTGGTGCAGCGTTTGATACAATTTAAGTTCCAGTTTAATTTACCCCCGGGGTCACGGTTCTGTCTGGCAGATAAGGGCGGCCGACAGCGGCGAACCGCAGCGGAGTCATCAAACGCGGGTATCCGTGCAAGTTGTCGAGGTACCGAAGGAATCCGAGAACCCACCAGTCTTCAGGACGAACAATCAAAGCGTCGAGGTCACGGAAAGCGACGAGGTGGGCTTCCTGGTTGCTCTGGTGCAGGCGACGGACAAGGATGGCGACTCCCTGTGGTACGATATCGTTGGTGAGTAAACATCCAAGCCGCGGGATTCGAGTATTCTCGCTGCGGCCTGTTTAATTGACGGAAACGTCGTTTCAAAGACACACTCCAGCTATCGGACCAGGCCCCAGGCGTAACTAACGATTTCTGAATGATCCGGACCACCTTGCTTGGAAAATTCTCCTGGCTGGATTCAGATTCGTGTAGCATCTCATAAAATCCGAGTAGGATATTTAGTGACGACTTGGAGGTTTTTTTTTATTAACTTGAATGCAAATTTTTCTTGACGATTTTTTGGACACAAGAAATTTGTGATAACAAATTAATTAATTAATTTTTTTTAAATAGGAAACGTAAACTTGCGTTGTTTCAGAGAATAAGGCTTTTATTAATTCAATTTTAAATGTAGTCTCGAAAAATTTTGTTGTACCCCGTTTTTGCCTACCCATTTTCGCCATAGCTGCAGAAAATCCGCAATCTAGTTACGGCAACGAGGAGCTAACATTTGAACGGACTGATTCCAGACGGGGACAAGCGGGACGAGTTCTTCATCGGCCGCGACAACGGGAACGTGCTGCTGGCGAAGAAGCTGGACTGGGAGACGCAGAACTTCTACAATCTCACGATCAGCGTGACGGATAACGTGCACACGGCGGTGACGCAGCTGCTGGTCACGGTGATCGATATCAACGATCACAAGCCGGAGTTCACGGAGGCCACGTACCGCGTCGACATCTCGGAGAACGTGGAGAAAGGCGAGAGGGTATTGCAACTGCACGCGACCGACGAGGACGAGGACAAGAAGGTCTTCTACAGTCTACACGCTGCCCAAAACCAGGCTTCCCTCGAGATTTTCCACGTGGACTCGGTGAGTGGTGCGGTGACCTTGAACGACGTCCTGGACCGGGAGACCGTGGAGGAGCACGTGCTGACAGTGATGGTGAAGGACCAAGGAATACCAGCAAAGAGGAACTACGCAAGGGTGATCATCACCGTCCACGACCACAACGATCATGCTCCAGAATTCATCAGCGAGATCATCCAAGGGAAAGTGTACGAGACCTCACCAATCGGCGCCGCTGTCGTACAAGTCTATGCCATCGACAGAGACAGAGGAGAGAACGCCAAGATCACCTACTCCATAACTTCCGGGAACGTGGGGAACATGTTTTCTATAGATCCCGAGCTAGGCACCATCCGAGTAGCCCGTGATCTAGATCTAAGCGTCTCTTCCGAGTACATTCTTCTGGTCAAGGCCACGGATCACGGTTCTCCAGCGATGTCCAACACAGTTCCAGTCCACGTGATGATCACCATGGCGGACAATGCGCCACCCAGGTTCATCCAGAAAGAACTCTCCGCGGAGATCTATGAGAATCAACAGCTGGGGACGTACGTGAAGCATGTGGAGGCTAGGAGCACCTCTTCGTTGCAGTTCGAGATCATCGATGGGAACAAGGATGACACTTTCTTTGTGAATCCTAGCACAGGGATCATAGTGATCAAGAACGACTTGGATTACGAAAAGAAGAAGTTTTATAACCTGACTGTGGCTGCTACCAACATGGCCGACGCGAAAGCCACTTGTAATGTGATCGTTCATGTTCTAGATAGGAACGATAATGCACCAAGATTTCTGCAAGCTACTTATAGTGGTGAAATTAGCGAGGGAGCTAGCATTGGAGCTCTGGTTTTGACGAACACAAGCACACCTCTGGTGATAAAGGCAGAGGATGCGGACTCAGAGTTGAATGCTCTCTTGAATTATGACATTGTCGAAGATCTTCCGAGGAAGTACTTCCATATTGACTCGAGCACAGGAGCTATTAGGACCGTGATGGTGCTGGATCATGAGAGCATACCTAAGTTCACGTTCCATGTGAAGGTATCCGATTTAGGCAAGCCAAAACTGTTCTCCGAGACCACTGCCAAGGTGGTGATCGTCGTCACCGACGTCAACGATTGTCCACCCAAATTCCTCCAAAATGAGTACAATACCACTCTGTTGCTGCCCACGTACAAGAACGTCGCCGTCGTTAAAGTCAGCGCTGCAGATCCTGATAGCTCCGAGGGCATCCCTCTCAGGTTTGCAAAAAATTCTGTTCATTAACCCGCGAACACTCGTAGCATTTATGGCTGGTCTTCATCGTTTAAATGTTTTATTACATTCAATCAGAAATGCGTTCTTCAAACTTTAATACACTTTCCACTGAAGCCGATATTGGTTCAAACCGATGTGTTAATACAAGTTAGTAATAATTGAATGATATTCTTCCGTAGTTTGAATGTTATTTAACGGTCGGTAGTAATTAGACTGCGGATCTTTATGCAAAATAAAAATTGTCTGCATATTATGCGAGAAATAAGAACTATTGTTTTTGAAAATTGAATGTTATTCTTTCCTGAATGATTTTAATCTTCAATTTTAAAAATTTTCCAACAATTTAAAATTTCATCTGCTTCATTTTGCTGTAAATGCATACAGATCCGCAGTCTAGTAATAATACTACTTTTACTTCTTTCGTGAAGCGCATAATTTTCAAAAAACAATTTCATTCTAAATAACCATTGCCATTATTATTTAATACGAAGCGGAAAATAGCGGACAGTGTAAATCGGCGAATGTGTGACTAATGGCAGATTAAAAAAGAAGATAATCAGAGGATCGAGGGGTATAATTATCCAGATAAATTATTTAAAAGTCCGCGAAATCTGTCGCCACCACCAAAGTTTCAGTCGGTAGCTCGACACAGTGGCCATCCCCGCGTTTGTTCCGGTTTTAACAAGCTGATTCATATTTATGCCGTCGCGCCCGCGCCTTCATTAGCATTCATTTACCATTATAATCGTTGCACGAAATTCGTACGATCTGCACGGCTGATACGCGGCCACGTTTTTCCCACACGCCGGAACAAAATTTCTGTCCACTTGTTCCTGTTGGTGTAGCGGAACATTTGCATGGGTGTTCGTTTCCGGTTCTTTTTTCTTTTCTTTGCAAATTGTTTCGTTACGCGCGGAACGGCAACCTTCGAAATACGGTCGGAATTAGTATGTCTATAGTTAACACAAAGCGAGTAGTTCCGGTTAACTCGAGCATCTCAAATGACTCGCTTATTATCTATAATGAAGACACGTGTTGGAGAACAAATTAATTAAAAGACAATAAGCAAACAATTGTCTTCATGGTATTGAGACCACTGGGTGTCTCCTCAAAGAGAGTACAACTTTGAAATCTACATAACATTTGTTTAAACGTACATCCACAAAAAAATACTCACCCTATATATAGTGGGAAATGAAAGCGTGCGTAAACTAGTGCACCCTGTACAATACGTTCGCATCATCCGCGAAATTGCAGTATGAACGGTGATTTTGTGCGAAAAATTTATTTCGCAAATCGAGCGTGTAATTGCGTCGCTGCGAAACAGGGATTTTGCATGGGCGATAAAGGGCTTTGGTTTAATGGTGCTCAAGGTTGTCGGGCGTTCATCCGTTCTACCGTGTCTACAGACGGGATCCTCTTCTTCTCAGGTACGACATCATCGACGGGAACAAGGGGCACACTTTCGACATAGACGGGCAGACTGGCGTCATCACGGTTTATAACCCGGAACGCATGAAGAAAAGTTACCTGCTGCGGGCTCGTGTCTCCGACGGGAAGTACTCGAGCGTCGCCCAGGTGAACGTGATGGTCGAGAAGTCGGAGAACTCCGGTCTGGTGTTCCAGAAGGACGTCTACGAGGGAACGATACCGGAGAACTCGACGAGGATCACGACGATCGCGGTCGTGAACGTCCTCGGCAGCGCGCTGAACGAGCACATTGTCTTCAGCATACTGAACCCGACGGACATGTTTGTAATTGGACCAACGTCCGGCGCGATCCGTACCACCGGCATTAGATTCGACCGTGAAGTCCGCGACCATTACGAGCTGATCGTCGAGGCGAAGAGCCAGATGCCCGACAGGGAGAAGCCCAGGGTGGCCCATGTGATCGTTAACGTCACCATACAGGACATCAACGACAACTGCCCGATGTTCGTCAATCTACCTTATTACGCGGTCGTCTCCGTGGACGCGCAAAAGGGCGACGTCATTACCAAGGCGAGTAGATGTTGCATTTTCTGCTCGCGTCGCTTTGATCGGAACCATTCAAATGTCTCCTAAATCGTGTGTCTGCTTACAATGTGCGCCATTTAGTCCCCAATTTGAATGATCGGGAAAAATCGGTTGTATTAAAATTTTTTGTTACTGAAACATTTTACAATTTTTCTTTAATGAAGAATTTTAATAGAGCCGAAGTATGGAAGGACTCAGGAATAATACAATTAATTCTCCCCTCCGTTATCTATTCAATCGTACAGCAGACATTGATGTTCTAATCGTTCTAATCGTACATGCATTTTTACAATGAAACTGAATTTAGATTCTTCATATCCAAATTCAATTTAAAATAGTTTATAAATAGGGTAATCGTACTTCATTTTAATATCATTCCTAATTTTATCATTGCATTTTATGGAAGAGTAATGTATGTTTTCAATAGAAACAAAATTGGGGGGTTAAATTAAAGCATTGAAAAATGAGAACCACCCTAATCCACAGTCCATCGACCAACAAGTTGAACCTCATCTTCCCACATTCTTCAACGTACAATAGGTACAAGTACCTACGTATAAATATGCGCTAGGTACATTTACCCTAAACGCAACAACAACGACGCACTACGACGGGAAAGAGTTGAAACATTCCGTTTTAATATCCTTCGTGAACGAATTATTCGGTCCACAGGTGCACGCAGTGGACATGGACAGCGGCGACAACGGCGAGGTGCGGTACGAGTTGAAGAAAGGTCACGGCGAGCTCTTCAAGGTGTGTCGGAAGACAGGCGAGATCTCTCTGAAGCAAAACCTGGAGGGTCACAACAGGGAGTACCAGCTGACGATCGCCGCGTACGACGGCGGTAAGTTCATCGATCCGTACGATCATCCCTCGCATGTTCCGGTTCCGAGCGATATTCGACAGGCTTCGAACATTGTTTCAGGCATCACACCTTGCTCGATCGAGGTGCCCGTGAACGTGAAGGTGATAGATCGCTCGATGCCAGTGTTCGACAAGCAATTTTACACGGACAGCGTGCTAGAAAGCATCGAGGTACACTCGCCGCTCGCACTGTCCATACAGGCCCAGTCGCCTCTGAACCGAAAACTCATCTACAGCATCACGAAGGGCAACGATTTCGAAGAGTTCGCCCTGAACTTCAACACAGGTGAGAGCGTGCAAAAGCGTTCGTCGATTCGAACGAACCGTCGAAACCGGGAATCGAATGAAACGCGCGGCAAATCCCCAATCGGAACGATGTACCTTTTCAGCGACACGCGCGCTCAAAACCTTTGCAAAAAAAGGGCTGACGAGCTCCTCGGATCGAGAATTCCCTCTCTTTCTCTCTCGTTCTCTCTGTTCTTCCTTTCCATTTTGCGACTTTGCGAACCGCGCGGCGATTATTCGCGCGTTTGTACAGGACGGGGTCGCTCGACACTGGAAAATGGAATATCCTCGATGTTTGAGGTCGTTGGACGTTGCTGGAGGATACTCATTTTAGTCCGGATACGTGCCACGTACAATTTAGTTTTATTCCGCGTCTGTTGGAATTGATAAAAAGAAATATTTGTTTCAGCGTATTCTCCCATTCGCCGTCATACGGTCTTTATTTAAAATAACGTTAATGGTCACTTTCGAGTTAAATTGGATAGAAAGAGAATACATTCAGAACGCCAAATAAATATCTCCTTTATCTGTGATGACTAGACTGCGAATTTTACACATTTGTAGCAATAATGGGTGGATCCAATTTAAAAAAGTTTACAGGTGAAGAGAATTTCGAAACACCAATGAATTGTTAATCCACTGAAATTATTATAGAAGAAAAGAACCTTTTCTTTGGCTCCTGTTTCTTAAAATGGATTCAACTAAAATAAGCAAGGAAATAAATATACAAATGAAGGAAATATTTAGGCGAACCAATTTTGAAAAAGTTATTCGTTTTTAAAATGTGTACGAATACTTTTTACACCCACGGTGCATCTCCCAGACTCAAAACTGAGCAGTAAATCCACGTCCAACGTATTACAGAATTTTTCCCGGTTCCTGTCGCTCGGCTCTACGACGATATTCTACGTTTCAAAACTATAGTGACCCGTTCTGCTTGCTTCCCCCGGGAAAGAGAAATATTTTACACACGTTCCGGCTAGTGTGACGAACGTGTTCGACATTCGGACACGAACACGTACACGCAGAGACACACATAACCGTGCGATCGAAGGGTGTTGACACCCCTAGTCGAATCCCAAATCGAGCGTGGCCCTCGAAGATTTTCACTTCGAGCGGGTCATTTTTCTCGATTGTTACCGAGCGATCGGTGTCTCGGCGAATGATTATATCGATCTTCCTTTGTACATGGTATTCGGTGACTAAATTCTCTAATCAAGTAAACGGTGTAGTGGTGAGACAGTAGCAAAATGGGGATGTTGGAATGTATCGCACGTAACACAAGCTGCGGATCTACGGTACACGATCTCGGTGACGATCGATCGCGATTACCTTTGGGGTACAGTGTTCGAAATCGGAACACGTAATTTCGTTTCCTGCGAAAACGAGCGGTAGACGTCGCTCTCGCACTATTCTTTCCTTCTCTCTCTCTCTTTTCACCCTATCTCTTCCTAGTCCCCCACGATGTATTCTTTTACAAAATGCTTATAATCTGATTTGAACTAGAAATTAAAATTTTGTTGTATCTCCCTGTTTCGCAGCCCCCGACAGTAACAATGGTCCTTGTGAGTATAAAACATACTAGTTCTATCCGTCTGCTGTGTCGCACCGTTAACCATTGCTACTGCACTCTAGCTATCTGGGTTCTTTATTTTTTTTCTCACACACTTTACTCTCTTTCTCTGCTGTGGTTTTATTATTTTATCATGCACGAGCCAACAGCAGAGATCTGAATCTTCCGCTGATCCCCGAACCCTCGCGGGGTGGTTGTCGCACGAATAACAGAATAAGTTAAAGCAAGTGCGGGATCCCGGCCGAAATAACGATCGTTACTCAAGCCTTGTTAACATCGGCGCCGCTTTATCCCGCGAGTAATACGATGACGGAAACGCCGCCAGGAGAGTTTAATTGGAATTAGCGGCTGGTACGTCCCCGCGCACGATGGAACCCGGCTAATTAATGAAATTGAAGTTCCCCCGCGGAAGCCTCCTTGAGCCTTGAATAATTTTACTTGGTTGCGATCCGCGTCCCGACAACAAACCGGCTTCCGTCTTTTATTAATACGACAGACACCCGTCTGAATCCTTCGGAACGCTTACCGGAAATCTCGTCGTCGAGTTTATCCCAACGCCGGCCGGCAAACAAATTTATTAGGCAAATTGATCGCATCCTAATTTCATTCATTGGCCGTTTTCAACTGTCCCCGGGAAACCGCTGTTTGCCAAGTTTTGAATAACGACAGCTGAACTTTCGTTTAACCCTTTGGACTCGAAGCGATTTCAATTCTGACATCAAGACGTAGGGTGGAGGTACCAGTTGCCGAAGTTTTTTATTTATTCGAAGCCATTCTGTAATTTATTTTGCGTTATTTGTGATGAACGATTGATTATCAACCTTTCTTCTGTGTCGTCAAATTTTCCTGAACGGTTTTGTTCAAAAGCAAAAGAAATAGTAACGAAGTTTTAATCCGAAGTTTAGATCCTATTTGTCGGGCACAAGAAATTTGCATAAAATAAAATGTTTATCACAGTTTCTTAGCATTGCCTCGGGGAATAAAGTTATTGTAATAATTTTGACAATATTATTTAAAAAAAAGGTAACTGGTACCTTTACCCTATCTTTTAATCTATAGGAGATTCTTATTCTACAATTTTTTACGATTTTTAGCGATTTCTAGAATGCAGAAGGATTTAACAATGTAAAAACTGTTTCAACTAATGATATTCGAGTGCAGAGGGTTAACAGTGAACGGTCTCGAAGCATCTCCGGCTTTCTGCATCCACCTACTGACACGCATCCGGTTCATCTAACGAACGTCTGAAACATAAAATCGGTCTAACCTAATCGAGCACGTTGCACGAGCCTGCGAAACGATACGAGGAGGACGTTGCTCGATCGTTAATAACAATGCAACATTTAACGGCATGTTAACCCTGACACTCCTTTCCCGGGCAGAAAACGCTTTGGTCGTGCACTTTGCTCCACGAACATACTCTTACTTTTGTTCGACGTTTCCCAACCCCGATCGTAACTCGAACCGGTCTCATTATCTCATAGAAGCAACCGAGAGCTGTGTAAAACGGGCTTGTAGCACAGTGTTGCTTAAACGCGGTACGTTGTTACTCGGGAACAGTAATTTATCTTAGAACGCGTCTCGAACCAGTCTTATCGTACGTGCGTCTTTCTTTTTTTATCGCATTTTCACCGGTTTTTTTTCACTCACTTGCCGAGGTTTTTACAGCTTCACACTGTTCGCATGACGTGTCTGCACCTTACGCGATGTTACGAACGGATAATAGCATCTCGAACCAGCTGTAGCTTCAAGCTGCGTTTCCACTCGTGTTTTTAGGTTTGAGGAAAAGTTCTGTCGTATTTTAAACAAGCAGGTAATTTCCTAGTGAGTAATTGGGTAACAGGGATCGACAAATAATTAAACATATATTTGTATAAATTGATTCGAATGCCCCCTTCAAACGATGACAGAACTTTCCCTCCAACCTAATACAAAGTTATACAGCCACATGTAATTTATAAGAAAATATTTTGAAGAATTGTAAATCAAATTTTGTTCTCTGTAGCAGTGGAAACACAGCTTAATACTAAGTACACAGAGATAGAATCTCCTGCGCTGCTTTTAACAGGTTGACTGTGATATCTTTCACGCTTCTTGGGATCGTCTCGTTTCAAATACTTATTGAAATTTTTCTTCTATCGCCAAAGTGCTAAGTAGCTTAAGTAAATAATTAAATCGACGATAGCCCTAAGAACCTGTCCCCACTTCATAGAATCCTGTTAAGTACAGTAGTGTCCAAAGAAATTGCACCGTCCCCTAAAACGTAGCTAATTAACCCTTAGAAAGCAGATGTATTTGATAATTGGAGAATTTGTCCCCCATAGTTTGTACTAAGATACGTAGACTATGTATACAAATTTTCATGAAAAGATTAAAACGTTTTTATACAAAAATCTCGCAAAAAAAGTTAATTTGTAACATATTCTTTAAACGAATTGTTTTTTAAGAAATTGAAATATTTTTTACGAAATTTGATATTGAAATTTTCGTCTAGTCCAAATAGTTTCGGATATTCAATAAAATGGGTTTTTCTACCCGAACTTCGAAGGCTATTTTCACCCCCTCAATGTAAACATTGGCAGCTATAAAAAAAACAAGGTATCAAACATTTTTTCGAGTTCTATATCATGCAAAAATCCCATTAAAATCGGCGTGTCCAGATATATTCGACGGGTACGATCTCCTTGAATGTTTTAGCGAATAGATTCGGCTTCGGACACCTTAGAACAATGTCGAACGCCCAGTCAACCTGTTAATAATCCTCGTAACCTGATGTTCGAAAGTGCAGACATACTCTGGTAGCATTCGCAGATTCACTCGCGGTGTCATCGCGTCTTGTACAAACAAGTTTACTACGTGACTTGCATTCATTGTGTCCCTTGGTGTCCGCGAAACCGAGCAACTCCTTGTACCGTCGATTGCCCTGAATAGATCATCACAAGGGTGTCCTCCGCTGTTCATGCTCGTAGAGCGTTACGCTTCGGCTTCGATGATCGATCTCGATCCAATTCTCGCGCGTGTATCTGGCGACAAGAGTACAGCGGAAAGTTTCTCGGCTTTGTGGACGCTACGCTGCATAGAGTGCTTTGGGTCTACAATCTTCTCTTCAATAAATCAGGTGTAATCTCTGTGGTGGATGAGCTGGATTATGAACAGAAGAAGCAATACGAGCTGACGGTCCGCGCTACCGACAGCGTGTCCGGCGTCTACGCCGAGGTACTCGTCAGCATCCTCGTGCAGGATGTCAACGATTGCCCACCGGAGTTCACACAAGACTCCTACAACATCTCTGTTTCGGAGGCTGCGACGTTTGGCACCTCTGTTCTCCAGGTCAAGACCAGGGATAACGACACAGGTGAGTACTTGCATTATCATTCGGATGTGGACTTGTTTATTCAAACTGGAAATCATTGACTTCAAGTTTTAGATTTGTTAAATTTTGTTCACCAAGATTCAAAAGATTAAAAACGAATACAAACGTTTCCTCTAATTCCTATTCTGTATGTATGTTTGCGACGGCATCAATTGAGAACGGCTCAACGTAGAAAGCTAGGGTTTGAATCATTAGACGCGGCGTTTCTTCGGTAAGGTTTTAGAGCAAACCGCATTCGAAAAACTCCATTCGTTCAATAATTGTGACGTCATTAGTGAGCAAAGACGACTTTTTCTGTCTGTCTGTTTGTGACATTTCTACTAAAATTCATTTAAAAAATTAATCCTTCCCACTATCGTAATAAATATATTTTTTCTAATCATTTTTTAAATAATTTCGTTAAATGTCGTTGGCCAAAAATAAAATCTGTATCTCTATGTGAGACCACCTTGACGACTGGAAATTTAATTACTATAATAATCAACCAGGATTTGTTATTGCACGTGGACAAAGTTGCGGGTACAGCTAGTCTAGAATATTTTTAAAAATTTAACTAGACTGCGGATCTTGATTCATTTATAAATAAATTGAGTTCACAATTGAATACGAAGTGAATAAACGTTGGTACGAATAAAATGATTCTAGAACAGCTCGTTGCAAAAATTAAACGAAGATTCTTTCCGCATCGATCGACACGACCCTCTTAAATTTTAATCAACGTCAAGAGGGTGGAGAATATGAGATTCACCCGGTGAATAACGCGTGGCTGTTCCTTTGCGGTCGAGTAAGATTAATGTTATTGCAATTATCTAGGCGGGCTCTTTCTTAATGAACGTCGAAGTTAGATCGTGTCGATGGATCATGCTGCGCGGACTATGCTCTCGTCCTTAAGTTACTGGACACTTTACGTCAACGAACTCAGAATTAAACCTTGGAATTGAGCCTGCGATAGTTCCCGCAAGTGTTTTATCGTGTCTGCAAAATTTCTTGGCTTGTTAAAAGATGGTCAAATACGCAAATTGAAAATTTGTAGAACATTTTGATTTCCAGCTACCTCTAAAATCATCCCCTAAAATCAAAGTAATTTATCTAGTGAAATAAAAAATTGCTATTCCAATCCTTTGTTGGAAAATTCATTTTTGAATCTTGTACGTATTTAACAAAATAAAACTACCAACATTTTATTTATAGTAAACAGAATGCGCGATTGTAGCAAATTTCATGGCATTATTTTCCAACGTCAAGAGTTGGCCAAAAATCGAAAATAAAATAACAATATTTTCAAATTCTCTTAACGTCATTACTGTTTTTAATCACACATACTCATTCTTTTCAAAATTCCATCAAATACGTTAGTCATGGTCATTTGAAAAAATTCTTGTTTGCTACTCCTGGAACATTTGATGAAAACAATGTTCGTGTTCGTCTAGGCATAAACCAGGAGGTGCGTTATGCGATCCAGAACGACACGGAGGGGAGTACGGACCTGTTCCACATCGATCCGGAGGAGGGTGTGATATTCCTGAAAAGATCATTGGACCACGAGTCGCACGAGTCGCACCACTTCACGGTGATCGCGATCGATCGCGGCGTGCCGAGTCTGACGAGCACCGCTCACGTATGGGTGACTGTCATCGACATGAACGACAACCCGCCGAAGTTCGAGCAACCGTCGTACACGTGTTCGCTGTCCGAGCACGCGGAACGGGGTCAGTTCGTGACGGTGGTGTCCGCCAGCGATCCAGATTATGTCGACGAGAAGCTTACGTACACGATCGTGGGCGGGAACGAGCAGCAAACATACAGCATCGATCAGTCGACCGGCATCATTACCCTGATCAATATGCAGAACTTCGGCGAGAAGAAGCTCAGCATGTTGAACGTGTCCGTCACCGACAACGTCTACACCAGTTTCGCTCGCGTCAAGATCGAGATACTACCCGCGAACAGGCATAATCCAAAATTCCCTAACCCTGTGGTAGAGGTTGTGGTTCTGGAGAACCAGCTGCCAGGCAGATTGGTCACCAGCGTGATTGCCACCGACGAAGATTTCGGCGATTATGGCAGTCTCGTGTACACCATACCCTCTGACATGATGAAAGAGATCTTCGATATCAATAGACTTACCGGTGAAATCGTTACCAGGAAGAAACTAGATCGAGAACAACAGAAATTGTACGAGATTCCTGTGATGGCTACCGATGGTGGTGGGAGATCAGGTTTCGTGATGGTCAAGGTCAAGGTCGGAGACGAGAACGATAATTTACCCGTCTTCCTCCTCAGAGAGTATAAGGCTAGTATACATGGGAACTTGAGCGTGAATACACCGTTCCTCAAGGTCAAGGCGCAGGATGCTGATGAGGATGATGCTGCTAGGATCGTGTACTCGATTTACGAGCCGCAGACTTCAGAGGCGAAGAGTCTGTTTGGGATCAACCCCAACACTGGTGCCCTGTTCTTGCAGAAGAGTGCTATGTTATGGGGTAAGTCCTGATTTTTAGTATCTTAAAGGGGTGTTCCCGTTTCCAGGATTTCAAGAGTGCGGGCTAATGCAAAGATTATTGCTGCACATGTTGCTATTTTCATAAAGTTGCGACACAGCTAGATTTCTGTTGAACTAAAATTGAATTACTTCGCGAATTATAATTACAAAGCAATTCAATTATGTTATAATACGAAATTCAGTTGCTTGGCTCAATTAAATTACACTGTAATTTGTAATTCTGGTCTCTTATTCAATTAAGTGACAACGTAAATTGATTCTACAATTGAAATAAAATTACCAAGGTTAGTATCAATGGTGAACATGGTATTCGTAACGTCATATTGTATAAATAATATTGTGGAAAGACATACTACAAAATTACTACAGACAAAAAAAAAGTGACACTGTTCAATCCAGGAACGGAGAATACTCTCCTAATTTTCAACTTCGTTCGGAATCAATCAATCCCTATTCCACTTTCATTTTAACCCTTGGGACTCAAACCAATTTTAATTAAAAAATGAAGACATTTCTTAAACCTAGATCATTTTTATTCTATATAATCTTTTTTACATTGGGCACGTAAAATTGGACTTGTTTTCTCATGCAACGATGGAGCTGTTTGCAATTCATAGAATATAGATGAATTTATTAATGCTAAAATAAAGGCAAAAAAAAAAAAAAAAATGGTTAACTGATGGTTGCGAATGCCACAGAAAATATTGTCGGCTATCATTGACGATAGCATACATTTAAGTCCCAACCAGCGGATCGCAATCGGTTCAAGCACGCCGAATGATAACTTTCCAGAGAATCAATTGTTCGAGCTGTTCATCCGTGCGGAGGACAAGGGTACCACCATACATCACGCGGACGTCCCTCTCAGCGTCTACATCATGGGTGCTCAAGACATCCCGCCGCTGTTCGAGCGGAAAGAGGACAAATTCTTCATACCGGAAGCGTCGCCGGTCGGCACACCGATAACAAGACTGAGAACCGTCACGAATAATACGGTGACTTACAGAATCGTTTCCGGGGACGAAGATTCGCCGCTTTTTACGATCGACTCCAACGGCCAGATCACCCTAGCAAAACCGCTCGACCGGGAATTGAAAGATAGCCATCTGATCGGTGTGCTAGCTGAAACTGACTCGAGTCCCCCGCTAACAGCCCTCGCCGAGATATCGCTGCAGGTGTTGGACGAGAACGATCACGCCCCGCAATTCGAGAGCAACCCGTACAGCATCAGTTTGGCGGAAAATATCGAGGAGGGCACGTTGATCCTGAAAATTATTGCGCACGATGACGATTTAGGAAGCAACGGGGAGGTTCGTTACTCGTTCGGCACCGATATCGGCGAACTGGCCAACGTGTTCACGGTAGATGCCTACACGGGATGGATATCGACGCTGGTGCAGCTCGACAGAGAGAAACAACCCGAGTATAAGTTCCAGGTAAGCTATGGCAATTTGAAAACAACTAATATTGTTTCTACAGGGTGGCTCTGGGACAAGTTGCTCTTGAGATTTAATTAAAAAATGAATAGATGTAATTTGAAAGAGTAAATTCATTGGACGAGTTCGAAAATATTCTGATATTATATTCAACGCATTGAACATTATTAGAAAACGTATTTTACGCATTTGTAGTAATGTAATAATAATATGTATAATATGTAAATTCATTGGAAGAATACTCTTACATTATTTCCAACCTTTTTAACATATTAAAAAAGAAAATGGATATCTATTTCGCTCCAGTTCGTTGCGATTCAGCTAGAAATAATACGAATATCTGTCATCATCTCGTAATCACGGCCATGAACGCCACGAAAGTTTAGATCGTCCGTTTGCGCAGGTGGTGGCGATGGACAACGGAAGTCCGAAGCACTTCGCGAGAACATCGGTACACGTGAAGCTGAAGGACTACAACGACAATGCACCGGCGTTCGTGGACGATCGTTACGAGGCGACGGTGAACGAGGACGCTCTCCCAGGAACGGTGGTAGTCAAGCTGGTCACGGTAGACAAAGACCAGGACGTGAACACGCCGATCGAGTTCTACATAACTTCCGGGGATCCTAGATCGCAGTTTCAGATTCGATCAACCGGCGAGGTGTACGTGGCGAAACCGTTGGACCGGGAGACTGTGGATCGTTACGAACTGGTGATCGTCGGGACGGATGGGAAATACGTTTTCAAGACCAGAGTAACCGTTCAGATCCTGGATGTAAACGACAATCCTCCGTATTGTCTCCGATATCGATACAGAGAGATCCTGTCGGAAGGATCTCACCCTGGAACCTACGTGTTGAACGTTTTAGCGACTGATTACGACGACGAGCCTAACGCTAAGCTGCGTTTCTATCTGACCGGTGACAAGAACGACAAATTCTCCCTGGACAAGGAGACAGGCGTGCTGAAGACCATCGGTCAACTGGACCGAGAGTCCCAGGCGAGGTACTCGCTGACTGCCCACGTGCAGGACAGAGACAAACCGTCTTGGGAATGCTCGTCCCAGCTGGAGATCCTGGTCTCCGATCTGAACGACAACGCGCCGAAATTCACCATGCGCACGTACAGCGCCACGTTGCCCGAAGATGTGGAGGTCGGCACCTTGGTGACCAAGGTGCATGCGACCGACGACGACATCGGTATTAATCGCAAAATCAAGTACGAGTTCATCGACTCCGCCGACGGCCACTTCGTCATCGCAGCGGACAGCGGCATCGTTACTCTTGGAAAGCCCCTCGACAGGGAAACTAAAGCTATGTACAACGTGACCATCCAAGCACTGGATCAGGGAACACCGCAATTGATGAACGTGACTACCCTGATCGTCAACGTGCAGGATATCAACGACAATCCACCCGAGTTTGCTTCGAAAGTCTACTTCTCCAGAGTGCCAGAGATTTACGCGGTTGGAACGGAAGTCGCTAGGGTGCTGGCTACGTCCAAGGATACCGGCGTTAACGCTGATGTTTATTACTCGATCATCGGAGGGAACGAGCACAAGAAGTTCCAGATCGACGCGAAGACTGGGGTGATCGCCATCGCCGAACAGCTGGATTATGAACGCGCCAAGGATTACTTCTTGACTATCCAAGCTGTGGACGGAGGGATTCCGCCGCTAAGCAATCATGCCACTGTGAACATCACTGTGATCGATAGCAACGATAACGCGCCCGTTTTCAGCGAGGTTTCATACAGAGCTTCAATCAGGGAAGATGCTAAGATCGGGGAGAAAGTTGCGAAGGTTGGTTTCTGCTTGTGATCAGATAATTATAAGTAGACTGCGGATCTGTATGCATTTATAAAGAAATTAGAGAAATTCAAGAATATTGTTGTTTTTAACGTGACAAAGTCATTAAGGGATGAAATCAACTATGATGTACTCCCTGTTTCGCAGTGTAATTATAAAGCTTGGTGTAGAAGTCAAACAAATTCAATTTTTAATCGATCCTCTAGGTATATGCGAACGATTTGGACAGCGAGGAGAACGGAAACGTCTCGTACTACATTGAAAGAGGTGACAGGCAGAAGCAATTCTCCATCGATCAGAAGACGGGGCAAATTACAGTTGCTGCACCACTGGATCGCGAAACAGTGAGTATGAGACTGTTATGTAAGAAGTGATGTACAAGGTGAGATGATGACTTACCATTCCCTCCTCCGTTTCAGATCTCGAACTACGTACTAGAAGTGCATGCCCGCGACAGCGGTGTCCCGACACTCTCCAGCTTCGTGATGGTGAACATCGAGGTTCTGGACGCGAACGACAACCCGCCACTCTTCACTCTCTCGAACTACACCGCGGTGGTGCAAGAAGACAAAGCTCTGGGCCACACGGTGCTGCACTTCGTGGTGAAGGACGCGGACATTGAGCCAAACGCAGATCCGTACACGTTCGACTTCCGATCCGGTAACGAAGGGGATGCGTTCCGATTGGAGCAAGACGGTACGCTTCGAACAGCAACCAACTTCAACAGCCGTATCAAGGACAAATACGTGTTGCACATTCGCGTCTTCGACAACGGTAGCCCACCTCTGTACTCGGACGCGTGGGTGGTGATCAAGGTGATCGAGGAGTCGCAGTACCCGCCAGTGATCACACCTCTGGAAATTGTCATCAACTCATTCCTGGACGAGTACCCTGGCGGTGTGATCGGAAGAGTGCACGCGACGGATCAGGACCAGTACGACACGCTACACTATAGTCTAGTGCCATCGTCGCCCATACCGAACGACCTCTTCAGGATCAACAAAATGAACGGCACTCTGGAGGCCCTGCCTCGCCTGGACGTCGGCGAGTACAGAGTAAACATCAGCGTGACGGACGGCAAGTTCCACTCGTTCTCTGTGGTGAAGGTCGTGGTGGACCTGGTGTCGGAGAAGATGCTGGACAACGCGGTGATCGTGCGATTCAGAGAGGTTAGTCCGGAGGACTTCATCCTGAGCCATCGGAAGGGTTTCCTGAGGACGGTGCGTCACGCGCTGTCATGTAGGCCGAAGGACATCATCATCATCAGCGTCCAGGCGTCCTCGGACGAGACGAACCAGATCAAGTCCAGAGCTATTCGCCAAGCCGTGCACAACGACCTCGATCTTCTATTCGCGGTGAAGAAGCCTGGCGGAGGTCTAAGCTCTCCAGTGTTCTACCCTTCGGAAAGCATCCGTGAGGCTCTGAACCAGCGCATCGAGGAGCTGGAGGAGACCACGAAGCTGGTGGTTGAGGAAATCGTTCGGGTCAAGTGCATGAAGGGCTACTGCGTCTACGGAGAATGTCAGGACAAAATCCTTCTGGACTTGGAGCAGATAACACCGGTGGCTACCGACGTGATGAGTTTCGTGTCGCCCAGACACAAGCACAAGATGGAGTGCGACTGCAAGGAAGGCTATGCTGGTGACCACTGCGAGATTGTAGTCAACGAGTGCGCCAGGGTCCCGTGTCCGCTTTTCAAGGTCTGCGTGCCGGACGACTCCGTGCAAGGTTACTTCTGCCAGTGTCCGGATGGCTTCGCCGGTCATACTTGCGACATAGACATCACCAAGTGCCACGACGAGTCTTGCTACATCCCAAGGAACTCGATCTCCTTCAGCGGGAAGAGCTATGCGCGTTACAAGATCGTCAAGACCCTCGTCCGTCAGACCATCGAGGATCGACTCAGTCTATCACTTCGGGTCAGAACTGTCCAGCTGACAGGGAACCTGATGTACGCGGCTGGCAAGGTGGACTACAACGTCCTCGAGGTTGTCAACGGAGTGGTGCAGTATAAATTCGATCTGGGTAGTGGCGAAGGTCTGGTTCGAGTCAGCAGCGTGTACGTGAGCGATGGCCAGTGGCACGAGGTGCAACTGGAAAGAGAAAGCAACAGCGCGAGATTGACAGTGGACGGAAAACACGTGGCGCATGGATCGGCGCCTGGTAGCAACGACATCTTGAACCTTCAGTCGGACGACCTGTACTTGGGAGCCGAAGTGAGACAGCACCCGACGATCCTGGGCTTCGAGGACATCCAGCGAGGCTTCATCGGGTGCATGGACGACGTCAGGATCGCCAGGATATCCGTGCCGTTGCACATGAGTGGCGCGAGTAG
Organism: Lasioglossum zephyrum; assembly: GCA_028455615.1. Lineage (NCBI taxonomy): Eukaryota > Metazoa > Arthropoda > Insecta > Hymenoptera > Halictidae > Lasioglossum > Lasioglossum zephyrum. The sequence continues at coordinate 16,400,055 of CM052329.1, read as the reverse complement.
CGTGGCTGTCTTGAAACGGTTCGCCAATGTTGAATTCAATTGCGATCCTGCCACCGTTCTAGTTCCACCTGGAATCTGCGGCTCTCAACCTTGCCAGAACGGAGGCACCTGTAAAGACTCGGGTGGCGACATTTACGAGTGCCAGTGCCATTCCAGGTTCAAGGGCCTGGCTTGCGAGATAGACACCGACCCATGCGCGTCCTCGCCTTGTCTTTACGGAGGACGATGCAAAACCGTGCCAGAGGGCAGCGACTACACCTGCGAATGCGCCGGTCCCAGTCTCAGCGGGAAACGCTGCGAGTTCGGAAGATACTGCAGTCCCAATCCTTGCATTCACGGTGGCGTGTGTGAAGAGGGCAACAACGGACCCATCTGCAAGTGCCAAGGGTTCACGGGCGACCGCTGCGAGACCGACGTGAACGAATGCGACGCGAATCCTTGCACGAACGGTGGCACCTGTATCAACGAGATTGGATCCTACCGGTGCATCTGTCCGCCGAACATGACCGGATTGAACTGTGGAAATCCTGCCTACTCCACGCCCATCATCTCCAGTCACTTCAATATCACCTGGGAGCAACTGATGTGGATCGGTGTAGCAGTCGTTCTGAACCTGTTCCTGATCATCCTGTTCGTAGCGTTCCGGAAGATTCGGATGAAACGAACCAGAGCCCGGGCAAACAACATCAACAACGAGAACCGGAAGCAGATCGTGCTGAACTCGGCGAGACCGCACGAGCACGAGTTCAAGCGGAGCTCGAAGCTGAGCAACCTGGAAGTGATACAGGTATCATGTTCGACGTAGTTTGATTGTTCTTTTCGTTCCCGTTTTCCGTTTTGCCAGCACCGACAGATTAAGACGCATGCCGACAATCAGTTACGATTACTCAACCAGCGAACGTAGAAGGGCAAGTAGAAGCTCTTTTCTCTTGGTTTCGAACGCCGTTTCTTTTTGTTTTGCGACCATCGTACTACCCCGAAACCCCTAACAACCCGGCGAGCGAACGCGTGCATTATCGAGTTTAAGGTTTTTCGTGTGATTGTTTGTTTGCAGAGAGAACCTCCCCAATGCCCTCCCAGACCCGCCTCCTATACTCCCAGCTCGAACAACGAGCCGGCCGCCTACGGTAACTCGGCGGCCGTTGCTCTCAATAACCTGGACACCCTGCGCAGTTATGGTAGCGCCGGCGACGAGCTAGAAAACTTCCCGCCAGACTATTTGAGAAACCTGAACCGAACCACACCCGTACCTCCTCCGTCCCTAACTCTCGCTAACCCGGTCGGCGGAAACGCGACAGGCAGCGACACGGATAGCCTCCATAAACCGACCTGGCAGGAACAGATGCAACTTGCCTCCTTCATCACGGACACGACCAAGATCAAGAATGGTGAGTAGTATGCGTTGCTGGTGATCCCCCTCGCTCATCGTAGCTTCTTACTTTTGTTTTCGCTTGCGGCATGCATCGTGGGTGGAACTAGCTTCTTCTTCTTCTACTACTACTTCTCTTCTACTTCCTTCTTTACTCTTGTTTCCTGGTGGACTCCCCTCTCACCCTTCCACTCTATCACTCTCTTCGAATTCTAGAACGTCCTCGTTCTCGAACACGACGACCTGCTGTGCCTCATGTGCTATGGCGCTCGGAGAGTTCTATTGTCTTCGTCCTTGCCAAAGGATCGAACGGCTCGTGATTGTCCGTCCGGTTTAATCGGATAACGATTTAAACGGATAGGGGTTGGTTCATTGTTCATGTTAGTGTTGGAGCTAGGGAAATTATTGTTACTTCATGATCCAAAAATTGTTTGTTCTATTGTGGAATCGCTTCCTGTAAATTGTCTCAGCGTGTTTTGTCTTTCAAATTGTACATATGTGCCCGTTATGCAAGTGGTCCGAGTGAAACTTAAAAAATGAGTTTATCACTTGTTTCACGTCACAGTGGTTTATACTAAATTCATGTTGTCACAAGTCACTCATGTTACATGGAATTTAGTGTTCATGTCATTTTTCTTTAAATATATATCTCGAAACAAGAAATATATGACTTAAACCACTTTCGTAATTATAAATTAAAAAGACGATAACTTTTTTAATATTGGACAATACGAGTTAAACTTTTTTGAGAAGTTAGAACAATTAAGTTAGGAAAATACTAAAAGTTGTGTTTTACACAGACCTACATTTGACACAGACCTATCCAAAGTGTTTCTAAAATTTTCAATATAGATCCACGTAAGAAAAGTTGTAAACTGCAACTTTTTCGAAAAAAACATTTATGAAAAATAGCACTAACATTTAGCCAACTGTCGCAATCGCGAAGTACCGGAGTCGTAATTAGCCAGTTTCGTAAGATTCAAGCAGAACAAAGCAAAGTAGACCGTAACTCAGTGCCAGTGAACTAAGTAGAGTAATATTTCGAGGAAGCAGACAACAATGGCTCTTACCTTGGACAAATACAGTTCACTCGAGGGCAGAATGACAGCATAAGGTCAGTTCCTTATAAAAAGAATGCGACACTGTCTCGTTGGTTTAAAGCCGGACAAGTAGAATAGCTATGTCCCTGGTCAGACAAGTAGAATAGTCCAGAATTCCAGAAATCACCGGCAACAAAACAAACATAATATATCACACATACAATAGCATACATTATTACACACACACACAATAAACAATACCATAAGAGAAAGGTAAAAATTTCTACTTACGCAAAGAAAAGTTAACCTTCCCTCCGCTATCTTAGCCAGCTTGAACTTCGTATTCCCACGAAACTGGCTTCGATTTTCCCTAAACGATCGAGCGACTGAACTCCAAGTAAAATCGGACATTCCTCGCGAAGAGCAGAGCTTCCCCTGGCCAGATAAGTAGACTTCCTTGTAAACTGCCGATGCTAACAACTTTTCCGAATGACACACGCCACCGGTAATGTCCCCGGAGATTTTGCGTCCGAGAGAATAGCACGCAACAGAACATCCGACTGCGCCTAGCCACCGTTTCCTTTTCCATCATCTCGATACGAGTACCCAGAAGAGTATGCTGACTTGGGCGTGTAGCGAATTGAGATTAACACTGGTGTATCGTATTGTGTGCGCTAACAGACCTGAAACGAGCGAGCCCAGTGGTACCGGAGCTGACCACTGGAGGACTTCTACTAAATTCTTCTCGACGTGTGCCTCATGGAGGTGGGACCTCCGTGACCTCCATGACGTCCATCGAGGATGATCCTCGTATTGTCGGTGGTAAGTCCGTGTAACTAGTATGCCTGAAAGTTTGACGATGACATCACAGATTGATTTGGGTCGCTTCGCTTCACGCTGTATCTATTACCTCTTGGCCAGTCTCTATTTTATTTTAACCTCCCCCCCCCACCCACCCCCATCTACTTCTTCTTCTTCTTCATGATCTTCACCGATCTAACGCACAAGACATATCTACACGGATCTGCAGAGAACAGTTAGGACACACACGCTTCTTCTGTTATCTTCACACTAAATTCTCTCTATCAGTTTCTTTCCGCTCCGTATCGCGGCGCTAGATCGTCGCATGTAGCGTGTCGGAGTACAGTTGTTGTCTGCAATGCTTTTAGGGTATCACTGGGACTGCTCAGACTGGGTCAGGCCAAGTCAAAACCCCCTACCTAACATCACGGAGGTACCCGGAAGCGAAGTTCCAGACTCGTCCAGCTTCCACAGCAATGAGAGTAACGAATCAAACACTCATCAGCTACCGTCAGGTAAGTAACCATCGCGTGCACGTTGCTTTCACTCGCACCTAAGTAATTCAACCCGGGCTATCGTCGCCACCATTCCACTCTTGTCGACATTACTTGTATATTTGTACATTACAATATTTACTATATTGCGTTGGCAAATACGTTCGTTCGGTTTTTTACAGTGGAATAAATCAGAAACACCGAACGAACTTTGCCAACCTAATATAATCGCAATTCTATCGCGCTCGGTCTCTCGCGTTTTAATCAGAACTAAAACTAATAAAGCTTCATCGTTCCATTAGTATTGTCTCGCCGAAATCCCAGCTCGGATGGTGTTACTTTATAGCGACGAAGAGACGAAAGTCACACTACACGAATAATGACTGTAATGTACATAAATTGAGTCTGCGAGGTTCTAGCAGAAAAGCTTAACAAACGTAGTAATAATTAGACAGCGGATCTTTATGCATTTATATGAACAAATTGGTAGGGCGAAATATAGAATAGTAAAACATTGATAAAATACAAGAATCTTGTAGTGTTGTTTATAATGTAACAATTTTTATGTTATTCTTACAATCCTACAATTCCACAATCAATGCAAAACGTTTTTATTTTGCATAAAGATCCGCAGTCTAGTAACAATATACTGGCATTCGACAAATTAACGAAATTAATCAACAACATGACACGCCTACTGTCACTTTTATCGCAACCTACTCTCAAGTCGCAATTTCTTGTGCTTTCTATCATAACACGCTCACGGCTGCTTTACACGACATAGTTTATTAAATCGTTTAATATTAACACGTTCGCCCTGGCGTTCACATTAAGAGACCAATTATTTGTCACGATAATAGTAGACTCCTAAAAAAATTCTACACTATTCAGAAAATCCTTCATCCAAACGCTATCGTAATATCTCTAATTAACTAAGAACACAGAGACTCTCAACGTAAATTCCACGATGTCTCACTGAGAACAATTCTCATTTCCATTTAATTATACTAGTTCGCTAAGACTAATTAAACTCCAATTAAGCAAACATCTTCTACTTCTGCATACTATTGTTTGCCATTAATTATTTTCGCGAGTTATCTCGCGCGAGACTATAATTGATACAATTACATGTATGAATAATCAATTTCGATTAATGAGCTCGGATTATTTCCATAACAAGATACTTTGATTGGCCTCTATAATTACTGCGAGGATATGGTACAATCATTTAACAATATGTTATCATAGTTATCTTCGATCGATTTTCAGTGCACGGCTCTGTAGACCCGACGAGGGATATCGAGACCTTGAACGAGGACCAGGAGTCAGAGTACGTTGGGGATTCGGAATGCGGGACAGAGTTCTCGGAGCAGTACCATTGTCCAGAGACGCAACGATTGAACCCGTTGGACAGTGGTGGCGAGGGCGAGTACAAGTACAAGGGTTCCGAGAGTTATCTCCGTCATCCGAACTCGTACTTGCCACATTACAACATCCACACGGACACGGAGAACGAGACGAACCCGCTGAACGGGCGTCTGAGCACCTTAGAATCGGACGAGGAGGAGGACGACGTAGTGCCTTATGGTTTCCCGAGCACGCGACGGAACCGATGCCACAAGGGGGACGAGGCCGACGAAATCGGCTCGGTGATCACCACATTGGAGGAGAGGAACTCGTTGCTGGGCGGAGCGACCAGCAACAGCGACCTGTCCACGAATCTGTGCGAGATCGACGACTCCGAGTACGAAATCGCCGAGCAGAAGAGCAACGGCCGACTATGGTTGTCCGGGAACGGTATTACCCAAACCTCGGTGTGACAAACGGCGCTGATACCGTTCCACCACCGGATCAACGTGATCGTGTTCTTCTGTGCTTCTTGAGGAAGACTTCGAGTGCGAATGCTTGTGAATAATTACTCGACTATTCTTTTCTTTTTTCGTTTTTGTACATACACACTCACTCTCTCACACACACACAAACACAGACACATTATCAGCGTAGATAGAGCGAGAAACGAATCAGAGCGTGCGAACGACGGATATGTACAGAGGCAGCTACGGTTTAAGATAGCAAGGTGTGCACCGGCATGCTAAACTAGGGAGAACCTGCATCTGGTTCGCTTCGGGTTTGTTTCGGTAAAATGTTTGCAATAATCTTTGCTTTGAGGCAGTTTTTAATTTTTTCGATCGCTGACGATATCTTCGATCGAACACGACTTTGTTTAGGTTTAAGTTTTAACCCTGTGTCTCAACTCGTACACGTTCAAAATCTGCTTATCAAACGTCGTGGATAATTTTACTTTAAACTTGTCCAATTTTTTCCACGTTTGAGAAAGTCGTTTACAATTATCTTTTCATACTGTTAATTTTTTGAAAAGACAATTTCGGTTTGGAGAAATGAGTCTCCTTGTTTTTCATGATATGGATTATTGAAAGAGACAATTTTAGTTCGGAAGATACGAAAGAGGGTCGAGAGAAAATTTTCAAAGATCTGTGTTCAGTTTGACTACAAAATCGCTGCGTAAAATGCATTAGGAACTGAAGACAGACTAGATGCAGGATCTCCTCGCGAGCCAACGATGCACGTACGCCCCTGCGCTGGTGCATCGTACCTCAAATCTCCTATGTAGGTAGAGCTTAGGTACTGACGTAAGTACTTAATTCCTCGAAGAAATTCCATGGAGCGGGGAAACGCGGAAAAACGTGATTTTTTCGGGAAGCGACGTTTGCTTTCTACGTTTGCGATCTCGTCGATTCCTTGGTTCGATCACGTACGATTCAAGGATCGTCGTTCGATTGCGTTCGATCGCCGTTGTTCCGCCGTGGACCATTCAAGATTCATTCGAGACGTGAACATTTTTTATTCTACCAAAGGGGATGAGGTTTTAGTGAAATGGATATATTATATTATTACGGCAACTATGCGCAACTATTACGGAATAAGGAGTTATCTCGACTTAAGAATGGGATTCGTTGCTTGTGGTGAGTAAATGTTAAACACGACCGCGTCGTCAGACCAATGACTATTATTTAATGACCTATCGTTTAAAAAAGCTGGAGACGTTTAATCCGCGACACTGCAATGATTCCAAGCGCGACGAAAAATAAAAAAAGAAATGAAACGGAGAGAGAAAGCGAGAGAGAGAGAGAAAGATGGAAGAATGATACATAGGTACATTTATGTATTTTTACTATTTGCTAACCGGACATTATTTTGGTTACGTGCGAGATGAACCCGCGACGGACTACTTAAATAATTATAAACGATAAGTAAACGCAACGTAGTCTAGCGAGTAAAAATGAATTAATTGACTCTAGTGAAAAAGGGCAAATGGAGAATATTAAATGGATAAACAGTGCGCGCGCTCCGCTTCTAAATGGAGGGAGCGAGATTCTATTAAATGCGTGCGCCGTCCGCCTGCGTTTATCTGCGGCGAGGCACGAGATAGTTAAATGGAGAGAAATGAGAAAAACAGATTAATGAGAATATTTTTACTGTGATGATAATAATGTTTATACGATGATCAAATACTATGACTTGTATCATAATGATTGTAATATTACCTATCCGACGTTTTATAAAAATGGATGAAACCGAGCAAGATAACACGGAGGAGACAGTATTCCTCCCTCGTATGTACGTTTAAGCTAAGTCAACGTTCCGTTTGTTCAACTTCCGTTACAATTTTTTTTCCTTCTTTTTGACTCCCTTTTTCTCTTGTCTATCCTTTTTATTACTACTGTTATTATTATCGATACTATTATTATTACTACGATTACTATTTTAAATAATCTTTCTTTTTCGTTCACTCGGAAAATTATTCTTTCATTCATCCAGTCACCATCAGTTCTCGACGAAACATAGCCGTATATACATGGTGCTACTACTTACATCACGCTTTAACATTTCATCTACTCTCTGATAAGACTGTTCAGCAACACACACACACACACACATACCCATGCACATATTCATACACGTACATACAGAGGACAGACATACGTAACACAGAAACACACGCAGCTGCTCATTAATCGATTACTCATAGTTCTCATGCGATTTTAATCTCATCCTCCGAATCTGTCCATGTTGTTTCTAACGAGAGACACGTTTACTTAAACTGCCAATCGTTAATGCCATATTTAGAAACAATGCATTTCCATTGATTGATTTGTGTAGCTGAACACAAAAGATCAAAGAAAAACACTTATTTCCGTGCCTAAACGTTCTTTAGAACACTGTGTACTTCCATGGAGAATACTTTTTTAAGTAATCTAGCGGCAGCTTAAATATTCGGTGAAGTGTACGCGAGTTTTTATATATATACCTATACATGTATACATATGTGTTCTTTCTTTAATTTCTTTTTATTTCTTTGTACGCGTAGTACTTTTCCCATGAAAATTCACAACTTTCTCTATTCTTATGTTCCTGTCCGGCGACGGACGCCCGCCATTTTCTTTAACTATTGAGTTGCTGCCAGAAGGTCGACTTACACTATCCGCACAGAATATTTGACTGTGTGGACAGTACAAATCGACCTCAAGTCGTGCTGCTTAGCGACAGGAGAAATGAGTAAAGCCAACGTGAAAAGAAAAACGCGAAAACAGGGTGACTTCTTCTTTGCGTTTCGACCAAGGGGCGTAAATAAACGATCAAATTGTCTCGTCCTTTGCGTAGAGCTCGAAAACAGCTGTGCCTCCACTCTCTGAAATTTCAGTGCGGAAACGGACAACGCGGATACAATTGACCCTAGACAATTTATTCTATATTAGAATGAGAATAAGGACACTGTACAGTTTTAACTTAACAAATTGTATCAGGAGACAACATCTGAGCCAAAAGCAGTGAAAGTTTCAGTCTGCGTTGAAGCACAGTGAATTTTTCCTTAACAGAATTATGATTAGGTTTACTTTTGAATTGCGTCGGTTGGGATCCATCGATCGTGGATCTACATCGAGCCGACCAGTTTTACAAGTGACGGAACGATTCGATTGTAAAGATAAGGGAAAGAACACGCAATATTTTGTAGAGCTTCTGATCGATTAGTGATATTGATTGCGTTTTGTAAATGGAATGTTTCCTGCAAGAGTGGTACGTTTAATGATTTCGATCCAAGCGAACCGGAATTGATCGAAGAAACATACGACTGTCCATTTTAAACATACTTTCGATTCTAAAATATACTTATCGACGTTTTCCATCTCTTTTTAGTTTATGTTCGACTACAACTCTTACAAACGAACAGTTCCATTTTACGTTTCACTTAATCACGAACTTGCCATAATCGTACAACTGCGGACAAATTTAGGAGAACTAAACGAGGGAAAAAGAGGAAACTTTTCTGCGAGTACTACTTCCAAATTCACCGTAAACACTTTAGCCCCGCTAATAGGATACATATCGATTTATCATGGAATCTTTCAGACAGTGAGGAACTTGACTTGTTATAATTATAAGGCTATAATTAATTTGTACAAGATCAACCTATTGTAATAAAGAAAACAATCTTGCCTATGGTTTTGTACTACTACAATTACTTTATAGGTTCTACCTTAACACCCTATAATTTTGTTGTGAAGTATCTGTTGTACACAACGTCCTCTTTCACAGTGAAGAAATGCTTTACACTTCGAAAGAACGATTGTTTTATTCGTGGCTGTATTTATACAAAATAACTTAAAATGAACTTACTAACTAGCATAAGTAATAGTATATAAGGTACTTAGTGTTTCTCTAACGCTAATGTCAACAACTCGTTCATCGGCGTTAACAATATCCGGGGATCTTCTATTAGACCGGCGCCGACCATACTCCCCATAAATAACTGCCATAAGAAGATACAAGTATCGTTTTACAAATGAAATAACAATAGTTCGTTACATTCGAGATAAAGAAAAGAACAGTACCTGTTGAATGAGGAGATCTGCTAGTTTGGTATCGCTTTTGACTAGCTGAGAAAGCTTTTTAATGAGAGCATGATTGGGATTAATTTCGAAACGTGGTTGGAGAACAGAGTAACGCATCTCTTCATCCATTTGGTGGGTCTGTGTTCGAACGAAATGCCTTGCAGCTACCATATCTTTCACCGTGACGACACAGGGATGCGATTCGAGACGTGTAGTCATTTTAATATCGTACGCTTTTTTCGGTAGAACCTTTCTCATGTGAGCAATTAGATCATCGATTTCCTGCTGATTGATCAGATCTAAAAGAATTTGGAAAACGTTTTTAACGAATTTGAAAAATGTTTGCAGAATTTATAAAATCGCTGTGACATTATCTACTCACTGAGATTATCAGATTTATTCGACTCCGATTCGTCACGCATTTCTTTTTCGACGGAGATCAAAGAATAGGATTTATATTGCCTTAGTTGCATTAAAACCAGCTCGTCGTACGGTTCGTAACAGAACAATACTTCCACGTTACGTTTCTTCAGAGATTCGTAGTAAGGCGATTGTTCGGCCAAGACACGACTAATTTTAAACAGATGATCAAATTAATTTTAGAAATTGAACTATTTCGAATAATTGAAGATACATAATTAGTAGAGATCCCATTGACAAAATGTAGTCAACTAAGCCTCTAATTTATTAAAGAACAATCTGATATATTTTCTAATTAGTTTTTCACCTTGGGGCTGATAAATAGTATATGTTCTTCTGCTCTGCAGGTATACGTTTGCAGTAGTCTGGTATACTAACTAATTCTCCGCTCGGCAATGCGGATGATTCGAATCTTAAAAGTTTACTTATTTCTTCCTGGAAAGCAATGGAATTAAAAAAACGGATCATTCGAAACGTCTTATTAAAGAAATATTACCTTCTCATTCTGATCGTGACTGGTAACGATACCCTCTTTCAAGAAAAGACCATAGTCTTTATAGAAGTTGTTGTAATCTTCAACCTGTTTCTGAGATCGTTCGTTCAAAAATTTCAAGACACGCATCGTTATGACGCTCCTCAGTTTTCTAGAATGTGCAAATATATAGAAGTGAAATAATTTCTTTTATACAAGAGGAACAAGTTGTTTTTAATTTCGTACCCAATCAGAGCGCTATTCTGCAATAACTCCCGACTCAAATTGAGTGGAATATCTTCGGAATCGACAACGCCCTTAACGAAACGCAACCACTTCGGTAAAATATTTTCTGCTTTGCTTTTGATTAAAACTTTGCGACAGTATAAAGAAACCCCGCTAGTTGTGTCCCTGGCCAAATCAAATAAACCCGGTCGCTCTTCAGGGAAATACAACAACGCTCTGATACTCAAAGGAACGTCAGTAGTATAGTGTAATATGAATCGCGGGGAGTCGAAACAGTTCCCAATGAACCTATAGAATTCAGCATGCTGAAGCGGTGTGATATCTTTCGGATCGAGCATCCAAAGTGGCTGGAAATGAAAATTGTATTTGCAAATACATGTTTAGATTCTACTTTCGAAGCCCAGCATCTTTCTTAAAATTACCTGAATCGTATTAGCCCTCGTACCATTAACAAATATAGGACTGCCAACAAAGTTGCTGTATTTATTAATGATACCTGCGAAGTATTCAAATAATCAACAGTTATTAAGAAACAAGATCTAGTTAAATTTACTCACGATTAATTGTAAGTTCGTCACTAAATTCACGGGAATCGACTTTCATGTGGATCACGATTTTCGTTCCTGGCTGGACTCCGTCGGCTGTTGAAATTTCGTAAGTACCCGATCTATGTATAAAGTAGGCAATTACTTTGGTATAGAACACATTATTTTGATTCGTAACAGTAAATCTTTTTACCCATCGGAGGACCAACAAAGCCCCTCAGCATCTTTCTTATAAGACTTAGTGAACACTTCTACTTTATCAGCGACCATGAAAACACTGTAAAAACCAACACCGAATTGACCAATGATTTGAGAGGTATCGCCGGAGCTCTGGCTTTCCTTCAGTTTCTCTAAGAAAGCCTGCAATTGGCAATAGTTTCAAAAATATTCAATTCGGGAGAACATCGAAGTACTGGGTGGTTCACCAGAATATCTTCTTTATGCATTTATAGGAAAATTGAGTAGATGAAATTCAAAATTGTAGAAACATTCTCATCTTTTAAAATTATTAAGGGAGGAAATACCATTCTATTTAGTTTCTGTTTCTTGCAATGGATGCAGATAATTTTTTAATGCAATGTAAATGGTATCACAAGGTGAATGCTTTACAAATCTCATTTCTTCCTCAACGTGACTCTTTACGATACCATTAACATTACATTCAAAACATTTATTGTGTCATCAAAAATAAAGGAGATATTTAGGTGGACCACCCTCTATTATTTCAGCTGCATTTACTTTGGAACCAGATCTGGCAATAGTTCCTAAATGTGATATCAGTTCCTCTCGAGTCATGCCAATCCCTGTATCCTGAATAGTAAGCGTTCTGTTCTGCTTATCAGTGGCAATATGAATTTCCAAGTTTCTATCCCCAGCAGTCTCTGTAGCGTTACTGTCGCTTAACCTTAAGTAACGTAGTTTTTCTAGAGCATCGCTGGCATTAGAGACCAATTCACGAACAAATACCTTATATTAAAAATTGTAAAATTATTGCAAAGTACTATCCTTAAACAGCTACTGGATTTTAGTATAAATTTATGCGGATACATTACCTCTTTGTCCGAATACAAGGACTTGGCAACAATTTGGAGAAGCATCTGAGTTTCAGATTGGAAATCATGTTTCACAGCTTCCCCTTATTAAAAGTAAATTGCAGTATGTACAAATTTATACTAGCTAATCGTTTAGAAAACTATTGAAACATTTCTAAAACTATACAATCATTTATAATATAATACAATGAAAAATAATTCTGTAATACCTGTAGCTTTTTCTGTGTCCTTTATAATATTGTGATTTTCTGTGGTTTTGGTTGCAGTTTGTGAAGAATAACATTTTACGAAGGAATTGGCTGTAACAGATTAAACACATATATATTCGGTGATATAAAAGAATCAACTTGCTTCTTTGTAGAAATGAGAATTTGATTTCTTTGTAAAATTGTTTAACACAGAACTTATAACCTCAAAATCTAATCAATCGTCAATATGAAATGTTAATTCAAATGATAAGTTACGAAAGTATACAAACCTGCGAGCCTTTGACATTGTCTTTCCAAAAATTCTTTCTCAAAATTCCGACTAAGCGGTCTTGAAAGAGATTTTCCTAATTTTATTGCGAGTCTAAGTCTCAAAGCGGTCGCCATGCTTTCGAAATTACCAGAAACTTCAATCGATTTATGTCACGTGCTTTTAACGGCAAGATGGTCAATTGAGTGCTTGTGTTGTCACGTGCTTTTAACGGCAAAATGGTCAAGCGAGTGCTTGTTGATATCGTTGGCAAAAGGAATTGTTATAAATATCAACCAGCTCGCGAGTAAAAAATTTAGTTTGCGATTGGTGACAAAATATTGTTTACATTATTAAATACGTTGTATTTTATGGTTATTTATCACACCTTTGTTAAAATACCAATATCAAACTTACCGAACTAACATAAAGAGCCGATACCGTAGAGAAACAAATCAGTTTTTAACTCTATCCAGTCGGAGCCATTTGAACTTAAAAATTAAACATTCTTCCCAACCTAGAATAATTTCGTTTCTATTTCCTGCAATCGATGCAGGCGATTTTTATTTTGCATAAAGATCCACAGTCTATTGATTATATTATAGCAATTTTTCGTGGCGACTCAGGGTCACCACTCGACTGCTAAGGATAAAAGACTTCTAAACCGAGTGGCGAAAGAAATGTGACTCCCCACGCGAATGCATGGTGCATCGATCGTTTTCACTTCTTCATCCCTCAGCACCGACAATAAATAATTCTGCTGCGCAACTTTTCAACTTCGTTCAACCGTGATTACTGTTCGATCAATATCGTTGATCACTGTTCGAGCTCTGTTAAAAATAAAAGATCCATCGTAGCAGAGTAGACCGAACTTGCACGATAGTCGAATGGAAAATAATTGCACTTGAATATTTGAATTTTTTTACTAGTCGCAGCTTGGTAAAGAAAGATAGTGAAGACGTTGCACCTGTCGTGTGGGGCTCGGAAAAAGAATCGCAATGACAGTAAGACGAACGGAGTGCTGTGTCTAACTGCCTTCCGTATGAAACGTTTGTTTCTATCAATCGAAATCAGATTTTAAAACGTAACAGAATTACATGCTTTTTACTGTGGTGATAAAAAATTACATACTTTTCTTGATGAGATTCACTGATTTCACAAATTTCAAAAAATGGTCAAACTAGAACGGAATTCAGTACAACAAACGTTTTGGATTGGTTGTTTTGGATTGATTGAAATTCGTAATTCTAGTAAACAAGATAAGTGCTATACGCTATCGGGATTTAACAGAAACGTTCTAGACCGGTCGTTTAGATGAAATTCGTGAGAACAAACGTTTCATATATGACAATTTCGCACGGGGGACAAATGGCTGATGAAAAATGTTGTAGATCGGTGACGCGATCGAAATCAAAGACGCTCTCGTGTATAGTCAACGCACATTTTTACTCGGTGGCGTGTGGCCACAGAGACCCAACCCCGTATTATTCGTGGGGACACTGTGTTATCAATCCTTGGTTATGGTGCTGTGTGCCTGGGCTGCCTACGATGTACGAAACAATTTCCAAATGCTGCTTCTAGATCTGATGGAATGGATCATCCAGGTGTCTTTCATACTCGCGCTTATTCTCGTTTGGTTCAGCGATAGTTTGAAGCTGGTTATCGATGAAACCAAGAGAGAAATCAGGGATGGGATATTTCTCAGGAATGACAAAGAGAGAAGGCTGTATCACAGGTACAACAACATCTCTTGGAAATTCGGCAAGTACGCGACTGTTTTCCAAGCTGCGATCGTTGTGCTGATGTTCCTCCGTCCATCGATAGGTCTGTTATGGCACGCAGGTAATCGTTAAATTAATTAAACGTTAATCTTTCGTGACAAACTGAAAATAAGGTAATTATTAATTGTAATTTAACCCTTTGCACTTGAGTGGCGACTTTGAGGTACCGATAAATATTGCTATATCAGTATTGTAAAGTAATGGTTACGTTAATAATAGATCTTTATGCAAAATAAAAATTGTCTGCAACGATATTAAGAAGTAAAAACTAAATTTAGTGTTATATATTCCTTGGAGGAGAACTCGTATATTAACATCTTGAATTTTGAAAATTTTTCGACAATTCACAATTTTATCTTCTTAATTTTACTGCAAAACCATAGAGATCCACAATCTAGTTATTCAATTATTTCACATTCAATAAATTACTAAACATTTGAGTGTTGCACGAGTAAATTTCATCGGTTTAATATGTATAAAATCATGTTGTATGGAAATATTCTAGGTCCGAGTGCAAAGGGTTAAAGAAAGTTCGTCGAATTCGTTTGAATTTTTTCATGTTCATCCTGATTTGATATTTTTCCAGGGAAGAGTAATGCAACGCTTTCCTATAACCTACCCTTCCAGGCTCACATATTCTTCAATTACAAAAATCACACCATGCGCTACTTCCTCCTATACGTGTACCAAATCCCCATGATATATTTGGGCATGTTTCACATAGCTGAGGTCAGTTATGTCGTCACTATGGTCTTACATCTTTGCGGAAAGTTCTCGATTTTATGTTTCCGTATTCGAAACGTGCCTACGAAACCGTCGAGTCTCTTCCGAGATCACATTAAAAGCGTGGTGAATCAGCATTTGGAATTGAGCCAGTGAGTTTTATATCAATTTTAACTTATTGAAAATATTAAGAGAAAAATAAATTTCTATGTCACTCCGGTTTGCTGGAATTCAGGTGGACAATTTTTATTTTGCATAATTAGCTATACTTTAGATATAATTTGTTTCAGGATGTCAAAAATTCTAAATGACAACTTCTACCTGCTGCTCCTAATAGAATACGTCAGTTGCTCCTCTCGACTGAGCCTTTCTATGTACGTTGCATTGACAGTATGTAATTAATTGATTTTATTTTTCCGATTAATCAAGATTCTATCATTATAATTTCGTGAAACAATAACCCGGTCTCATTTTAAAGCTCGAGGTCTTTACTTTCGCAATCCATTGGGCATTTTCTTCTGAAATGTTTAACTGATATTAGCAAACCCTAACACTAAGCACCAAAAACCAGAGCAGACATTTGAAAAAAATGTTCACAGAAAGTGAAATAGAATATTTAATACGTGAATGCAATTTACATTTTACAGACGTTTGAAACAGACCCGGTGGCTGCCACCAATTTTATAATGTACAGCCTGGATGTGATTGGTTATTTATACTTGTATTCATATATTGGTGAACAACTTCGTTA
This sequence comes from Lasioglossum zephyrum, assembly GCA_028455615.1. Lineage (NCBI taxonomy): Eukaryota > Metazoa > Arthropoda > Insecta > Hymenoptera > Halictidae > Lasioglossum > Lasioglossum zephyrum. The sequence goes on along the minus strand of CM052329.1, from coordinate 16,383,993 downwards.
CGAGGTTCGTGTTCGATTAAAATAATTAGAATTGTCGTTACAACTCACCTTGCTTGAATTTCAATCAGCGTTAGAAGTTAGAACTCACTTCAAACAGTTATCCATTGTCTTCAACCTCGTATGTGCATTCCCTTTTTTAATACTGATTCCTATAATTTTTAGTCAGAGAGTGTAAAGGACGCGTTGTACGACATCGAATGGACAGACATTAGTAACGAAGATCAAAAGATCCTGTTGACCTGCCTAATAAATGGATGTCAGGCGAGGTACTTAACAGCCGGGAAATTTTATCAATTCTCATTGTTCGGGTTTACCAAGGTACGGTATAATTATTCGTTTCTAACAATCGTTTACAGTTTGTACAATTCATTCTACAGATCGTCAAGTTTTCCGTGGGATTTCTTTCTGTGCTGAAAGCCAGAATGGAATGAGAGCTATCAGAGAAGCGTCGAACAATTCTAATGCTGCTTCAGCAACGTTATAGCAATTATTATTATTGCATGTAGAATAATGTACATTAGGATTCTACAAATTCTATGTTTGCACAAGAATCATTTTATATTGATAAATAGAGATCCCTCGTCTAGCAATTATTCACAGCAGTTTGTCTGAGTTCAGAACTGAGTAAAATAGTATTTTAAATAGTAAATAATCTAATTTATTTTAAAGAATGCGTACTAAATATTTGGTTTGATGCAATAATCTTGAAAATAAAATGTTTTAATTGATACAGTAATTTTTTAAAATAATATTTTATTTTACGCGACATTCTTCCAATTAAAATGATACCAAACACGATACAGTCCGGATTTTCCATGACTGTTTAATACACGATTTACTGAAACTAAAAATGAATTGGTCGGGCGAGGCAAGCAATGCGATAACGCGTTGTGTGCCGCGGCCCAGCGAGGCAACATGTTTTGTAGCCTCGCCAGTGCCCAAGAAATTTTTCCTGGCCACAGCTCAGGCCTTTTCTGTGGGCAAACCCTCGTCCCCGTCCCCTCCAAGAGGGGACGCTAAGTAAGGGGAGTGTAGTCTTCCTATATATATTCCTCATGTTGACTGCATGTAGAAAAAACGTGAAAAACGTCGAAATTTACTCACGACGGAACATTTTGACCGCTGAGCGAAGAGCCGACGCACTATGCGGTACTTGGCCAATCTAGCTGGCCAAAATTATTTTTTGTTATCGTAATAAATACATATAAAAATATATAAAAATATAAATACATATAAAAATGTAATCATTTTATAATTAATTCTTTCAATTTCGTTGTCTTAAAATAAAATAAAAAGTCGTTCATTTGTTACTTATTTAGTAGTTCTTCAGATAATTTAAATCACCGATGTATTCGGTTATTTTCTCTGTATTTCTTGAGATATTTATAATATGAAGAATAAATGTTGAGTCGAAATGAATAAACTTTTTGAGTAGATACTCTCATGCTTTTAGTACAAGCTCCCAAAAACTCATTTTCCTCGGTTTGCTAGTATAGCTATTGTAGTTCAATGGAAAAAAATGTTGACGCTTTATTTTGCACTTCTGTAAAACCAACAATTTTCATGATTTCGAAAAATTCATTTGAGATACGTTTATATATCATTAGGAAATCCGAAATAGTAGTCCGCGAAAGTATTCTGAAACAGTGGGTCAACAAACGCTTGTAAACTCTTTCGCTTTTCTTCGCAAGTGAAATACAAGGAAAGACATACCAAATCGCATGATAGGAACGCAAACTTGTGCGTCCAGAGGCACAGCAGAGATCTACGACGAATGTAGACAGCAAAACGCTGCGTCCAGATGCGCGAGTCCACTTCTAATAAATGTTGAAATGACGAAACACCACCTTTCTTTTCCCTTACTATTAAACATTTTTAACAGCAAACGTGACCTCAAGCACCATGATTCACATCAGAATCGACACGTTTGGGTTTGCTTACAAAATTGCTAGTGTGTAGAAATTGATCGAACCGTGCGTCGATAAAAATTAATTCCAATTATTTTAATAAATGTATTATGCACGTGTTTTCTATGATTTTATAATAGAATCTTTTCCTCTTTTTAAAATATTTCTTAAAATCGCAACCTTCAGCTGTCAAGAGTACTTTACAACTTTGTACTGTTTGGAGCTCGCAAAATTTAGCTTGCGGGCTTATCGATCGCGCGCACTTCTTCGTCCACGGTTCGGTATGATTAATAATTCTGCTTTTCAATATTGCAAGAACGATTCACGATGGCTCGCTGTTCTTGCAGCAATTACTGGTACAATTGTGATCACCGAACCCTGAGGCATCGTCTCTATTAAAAGTAATCACGCGCACGAGGCAACATGGCAGACGAATAAAAAATGATCGGAGTCCCGTGAAGTTTCTCTATAATTACTTTCGCCGGAGGGATAGTAGCGATTTTATTCGGACCTAATCCGTGCTGGAATTACCTATCCCGTGCGGCGGTGTCCACTAGTTTCTTGGAACTGCATAAAAAAATACAATTGCCACGCCAAGAGCAAGAATAGTATCGTGATGGCAGTAAGGGAGACAGCGTGATTTGCTATCGGTCTATCTTTTATAGGATCCATGTTCAGTTTGGTTGCCAAGAAATAATTTATGAAAATTTCGCTGTAAAAAACTCCAAGACTTTGAAAAATCAAATCTTTGTTGTTCGCCATGTTTTTCCAACGAATTATGCAAATGAAAGTAAGTAATGAAAGTTCTAAATGCTTTAGTGGGCAAGGGTTTCGTATGTAACAGTGTTAAAGTTAACCCTTCTCACCTACCAGGTGTTTCTGAATAGATTCTCTAATATTTAGTTTTTCTCTTTGAAAAAATCGGAGCCTTATTAAAAAGTTTTGTACCTAACAGTATTAAAATTAACTCTTTACCTACCAGAAGTTTGTGAGGGAATGCAATCTCTAATATTTATACCTAACAAAATCCTGTATGGAGACGTGAAATCTCCGTGTTCTCTAAGAACTCCATTGGCTCCCTCAGGATCCCTCAATGGTGGAAACAAAGTTTTGACAGTTACGGAGAACAACGTATTTGAAAATCATCAAAATTGAAATAACCCATTTTTACATTGGTATTTAGTATTTATCCATGCGTTCGCAGCTCCAAAATTGTCTTTTCGAAAACTTTGAAAATATTAAAAGATCATCGCCGATAGGTGAAACATTAACATTGCTTTTCTCACATGTGAAAATCGGTTCGTCGAAAATGTTACAGAGAAGCGACCCGGTCGAAATCAAAGACGCCCTCGTGTACTGTCAACGAATATTCGCCGTCGGCGGTGTGCTGCCACAGCAACACAGCCCGAAGCTGTTCAAGCTGATAATATTATACTACTTCCATCTGGTAACGATGCAACTTTGGGACTTGTACGATACCCTGCACGATTTCCAAGCATTGCTCGTGAACGCGACGGAAATGCCTCTCACTATTTCGTTGTTGTTCTCCCTTGTTCTGATCCGAATGAACAAAAAGTTAATCGTGGTGGTCGAGCATATCCAACGAGACATGAAGCACACGATTATCTACGGGAACGACGAGGAGAAGCGATTGTATCGAAAGTACAACGTCATCTCCGTTTATTTCGGCAAATACGTGTCCATATTTGCGTTCATCGTCGGTTACATGATTTACGTTCGTCCTTTGATAGATCTGCTGATCCATCCTCGCACAGGTAATCTTTAACCAGTGTTAAAGGTTGATATTATTTGTAGACCGTGGATCTTTATGCATTTACGACAAAAATAGAAGCGTACAACTTAAACCAGTGGACGTATTAAAACGATTTGTGCACATCGGTGTATTAGTTTTCGCTTAATAAGATAATTAAAAGAAGAAAGAATATTTTATTTGGTTCCTTTGGCTTATAATCGATGCAGACAAATTTTATTTTGTATAAAGATCCGCAGTCTAATTATTAACGAATCTTTATGCGATTATAAAAGTCCTGAAAATTTTCGAAATATACCAGAGCCTAAAATTTCGCAGGATCTACTACGATTCTTATTTCTTTCAGACCTGCAATAGCTACTACATCTAGAAACTAGATTTTACTTGATATTCCGCTTTCTTAAAATTCGTCTAGAAAAATTGCAAATTGCATAAACATCCGCAGTCTAATTGTCCCGAATACTGTTGAAATTATGATCTGACGAACGCAATGAGTAGAAATAATCGTGTTTTTTGAGTAACAACATTGTTGCAGGTGCGGGGAACAACACGCGCCCCTTCGTGCTGCCGTTTCGGTCTCACGTGCCTTTCGATTACCACTACAACGCTAAAATGTACACTCTGTTGTACATCTATCAATTTCCTATCGCGTATCTGGCGATATACCATGCAGCGGAAGCTAGTCTTATGGTCACCTCGACGCTACACGTTTGCGCGAGATATTCGCTGTTGGCCAGACGAATTCGAATGTCCCTGACGGAGTCTCAGGAGCATTTTCAGAACAGGATGAAAATGATGGTGATCGAGCATTTAGAGTTGACGGAGTGAGTACGTAAATTATCTTGTTGGATTAATTGTTTGATGGGAACGATGCCGAACTAAACTTCGGTACCGAAGTGTTACTTACATCGTGTGTTTGCGGGTGTTTCAGGTTGTCAGGTTTCCTAAATGACTGTTTCCGACATCTTCTTCTGATAGAGTACCTGAACTGTAGCTTCAGATTGGGCATTTCTATGTATGTGGTGTTAATCGTATGTAATCGAGCCTCCTTAAAGCACATACATTAATACGTTGCAAAGAAAATAACGAAAAGCAGCCTGAAGATTCATTGTGCTGCTTCACGATCACGATACTTTATTGTGACAATTGGCACGGTCTCATTCAGACTTAAATTATGAAAAGGAACATGCGATATCAAAATTCTATTTGCTATCACGTTCAATTCTATTGGATATTATTGAAAAACATAGCGTGAATAGTTAGCAGCAAAAGAACAGTGTACATATACTTTTTCGTGTGAATATTCTCTTTAGTGTTAACTTTTAATTACTCGCATATAGTATTTGCAAGCTCAAAATTTTTAATTCAGTGTTTCAAGTATAAATAAAGGTGTTATTTTGCGTTAAACTAGTTATTTTATTGAGTAAACATTTATTTATGTTGGAGAAAGTGGAGTGCGAGTAACTAAAGGTTAAATAAGTATAGTAAAAATGTTAAACGTGTTACGCGAACATCTTTTACATTACGCAGACGCTTGGAAAAGATACGGTGGCTTTCGTTAATTTTTTCCTGTACACCATGATCGTGATAGCCTGGTTGTATTTGTACTCTTACATTGGGGAGCAGCTTACTTACGAGGTTCTTACTTATTTATTTATTAAAATCCACGTGTCTTGAACGTTGTTCCAGAATTTTTGTAAAAACTGTATGCTAACATCAAATAAATTATGATATTTAGTCGCTGAGGATAGGTGATGCGTTTTACGACACCGATTGGACAGAGATTGCAAGCCGTGATAGAAAATCTTTGGTACTCTGTGTGATAAACGGACAAACAGCGCAGTATTTAATGGCTGGGAAATTCTATAAGTACACGCTTTTTGGTTTCAGCGATGTAAGTATGGTTTCTATAAGTCAGATGAGAATTGTTCAATTTTCACATTTTCTGTGTAAAAACAGCAATACTGCATTCCACGGTAAAATAATACCAAACCACTCTCGATTTCTTTAACAGATTGTAAAAACTTCCGTAGCGTTTTTCTCAGTATTACGAAGGAACGTCGGATAAAATTGGAGGAAGTATATTTGATAAACAAATGGGTGGTGGCTCTCTAGCTGCAAATTTTTATCTGTCAAACACACCTCTGAAGATTCCTGAACATAAATACAAGAATACTGGTTTTTGAAATGGAAATAAAACTGTGTAAACAATTCCTGGATTATTCTCTAAATTTTCCTATACTTTGTGAAATTACTGAAAAACGATGGTTGATACTTTGTGGAAGGTTAAAAAAACGAAGTATGTGTGTGATGGTATATAAATCATTTTTTATTAAAAGGACTTTTCATGTCCTTTCTGTTTCATCATATTTTAATGGCAAAGATTGCATTGGAAAAAACTGATCGCTATTTGAATTCTTACTAAGTTCATAGTCAATCATTCGTAGATAATACTTTAGTATATAAGCACCATACTTTCTCGACAGTTTGTATAATCGAAGGCACGTTCAGCCAGTTCTGATTAATAAAATACAAATTGTGTGTATAAAAAAAATTTGTTCAAATATCGTTACATCTTTAATATTTCTAGAGATTGACTATCCTCAAGTCGATGCTTCGTTTTTTCTGTAAAAACACTGGAAAACCAAAACCAGACATGTTATCAAATCACGTTACATTTTTTTTAAATTTTCGTTTGCTCGTGTAGAGATAAATACTACTCACGTTCTTGGCCACTTCGGTCAAACTATGCGCCATCGCAGTACCAGTTTTCTGCACCATATTGTAAAAATAGCCCTTCTTTTGTAACAAAACGTACGGATGGTCGAATTCCTGACACAGTCAACACACACATTGATTCTTAATTATTTCGTTACCAAACTTTGCCCAATATATTTGTGAAGATATTTTGATTTAAGAAAAATTTCACAAATATATTGGTAAAATTATCTATTGAATGCTAGAACATCCAATAAGTTCAGTAAGCTTAAATTTGAACTTATTAAATGCTGGAGTATTCAATAAGTTCAATAAGTTCAAATTTGAACTTGTAAAATGCTAAACCATTCAACAAATTCAAATTATAACATAAAGAAACCACTTACAACGAGGTGACCTTGATCCATCACGATTATCTTATCGCTATCCATAATTGTATTCAACCTATGCGCTATAGTAAAGACAGTGCAATCCACGAACTTCTTTCTGACCGTTTGCTGGATCAGGGAGTCGGTCTGTGGATCGACGTTGGCAGTGGCTTCGTCTAGAACCATGATCTTATTATTCCTAATCAATGCTCGACTAAGGCATAATAATTGACGTTGACCAACGCTGAAGTTCGAACCCTCCTCAGCGACCTTGGTGTTCAGTCCTGCGGCCATGTCGGAGATGATCTCCTTCAGCTCGACTTGCTCCAGAGTTTCCCATAGAACGGAGTCAGAGTACTCGTCGAAAGGATCCAGATTACGTCGCAGACTTCCGCCGAAGAGTACCGGCTCCTGCGGAATGATACTGATCTTCGAGCGGAAGTCGTGCAGAGCTACTGTATCGGTAGCTATATCATCCAGAAGGATTTCTCCCTCAATATACGCCAACCGGAAGAGCGCGCTTATCAGTGAGGTCTTCCCAGCGCCGGTTCTTCCGATAACGCCAACTTTCTCTTTGGGCATGATCACGAAGCTGATGCCTTTTAAAACATGGCCGCCTCTGGGCCCGTACTTCAGCTTCACGTTCTTAAACTCAACCAGCCCTTTCGTAGGCCAATCTTTTGGAGGCTTCTGCTCCGGTTTACTTTCCAAAAACGGCTCCTCCTCTAGGCTACTATACTCCAGGACTCTTTCTATCGAAGTCATCTGGTTCTCCAACTCGGCCGTCTGCCTCATGCCCCACTGCAGGCAACCGATGATCGAACCGATCTGAGTGATCACCAAACCGATGTCTCCGGCGATCGCAAGGTCGTCGAACACTATGAAGAGGATCGTAACTATCGCCATGTACGCCATGCAAATCGCTTCGATGTAGAGGCCAAATGCTCGCGAGCAAGAAATGAACATGAACCAGGCGGACGAGTGCAGGTCCTGGTGATTATCGAAATCCGCGGTTACCAACTTCTCGGCCTTGAACGCACGGATTGTCGTGAGACCTTGCAGCGTGGCGCCCACGTGGTCGAACACTGGTGACCGAGCTAGAACACGAGGAAAGTTGAATGTTAAAAGTTAGAAGAAAGTTGGGAAGTTGATCTACAGAGTGAACCTTGAATTGTGATCAGTAACAAATCTTTTGTCCACTCTTTCTTTTCATGACTTTATAAGGCCACCTTCAATCTTTTGCAGATACACCTATAATTCTCTTACACCTGTCTGTTCGAGGATTTCGAGACGAATTCGGTAGGTATCGTAACATTTAAAAAAATGCTGTTTTATTTTTTTTCACAGAAAATTTACAAAACAGTTTCGATCGAACTGCTAATGACAGAGTAATCTCTACTGATCCACGATTCGTGGTTCACCATGTATATAGCGATACTCACTGACACCCTCCAAGCGTTTAACAGCGCGACTGGTGGTGATGTACACCACTCGCATATAGTACAAAATGATGGCAAGTATAGCCGTTGGTATTAGTAGCCAGAAACTGACGGTACACAGGATGACAATGGTGCCGACGAAAGTTGAAGACATTATTATTACGTCGAACATAGTGAACGGCAGATTCTTATCGATGATACCGATGTCTTTGGAGAACCTTGACGCAAAGAACGAACAAGTTCCATTAAATATTTAATTTGTTACTGTGTTCGGCACAAAGTTTCGTTGCACAATTAAGTTTATACATAGCAAGCGCGTACTAATATCCTTTCTTCAATTGTTAATCCACTTTATATTACATACATTATTCAGTATCTTTTAGACGCAAATTTCCTTTGAAAAGACTCCAAACCAGGATCGAAACGTTAAGAAAGAAAAAGTTGAAATTGCAAAATTGCTAATTTAATTACTAATTGATCGAAACTGTGCGCCGAAAACAGCAACAAATTAAATATTTAACATTTACGATCGAGATAATTGATTATTTAAAAAATTTCAATAATATCGAAACGTTAAATCCAGCCCCAGTCTAATGATAGAAAATACCTGTTCAATATCCGTCCGGCAGGATTCGTGTTGTAGAAGTACATCGCACTTCGGACGATGCTGCGGAACATTTGTGCGTGTAAATTTTTCGAGGATCGCATGCAGACCGCATAGTAAACGAACGTTTGTAATATGTAGACGAGCAGGGCAGCGACGGTCAGCCCACTATAAATATAGATAACACCATAACGAGACAGCGAGCCGTGCCATTCGAAAATCGTGCCATTCTCGGATTTGATCCACGACGCGACCTCGGTGTTCACCCAAAAGGCGATCAAATAATCGATGCCGCTCGTCATCCCTTGACTGATCGTGAAACACAGCACCATTATGGCTAGCAGGAGGAAACTCTGGCTCGCTTTCAGATAGGTCATCAAGATGCGAATTGAAATCTTGCCGACGGTCCTCGTCTCGGCAATTTCGACCGGCTCCTCGGAGGCAACGGCTTCCACTTCTTTCGCGTTCTCCACCAACTGCTTCTTGTCCTTCATTTCCCCGGGCTCTTTGGCCTCTTTGCTCTCGTGCATCTTCTGGAAGATCTTCATCACGTCCAGATCCATACTCTGCAGTTCTTCGAAGCTACCCTTCGCCAAGATTCGACCGTTATCCATCACGATAATCTGATCGGCGGACTTCAAGTACTGTATCTGATGAGTGACCAGGATCCTAGTTTTGTTCTTCAGGAAGCCGCAGATGCACTCCTCGACGATCTTACTGCCTACGTTGGGATCCACCGCGGATAGAGGATCGTCCAACAGGTAAATATCAGCCTCGGTGTACAGAGCGCGAGCTAGATTTATCCTAGCTCGCTGACCACCGCTCAAATTGATCCCTCTTTCACCCACCATCGTCCTATCTCCGTGAGAAAGACTTTCCAAGTCACTCGTTAATTGACACACTCGAATCACATCCTTGTAGCGATCCTCGTTCTCGGCTTGGCCGAACAGAATGTTCTGCTTCACCGAGGACGCGAAGATCCAAGGCTGTTGGTCCGCGAAACTAATCCTACCGTGCACTTCCAGGACACCCTTCTCCAGAGGCAACTCTCGCAGTATCGCCTGCAGCAGGCTACTCTTCCCAGATCCTATCTGTCCTATTACGACTATGAAGTTTTCCGCTTTCACAGATAGGTCCACGTCCTGCAATGCGTAGTCTCTGAACTGGTCCCACCTGGCGGTCACGTTTTTTAAGTACACAGGCATCGACTGCGACGCTACTTGGCTCTGTGTCGCGTGAGAGTCGGACCTTTCCGGGTACATCATGAATTTCTGCAGACGTTTGATGGAGACTGTTGCTGCAGCCAATTGATGAATACCTGCGTGTTTTGTGGAGTATCCTGGTTAATGTTGTTCTGAGATTTCCTCGGTAGCATTTATAGTTGGCCATTTGTTGAAATACTCTTTTTATAACGTCTGTGAGACGTACGATACCTAAATATCGTTAAATAATTGTTGGGCCAATGTACAACAGTAGTATCGCATGTAAATTTGTTGTTAAATTGATATCTGGATATCCTGAACATACGAAATCCTTTATGTTGAGGATTTGTAGACAAAACCATGTCCCAACCAACTCCCAACCGTTAGCCAACTATAAATTCTACTGGGATTATTACTGACTTGTGCTAACACATCGGCTTGAACCAATATCGGCTTCAGTGAAAAGTATATCAATGATACACATCATTATACTGCGTATCTTTATGCATTTGTGGCTTATAAAAATGCCAGAGTATTAAATTCGACTGAATTCAGTAGGATTTTTATTTATTTTGAATCTATAAATGCTGTTACCAATCGCAATAGAATTTTATTTGGTACCACTTTGTTAAAATTTGTCTATAAAAATTGAAAATTGCATGAACATCAGGTCTACACAAAGAGTGGTCATACTCCGATTTTGATGAAATTTAAATATGTTATAAATTTTGACATTTTAAACAACTTTTTCCCTTTCTGATATAGGTGGGTCGCTTTTATAATACGGAAAATTCAATACAGTATTAGCAATAGATTTAGCGAATATCTCAAAAACTAAAAGCGATCTCCCTGTATTGGAAAAGGAAAAAGTTGTTAAAAATGTATTGCTGCATAACATATTTAAATTTCATCAAAAGCGGAGTATGGCCACCCTTTCGCAATAATTACCATTTTAAATTTTGTAGCATTTTTGCCAACTCGGAAATCGAAGCGCTAACAATTTATTCCGTGCCATGATATTTAACGTGTGCGAATGTATTAGCACGGTCGCATGATCGGATGAACGAAGATTAATGTCGATCGAAACGATGGAAGGACTTACTTAAGGCGAAGCCAATGGTCATTGAGCTGCGCACGATTGAGTAAAACGCTGTTATCATGAATACTTTCTCCGCATCGATGTTGTTGCCGCTTAAGACGTACGTCAGTATCGTAATGAAGAGGCTAACTCGAGGAATGTTGGAGTCGAACGTTAAACCAAACTGCTCGACAATAGAGTATTTTTTTAACACGTCCACTTCTTTCCTTAAGGAAAAAGTGACATTGATGATTTCGGCAGATTGGGCACTTCGTCAAGCGTAGATCGCAATGAAAATTAGATACTCTTTTTGTTTTTATCTACTCGAACGGCGGACTCATTTAAAACAAGCATTAGCAATCGCAGAAATTCTTTTCTCGGAAATTACTCTCGTAAAACTTTTGCCGCCACAATGTCTAATCTTATAGTCACATGAAAAGTATAGGCTTTACGATAAACAATAATTTCCCCCTCCCCCAAGAAATTGTCGAAGTAGACGCTACTTTTCCGTGTCCTAGGTGTACGAGCCCCCTTAAGAAAACATATAATCACAGATTAAAAATAAATATTTACTGATCGAAGAAGCTTATGTCGATAGAACTTTACGTAAACAGAGTTTAGACAGAGATATGTTTCTCTTACCGCCTGGCTTTCTCCACGAGATAAGAATACGGGATCTCCCAAACGTACATCTTGATCACTTCTACACCGGCGATGATCTGATTTATCAATCCTAGCCTGTGATCAGTTCTCGTTGCCAAGCCATGGGTCAAACGCAACACTTTTCGAGCGAGGTACACTGAAACCCATAAACGACAACTTAACCGAGAGGCTATACAGTATTTCCTTGAACAGGGTAATCCCATGAAAATCTTCTCCGCGGCTTCGTTAACGTTCGTTAATTTCGAAAACGTTTTCGTAAAGGACAAAGTTATTTGTTATTAAGTCCCATAAAAAATAATGAAAGATAAAGAAGTTGTTTTAGGTGGAAGGGGTAGGAGAACTGACTTAGATCGGATAGCTCCGTATCTTCGATCGCTGGATTACTGTACAACATTATTGATTGATTACTGTTATAATCTCATCGACGGAAAAAGCAAGCCTTCCAACACTTACGCTGCAACGGTATGCTCAACAAGACTACCGACATCCCGGTGAAGGCTCCGATTCCGATTTCGCGGAATATAAAATACGTGATTAGAATCATCTGGGTCGGTCCGATCCATAAGTAGTGAATGCCAAAGACAAAGTAGTCGAGCCTATTGACGTCGTTGCTCAGGAAGTTCACCATCTGTAAAATCGACGCTGAATTAGTCGAACTATTCGATACCGATCAAGGGAGGATTCTCGTGTAACTGATCAAAACATTACCTGTCCAGTGGACGTTTCGTTCTCGAGGACGGAATTGGACAGTCTCAGGATCTTTCTGTATATCAGAGTGCAACAGGCGACTCGAACTTTCATCCCCACGTGCGTCAACGTTTGAAGAGACCAGTGCAAGATCACAGCGTCGATGAAAGGGAATATGCAGAACGCTGTCGTGTAATAATACATATCGGTGGTCCATGTTTTCTTACTCCCGGAGAAATATCGCAGTAACCTAGCTAGTAGGTACGGCTGAATGATTCTAGAAAACACATTTCAAATTATTATTCATATCATCCTCCTTTGATCAAATCAAAAATAAATGTGTATGCAGAGTGTAGTCCACAAATGCAATTTTCAATTCTTATACAAAAGCTAACGTGGTTCTCGAACCTGAAGATTCAAATCCGAATCCAGCGTTTAGTATGTCACAAAATGGCTATTTGTTGTTGTAAATGTGCGAACCTTTGCGCCGCGAATAAAATTTTGTATTATCCTGAAGATAAATTACGATCGATAACCAATTAATTAATAATTACTTATAGAACGGTTTTAAGAAAGACAAAAATTCTAGTGAATTTAATACTCCAGCATTTTTTGAAAATCTTTATAAAAAAATATTTAGTTGACTACTTCAGATGAACTACCTATACAAATTATACGCGTACGTTTTGCGTGCTCTTTAATCTGGAATTCGCTCTTGGAAACAGATTGAAATCGAATCGCGAAGTGCAGTGACCGCAACAACACTTTTAATCTACCAATTATCATATTGTCTAACTACGAGTTCTGCTAACCGGAAATAATGCGATGAAATCGTATACGGCTGTCGTGGTAGCGACACGTAATTGTATCGTGTTACTATGATTAATGATCGCCGCGTCAGCACAGTAACACCAGTTAACCCCTCTAACTGTGACACTAGGTCCGTATGATGGATGACAGGCAAATTCAACTTTCGTTCTTCTTCGAGATGGTTTCTAATTCTTTGCTATTGATCTGTGACGCAAGGTGTTTCGTAACACGTCCAATGGAGAGCACAAAAAACGACGACGCGACGACGATGTTCTCAGAAAATTCGTTCTCTCTTTGATCCCGTTTCAAAGATCAATTCTAATTTTCTCGAGCGACACGTCACGATTGATGTTAAACGAATTGTGTCGCGGTGGACATTGTTGCCGTACCGTACAACGAATTCTTGAAGGAACACCCATAACGCGGTGTAGAGTACTATGCCGCCGAAACATTTGTACAGCACCCTGTACAAGCTCGGCTTCGAGCCGTCTTTCTTCTTCTCGCATCGTTTCACCTCGTTCTCCCAATGCTTCACGATATTTTGCCCTAAAATACTGCTCTTGTCTTCTCGCAGAGGAGAATAGAGATCGCTCTCGTTCAGTTCCCGTTTGTAACCCTTCACGAACAGCTTCCATATCCACCTGTTTGTCGTAAACACGATTTCAAGTCTCTAGTACGAAAGCTTTGATTGTTCATTGTAGTGAAAAGTATTTGAATTTTGACATGTCCTTACGAGAACGATAATATCGACAAAACATTGGCCTTCTGTCGCGGGTTCTTCAGTTCCTCTCGGTGGCTTTTGTCCATTTCGGTGAAGGCAGCTTGGTCATCTCAAAGTGTTTAGAAAAATATACTTATGCTGCACGCCCCATTTTTCTGGAAGCAAGATATCGAGACGAAGTAAATAAAATTGCTACGTTCTCTGTCCTCCCTTGTACTCCCAACAATTTTGAATTTCAACTACTCCATTTTGATATAAATGCATATAAAGATCCGCAGTCTAGAAATAACGTTTGCAGAATTTCTGGAAAATTGATCGCAAAGCAATGGTCACAAGGAAATTTGAATTATTCGTATCTTCGATTCTTGATTAGAATAACTGCACAAGGAAATCTTATTTGCAAATGTAGCCGCGATCAGATGTAACTCACCGATGGAAATGCCGAGGTTTACGAATACACGTGTGCGCCCGTTAAAAGTTGCAGTATATTAAATGCGAAGCTGTTGCGCGCACCTCATTATTATCGAACCTTATCACAGATAAATTCATCTCGGGTTATTGATAAAGGAGTATATCTCTCAAGAGAGAACAGAAGCGATAACAATTCTAGATTAACACGATATACAATAGGTAGACGTTCATCGGTACAACCCGCTAGGCCAGGAGCAATTAACTATAGCGATACATGGCTAAATAGTGATGCAAGTGAAATATGTTGATTACGGTATCACTCGGAGGAAAACGTACACGTGTCGAGTCGTCTGAGAACATCGATCTTTTGGATCGATTAAGATTAAACTAATAAACGAGTAAACTAATCCTCCTAACGTCTTAAAAAAACTTAAGCCGTTGGGTCCAATTTTGAGAAAGTCATTCGCTTTTGAAAGGCGTTTATAAAAATTACAAGACTGAATTTATTTCGATTGTTCAGAATTTTTATGGTAATACATGATTGAATAAAGAAATTGAACGATTCCTGATGGAAAGTATCTTCATAACTTCAATAATTTAAAAATAAATATGTGAAATACAAGTTACTAACGAATTTATGGACATCACGAGTCTGACACGTTAAAATACGGAAACGGGAATAAATTTCTAGTTCACTCGTGTTTGTCGCAGTGGAGGTAGAACCCCGAAAATTCTGGTCACTGCAGTAAAAGTTCTGCTGACCGAGTCTCAAGAGCAGCAATAGCAGACAACCAGAAGATTAAATCGCGTCCAGCAAATCGATACGTACCGGGACGTCTCGGAGATTTATATATTTTATATTCCTCTATCCAAGCCGTCTGATATTCCGTGAATACAATCTTGATCCACCGATGTTGGCTTCGCAACACTTTCCGAATCACTAAACCTCCCGGACTGATCCTAATGCTTTAATATTTACTGGCGTGTTCAGTCATATATTCGACTAGTAAACAGCTTCTAAATTAATCACATAAGGAATATTTGCCTCTTTAATCAACGCTGATTTACGGACTTTTAAACGAAAACCATTTGGACACATACACGCCGTCAGCGAAGCGTACATACGTAGGACCACTTAACCCTCACTCTCAACATTGATCGGAATATTACTGTAAAAGCAGAATCAAATTACTTAGCTGCCGCTCACATTCATTTGCCCTAATGACTGTCCAAAACACGCCTAACGATTTCAATATGGTTCAATTGAGCTGTTACTCAACAAACGTGTACGCGGAAAGGGATAGCGGGTGAACAAAATATTGGGGCTAACGTGTCATCGAGACGAGAAATGATACTAAGTGATATTAAATGACGTAATATTGAATATGCATAATCTGAGTCATTCTGAGTTTAGTGTGTGCAGTGAACCGGCAGTCGAAGTATACAGGATTTCCACTTCAACTTCACCCTTTGGCAAATCAATTTCAACCTTTTACACATAAAGTATTTTGAAGTAAGTAAAAAAAATCAAATCAAATATGTAAATATTAATCTAAATAAATAAATAATTAATTTTGAATATTCTTAATGGGTGAGATTGATTTGCGTAAGGTTGAATTTGATTTCCAGAATGGGGAATAAGGGGTTCGAAACCCACATGGTCTTCTATCAGTAAGCAAATAGCATACGCGTGTGGTATTTAGTATCATTCGAAACGGCATATTCCATTGTGGTAGGCCTATTAACTTTATCCTCCTTTGCCGACAGATTTATGATGCACTTGACGCACGCTGAACGTTGACATTGAACGAAACGGATAGCAATATCCGGATTCGCTGCATTGATTGTGTTCCAAAATCATGTGTCATGAATTTTCGTCCTTAATTTATTTAATAGGTTGAAAATAATACAACAGTATTTTGATTGTTTTAAATTACACCCACTAATTTACATTATAAATGCATCTAATCCAGTGTCCAGCGAAGAACAATTGAGGAAAATGAATATTATACTATTTTTTATTTCATCTACATGAGAAATTGACGCAATTCATTCAAAAATTTAATCAGAGTTGTGCAGAATTACAATTGAATCACTCCAGAATTATAATAACAAAGTAATTGAATTACATTGTAATTCAGTTAAATTGTAATTTATAATTCAGATCTTCATAAATTAAATTACAATGCAATTCATAATTGCAATGCAGTACAATTATAAAATACATTGTAATTGAATTATGAAAAATGAAGTAATAGGCAAGGAGAGGTTGTAAAATCCATGTGAAGGTTTCAAACAGAAGGAATTTATTATTTATAAATTTACTAGCTGCTCGTGACGTGCCTACGGCACACCTTCAATTATATTGTATTTTAATTACACATCTGATTAAAATACTTAGTAATTAAATTACAATGTACTTGAATTAGCACAACTCTGAATTTAATAATGATTTTTCATTGAAAAGAAGCACTCTATTTTTAGCCAACATGGAAAATCAACTGTTCCATATTAAGAGCGGATGCCCTATATTAAAGTCGCGATCGTATCACAATTCGGTTAATAAATATGTCAGATGTTATTTGTATCGAATCAAGATACCGTCGCCGTCTGAACACCATCTTCTCAAAAAATTTTATCAGTGTTCATATCCAGACAGATTTACAACTCGCCCGAGTCTCACGGTTTCAAACGAAGTCGCGAGTCAACGCACCGCTTTTTCACACACGCTTCTGGATAAACACCGGTTTTCATTTCGAGATGCACGACCGACTGTAAACATATCTGTACTGTTACCTGATCGCAAAATACGCCGATCGTTATCAATAATCAACCGACCTTTTTCGTCTAATATGGACGCGAATTCTCGGGATATCTATCTCCCTATTATTTCGAAAGATACGAATTTTCTGTCTCGCGTCACAAATATTTGAGTACCGTCGGCTGCTCTGGCATTGTTAGTGAAATTTGTAGCGTTAGATTTATTACTCGTGTTCTTGAATTGTAAAGATTCTCTTCACGAAGGCCTAACGGAGATTTATTTATCAAGCATTATAGGAATGGCGTGAACTGGTTATTAAATGATCACTTTTGGATCATTCGTGAGTTTTGACAGACCATAACCTGAATTGTTTAATTTTTTCTTTTTTACGTAACACCTTCTTCGGATACCAAGGTCCCATCAATGAGACACAGTGGAAACTTTTTAGGAATTCTACAGGCGGAGAGCAACGAGCGTAGAAACATTAGCGAACAAGAAAATTAATTGACCGTTCAAGGTTATTCCTGTCCTCCATTCTAGCTCCGTTCTACGACCTTTTATCGCGACTTCGCAGTCATCGCTGCGAACATCATCGAAAGACAATGAAACTGTGCAATTAGTTATCGACTTCAAACAGAAACCGACCCGCAAGAGTTGACAAAATAACGTAACGTTAGATTAGAATATCAGAAACGGGACGACTAAAATAACAGTGCTTTTTATACCCGTGAGCATGACTGACTTTCACTAATCATGTTTATAATGCATGCAGATAGAATACAACTTTACGTATATTGTCTGTTGTATGAATTTCTTTTGACTGACAAAAGGGATTTTATGTAGAACCATGCCTCGAGGACAAAAATAATTTTGTTTTATTTATGGAACAGTGGATTCTACAGAATTTGTCCATTTTTGGATTACCCTGTATAAGTGCAGTGCAAATAAGGAAACGATTGAATTATTACAGACAATTGATAAATTAAATATCTACAATAATGGCATAGTGCTCTAAATACAATGTAATTGTTAATATATTTTATCTTTTAGCTTTTGAGACCATTACTGTACAAGTGCATTGCAAATATGAAAATAATTGAATTCGTTAAAGATAATTGAAAATTTAAATAGCTACAATAATGCCACACTGTTCTAAATACAATGCACTTATACTATTAATTAATATAATATATTTGATGCATTTAATAGAGAACCATGTAAACTAAAGTGGTGAGAACTATTTATTTTTCGTGGTCAACGATCGTAAACTAATCTAGGCGCCGCGCCGTGGAATATGAAACCCAATCAACAACGCGCAACTTCAAAAAGTTCATTGCTACTTCCTGTTACAAATGCTCTATAATTAAATCATACTATACAACAATTCAAAAGAATTTCATTATTGACAATTTATCGCGAATGACGTAACGAGATAGATCACATTTACGTAAAATCCCGCACCTTATCTCTATGAACAGATATGTGTACCGATATCTTTCAACAATATTTAAAATAAATGGAAATTGAACTCTCATGTACGCAATCCATTCGCTCCTCGTAAACAATAATTACTTCTGCCTGCTCGGACTTCCATGGACAAAAGCCGTTATCTGTTGGTAATTTGAACATTTGCATGGAACAGATATACAGGGTGTCCCGAATTTAAAAGGCAAAACTTGAGGAGCGTGTAGGACACCGAAAAACTAAGACAAGAAGTCTTTCGGAGATTTGCTCGTTTTTGCTTCGTTTTGGAGAAAATCGTAAAAAAAAGAAACAAAAGAAATTTTCATTTGTTGTATTTATCTATTTACATTTTATTTACGTTATCATCTATTTAATGTAGATATTGTTCAAAATGTTACCCTTTTCCAGCAATGCAAGCATTACAACTAGTACTGACATGATAAATTGCAGCTAAACATTGTTCTGGTGATATTCGATGCACTGCATCTATGATTCGGTCTATTAATGGCTCTCTTGAATTGATTGGCACCGAATAAACTAACTGCTTCAAGGTTCCCCATACGAAGTGTCATTAACTACATTAAATAGATGATAACGGAAATAAATAAGTACAAAAATGAAAACTTGTTTTGTTTCTTTTTTTCGATTTTCTCCCAGCAAAAACGAGCAGATCTCTAAAAGACTTTTTGTCTTAGTTTTTCGGTCCCCTACACGCTCCACAAGTTTTGCCATTTAAATTCGGGACACCCTGTATAACGCCAATAACGATCTACATGTGCAGATCCCATGGATTGTACGAACAAAAACATAACGTCGATACTATCAGATGTGCTTCGATATTTATTTCGATAATTCATTTCGACCCCGAAACCAACGTTCTGTAAAAGTATGAACTTTTCATGTGAAGGATCTAATCGAATAAAGGCTCGTACACAGTCTACCTAACCGAGCTAAACATTAACAATTAAGATTCGAAGTTTTTAAAGCAAGAATCTTGACATTAGTAAAAATCACATTGACACAATTAGTTTGAAAATGAATTAAGTAATTCGTAATTAAGACATTTGAGCCACTGTGCGATTATCCGAATGTTTTCAAATTCTTCGGCATGGATGGCGATAAATTAAAACGAAATGAAGAGGTGTCTCACCGAGAGAAAATGATGCGATTGTTGAATGAACACTCGCGTCACTTTGGCCACGGACGAGGGTCTGTTTTGTTGTTCGATATCACTATCGGCGATTGTTAGCAATGAACAACGAAACCGAACGTTCCAGGAACGTTTCGCGGCATTCAACGCACGACAACACCGTGCAGTAGCGTCCTGTGAACTGGCGTACCAAACGAAAAGCTACAAAACATTTACGCATGCTCTGTTACACCACAGATCACGGATTCTAAGTCTATGGTTGCACGCATTCCATGGCACCGTCGTGTAAGTAGATAGTATCGATCAACGCAATGCGTTTACTTTTGTTCGTACTGTTCGAAATGTTGTGTCCGTTTCACGATCGACACTTCTACACACACGATTACGTGTTCGATCGGCCGTTTCCTGTCATCGGAATCGTAGATTCCGTAAATCTCGATGAAAAATCGTTCCTTTCAACGAATTCCTTTTGTACTCCTCAAGGCAAAGTCCCATTAAAATGGAGAATGTATTCTGAGCGAAAGTCATCTGAATCGCAGCGCGTTGAACATTTATATCCACACAGGCTGTTCGATCACAGGTGGACGAAAATTTAACCCTTCGCAGTCGGAACTGTTTTAACACGAACATTAAACATTTTGACAGGCCCAGAATATTTTCATTTTATACATTAATTTTAATATATCAATTCCAAAATTAAACAATACTTAAATGTTTAGTAATTGATTAGATAGCAATATATTTAATAAGTTAAACAATAGTTTAATGGTATAGCAATTTTTAGTGGTGACTTTGAGGCACAGAGTCGCCACTCGAGTGTTAAGGGTTAAGGGGTGGTTCTCCGTGACGATGTAAAGCGAAAATGAAGATCAGGATAATTGCAATTTCCTCTTCCTTTTTTAACTATAGGTGATTCAAAATCCGTCTAAAATGCTTCAACCCGATTAACAAAGGTGCACGTTGCGTCACGTATCAAAGGCCAGACACATGCTTACCTTGGTTGTCATTTGAAGCCCCAGGTGAAAATGTTTTAAAGATCCACAATTTAATCGTTCGACGACATTGAATATTTCTACAACGACGGTATTTCTATGAATCACCACCCCTTAAATGTTCTCCACCTGTACTCAGACACCCTGTATATGTCCCGATCTCTGATATGTCTTTATTTAGGTACATACCTAACACTTGCACTGCAGGGAGGGACTGCCAGCCCCATCTTGAGAAGCCGGGACGTATCGCGTGATGGCTAAATGGCGGTACGTTTGAATCTGCCCCAATAAAATACAGGGTGTTCGACTACAGGTGCGAAAAAAATTTAAGGAGTGGACCTCCATGACAATACAAGATTAAAATGAAGAATGAAAAATTACGATTTCGGCTTCGCTTTTTAGTTATTAATAAACTGCGGATGTTTATGAAATTTTCAAATTCTGTAGGCGAATTTTAAGATAGTGGAATCATACAAAATCTTATTTTCAATGGTAGTAGTCTTTCTAGATCTCTGAAATAAATAAGAATCGTACTAAACTTTGTGGAATTTTATTTTCTAGCATTTTGAGAAGTCATGAATGCATAAAGATCTGCAGTCTGGTTATTAACAATTCAAAATATCCCTGAAATGCGGCAATCCGACCGACAGAGGTGTACACGTCACAGTCGTGTATCAGTGTTAGTCGGGTTGTAGCACTTCAGGCGGATCTTTAACTGTTAGTATGTAACTGAAAAACACAAAGCCCAAAATACTCTGTACATATACATTTTTCCTTTGAAATTCTTTCACGTAATACGAACGTACAGGTTGCTGTGTTGATGACGTTTCGGGACGGACCTTTGCGACTGTGTTCATTATAAAAAAAAAGTTTATTATTCGTAGCTGAGGTGGCGCGTGGTACATACATGAGGTTTCCGACTACAACAAGTCCTATAATTTCACGCAATACTATGTACAGACATGGTTCGTGTTGCAATATTTTAATATCTAGTATTATTTAACATAAGTCAACGTTACGGCTAAATTGTTACCCATTACACTATAATCTATGATTAATGTTTCGCGCTTGTCCACGCGGATCTTTTACAGAACAGTAAAGATTGTCTCGCGTGTTCCTGTATAGTGCAGTTCCCATTAATTGGATCGCTTTTTAACGTATTACTATTCTCGTAGGGAATCATTTTTTTAATCGGTCGACCGAGTGTTCAGTCGATTCCACAGTTTCTACAGAAAACGCCTAACGGTGAACAGCATTCCGACAACCGCGTGTGAGATTATCGTGTGACATTAGTAACCAGCAAAACTACACTTACAGTTACGGTAGGCGCGTGCGCTTGAAGAAACGCTTCGATAAAAAGTATCATAAAGCGAGCACTGATTGAAAGAGATATTAAAAAGAAGAGGACAGTACAAAGACAAAAATAGAAACGTGGATGGTAATAAATATTACGTTCGTGAACATCGAAACGTAGTATGTCTCTAGTTAGGATGGTCGTGAAACCAGCCATCTTTTGCTGTAGAAAAATATCCTTGTTAATTAGTATCTAGAAAAATGGTGGCTCTTATAGACGATTAAGTCACTTCACAAGAGCGCTCTTTGTTGCTAGGACTCACACAGGGGTTCGCGTTCGAATTTGTTTTTTTTTTGCGTTTTACTGTTTTACCGATCACGCTAACCGCTTATTTGAGCGAAACGAGAGAAGGAAATAAGATAAAGAGAAACGAAGAGAGGAAGTTAACGAACGCATTGAATCGCTCACGTCTCCACTATTCTACGCGCGACAAGAAAAGCTTCGCTCGCGGAGGAAGAATACAATTGAATTTTCTTTCAGGAATATCAGAGAGATCATAATAGATGAAATAAGAACGATATAATAAACGCCATTGTTGCTTCTTAATTAGCATTACGAAATGGATTCGCATGTCGCATTTATTTAATACGTCGTCGAGGCGAAACCGTACATCTACCCTTCGTCGGACTGTTCGAGTGTTCGCGACGAGTAGGAGGTTTATTGTAAGTGATAAAATGGCACCCTGAGTTGAAGAAGCACGGTCTTTAACGAAGAAAACGTTTAAGTACTTATTAAGTCGGATCGGCGAACAAATCGACATCGATGCTGAAGGGAAAGTTCACGTTATCTTTAGCTCTGTCTCTCTCGGCTGTTCATCGATTCGCGTAGTTTCCATCGTCAGAACGGTACCAATGCAGTCTCCAGAGTTTACGAGCCATTGCAAAATATCTTTTTGTACTTTAACAAAGTTTCTGTTTCCGAACGGGAGATTATTTTCCTCTAACGTACGGCATCCGAGGCCGCGAAAGATCACGGAATGAAGTACACACGAAGATTCTTTCAGAAAAATAGTAGCTAAGGCACGATTTCATTTCTCTCTAACGACATCTCGGACGCCACAGTGTCGATCAACTTTAAGGGTAGACTAGAAACGAGTCCACCCCCGTAAGGTCACTTGCTTCGAGGCACTGAACGCATCGCAGGACAGTACACAAATACATAAAACGAAAATAGATCCACAATACAATTAAACTTCTGTTGAGCAAAAGAGAGTGAAAGAAAAAACAGTGACAGAGAAAGAAAGTAGAAGGTAGACTCCGCCTACCAGGACGAAAGATGATGGACCCGAAGAGCGGTTTCGTTTCTCGTCCCGACTACGCTACTAGAATCTGTCCTTTTTGCTACTATCTATCATATTAAAAAAAAAGAGAACAAGAACTTGTCGCAGAATCTTTAAGGGCATATTGGAATGTACTTTCGTCGAGGTATAGAATTCTAGAATTTTGAGAGATCCTCGAGGACAGGTTCCGTTACGAATGCGACGCCCTCGTCGGCTCCTTTTTAACAGGGGACACTCCTGTCGAATTGGTGACCTTGTAAGCGTTGCCCTTCACCTCGGCAGGGTGTTTGTGAGTACTCGTCGATGATTTCCTGGGAGGTTTCGTGATCTGCGTGGTCGACAGGCCGCTCACTGGATACTTGTTCCTGCTGGACGTACCACCGTTGCTGTTTCTCGTCCCGTTCTTCGTCGAAGTCGAGGACGTCGTCTCGGTCGGATGTTTCGGCATCACGAACGCTTTTGTTTGTTTAAGCAGGTATCGATCGTTGCACAACGCTGATATCAATGGCAAGTCCAGGTTGCGGCTCTTCTCCCGCAACGTTCGTATATCCAGCATCCCGTCCTCCTTCCCTTCCTCGTGCTCCTCCACGGTGCTCGATTTCGGCGTCTTCTTCGACGACGAAGACGACGAAGAGGCTGATGGGAGCGGCTGGTTCTTCTCGAGATTCTGCAACGAGACACGGTTCCACATCAGTCACAATAGAAAACGAACGATTTAATTATTTATTTCATCTACTCAAGTCTGCCGTAAATACATACATATCTGCAGTCTAGTAATTATTTACAAAGAGGCACTCCTCGCCGATCTTGATAAAATCGGCAGCAAAAGGGAGCCCCTATTACAGTAAAACCTCAAATACTGTCCAACAGGCGTATTCTGGGCAGATAGCGTTAGCACTGATGACTTGTTTTTTTTTTATTTATAACTTCGTCTACCGGGCCAAGCGAGACGTGAATAGAGAGCCGAACATAGAGAAGGACAGAATGAAATACGGACCGCGCGACTTAAAAGTGTCGCTGGCACAGCGTTGACAGGCAGTGAAGTGAGTAGGGACTAGACAACGTTTAGGATGACAATCCCGGACAGTATTTGAGATTTTATTGTATATGGAAAGGAAAAAGTTGTACAAAGAGGGGTGTCAGAGTTAGGCGTCGATTTGCCGTACCTGTATTTCGTATGGGGGCGGCGGTGGCGGTGGCGGTAGCCTGCGGTGCTTGAACTGCGGCAGGGACTGTAGCTTGATGCTAGAGGGCGAGTCGAAACACTTCAAAATGTTCTCGTCGCTTCTTGTCCTGGAGAACGCGTGAAGCGTGTGCGGGTGTGCTGGGGCTGGTGGTTCTCGTCTAAGACTCTGACTCCCTGCCGACGAACAAGTAGCCCCACTATATAGCGAGCTCGTACTAGCAGCGTAATGGCTGCTCAAGTTACTATGCGGTAAGTAATTGTTAGAACTCGTGTCGCTGCTACTAAGGTTCTGGTTGGAAGCGTATTTCGACGGTGAGGAGAAGGACGAGCCGGGTAGGTACGGCGTGCTACGGTACATTACCAGCGATTTATTGTTAAACGAAGGATAGGGAGGCGGCGGATAGGCGGCCATCGCGGCGAGCAGCGAGCCTTGCTTCGCGTCGATGTACTCTTGCTTGGAGACGGCGGGATCTTTCAATGGGAACATTACGTAATCGACATCGGAATAGAGTTGTTGCTTGTACTGTTCGATTTGCGACCTGGCCACCTGGCTCGTGTAAACGGTAGCCAGACTTGGCGGTGGTGGAGGAGGTTGTCTGGGATGGACCATAGGCGGCGGAGGAGGCGGTGGGGGTGGCGGTGGTGTTAAGTAAGGCAACAAAACCGGACCACCTCGTGAAGCGTGCACGTCCAGGTAATTATTCGGCCCGACAACTAGAGCGGCGACCGGTGCATGGACCGGCGTGGGTTTCATTTTGTCACCGGGGTAAGTGGGTGGTTGAATTCTTGGCGGTGGTTTCGGGGCGATCGCGGTTACGTCGTTCGCCATCGGCTGGTTACAGCTGCTCTTCAACTGTATCAAACTGACGTTCGCCTTGCTGTTCGCCAGGCTAGTTTGGATCTTCGTCGACGTGACACGCGAGACGATCTCTTCGCTCGCCGCCGGATACAGAGTGGAGATCGCTTCTTGTCGTGTGACCTCGGAAACTTCGGGGTAGGGAGGCGGTGGCGGTGGTTCTCTAGGTATCACGGCGTCGTTTCTTGGAGGCGTGGGCGGTGGTATCTGAATTCTTTCTCTGGGCGACGTGTAAGGTGGCGGCGGAGGTGGATCGGTCCTCCTCGGCGGCAACGGCACGAATTCGCCTCGAGTCGCGTTGTACGGCGGTGGAGGCGGTGGTTCCCTCTCTATATCCGGTATCTTGGATCTGGACGAGTTCAACGTCGCGTAGTCCATGCTCACTGGATACGGAGGAGGCGGAGGAAGCTGTCTGTCGCTGTCTGTCCTGGGCGGCGGAGGCGGAGGAGGCATAGTAACGTAGTCGCAGTCCGAATCCATGGAATTGCTGATTGTCTTCCGAGGCGGATAACGTCCGACAATGAGATCCGATAGCTCGTCGGCCGACAACAATGGTCCCACGCTGGAAGGATCGCTACCATCGCCTCTGAAGCTTCCCGCACTCAGTATGCTGTTGCTGCGCGATCTAGAGTCTTCTAATTGTTGGTCCAGGGTGACCGCCGTCATTGTAGACACGACGTTCGTGACGTCTTCGTCACCCTTACAGACACTATAAATCGGTTCTTGATCCTCCGTCCCGACGTCTTCCGTGTAAACGTCGCTGGTTTCGGATCTAAGGCCACTGTGTATGGTGTAAAAGCCGGATGTGACGGATGCTTCGTCGGTCGTCGATTGAACGGAGCTTAATGCGCACACGTCGCTCGCAGCCGACGATTCGTTCGCGTCTCCTGTCGGCGAATACAAGTCACCTATTCTCTCGTCTTGCATCTCGCTGCTTCTCAACGTGTAGACGCCGCTGGTCTCGCTCGCTATGTCCGTACCTGGAAACGACACGTTCACGTAAAACCAGACGCCCGCCGGTGTCTCTCGAGACTGAAACGTCCGAGCGCGAGTCGCCACGCGATTAGAAAGGAATCTCACCTGCGTATTTGCCGCCCTTCTTGCACCTGTCGTAAATGGCGCCAGGAAAGCTGGCGGTTTCCGACGAAACCGCCGAATTCTGTGCCGTATGCGAGTAGCCCAGCTCTAGACTGGACGTTGCCGATGTGCGACGCATTCGAGGCGGTCCACCAGCAGGTGCGTTCACGACCACGACCGTGCTGCAGCTGCTGCTACATTGTGACCCCTCGGCCGCAGTCGCCGCGCTCGACGCCAATCTCAATGTAGTCGTCGTGGGCGTGCTGTCCGCGCCGTCCACTTCTAAAAATTATACGGATCCGTTTTTATAACACCCCCACTGTTTGCCATCACGTTTCCGCGATTCCACCCGAACCGAGGTAGTTGGACCCTGTATCCTTGCCACTTAATCCGTGCCAAACCGTTTTTGTTCGACTTTTCATTCAAACCATTTAATGTTTTGAATAAAAATTTATATATTATCACACAATATTACAGTACCTCATCAATCCATAAGCAATTAGCTTCATCTAATACTGTGGTGCCCAAGGTGATTCGGGACCCACTTTAATAAAATGTAGGTCCCGTCGCGAAGTAACTTTACCAAAGAGTTCAGAGCAACGTTAAATAAATATTTAAAAGAAGTAATTAGCTTGTACAGTGCGGTACATGAGACGCTGGGGTATATTTGAACTTTTCAACGAAAGAAGAAATATGTTTTGTGGCACGGAACATGTTAACAGTGGATATACTAGACGGTCCATTTTTATCATTTGAAATTCCATTTCCAGCCGCGTAAAAATTAGTTTTCAAACTCGAGGAGATAATAAGCGATCGAATGACTGCGCTCACCATCTACGGTGGAGACCGGCGACGACGGCAACGACCGATCTTCGACGTCCGTATTAGTGCCGTTCACAACGCCGCACTGGACAGCCGAGTGCGAAGTAGTTTCGGTAAGACGTGGCAGACATTCGGTCGAAGCTGGCGCGGTGTCCGGCTCGTCCTCGCTGTGCACCCGGTCGCTGACAATTCCAGAAGTTGTGTTGGATGACGTGCTCGAGATAACAGAGATTCGTTGGTCACCGCGTGCTCCGCGCGCCGTCAAGCTTAGCTTGCAACGGGCGGGGTACATGTAGCAGTCCCGAAGCACCTTCCTTTCTGCGATCGGACAGACAGTAACGCACAGTTAACGAAATTGATGAAGAATCGATTGTGAAAATTCTCTTTTAATGTGACGCGATCTCACCTTCCTCCTCGCGCCTCTTCGCTTCGTTCACTCTGGGTGCTATGGCCATGGAGAACTGATGAGTGTCTCGGCAGAGCCCCAGAAGGAGCTTGCTTTTGTCATCGCAGCCGCTGTAGAGGGTGAGCTTGTCCGGCTGATCGACGGCGCGTATCTCGAACTTCTTGCGCTGTGTCAGAAGAGTTAAACAGTTCAAGCTGATGTTTAAACGATTTCTCTTCTAAAAGGGTGTTCTCCTTTCCAGGATTGCAGAGATAGGGTTTGTCGCTTGATAAAAGATCAATCTAGACCCTCCCTCGCAAGTATATTTGACAGTTACGAATAAGAGAGAGCAATAAAATTCTCACTGTTTCGAGAATCCTTCGAATAAAATACCGTTGCAAATACTGTTTCAAAAATTACTATTATATATTGTAACGAAGTATCGCTCTCTCTAAATAAACACGCTTCAAACAACAGTAGCCTTTTAGTCTTCGGATGAAGGAGTCTTATTTATTTCTCTTTATCGCACTTATCGCCTTTTACCGGCAAACCCGTAACAATATAATAAAGCTGCGACAGCTACATACTACAGAGTAATGCAAATTACTGGGCTGGAAAGAAGAAAACCTCTTTAACCCTTCGCTGCATATTTTATCATATCTGATACAGTTAACAAATCTGCTATATAGTAAACTAAGAATGTGTTTTCTAAACTATGTTTATTTTTCTGAAAATGTTGTTTTAATTTTTTAAAAATATTTTTCCCTTAAATAAAACACAAAACTGACATTCTTTCAACTTTCTCATCCCAATTAAAAGAATCATGCAGTGAAGGGTTAAGTCTCTGAAAATAATGCTTAGAAGTTGTGAGACTAACGTCGAAGCATAGTTTGCCAATGTTGTTCCAGGCGAAGACACGCGGCGTCTCCTCCTCGGCGTATACTCGCACTCCGCGAGCACATATCGCGAGGAGTATGCGTCCTGGGCCGGCCTCGTTCTTGCTTCTTCGGAGCCGATACAGGTGAGCGTTGAGCGGCGCCTCCAGCAGCACCGCCTCCCGGATGTATTGCAGCTCTGCCTCCTCCCTGGAGAGACCCCGGTTGTCTCTATGCTGAGCCGCGAGCACGGCGAGCACATTTGACTCGAGGCACATCTAAACCACGATCATCGATTACATTTTACAGTAGCGTATCGGCACGCAGCACAGTGGGCCAGAATGGCTCGGTAGCTGTTCATGAGCTAAAAAATCAAAGTCCTCATATCGATTTTTAACCAATGCACCTTGATTCTTAAATGTCTATTCCATTCGCGAAAACGATAATATTAATCGAAGTTATTAAAAACTCTCGTTACGATAAGCGTTCAAAGATCAAACTTTTTCAGATACGATTTATCACCGAAAAAATTCCGTTTCTCCATAACGATGTCCTGGAAAACCTACTGAAGATTAAGTGCCCAAATTTTTTTAATGAATAATGTATATCTATGTTGAGAACGCCCCAGGAACTAAATGTTAATATTTACATAATATTTATATAATAAATACATAATAATATTTATATAATATTTATATACTATATAAATATATAATATTTATATAATAAATTTAGTTAATATTTATATAATAAATTACGATCGATAAACTAATTATTTAATTAGATAATATTTATAGTTTATTATTTAAAAAACTGCTTAGTCGACTAAGGAAAATCGTCAAAGTTTATCACCTTTGACAAGGGAAAAGTTAAAATGTTCAAAAAAGTTTAGGGCTCTAACAAAGTGGAACGATTTCAGCAACGTCTCCTCTAAAAGATCCTGCAAAGTTTTCGTTCCAGCTACCCCCTGTTCGGAAATTATGATGGTTTAAAGCGTCGCGTGACACGCAATTCCGCGGCGAGTCGCGTTGCACGAGACGAATGACGACCACTCAGCGGCTCTTAAGAGTGTAAAGACCTAACTCAAACCTATCTTATGAATTTTTTATATTATTCGACCATTAATAAACATTCAAATTTCTTGCTAGCTCAGTTGAATCATTTGTATATGAGACAACATAGCAACAGCAACGCAGTATAGCATCACAGCAGTTTTTCCATATTGGGAACCTGTATTTTACCTTTGTTAAGAGAAATTATAGTATTGATTTTTTGTTTATTAATAGATAAACACACTTATAAGCCGAAAATCCGTACGATCAATTGATTATAGTCAATAACTTTGTAAAATATAATACTTAATCTTGTTTGAATATTTGTAGTTCTTTAAATAAGACAGTAATAACAAATTTTTGTTATTTCATGAAATGTGATAAACTTAATTCATTGAAAAATTATGAATTACTCATGTTTGAAAGCCTAAACAGACAAGTTTTTAATTATTATTTATTATTCCCACGATTTTTCAGACATTTCCGGTAGTGTGACAAAAAAATGTTTCGTACAAAAAGTAATCAGTAAACTGTATTCTATAAATCTCAATACAAAAAATTAAAAGAATTATTTTTCTTTTAATAAAAAATTGTAGTCACCTTGATTGTGCATTTATAACTATATATTTTTTATTGAATAATGTTATAGCTGACGCCTAGACGAATCCAACGACCTATTTAATGTGGTCTTTAAGTTTTGAAATAATGGTAAAATAGGCGTGAACAGCTACCGAGCCGATGTGGCTCACTGTGCGCAGTGGCGAGCAGATGAATTCATTTCATCCTGCACGTAACTAGTACCGCTACTAATATGACACAACTTTTTCGTTCGTAGTCCACGAACTGTGTATGTGAACTTACGTGAGGCGGTAGGTAATCCGTGGGCTTGCAGTATCCCACAGATCCTGCGTGTGGCCTGTGTCGTTCCTCGGAGTAGTCTCCAAGATCGGCTTGTAGGGCAAGACCCGCGAGTGTGAGCAAAGGCGTAACGATTGATGGCTCGTGTAGGGGATGGTGAGGATGGAGGCTCTCCACCCCGCCGCCATGCCTGACGACATTGTCCCGCAGCTGCAGGTAGTAATGATGCCGTGTCGTCTCATCGCTGAAATCATCGAATCGTTACTTCCCCGTCTCGCGAACATTCCACAGCATTATTTTGCAACAAAACAGTGACTTTTTCGATTTTTGTACATGATTCTCGCCCGGTTCGAATTAGATGGGGATTTACATTTCAACCCTTAATGAGTCATATCTATTGATCCGTTGTTCCGTGTTCACATGCGACAGCCGCCTTAACCCCTTGCCGTAACATTTCCTTTGTAATTACAGTGATCGAAACGTCTTTATCCCCAAAACTGTCGTAGAAGAGAATTTATTTTAATGGTTAGATATTGATTTTAGAAAAAAATTTATTTTATTTTACAAGAAAGCTGAGTCCCGTTAAAATAGAGCAAGGGGTTGATTGTGGAGGAAAGGCTTGGATCAGTGTAGTTTAACTTCTTCTGGCGTGCTGCGAGCCGTTCCGGAAATGTTAATTTTAAAATTGTTGACAAGGCTTAGGCCACTCAATTTTATAAAACTGACTTATCTATTTATTGACGTGTGTATGTGTGTGTGAGCGTTTGCGTATGTATGTATTTATTTATTTATTTATGAAGAAAATAAAGACTTAGCCACGCAGGGGGCCAAGCGCCCCCGCGCCACACACCCCTCCACGAATTTTATATTTTTATATATAGCTGCAATTGTATAATTATTAGCCCTTGCCGAAAGGCGAAAGCGACTGTATTGCCCCTGGGACAAAATGTAACCCGGGGGACAATTGCCTGAGAATAAACGCCTTATACCCCAGATAGTGTCGCGATTCGTGCTGATCGTGACGCCACTAGGTACCCCCACTAGGTACAACTGGCACGTTGGTGGTGCAATTCTCGGAATCTGACGTAACACGTGATACATTCCTACAGAGGAATTTTTTGCAACAACGCTGAATGCAAAGTAAACAAGTTCGGTCGTATACAATATTTCCGTCCATTAAGAGCGATTATTTTCATTCAGAGTCGTTTCATCCCTCGAATTACAATTTCCGATTATTTTGCTTCTCGAGAGGTATGTTGAAATGCCTGAGACAAAGCTGCGAGCTCCGTGTAACGGATAAGTATCGCGGCGAACGGCGAAAAAACCCATTCGCATAATTAATAATAATAACCTTGCCATTTCTGTGAGATATGCTTCTCATGGTTACCGTAAGATCGAGAGATCGCGGATCGACCGGTGCCACGGTGAATGGTTCTCAAGTGTTCCCGACACGCTCGTCGATATAATGAATCGTATCGTGACTGGTGAATAATTAAATCCCGTGCTTCCACGGAGATGAAAAAAGTTTTTTCTTCTTCTCTCTATCTCTAAATCTCTCCATCTCCGTCTCCCGATTTCCCCGTATTAACGGCAACGTGTTCCTCGTTCGAGACCTTTGTTGCATCTACGGTCGACGTTCTTATAAAGACATTCCTTCGCACGAAACGAATCAAGGTGTCTCGTGATATCCGTGTGCCGTTATATAACTTAATCGCGCCGGATCATCGTCTTCAAATTTAACGCTAAACCTGCCGAGCCTTAGAAGTAACTGCTAATTTAACCCAGATTAATAAACTGTAGATCCCGTCGCAAAATAACCTTAGTAAAAAGGTGAAAGCAACGTTAAATAAATATTTTAAAAAATATTTTCCAGGATTACAACGGTGCGGGATATGCCTTCACGCTTCTCGGTAATACAAAGATGAGGTTTCTCAATGGTAGAAACAATTAAAATAAAGCTTTTTCGCGCGACAAAAGTTACAACGTGAGAGTACAAACGAATTCAGAATTGCAGTATATAGAGATCCGAGTTTATTCCGATGGGACCGCGTCGAAAGGCACACTGTCATGCAAACTTTGCGTAATGACAAATGACGTGCTCGGTGAGGCCATGGGAATTTCGAAAAGTCACGTTTGCTACAGTTCGAATAACGCACCGCGCATAGCAATAGAAACCAGCCCTATAAATCTGCGCACAACACGCCAGGATTACGAAAGCTCGCGCTGAGAAAGGATTCCTGTGTCTCGTGCATTACTTGCGAACGCTCGCGGGACGTGTTCGTTTTAGCAAAATCGATCTTGACACGTTAACCGTATTTTAAATATGTAGTTAATCAATAATTTTATTGTGCGCCATAAAAAAGAGATGCGTATATTAGACTGTGGATATTCATGCAATTTTCAATGTTTGTGGGCAATGATAACGAAGGTGGAAACAAACGAAATTTCATTTTCGGTGACCTTTGTAGATTTGAAGTGAATAAAAATTGCATTAAGTGGCATGGGGCACCACGTGACATGACTAGAAAGTAAACTCTTACTAGATTTTGTATCGAAACATGGGTTTGCGGTCTGTCGTTTTTTACCTTATGCGAGCATATTTTGAGCTGCACAAGGATTCATTTGATAGAGGAAGGTTAACTGCACCACGCTGTGCCTTATCATGTGAGTCAAAAATGTCCATTTGTGTCAACGTGGAATCGTAACAACAAAAATATATGGGGCTTGAGTCCACTCGGATCTACTAATAGCAATAAAACATTAATAAAAAAAAGGGAAAAACGTGGAATCATAACAAAATTGAAGCGTTAGACTGATACATATGTATGTTTATCAGTGTTACCACAAAAAAAATTTTCTCCGCGCAGACGTTGGTAATACGGATAAATACCCTAGAATAGGTATGTCACGTGGTGCCCCTTGCCTCTTAAATTCTGTGGAATTTTATATTACAGCATAGTTTTTTAACATTTTCAGAAGCCATAAATGCATAAATTGGGCAAAAGTACCGTGCACTCATGCTTGTAGGCAAACAAACGATGCGTTCAGAGTGCTTACGAGGAATTACGTAGGAATTCGTTGATCATACAACGTAACATGGCCACTAAAATGCGCTAAGAAAGTCACTACCGTGTTAGAAAGCTTCAATGTCAAGTTTTCGCCGAGCCAGTGAACAGAGGTCGGAGACAGCTCTAATTTTCCAACGATTGCTTCTCAGGAAATATTGTTTTTGTCCAGCTAGAAGCTTGACTTCGTACTCGCGACCGCATCACGAAGGACATGATGGAAGATTTTGATAGCGTTGCGTGTACCGTATACCGAGATACCGATGAAATTGACGGCAAGGGGTAAAGGGGGAGGACGAGGAGGAGGGGGAGAGACGATTGGATGGTAGCAAGGAACAAAGACAGAGAAAGAGGCTGAGAAAGAGAGGTGACGGCGATCCGAAGGGCAAGCAAAAGGGTGGGTCTCCCTCACGAAACGAATTCTCGACTCCTGTCCGGTAGCTAAGTGCTACCTACTCTTGTAATTATAAATTATTACGTGGCGCGTGATAGATAGACCGTACGCATTAAATGAAAGCACTCGTCCCGGTAATTATACTGATCCGTGGTTGCTTTCTGATTTCCACCCGAAACCCGTGATTTACATCGGGCCTCGCCGCATTCGCCGCACGTCCACGTCGACGAGGGTTTAATTCGTGAAAGGACCCACGGCTCGCCTAACCGCAGAACGCTCCTCGCCTTGATCCCCTCCGGTGCTTCATTTCCCCGCTTCCGTTCTGCACGATGTCGCGCACCCAATGGCGTACCGGCTTCATTCATTCGCGATTTCGCCGTGCAATCCCCGCCACAATCGCTAAATCAGGGTAGCGAACACGAATCGAGGGGAAACTGTTACCCTCTCCCACTGCCAATACCGGATTAGTCACGTGACATTCATTTTTCAACATTAACCAAAATTAATAAGTGTCTCAAACTATCATTTCCATTTTTTATAATTGTTAAGGGGTTACACTCGATTTGCCAGGATTGCAAGGATGCGAAATCGTAAAGAACGGACATTCAGATAAATTTCGTAGTATTTTGTAAGGGAACATTAACAAAGGGGTGATTTTTGTTTTGCTCTTGCAGCTCACAATCAATGCAGAACATTTTTATTCTACATGAAGATCCGCAGTCTAGTGGTACTGTATCGATTTTTCAAATATAAACAAATTGTTCGTTTGACTTTTAATCTGATGCACTATTCCGTCGTTATCCGGAAGGACGATCCTGGTCGGAGTTCCAGGGCAAATTAGGGGAGCGCTCTTAATCGGGGTGCATCGTGACTAGGGAAAAAGAGGCAAAATGGAGATCGAGTTGGCTGCGCAGGTTTGGCAGTTCCGACGAACACGGTGGCACCGGGCACCATTTGAAGCGGAACACTAATTACTCCGATTAATTCTGCAATCCATTTGGCTGGCCGTCCGATGGCCGGACCGTCCTCGACTAATTTAGCTTCCTGCGAGGAACCAGCCTCTTTCGAGTGAATAATTTGTCAGGCCAGGCCGGGCAGGGTCGGGAACGACTACCGAGGAAGCTTTTATTCACGCGTTCGATTCGATCGGCCGGATTTCCTTCGTCTCTTTGCGATTGCATTATAAGATAGCAAGTTGCAAGAAAGATTGTAACTCGCATGCTGTCAGTGTAATATCAGGTTGCGCGTATATGTCGCTGCGCCCTAAGTGCAAAGTGAGAAATATTGGATTCCGTCTCATATTGGGATTGCTGGAAATGAAAGAGCTGATCTTTTAGGTAAGGAAGCTTCATCCTTTAGCGATCCTTGTATTTCCTACATTCCTTTCACTGATTTGAGTCTTTCTTCAAAATTATGTTAGACAACACTCTCGCCTCTATAAAGGCTGATGGTCTTCTTAAGGGCAAAACATATTTTCAGTATTTTTTTTTATGAAAATAGACTTCCTTGTTTTTCTCAGTTAAACTTATCCCGTTCAACTATTGTCAATATAAACAGGTGTAGATCTTATCACTATCATCTTGCTTTTTCTCTGGATCAAATAAACTCTGGATAAAATATCTGTGTATCTCTAATATACCACATTCTATTTTGTAATTATTATATTCTGTTTTGGATGTGGCGTATTTCGTTTTTTTTTTAAATTATATTGAAATAAATCTCATATGAGTTTTTCTAATAAAAAAATAATTAGCTTTAAACATGACGGCTCACCTTAACAACAATGGCGTGTCCACGTAGTAACGAACGCGAAAGTAGAGGACGAACGCTGGCCGTCCGCTGCTGTCTAATCCCTGCAAATCAAAACACAATGAACGATTAATACAATTGATTTAATCGATTTTCTGAAGTCTTGCGAAGGAATGTTGTTAACGATTCTTTCTTTGTATAATGTTAGAATTCATATCCTGTGGTGTAGCTCTCCGAGACAATCATTTGCTTTGATGATTGAATTGTTCTTTCATAGACCAGAACAAGCAACTCGACCTGATCGGTCTCATTATTCTCGTCGAATCGATAATACTCGATGTCACGATTGTTCGCGTATACAAACGCAAGTAGAACTCTTCAAACTACAAAGCATTGCAGGCTATAAATATCCGTGCAAGTAAAAAATATAGAACGCGTCGAACAGTTTCAAGTTGAGCGTAGCTTTCTAAATCATACAGAATTAATCAGACAGCGGATTTGATGCATTTATGACAAAAAGGAGAAGGTGTAATGTAAAACTTTTATTTCACTTTCTCTTTTTGAAATTTAGGTAGACAATGTTTATTTTGCACAAAAAAAAGATCTGCTATCTGCTAATAATTACCTATAATTAAATAGACTGCGGATCTTTATAAATTCACGAAGAAATTGTTTGGGTGAAATATAAAACAAGAAAAGATTAGAAAGTGACAGATTAAAACGATTAGAGAGAATATAACGAAGTCATTAAGGGATGAAATCAATTTTTATTTTATCCCTGCTTCCCAGAATCATAACAAAAATGTTATAATGTTATATATAAAAATAGGAACGGTCCACAGCGCAACGTTAGGATCAACTCTGTGTCCCGAAGCGATCCACGAAGCAGCCGACTTCGGCGGTCAGGCTACTGCGACGAAAGAAAAACCTGCAAACGTGGGCGAAACCACCAAACCGTGAATACGCCCATGCTCGTTTCTGCCCACGCGCCCTCAAGCACGGTAGCTACACGCGTTCCACCGAGAATCGGGACTAAATCCCCCGTGGATCTCTCAGGTTCGATCCGTGAAACTCAACAGAGTGAAACGGGACTAGCTGAAAAGAGGGGACAAGAGATCGAGGAGATTCGACGATCGATAAAGCGACCATCTGTTGGGTTCGGTAAACCCGACACGGGACGACTTTTTAAATATCTTTAATATTTTGCTAACAACGTCACCAAATTATAAGACACCCTCAAATGTTTAATACATTTTTAACGTTAACGTAATTTTCGATCGTGTACCAACAAACCACCCTCGAGAACGCAATCATGGGACAGCGGATTTGATGCGTTTATGACACAAATGGATAGGTGCAATTTAAGACAGTAAAAATATTAGAGGTAGTTAAACGTACCTAAATTTTTATTTTACTCCACTTTGTTGCAATGTAGGTAGAGCATTTTTATTTTGCGAATAGGTCTTTCTGTCAACGTCTAGACGTCATTTACTGAACTCTTTTAGCCTCACAGAGAAATTGAAGTCGTTTGGCCAATTCACAAAAAATTATTCTGTTTTAAAGAACCTCCTAACTATATACACTGGCAGACAATGGCTATTTGTTCGAGATTTTCGACGAACCAGGAAGAGAAACTGACGCGCAAATGCGCAATGATCGATGGCAATACTTTTGAGCAACAGTGTATGCAAATACCTTGGCGGTTTGCGCGAGGACTCCCGATTTTAGCGGTGACTGTACCCGCGGGCCATCCAAGAAGGTAGAGAGTAGGACGCCGCAGGAGCGAAAAGACCGGACAAGGAACAGAAGTGGGAAGATGGAGAGGCATACACCGTGCTGGATTAATATTTATGGTTCGTAAAATATGCGGATGGACCCGACGGTATAATTTGCTGCGATTTGACCGGAGGGTCTAGGTCTAGACGCGAGCAGCGAAGAAACCCTTCTCGGTTTAATTTTCGGCTACCGAATTTGGAGCGGGCCTTCGTTATTGGTGGCTGTCTCTCTCCCTTTAGCCGTGCTGCTCGCCTCCTCCTCGGCCTAACAACTGCGGCCCATCTCCGTCCTCTGTCCCCTGGGTCCTCTCCATCTATTTCGTTCCTTTTTTTTCTCGTGTATGGTCTCTCGATGATGTATCGACCACACTACACAACCTCGAGAAACTGCCGCGCTCGTATCCCTCTATTTCGTTGAATTGTTGCGCGCCAGTGTGTGTGTGTGTCTGTTGGTCGCCTCCAATTTCTATTTGCGAAACCCACCGAGAGTCCTTTTGATTACTAAATTTAAATGAAAACGCCGGTCTATCGTTAAGATAGATTGGAAGTTGTGGGAGTGGGTAAGTGAAATTAGGACTGGATCGATCCACTCGGCCACATTTCATTTCGGTATAATGAGTGGACGCGGCTTGTTTTCGTTTCCGAGCTGATTGCCTTTTTGAGGCTGTGATCATTAAACGAGATTGCTAAATCTGCTCGTTTCCGCGGGGAAGTTTATATAAGCGGTGGTACACATTCTATTCGCCGTTTTCCATTCACAGTTTAATAGTTACCTCTCCCACTAGGCTGTGTCTTTGCAATGAGTTTCATCTAGAATCCATTATTTACAATCCTCTTTCACACGATACACATAATTGGCTTTCTTGAATCATTTTCTTACAGTCCGAAAATGCAGTTCTATAGTTATGCTCCTCATTCTCAGTTATATTGTCAGTATACATTCTATATTGTTAAAGCCGAAATAAACCTATAATAGGTTTCAGTGGCTCAATAAAAAAACCCGCTATCCAGGAGCCTGAAAGACCCTTTACGCTCCTTCTCTCTAACCAAAGTTATTGTCCGCTGACCCGCCATACGCAATACTACGCGGACAATCTCTTTTGGCTCCTACACCACACCTGTTCTTGGATTAAACCATACATATTCTATTTATTTGTTTGTTAGCAGATATATATTATTACTCATCATTTAAATTATTTTCAACGAGTTTCATCTAGAATCCATTATTTATAATCCTCTTTCACACGATACATATAATCGGCCGTCTAGAATTATTTTCTTACAGTCCGAAAATGCGGTGCTATAGTTATGCTCCCCATTGTCCTGTTTTACAGGACCGGGCCAGTCTGCCGACTCCGTTCCCGATCAACAACACCGAACGACGGGAAATCAACGGGGTTGTAAACTGTGAAATGGCACGTCAGACGTCGGGACATCGTGAACGAATCTCTCTCTGCTCGGTATGAGTCCGTCCCGCGTGAAAGGTTGCAACATATCAACGAGTCCGAGAGCTGGCCGCCGAACTAACAGACAGCGTGAAATCGATGACATACGAATATGGTGGTCGGTGGCCCTGTAAGAATGTGTTGTTGATGTTGACTGCCGCCGTTGGTTGGCGCCTGGCCTGTTGCCACATTGTAACGAGCCATGCATTGCATCGCGCATCGGGGAGAACGGTGATCGCCCACTTATAGGTGTTGCTGCGGCGTGTCCTGTTCGTGCACACGCGCCGATAAATCACGTCCATTAGCAAGCGGTGCCATACTTCAATCGGCGCCTGTTATTCCAAACAATATTTCAATCGCCTACTTTTTCCACAGCCGATATGCAAACCGTACAACGTGTTACAGATCGATCGACGTGATCGCAAGACGTCTCGCGCGCACCGCACTACCTCTACTGCGAGTAATGGAGCACAGCTTGCAACGGGTTTTCCGGTGGTCTAATCAATTCAAAGAGAGAATGGTTTCAGACAAATATTCGACACGTGTTAGAGAATTGCACTCACAGTTGTGGCTTGAACATTTTTTGGAAGCAGAATGTATTAAATGAAAGCCAATTCTTTTACTATTTACTCTTGCGATTTTTCAGGAAAATTAAAGATTCCATGCTCGTGGAATTTCTGTATTTTATTAGCAAAACATTGAGTTATATGACTTTTTACGACTTTAATCCGATGTTACCATCCGCTCCTTAAACAGCGCGCATCTTTTTCTTTCGTGCAAAGCATTTTTATCGTGGCGGTAATAAAAAAGTAAAAGGTGATTATGGTTTTACATATTTGATGCGATAATAAAGTGTGAGTAACAAGAAATGGAAGCAATGCCACCTCTACACGAAAAACGAGAGACCATCGATCCCTCTTCTTGGGATTCATACAAATGCGTGCACCCTTAAGATTCCTTAACACCACTCTTTGGAACCTGGTCTCTCAAATCGAAGGTATCCCGGATAGAATTTCCTGTGATTAGAGGAGTTGTTCTGGATATTTCTAGGAATCCTCTAAGATACTCGAATTCCTTAGACTTGCGAGGTTTCCTGGGACCTAGTTCCTTTAATCCGGACTAGATTCCTTTCGAAACTCCGAAGCTACCTGAATACCTGCCACGGTAGGATTCTCGAAAGCTACTTTCTCAATACT
This sequence comes from Lasioglossum zephyrum, assembly GCA_028455615.1. Classification (NCBI taxonomy): domain Eukaryota; kingdom Metazoa; phylum Arthropoda; class Insecta; order Hymenoptera; family Halictidae; genus Lasioglossum; species Lasioglossum zephyrum. The sequence goes on along the minus strand of CM052329.1, from coordinate 16,343,879 downwards.
TGGATGAAGGGTCCGTTTAGACCCAGTATTTTAAAGGCATCATATAATAGAAAATATCCCAATCTTCTCCAAGGAAGCTATCCAGAGTTCAGTTAACAAAGCGAGTCATTGGGAAAGATCGTGAGCAACCGGGGACAGACACTTCTCAATGACATCAGCCACGTCTCGCGAAAGCGCGGAGGATACGAAGGAACGGTCATCGGCAGGATGGAAATCGAAAGTGTGACGTAGTAACCGAGCTACGTGCGCGACGCGTTCTGCAGTTACGGCGAATACATACACGTTTTTTCGGATGACAAAACGGTTCGTTATATAACCTGCGCCCATTGGACCCGATCAGTGTTCGGTCACTTATGCGAAGTACTAAAGAATTAATAACTAGACTGGGGATCTTCATTCAAAATAAAAATTATCTATATCTATTGCAAGAAATAGAAACCAAACAGAATGTTACCTCTTCCCTTAACAATTTTAATAGATGAGAAATCATTTATTGACATCTTCAATGTTTAAATCTTTCCTACAATTTCTTGAAATTCATCTACTCAATTCTGCTATAAATGCATAAAGATCCGCAGTCTATTAATAACTAACTTTCGACCTAGGGCCCCTGATACTTTTCTAAGGAGGACTTAAGGATTAATCTAAAAGAAAATGTTGATTGTACAGTATCGGCTCGCAAAAACTCTCGTTAAAATTGAAGTCGAACAATCGGGATTCTCGTTAGAGTGTTCTGCGGCGGGAGGATGAAGGGTGGTTGACAGAGAAAGAGAGCCGGCCCGAGGAGAGTGGGGAGCACGAAAGCGCCGATAGGGGAGGGGCCCAGTTTTAATAGCCGAGGACCTCTCGCGCCGCAGCAGAAAATCTTCGCGGTCGATGTTCCGACGAGATAAGCACGTAGTCCGGTAGCCCGGTTTTACCGGGCCAGTATTTATTGGTTATTGGTGTGGACCGTCATTAGCGAAACCGGGGGTCCCACCGCTCCGAGCAGATACAAAGATATCGCACGGGGCGGCACGCTCTGTCTCTGTCTCCCTTGCGCTCGCACACACGCTCTCTATCTTTCTCCCGCGTACGTACACATACAAACACTCTCTTGATCTTTCTTTCTCTCTTTCTGTTGCTCTCGCGCGCGCACGCGGAGCCCTTCGGACGGCCACGCCATTCGCAATTTCGAGCGGACGAGACCCCGGTGTCCAGTAGATTGGACGCGTTCCGCCGAGTTGACAAATTCCTGCGGCCCCCGAGACACGCCGCTCCGGGAAAAGCATCGAACCGGGAATCGTTGAAATTCCTTGGCAATGCCGAGGTCAGCGTAGCGAGACTAGAGATCACGGTTGATTAGTATTATTGGTGTAATTTCTTTCACAGACGTCGCTGCAATCGAAAGCAGTTGGCAAAATTCATCCGTTTGTTTATCAATAAATCAAAAACTACTTTTACCCAGGAACAACGACGTGTATTGAATAGCATTTTCGAAAATATCAAATACGTCTACTTTTATTTTTCTGATCTGATGCATAGTTCTCGAGATATTTCAATGTCTTCAGATAAATCGTCCACCCTGTATACCCTATCTGTATTTTAATCTGTACTATTTAATCTATACTTCTTTATACACGAGTGCTGAAGTAAATGTGTACACACGTGTCGAAATACACTGGATAATACACATGTATTATCCGTGTATCAAAGTTCAAGGGTCAGCTGAAACTAATATCTTGATTTCCTTAATTATTTTTAATATGTGCACTGAATTAAATTCTAGTACGTGTCCATTTATGTCAGAAATGCATAAAATTGGCAGTCTGTTTATAATCTGTTGTACAGACGGTCCAGATAAGGCATGTTAACAAACGGGAAACAGTACTTCGCTGATTATGAACCGAGCAACACACACGTATAATAAACTAATTTTATAAAAAGCACTACACATAATATTCAAAATTGTTCTCTCTCCCAGGTTCGTCTGTGGAGCCCACGTTTTTTCGAAGTGGTCTCAAGGATACGCTTGCGTAAATGAACGCGGTTTAACATTAATCATTACGAAGACGGGTGTTCGGGCCTGCGAAAGAAAAAGGAAGAGCAACATCGGTGTCTGTGGTGGCGACGACGAGTTGCCGGGGTATATTGCGAAGCTACTCGTCTTGAAGAGGACTGCTGTTGTACGCTCGTTTAGCGCTACCCTCCGGGCAAAACCACGGCCGCCATCGTGCACCCGCGGATGGAAATGCTAATTTGACCGAAGAGGCCCTTCTACGCACCCTTCTCTCCTTTCGCCGCGAGCGAGATCTCCTTCTTTTGCTCTTAAATCGTCCTTTTTTTCTCTCGATTCCTCCTGGCAGAACGTACCGTTCGAGAGGTCTACCCGTTTCGAGAAGGCATTATACAACCGAGACGTGTGTCATTGCGTTCGATATTGCCCGAGCACGGTAACATTTCGATGGAGGGATGTTGCCCAACATGGGGAAGTTTTTTTAATTAAAAATCTTCGTCTTAGATGGTATTGCGATGTATTTGCACACTTTGGAACATGATGTCCCTATTTCCAACGTCGTTTCGAGTGGTCGAGCATAATATGTGGCAAGGACGGATCACATTTAGTTGATGACAAGCCTATCTGGCATCTGAATCATCTAAAATTCCTCAGGTCTGCATAATAACGAACACGGTGACGTGACAATCGAGTTATGGCCTGGTTCACAGTATACTTTTTTTGGAAAGGGTAGTAACCTCGAATTTATTTCCACGGGTAATTCTATTCGTAGAGCAACGAAAAAGAACATGTTCAACATTGTTTATCAGCAACTGACATTTTTACATAATATTTTCTATTCCATTAATTTTTTTATTTCACTGATTGTTCATTATAAAAATGCAAAATATTGAATATACTATTAATGTGTCACTGTTAAATAGTACAATACTGAAATGTTTAGTAATTGATTAAATATCAGCATATTTAATAATGCAAACAATATTTTGATTAATGGTACAGCAATGGTTCACCATTCGAGTGCTAAGGGTGAACCAAATTACCAACCCCAAATATAGAATGCAGCATATTAAAAGTACTTACGTATGTGTGTGAACTTCGCCAGTTCTTCGGTGCGTACTTGCTTAACTTATTTTCCGGATCAACGAAGAGGTACTCGCCGTCTGAAACAAACAAGCATGTTTGATTGATTAGCCCGGATAGCGAAGAAGGTTCTAAAGGGACGATTTGGGTCCTGGAGCGTAGCCAGGTCTGAAATGAAGACGATGGTCCAAGGAGAGATTCTTTCGAGTCTGGGGAGCGTCTTCGGAGGATCAATCTCCGTCAAGGATACAGTTTCGAGGTACGTGCGTTTCCGGTCGTCCCCCGGCCCGACTGACAAATTAATTTTATCGGCCACGACGGTGTTCCTTTATTATGATCGCGGAGCAAATACAAGCTGCTCGAAACCGGCGGGGTTCGCGAGATTCGGGGTTTCTCCTCATGGCCGGGCCAAATGGGCCCGTACAAGGGCCCGCACGTACTCGTCCACGGTGCCCTGATATGGTCGCTGCGTGGAGCTCAGGGACCCATTCTCCTCGCTCGACTTTTTGCACGGCTGATGGCCCGAAATGCCGATACCCCTAAACGAGCGAAACAATGAAAGAGCTTGTCGGCGAGGAGATGTTCGTGAATGAGAAGGCCCCCAAACCTGTCCTGCCCACATGGAGCCAGACATTCGGGGACCGAGACCCTCACGGCGCGACAACGCGACGCGCTTTCCAAACTGGAACTTGATCTCGAAGAAGTCCGAACCGGGGGCCCACCCTTTCGCACTTCGCGATCATGCGCTAGATTCTCTAACTCCATTATCGTTCAATCATTATCAGACTGGATCGAAAACCCTCCTCCTGGATCTGGATCAGAATCCCAAAGTTGTGCGATTACTCCTCCAGGTTGCGCATTGAGCCCAAAGTTTGAAAAAGGAAAACATCGAGATTTTTATGAATATCAAGAAGCAACAAAAAGTATGATTAAACATTACATTTTTAATTTCATAATTATTGAAATTGTGACGTTGCTTACATGGAAATTGATTTGATAAATTTCTCTATCCCAGCACATACATTTCAATAAAAATTTTACTAAATCTAAATAAACAAGAGCCTTGTCATTTTTATCAGCTGAGACATTCTAATCGTTATCACGATTTAACGATTTCAAACGACTCCAAAGTTATTTGTTGTACCGAGGAGATTTGCGAATAAATGTTGCATGGCTTAAAGGGGGCATATAATAGTTGTATAGTCTGTTCTGTACGATTTTGGGTACCAACGACTGAACCGTAGCATTAGGTAACAATCGAGAACGGGTTGGTTCGTGGTTTCACAGAAGCGTCGCGAAAGTGTTTTCACGGAACGCATAAAGTCCCGGCGTGATCATGGCGCGGATGTCAGTGACCGAAACCGCTCGCGTCCCGTTTAGATCGCCGCAGTACCATTATCGGTGGAGCCGCAATAAAGTATGCTATCGTGACGCTGTTTCATCGGCGAAACCATAAACCGCACATCAGAGTACGTAACCCTCCATGCACGTATTGCATACCCACTATCATTAAAAAAATTCTAATTGATCTTACAAAAATTCATTAAACTCAGATCTTACAACGTAAGATCGTAGCAAGCAGGCAGACGGTTATTTTCTATAATACTCTACGAAGCCTGTCTCGATGATCGCTTCCGGAATGTAGAGCGAACGGAGTGTGTCCCAGTGGAACCTTGTGCAGGCGGTTCTCTCTGTGTAATATTCATTCATATTATATTCATCTGTATCCATGCGCACACTCGCATATGCGTACACGTAGTCAGGTATACATATACGTACACACGGTGCGGAATCATTATGGGTTACGTTTCAAACATCTGCTCCTCAATAAAACTGCACGTCGTGAAGCCGGTCCGGGTAGTGTCGTTCGTGTTCGAACAGCCGCGCCTCGATTCTTCTTGACTCTCTCTCTCTCTCTGATCCGAGGCCCCTTCTTCGCCTCTTGTTCCCCACTAGCACCCTCTACCCCCTCTCTATCTCTCTTTGTCTTTCTCTGTTTCCCATCGATTCCTCGTTCTCCATCTTCATCTGGTTCCAGGTTTCGTTGTTCGGCCGGGTTCTCCGTTCCAGACGGCTGTATCTGTTTCGCGAGACGCAAGTAGGAGAGTCGAGGATTCTCGGACACCCTGTATTTAGCATATTTCGATTTGCCCGAGATACACCGAGAGCCCGTCCACCTCGTCGACGTCCGGTGCCACGTGTGGCATGCTGCCTTTCAGACACGAAGGAGCGGATCGAGCCACATTCCGCGGTGGAGCCGGCCAAGGATGAAAGAAGAAGAAGCCGGGGGGATGTAATGCACTCTCCGTGGTGAAGAGAGGCCCCAGCCCAAGCCGGGACCAGCTCAGTCCGGCCTGACTCGGCCCGGCCCGGGCTGAGGGTCTCTCTCAGCTTTCCTTTCTGCTGCACCTTCCTTCCCTTCGGACGTGAGCCAAGAAGGAGGGAGGCAAAGACAGAGCGACGAAGCTCGAGCAGTGGGAGTACGTACCTACGAGAGAAACCTGGAGGAGGAAGCGAGGAGACGAAAAACGAACAAGAGAAGAAGGACGAAGGGAAGAAACGGCGGAGAAGAGAAGGAAAGAGAAGAAGAAGAAGAAGAACAGGAAGGTTAAAGCCAGACGGGAGAAGAAGGTTGGGGGTGGCGACCTAAGAAGGTCGGAACATCGTATTTCTTGCGGGCCGGCAAGAGTCAGCAGCGTCATTAAAAAGAAAAGTTCCGAGGGCATTGTGGCCGGCCGAAACTCCACGAAAAATTCTGCGGTTGTCAGGAAGAACGCCGTGTGTCGCATACCTTCACTTTCGAGATATTGCCGTTTAAAGTTGTGATCGCTGATGCTTTGACGTAGTTGTGGTTGCCAGGAAGGACGACTGTCACATAATTTCACTTTTCAGATACATTGCCGTTTAAAGTTCTGAGCACTAATGCTTTGACATAGGACATCGGTTAAGTAGCATTATTTTCTGAGCCTTTCGAATTTGTTTTTACGACTTTTTCCGGTAAAGATATACATAATTCCTATACTGTGTAGCTTAATTGACGCACAAACTTGAATTTTTTGATATTGTGACATGCGGCGTTTTTCCCGACAACCACAGAACTATCCCAGTGGACGAAAAATATTAAACCATCGAGACTCTCTTTGTTCTATTCTCTCTCTCTCTCGCTCTCTCTCTCTCTTTCTCTCGCTCACTCCGCGGAATTATTACAGACGCTGGGCGAGAGGCGCGTCTCTCGAGTGTCCTTGCTCGAAGGTAGTCGGGCCACCGATTGTTTCACCTGTTCGGTCTCGGGTAACGCGGCCCGCCGCCCGATTTTGCGATCCTCCTCGGCCGGGCTCCGTTCACAATCGAAACCCGGAGAGAGATAGATCCTCGCCGCTGATCGAGAAAGTCGTAAGTCAGCCGGAGAAGTTCTTCTTTCGTTGCGATCTCTCCGTTCGTATAGCCGAGGGCACCTGTGTTACCCGAGGTATAACCCGACCATTACCGGGGAATGTTGCCCGAGGGCTAACCCTGGCCCTCGTGTAACCAACCATCGGGGCCCATGGGGTCCATCTTATCCCACTAGAGATTCCCTCCAGTCACGGACCAAGCAAGATCTTACGTCGTCCCATCTCTTTTCCTCTCTTGCTTCTCTTCCCTCGTCCTCCTTTTTGTCCGTCTTCAAACCATTCCTCCTGCCCCCCCTCTCTCTCTCGTTCTAGTTGGCGTTCTATCTTCCCTTCTCCGTTCACGTTCTCTCTTTCATTGCTTTTTCTCCTTTCCTATTTCTCTGCACCTTTCCTCTTTCGTCAGCCACCCTTTCTCCATGCTTCTCTCTCTCTCTTCCTATCTCTCTTGTTTTGTTGATCGCCACACCCAGGAACAAGGCTAGGCTCTTACTATTTTACGAGCACGTCAACAAAGATGCTGGAAACAGAGCGACTCGGGAAAATCGTGGAAGGGTGAAGCTATCCGGTATTACGAGCTTGCCTTTGGGATTACGTAAAGAATAGTAAAAGTTGCGTTTAGAAATTTTTAACCCCTTGCCCTAGAATATCGAGAGAGACTACTGATGAAGATTCTGAACGGAGTCTATAATAAATATGTATATTAGTAATTTCCTTTAAAGCGAAATATAGCATTCTACTCTGGGCACACAGTAAATACAAACTTTCTATTTATCTATGAAATTCTGAAATGTTGATTTTAATTGCTATAACCACAAGTGATAACCACTATAAAAGGTGCAAGTCAAGTTGCAAAATAAATTCGTATTCTTCCGAGGATTCGCAATTTTCTGACGTCGCGTTTTCGTGATGGCGTTTCGCGGTGAAAGAATCTTCTTCTCGGAGCCGAGTCAGTTCGTTGCGCGGTTTTGCCTTATGACCGGCGAACGCGAAAATGAAGAGAAAAAGGGTGGCGACGAGTGTTTCAGCGAGAAATGGCAGGAATCTGGTAACGAATGAGGCCGCAGGTAGAGAAAGAGAGAGGGACCGTTCGTCCGTGGCAGGGATTCGCGCTTTACCGGATGAAAAAACCGCGAAGGAACGATCCCCATAAACCCGCCGGTTTCCCAGAAAGAAACAATGTTCCCTTCCCGTCCCGTGGCGCAGCGATGCGCCGTAACGGTAATTACACCCGTAATCACCCTTGATTGCTGAGAGAGGGTCCCGGTCTCCTTTGCCTTTTGCACTCGCTATCTTTTACGCGAGCGTCCCAGCCTCCACCACCACTTTTACCAACGCCGGGGAACAGAATAAGAAACCCGGGACCATCTTTGTGAAAGAAGACGGAGGACTTACTAGGAGAGACCGTCGGTCCTCGGGGCGCAGAAATCGCTTACGGAATGACAATAGGTGCGAGCTGCGGTGTACACCTAGCGCTGCAAAACCTTCTACGACGGGGCCTTCGTTTTTCAGGAATTCGAGGTTCGAGTTTCTTCGTGTTTCCTGCAAGTTGCTCGCAAAACGAACCACGGCGGAAGGCAGTCGTAATTGGAGCTGCGTCCACCAGATATCCTATTTCTTCTCTACTCCGAACTTACAGTCGCTCAAAAAATTCTCCGTACACAATTTGCAATGACACAGCTTTCTTAGAGTGGACCATCTCACTTGAGCTTATTGTTTTCAGAATTTAGAAGAATTCTAATGAACTGTAATCAAACTTCAAGAAACATGTTTAACTTGTGCCGAGCCGTTTCCCTCGACAACTAAACAAGCTTTATATGGTTTGTTCTATACTGCATTGTTTACAATGCCTCATACTTTTGGTGGAAATATATTCTATAGTGTTAAACTTGTTATAAGATAATTAATTAATTGGTTATCGATCGTAATTTATCTTCAGGATATTACAAATTTTTATTCACGGCGCAAAGGTTCGATCATTTACAACAACAATTAGCCATATTTGTGAGATACTAAACGCTGGATTTGGTTTTGAATCTTCAGGTTCGAGAACCACGTTAGCTATTAAAAATGTTGTAATCAGTTTTTAAAAGAAAGGAGGTGTTTCGTCCTAGACGTTGTTATAAGATATGTGTTTTCAAATAAATAATGACCTGAAGCGATAATTTAACGTGTACAAGTGGCTAAATAAAATGGAAAGATGAAATTTTTGTTCAACTTTTTGAAAATCGACCAGTGCGCGACGGGAACCATGGATCCGTGTTACGCGCCAAAACCGCGTCCAGAGCTTTCCGGGCTGTTATTACACGCTCGTGGCCAGTAACGAAGCGTGGTCCCGGCGTTCCCTTACGGAAGACAGATGGAGTTCCGTTGAACGGGCCGAAGGGGGATAAAATGTGGCTTCCACTAGCAGTATCACTACCAAGGAAGAACGCGGTATGCACCAGCAGCGCCACCAGCGAGCGCGCCACTCCTCCACCGCAGGCCACTATCTGGAGCTCATCGCATATTTCATCCCGATCAAATTATTCCAAGGAACAAAACACGCCGGGCTAACGTCGAAGGGCGAAAACGTTCGTTGGACCATCTTCGACGGACTTGTATGTCAGTTACGCGTTCGCATGGGAGGATGCAGTCGATTACTCCTAACGAGTTGGGAAATCGAACATGTACCACCCCTCGACAAGTTGAAAAATGAATTTTTACCTGATTGGTTCAAATCGTACTAACAATTAATAAGAACCTAGTGTTACCCAAGTAACCGTACCACGCCGATCTTGAAATTTTGGTACGATGTAGAATGAAAAGATTGTAATGTTTGATACAGAAATTTTGCAAAAAACGTTAATTTTTAACATATTTCTTAAACAAATTATTCTTTTAAAAATAAATTTACATTAAAGGATTTTTCATTCAAGGACGCACAAATTGGATTTTGAAATTTTCGTCTAGGTCGAATAGTTTCGGAGATACTCGATAAAAAATAGATTTTCCACACCAACTCTGAGGGCTATTTTCACCCCCTCAATGTAAATGTCGATAGCTCTCCAAATTTCATTAAAATCGTCGTGTTTTGCACAAATCGAGATGCGAGTAAATTAAGGTTAAACGAAATTGCGTAACCGAAGACAGAGCATATGATCACGTGAATAGCTCCGATTGTTTTCAAGGGTAAAGTGGGTGTCACGTGTTCTGTTACACCCTGTATATCAAGGATTTTTGCGAGGATCTTGGACACCTTGAGATGTTCTGATTGGCAAAGGGAAGGGAAATTGCGGGGAAGGGTTGAACGGATTATGCGTCTATGAAAATTGAAGTTCTTCGATTGATAGAAGAAACGGATAGTCGATCGAAGTAAGTCTGCTAATATATCGGAGACGCGGACCCAGAAACTGCCTGCCCAACATTCCTTCCTGGATGCGAGTTCCTTCTTCGTCGCCCCCTCTGAACCCCGTCACTCCTCCCCACCCCTTTGGCCGTCGGACAGCCTTCCTTCCACCCCTCCCTCCCCGCAGCCCCTGACCGAAGGCAGGATGTGCTGCCGCCTCGACATGCACGGGGCTTCATTAGCGTTCGCGTAATATAAATCAAACGACGACGCGTTTTAATTTATAAAACGCCATTACACCTTATGAATGACCCATTCATGTGAGAAGCCTCGCTTCGTGGACACGTGTCCCCGTTGTTACGACCACGAGGGTCGGAAAGGAAGCGAGTTGGGACAGAGGAGGGTGGTGGAGACGGTGAAGTTCGCGATCAAGAGAGGCAAGAGAAAGAAAGAGTGAGAAGGAGAGAGGACCGACGAGGACGGAAAAGGTCGTCCAAAAAGAAGGTCGAGAGGAAGGACGACAAAAGCAACAGGAGGACCGCAGCTTCCACGAAGGAATTTTCTCTCATGAATCGATCGGGAGCTTCGATCTGATCGCTCAGCTCAGAGGGAGGGGGGAGGGTGACGGGAAGGGATAGCGAGAAGGAGAGAGACAGGGACAGGTGGAGAAAAACCGTGCGCTACGAAATGAGAGAAACACGAGGGCTCCCCGACGATAAGAAAAGAAAAGGTATAAAAAAAGGGAAAGGGAAGAAAAAGGAAAGAGAAATTCCTTTGGCAAACGGCTCGACTGACGTTCGGCAATTGGTGCAGGAGGTGTGTTGCTTACGAGAAGACCGAAAGCCGAAGGAGAAAGATCGGCATGTATAATGGAGGGGAAGGAAGGACGTTGAAGCCCTGTTGTGACGCAGCCTTAGCTTCATCGAGGTATATATCCACTGGACCTGCTAAGGCCCATTCTCTGCTCGGTGTTCCGTTCCCCTACTCGTTTCCCTTCACCTCACCGTAGAGGCCCACCGCGTCCCACCATGGTGCCCGCCCGTCCTCTGCCCTTCCGCCACTGAATCTCTCGGTCCCGGGGCCTTTGCCCCACCTCTAGGGCCCCGCTTCCACTCGCTGCCTCCATCCCGCGCGTCGACGATGCCTGTCCTCAAAGTCCTCCTTCCACATTCCTGGGTCCCGAGTCGCCGTACGGTGGAGACGCTTGGGCGGGAGGTGGAATACGAGAGGCCCTATACAAATCACCGGGCTACCGTCTTACCCGGGCTCATTCTTTCTCTTCCTTTCTCCCTCTTTTCCATTCCAGTCATCCTTCCTCTCTTACTCTCTCCTTCCCTCCCGAGATCCGCTCGTTTTCGTCTTGTTCTTCCCCTCTCGCACTCTCTCGCACTCTCTTTCCCCGGCAATACCGCTATCTCCCTCCTTCTCGATCCAGCCTATTATCTCTCTCATTTATCGCGTTCACTCTCTCCTGCTTCCTCCCGCTTCCTGTGTCATCCCGTCTCCCTCCTCTCCGTTCCTCCACCATATAATACACGCACGGAGGGTGTGCCGGTGTTCTCTGTTTCTCTTTCTCGTTCGCTCGCTCTTCTCATTCCACCCGTAAGGCCCGTTGATGGGGCCCGATCTCGGCCCGCGCACTCTCAGCCGCCCTTCCTCCTCCGTGCACTTTCATGTCCCTTTTCGTCGGTTCCTTTTTCTCCTGTTGCGAACAACACGCACCTCGACCCTCGGCCACGCACACGCACCACGCGTTGACGCCCAAAAAATTTGACGTTTCGTATAAATTACCCGCGCGACGCGACTCGGCTCGACCTGGCCCAGCCAGCGTGCATACGCTTCTCCTTGGTCGCTCGAATAATTTGCCGGACAGAAAACGGAGAGAAGCGTCCGGGACACGCGGAGAAGACGCGACTGTCTTCGAGTATGCGTGGTCTCTTCGGAAAGTATCCGTCCTTGTGTTGTAGCGGGTGGAGGTATCGTACCTGGATAATTATCAATGGTGTACCCTTCGAAGTATTGTCCCTTGGAAGCCACAACCTTCTTCCAACGATCCTTCCACTTACAGAAACACTTCTTCAGCCTTCCGACCCGAAGGACGTACAACGTACGTCCTGAGGTAACATACTTTCGTCTTTTTTAGATTCTCCGATACATATTCTGAATGAAAACGGTATTGTTATACACCAGCGTAAATCAGAGAAACAGGAGGTTCAGAAGAAGATCTTGAGCTTCATAATTGTATAGGATTTACGAAGAATGAGCACGAAGATATAAGCAAAACTCGGTTACTTTCCGGACAGACCACGTATACACAATCTCTCGCTAAATATAAGTAAAACAATCATCGGTTCGATCAATTACCAGACGGTTTAGAAACGACGTGCAACGTGGACGCTTTCGGGAACGTCGATCGCAAGAGATATCGAGCTATCCAGCGCGGTGGTTCGATCCCGGCGGCGATCCGTTCGCGATATCTATTTTTAGTAAGAACCGTCCGAGTCCAGACGGTGGTGATTACAAAATTGCTGCAGCGATTGGTTCGTGTCATTTGACCGCAAAAGGGGGCGCGCGGCGAAGGGCAGTGGAGCAAGAAGAAGACGAAAAGGACTATACCACGGGTACGAGGAGCTCCGCGGAGGTAGAATATGGGGATAGAAGAAAAAAGCAAGCGCACCGGCCGACGAAGAAAAAGATGCGAAGACGGTAGCAACAATAACGTCGCCAAGAAGATGAAGAAAAAGGAGAGAGATACATAGAGGAGCGCCATGGATCGTAGTTGTGCCGACGAAAAACTATCCTTCAGGAGAAAAGGGAGCTAGGAGGTTCTAGAGGGAACCATTTCAAAATAGAATTGAATGGTTAAATTTGTAAGAATCCAGCTTTATTAATCAATTACATGGTTTTTCTAATTGTGGAAGATGGTAGAAGACGGTAGCAACAATACCAACAGTCACCATTCTTTTATCACGTTTTTACTAGCTCGTTTCCTTGTCTGTCTGTTTGTTCGGAACAAATCTTGTAATTGATTTTAAACTAACTTCCCGATGAGCTAGAGACTTGAAACTTTTCGCATAGCTCAGAACTGGATGACAATGGAATATTCCAAAAAAAAAAACATTTTTTAAAGAGACTGCGTTTAAGATTTATACACTATTTTTAATTTCAATTGTAGAAGATAGTAGAAGACGGTAGCGACAATAACGTGGCCAAGAAGATGAAGAAGAAGGAGGGAGATAGGCAGAGCAGCGCCATGGATGATCCTACTCGTACTAACGAAAAACTACCGTCCAAAAAAGGGAGTCGGAAGGTTCCAGAGGGAAAACAGATGCAGAAAACCGCAACGCGCAAGATATAGAAGAGAAAGAGGAACGCGAAGAGTGCCAGATGAGGTCCTAGTGCCTACGGGGCACGGTTTGCGGACTCGAGGAACACGGACACGGGCGCACACACCAGACGCCGTCCAACCGACGCACGCATGCATGCAGGGGTGTGAGCGATCTTTTTCTCCTTGTTTTGGCTTTTCAGATGCATTTTTTTCCTGTCGTGGCATGGCTCGCGCGCCTCAAAACCCGCCAGCTCAGCCTCGCCGTGATGGGGCTCCGCTGGAATGTAGGAGGGAGGGGTTCCGCAGGGCCCAGCGAGGCCCGAGAAGGGTCCCTCCGAGTGGGGGTACCAGTCGGACCGGCTTGTCATGACTGGTGGGAAGAGGCAGAGAGTAGAGCGATGGTAGTGGTGGTGGTTATTCGCTGCGGGGAGGGGACGAAGAAGGCTCGGAAGCAGCGGGCCGGAGGAAGAGAGAGAGAGAGAAAGAGAGAGATGAAGACCGCGATATGCAGAAAGATTTCAAGATTAGTCAAGAGTTTCTGGGACCCGCGGACTCCAAATGTTTAGACACGCTCCTCGGTCCTACAACGGTGTAGGACACTTTCTCTTTTGCGAACTTTTCGATACGCAGAATAGACTTAGTGAAAGTATGTATTCTTATCGTTTCCGGTGTTCGTTCTTGTACGCGAGCTGCTCCCCGATCCTGTTTCCCTTCAAACGAAACTCCTTTCTAGGGGAGATAGGGTGAAGGCACCAGTTACCGTCTCCCACCAGATTATTGGACACGAAACGAACTTTTTAGGAATTAATGAAGTAGTTGGTAATATTGCATCATTTAAAAAAATAAAATTGATGTTTCCCCTTCGTATATGAATCCAAAGTATTATAATCATTTTTGTTTCCGTTGTAGGAAACATTAGTTCAAAATCTTATTCTTTACTTATTTTATTTGCTGGCAATTTTTTTATCCCGACACGATTGAAACGAAACTCTGCTGGATCGTTGGTAAAGATCCTATCTGCTGCGAAGATCGACCGGCGTGACATTGAAGTCGATCTGGATTCAACAAAAGCAGCGACGATCGTTATTTCTTGTTCGGCCGAAGCTTCCGATATTATTCGTCGACTGATTGCGAAACTATGGTGATTTCCATAAATTTTTTGTGGAAAAGAGAATGCCAATCAATCCGTCTAGACATTCGCTGCGACACCGCGACGTTAAAAACTCGCGCTGTCATTTAAAACGGCAGTGTTGGCCTTTGAATTACCTTGATGTCATTGTCCAATAAAATATTCGTTAATATCGTCATATTTGCCGCGTCAGCTTTTAATCTTGCATTTCAACAAAGAGACGTATACTTATGAAGGTATCTCGTTTCACGTGGTTCACCTTGTACTTGCTAATTCCTCAAAGAATAGAGTATACCGAACATCTGGGATTACCCGAGAACTGAAAAATCTTTGAAAAATTGACACCAGAGGCTACTAGATATATCAATAACATAATATATCGACAACTATTTTGTTTAGAATTTTGTCGGGCGGAATTTATGCATTTATGACAAAAATGAGTAGGTTTAATCCGAACCCGTAAAAATATTTAAAGATTTTAAAAATACTGTTGTTATTATCCCCAGCCTATTAAACATATTAAGGAAGAAAATACATTTTTATTTCACTCCAGTTTGTTGTAATAAAGATCCGTCATCTATCACTGATTAAAATAATTTTTGTTATCGATAAATGTTTCGTTGGCAAACGAAATGATCACTAGTGGCTCCATTGAACGAAGAGAGCTGTGATAGTAAAACAAGAAAAAACTTGCTAGTGTTAATGTCGAACGACGAGGTGTTCTCATGTGAATTAAACGAATCGGATTTCAGCGCGACTTGATTGCGTCACTCGCGTTCCTCTCGAAAGATAAATAGCCTTGACTGGATCGGGCCCGGAGTTGGGTCCAAAAGTCGGGTCTGTCAATCGGCCGGCTAACGACGGTCCCGTCACGAAATCGGACGGGCAACTCGACGTCGCGATCGTGTCGAGGACTCGCGCACTCGCGAAACGCAACACCTAATGACTCGCGTGAGCATCGGTAACTCGATCTACTCCGGAGGAGGATAAAATGTGGCGCGCCGTAATTCGAGACGGATACGCTACCCCGCAAGTCATTCACGATGTTCACCGGGCCCGTCCGACCGTATTTCGTCCGTTAAACGGTGGATCGACGGAAAAGGGGACATCGTGGTTCCGCGAAGGGTAAACGCGCCAGCGCACAGTGGATGCGAACCGATAAATTTTGCATAAAAATCAAAGAACTTTCGATAGAAATCACATAGAGCAATGATTTTTCTTTTATACATTAAAGCTTAAATATTACAGAATATAGAAACAATAGAGAAATTATTGTACGAACTGTGACCATGCTAAAAATATACATTTTCTTTTCTACTTCTCAACAGTTTTGGGGATAAAGACGTTCGACAAGGTAACGGCAAGGGGTTAATTTCAAGAAAATAAATTCACTCACCGGAAAGTATTGCCAGGCCGAAGAGTTCGCAGTCTCGCATGCCCTGCTGGCCGAGAAGCATGCATGTTTGCGCGTACACTTCCTTTACTCTCGACTTCGCCTGCAAAAGTAAACAACAATTAGTCGAGAACTGTGTGCACCAACAAAATAATGTTTCAGAAAATACTTAGCAGTCTAGTGGCGATCCTGAGGCACCACTACGTTATTAAATTATTTCCTACGAAACAAATGACTAAACATTTGAGTATTCCACGACAATACAAAAAAAAACAAATCATACATTATAGAAATATTCTAGGTCAGAAGAAATGTTTAATGTCCGTGTTAAAATAATCTCAAGTGGGGTTAAAAACGTCTAGTACGAATCAAATACGGTTTGTTGGACATTTTCCTCGAAAAAGCTCAAATTCATTGAGATCCCGTCTATAAAAAGCATTTTGATCGTGGAATAAATGGATCTTCGGGAGAACGGACTCGAGGAGTGCCGATCCGGCAATCCCGATAATAAAGTCTTCAACATTAATGTCACACGGAATCGTCGACAATCCCCTGTTCTTTTTCGCCGTGGTCAGCCGATACGTCGCATAAATTCCAGCGATATTAACACCCGGACAGTTTATAATCTCGTTCTGGCAGATGGTCTCTGAGCAAAAGGCGCCAGCCGGAGGATCGACGCTCGAAATACCTCCGTAAACGCCTGTCAAAAAGTCGAGGGGATTCCGGTTTCTCTAGAATGCGGGTTACCTCAAGTTCGAAGCTGTCCGTGGAAACACGCCACGTGAATTTCTGTCTCGTGTTACCCTCGCCGAATCGGAGTATGAATGGTGCAACGACAGCAAACGTCTCTGTGTTCGACAGTTGGACCTGTTTCACTCGACGGCGTCACGCTTTGTGGTTTCGCTCGGAACGCATCTGCGCCACGGTAAAACTGAATGGCCCGAGGTGGGGACATTTCCTACGGCACAGGGACTCTAGCTGAATCCGTCGCCGGGCAACGCAGACGATAAAAAATCGATCGTGATTGTGTTTGTAAATCCCAACACGTTACTAAACAGCGAATTTTATGCATTTATGACAAAAATAAGTAATAACCAGAGTGTAATAACCAGACTGCGGATCTTTATGCAAAATAAATAATGTTCGCATTGATTGCAGGACACAGGAGCCAAATAAAAAAATTACATTTATCTTTTAATTTTCCTATTAAACTGAAACTAATAATGTCCTTAAATATTTTGATCGTGTCCATTTTTATCATAAATGCATAAAATCCGCAATTTAGTAACTCCTGTTCCAAAGCGACTAAAATGTTTTAGCTTATAAAAATGACAAGCCTCTGCTTATTTAATATGTGGCTGGATCAAAAAAATGTTCTACAATCAATTTCCACGTAAACACCTTCACGATTTCAATAACTGTGAAATGAAAAATATAAAACCGGTTATTTGACTGGTAGTGGTAGGTTTAGTGTTAAGGGTTTCGGAACGGGGAGCGAATTTCGTTGAAACGCCAGAGCCCAGGTTACGGCGTGTGGTAACGCTGGCATTCTGCAACGTGCACGCATGTAATAACAATGCGTGGATGGATGAATATTGCAAACGGTGAAAGCGTACCACATACCAGGCTCGTTACGACCGTGGTAGCTCGCGAACTTAGCAATAGCAGTGTCATACGTCGATCATTGAATCTTTAAGAGAGTCGTATCTATTGATTCATAGAACCTATTCACGTTCTAGAGCCCGTAGATTATATTTCAGAATAAAGCTTTTCATATTTGCATAACTCATTTCGATCTGCAAAAGGCATATTTTATATTTTCATTAAAAATCGTGTCCCTTGACAAACATTTATAGAAGCTTTTTCAAATTTACATAATTCATTTCGGTTTGCAAAAGGCATTTTTTTCATCAAAAATCGTGTGTCCAGAAAAACATTTATAGAAGGTTTCCATATTTACATAACTCATTTCTGTCTGCAAGAGGCATATTTTAAACTTTCATTTAAATTTGTGTATCCAGACAAACATTGAAACATTTTAAAACGCCCATTGAAGTCGAGCGAGGTTTCGGCTTGAATCGATTGGACCGGTGTTAATTCGCATTCGTGATTTCTCAATCGTCCAGCGTACACATACCTACGCCGTTCGAAGCCGAACAGGCCCGATACAAACAGTTCTTTCAAATCACTTAATTTTTCTCAACGGGAGAAAAACATGCGTCCGCTTCGATATCGGCAATTATCCGGCTCGATGAGCAGCGTGTCTCAAGGCTTCTCAAATGACCCGCATTAAAGTTGTTCGCGTAAGAACGCGGTCTTAACTATGTAGCGAGAGCAATACACACGATTTCATTTCTTGCCTCGATTTCCTCCTTTTTTTCTCTCTCTCTCTCTCTCTCTCTCCCTCGAATCGTCAACTCGCTGTTAATGAAACATTCCGCGCGCCTCTATCCCCGGATCTCTTCAGCTACGCTCGACAGGAGACACCGCGGATGAAGTTCTTATTGTTGTTATGCAGCCGAACAAATTTATACCACACGCTGATCGCTTAATTACCGATCACGCAAGACGAGCTTTTTTTCCCCGACGCGTTTCTTGCCGATTGTATCGTCGTTTTCCATGCCGAGAATTCCGCCGTTTAAGATTTTCATTATTCCGCGGAGAGCCAAGGGAACTCCCGGTTTTTCTCGCCGCAAAAACGAGCTCCTTTTTCCTGCATTCTATCGTAAAACACACAAGGAGGGATTTTCACGAATTCGAAACGAGACAGAATTTTCTTGAAAAATTATTTCTAGTTATGGAATCGACCTGACCTAATTTGCACCATGAGTTATAAGACACCCTGTATAGCTATTTATAAAAATCGTCCGTTGTCCGAGAGTTAAAGCAGGAAGTGCGAATTATGCTTATCCGCAAACTGGAGGACACTTGCAATAAAGTATACGAGTTGCTGCTCGAGTAAAAAGGCACCGATAAATATTTCTTCGTTATCGTATCGCGCGTCAACGAATTATGATCGATTGACCACTGTGAGCCTCGGAATACCATTAAATTGATAGGTTGCAGGATGTAGGATCTTGAGTAATGCTTCTGTTGATACATGTACCACATCGCGTGTAAACTTCGCGTTCGAATGCGACAAAACTACGAAAACTACGAAACTACGGCAGATACGAAGTCTTACTTTTACACGGTTGCTGCTGTTGGAGTTTGCTCGAGGCGAATGCAACACCTCGGCACGTGCAACGATTCTAACGCACGTTGGACTCCATTATTCATGCCGATCAATTATTTACGATTAAATAATCACCGCGTTCTCCGTACCGTTTTTTCTCGTCGTACCAGTACCAGAAACTGTTAAAAGCAATTTAGCATTCCGGTAGAAGAATGCAGATACATTTGTATCTGCATAAAAATCAACGATCTATAACGCTAAAAGCGATTCATATGTTTTAGCTTGTGAAAGCTATTATTTAGACTTTGTGCAATTTTTATTGCAATGTGTGCTTGGTAAAAGAAATTTGTCAGATCAATCTCCGTGTAAGCAACTTTATATTTTCAATAATTGTGAAATGGAAAATATAATGCCGGTCATGTGACTAGCAGTAGTAGGTTTAGTGATAATTAGGCTGTGAATGTTTATGCAATTTTCAATGTTTGTGGACGTATTTTAACAAAGTTGGAAGAAAATAGCAAATCTCAAAAGAATAAAACTCGTGCTAAGTTTAGTGGAATTTTAATTTCTAGCATTTTGTGAAAATTTTTAGAAGCCACAAATGCATAAAGATCCGCAATCTAGTTATTAACAATTAAAAATATCCCTGAATCTTTGTAGGCAAATTTTAAGAATATGTAAGAAAATATAATTTATTTATTATGGTAGTAGACTTTGCAGATCTCAAAAAAATAAAAATTGTACTAAATTCTGTCGAATTTTATGTTCCACCCTTTGTGAAAAATTTTCTTGTACTTGTGAAAGAGAATGAAACGATATCGGTAGTGGAAAGGAGAGGAAAATAAGAATCTTGGTGAACACCCACGGATATTCAAATCGCGATTCGCTTCGCCTTGCTTCCTACTGTAACGCCGGGCTCTTTTTTTCGGCTGAATGGACGCGCGCCGACCCTCGCATTATTCGCGAAACAAAGCATCGACGAATTCGCTGTCAGCTCGATTTGCATAAATTGCGAGCGCTCCGCCGACATATCGCGCGTGTTCTCAGTCCCGAGTATAAAACGCGGAAACGTTCTTGTTCTCTTCGTGTAACAAGCGGATGAACGCGAATCGTAATCTTGTGAAGTGAATGAAAAATTCTGTCATTGAACGTCAACCACGTGCAAGAGACGAAGATAAATGTTTCTCAGCATGTGAATATTACCATTGTTAATATTACAAATAGAAATATACATGTAAATACAGTATGTGATTCTAACGCGGTGCTATTACACCTCAGCACTGGAGGCAAAACCAATAAAACACGCTCGGCAGTGAACGTGTTAATAGGTTTCTCAAAGAAATTGTTATTGAGAAATTCATTAACAAATAGTTAACGCTTTATGTGCGTGAAGCTTTTCACTAATTATGTACCAAACGTGAGCTTAAATATCTTCTTACATGATTATCCCAAAGAATTGTTGGATTACTTCACATCACATTATTTTAAACTAAATGAATTCAATGTAATTTTCACGATATTGTCGAAAATGAACCGCGAGATAGTGCTTGTTATTTCACCATTACGTGGAATTCATTTAAACAAGAAATATATGACTTCACACATATGTACAAACGAAGAATTTTTATTTTGCATCCATAATTAACTGTCCGGCAACGAATAATTGTTTAAACACTCTCAGCTACGATATAATCTACTATCAATCCCACAACGTTGCTAGAAACACTAAAAACCGCAGGATCGGAGTTTCACGTCGGTACCGCGAGCGATCATAAGCATCGTGGCGATAGCGTGTGTCGGTAATTAATAGGTTCTTGATTACGAGCAACAAACTGAAGTGCTACGGATAAATCCTCGGAGGTATCGACGTCCCTTAATGAACTCCGAATCCCATCCCATCCCCGAGATAACGCGATGCCACGGAAATCCATAAAGAAGTCCGAATAACCGTCGGCCGCTACGGTTCTTTGGAAGTTGAGTGCCTCTTATAAATAATATTGTTACGGAACGGGCCGAAGGAAGAGTTGGGGAGGAGGGATCGTTTTACGACTGCTTCAACAACTCGATGCCTCCTTGAAAAAGTGGTGAGGAGGTAGGGGGACGAGGCGTCGTAACACGGAGGCACTTGGCCCCCAGTGATAAATGCCGGTACATCTCGATGCCGGGGCTAGGTAAGAGCGTCTTCGTTTCCAGACACATATACACACACTCACACACACACACTCTCTCACACACACACATACCAGGTTCTCTCCCTTTTGCTTATTAGTCGCGAGAGGCGAAAGAGTTCGCCCGACGCGGCCGATAAAAGCCATATTATTTTCCACGATTAGAAAGTTACCTGATGTAACACGAGCTATCCCGGTCCACGGGAACCGGTTGAAGGTTCCGCTATGCTGGTGTATCGGGATCTCTCTCGCATGTCCGCCCGCAGCGAAAAATCGGGACCGATGCACGGTGTCGCGACTCCCGTTCAAAATGATCGCTCGGTTTCAAAATTATCCGGGACAAGACGCGAATCTAAGTCTCTCTAAGATCTCTAGAATCAAGGCACGCACTGCAGAATCGACTGTAAAATTCTCAACGACAGAGTTGCATTCCTTTTTTGTCTATCAGAATCTAAAACAAACGATAATCGCCGTTCGTGACATATTAGAAATCGCGATTCCGACCCTGATCCCAGAATTACGATAATGTGAGCATCGTTTGTTTGCGAAACAGAATGGCGACTATTGTGATCTTGGTACAGGTATGTAATTTCTTTAGAGTATTCGACCAGTTGAATTAGAATTGCTTGTCGTCGGTAAGCATGGATTGCCGAATAAAAAGCGAATGAACAATTTGGTTGAATAATCAGAACAGCTAGATAAGCTGTAAATATTTCAATAGGAATTTACATTATCGACGTCGGTTTGCGCCAGAAATTTGGACAGGACAACGTCTGTCGGGTCAGCTAGTATACATATAATAATATAGTTGCGGGATTGCAATCGAGAATTTAATTCGAAACTGGATTCAGTAGATTTGACCAGCTGGTCTGAGGAAAGAAAGAAATGGTGGCAGAGGAAGACGATGCATCGCGATGGTAAGGTAAAACTAATCGAGAATACCGTAGAGGCCGTAGACGGAAACGCTCGCACAATTGCAGCGTTTTAAGCGTTGCCCCGGAGGGAAAGGGTCCCTCATAAATGCTCGCGAAGGAATGCGCTTGCCGAGGTAGCGGAACAATTTATCGCCTCGTATCGAATATTTCGAGTCGCTCGGCGCATTCCGGCGCCGATCTTGTCCGCACCAAATCTCTACGGGCCACCATAAAATATCCGCTGGAACAGCCTGTCGGCTCAGATTTACGGTCGATCCTATCGGCGCGCATTTCACGATTCCATGTCCCGGAGACGACTACGGGGCCACAGGATAGATTCGCAAGATTGACAAAAATATCTGTCCGAGCGGATCTTCCTCGTGGCAGCCGGATGATTTACATTGGGCGACCGAGCCAACTTGTCGCCACGGTGCGTTCGGAATCGACGAAAATCAAACATCTACTTCCACGTCAGTATAACGATTAGATCTCCTTTTCGCTCGAATTTCAGTAATCTCTATATTCCTTGTAGAACGATCCTTGAAATTGTAAAAACAAAACTAAACGGAGGAAGATTTTAATTGAATTTAACGGGAACCTGATTTTCCGCTCGACGTAGCGTTCATTGAGGTAATAAGTAGACTGTGGATTTTATGTGTTAGCAGTGTCTATAACTGTGGAAAATAGAATTCAAGAGAAACTGCCCTATCAATAATTAATATCCGCGATCATACTATTTCGTTTCTGGTCTAATAAGCCGTAACAGAGAAAGTAAAGCACTGTTCGATTCCTGCTAATTGTTTTGTAGGGACAGGAATTTGTCCGGCAACGTTTCTACTGCATTCCTGGTCTCTGAAATCAGTGAATAAAAAATCCGGATCCACATTGACGCCTACAGTCTCCGAATAATTAATCACGGTCGAGATCTCACGGGAAATTTATACGCCTACGAGCTGATTAGCTGTCGGATCCGTTGTGTGTAAATTATTGTTCCCTCTAATTTGAATTCCGAAACGTAATCGTGCCAAATTAAACCGTACTCTTTTTATATACCGTGCGCCTACACAGACAAATTTCCAAGAATTTCTAACAAAAGCGCCGCCGTACATAAATATTTTTTCAATATATATAAATCATAACAATGATTAATGTTCGCGAATCAAATTTTGTTTCATCTAAAAAGAAAGGCGTAACATTCATATTTCTTAGACTTTGAACAATCGACTAACGAACAAGGAAATATCGGCGAAGCCACCGTTACGACATAAATTCCAATAAACTAGTGAGATATAATTAACAGTCCGGCAGCGAGGGGTCCGGCGCTCTCTCGAACAATAGACAACGGTAATACTTTTTATGCTCTGACGTGGAAACAAGAGCCGAACGAAACTGCTCCTCTAATTGCCGATTCAATTATCCACGTAATTATTACGCTACCGGCGCGGCGCAATAAATTAGTATCAGTGCCTATGCAACTGGTTCGATAGGAATCGGCCACCGATTGGTTAAGAGCCGACCGCGTAGAAAGTAACGGATAAATTAGTACGAGGAAATGCGACGCCCTCCGGAGAATGGAACGTTTTCATTCGGTGTTTTTTATCGGACGTTTTGCAACAAACAACGTCTCCTGGTTTCGTTTGTCGTTCCTTTGTTCCGTAGGAGGCACCCGAGGGAAACGCGCGTCTAATGAGGATGTTGATTGTTTAGCATAAACGGCCGCAGAAACGCGCGCTTCCGACTTGTTAACACGTAAACTGCCAAGTTATCTCGAGAAACGTTCGACAGAGTCGTGGTAATTTCATTAACACTGCCACAACTCCCATTGTAATCAATTTCAATTCCACAGGCAAACCTAAAAGGCAACGTTTATCGTAGCGAATATTTTCTTAACCCTTCTTACATCAGTCCCAAGGAAAATTAATTTTCTGCAATTTATTGCAGTAAAAATTCATTTCTAAACCCGGTTCAAAAAGTATCAATTTTTATTATTCTTCCTGGTAATTCAGATTAAACTATGCTGCTGTGAAAATTCTAAACCCGGTTCACAAGTAACAATTCTTATCATTTTTCTTCGCAATTCAGACTGAACGCAATTTTTGGAAAACTCTGAAAAACTAATCCATCTAACTTGACAGAAAAATTGAAGTCAGCTGGTCCATTTCTTCGTGCAAAATAAAACTTGATGATTTAATGGTTTGAAAATAGGAGAAATCGTATATCAACATCTTCAATTTTGAATTTCATCTGCTTAGTTTTGTTATAGACGCATAACGATCTAGCCGTGAATTATGAGACTCATCCTCGTTTGGTTAACCTACAAAAATGTTCTTTTGATTGAAAGTGTGTGTCGTCAATTACGGGACCGACTGTATATTTAGTATTGAGATTGAATTGATCGGCCGCTGCGCTCCAGTTCAGCGGGGACACCGTGTATATGCGTACTTTCAGTTGATCGGCGTAACGAGGCTAGAATCCAGCCCGTGATTTCATAGCAGGCCAACGCAACGCATGCGGGGCCACGCAGGCAGAACGAGGAATTTCCTTGGCAACCGGGAATAGAGATTCGTGGTTACAAATGAGCCTGGCTATAATTAGGAAGATGGTATCGTGTGAGAAGGTGCGCTACACGCAGAGCCAGCAGCGGTGCCTCGTGTTCGACCGCGTGCTCTCCGCGAGGATGGTTTGTCTAACGACGCGGGGAGGCAATAGCCTCGAACCAGCAAAATCGACGCCGTTGCGGAAACCTTGACATTGAAACCATTACCACGTTGGATCACCACTAGACCGAGCCAATCCCGGCGACTTCGATCAAGATCTAGCCCAACTCTGTGCAATAATACCGCAATTTGTTGTACTCGAAGGTCACACCGAACAAACACCTCCTTGTATACAAGGTGTCTCAAAATTCCTTCAACATCCGGAAATTGGAAGTTCTTGAGTTCGTTT
Organism: Lasioglossum zephyrum; assembly: GCA_028455615.1. NCBI lineage: Eukaryota > Metazoa > Arthropoda > Insecta > Hymenoptera > Halictidae > Lasioglossum > Lasioglossum zephyrum. The sequence continues at coordinate 16,319,030 of CM052329.1, read as the reverse complement.
GAAGTAACATTTCCCTTTGCAAAAATGACGTCCGCGGCTTTGTTAAGAAGTTATTAACGAAAAACACAGACCAATCAGAGCGCGATCTAGACGCTCGACACAGTCGGCACGGCGTGCTAACTATCAATTGGCCAACTGTGCCAACACTGTGTTTTAGAAAATTAATAATCGACAATGGTTATTAGCCGCGGAATCGACGTTCTTGTTTCGTCGGCGAGGTCACAGAAAAAGAAAATAGAACTTGACGTCTAAGAAACGATTTAGGAAATTCACCGAGGGTTTATTATAATGAAACGGGTCACAGAGTTAACATAGTTCCACGTCGACGACGCAGTTAGAGCAATGTTCATGCCCGGAGGGTGCACCGGAGCAAGATAAAAAAGACACTAACTCTTACGTTCACCGTCCCACGGGAAGTATCGTGGAAAAGATGATAGCGACGCAAATAAGGCTACTTCCTTCCAGCTGCGAAAAGCACGTGTCCTGCGTTAATGTGCTCATTGCGGAGACTATTAGAAACCACCTTCTAAGAGAGTTTATATAAAATCTCTCTCCCTTGGAAAATCTTAAACATACGGGCGTACAATTCCTCAAGAATTAACCAACGTTGTCCAAAAGATGCCAGGAAGTCTCACTGTTTCAACGTCATCTCCAAATTCTATTTAATGTAAAGAATTTTTAATTTTTCTAGGCAGATTTTAAGTCGTAGATCCTTCATGAAATAAATTAAAATCGCATTCAATTTGGTGGGATTTGATGTTCTAGCATTTGTCGAACATTTTCAGGAGCCATAAATACATAAAAATCTGTAATCTAGTTACGAATCAGAGTTTAGAAAGAAATATAAAATTGAGGGGTACGTTGCCACCCCTTCCACTATTATTCTATTTTCCATTTTGTCCGATGATCTTTCGCCATCTTTCTGGTAGCTTCACAATTCCGCGCTCATAAAACATCTGGTCCTAATCGGCAAAAATTGATCCAAGCAGGGCCGAATTAAGCCCGGCAATGTTACGGGTCCCTCGCTTGCAGCAGAAAATGTTTACCTTCTAAAATTGTGTAATATCCCTGGCTACATTTCACAGATGTTTTTGCTATAAAAATAAATAAAATAGCCTTTCATTGTGTTTTATTATATTATCCCCCTTCCTCTATTATTTCACGTAGTTGAAACGAGAATGGCTTTATTAGTTGGGCGAACTTCGCGACTAGAGTATCTACGCGGAGACGTCGAAGCGTTTCCGTGGAACGTATGTATTGAGTTTCCGCGAGAATCACGAAGTCCGCAAGCATTTCGCCGCAGGAGGAAGCGTACAGTGCGGAGCTGCGTGAAGCGGCGCAATGTAACATTGTGGGAGGGAGCGTATTTTTGTTCAATTAACCATTCTAGTCCCCGGCGGTTCTGCACGCTCTCTCGCAGCGCCGGGTTGTAAACGACCGTTGCCGCGGACAAGGCAGGTGCATGTACCTTCGCACGCCTTAATATATTGACTATACTGTACGCGAAGTTTCTCCGCGCATCGGTTATTCCGCTCTCGCACGCCCACGCCGGGGATGTAACGAATCGCATTCCATGATTAGAAAATCCGGGCGTGCCCCCTCGACACCCGCCGATGCACATGTCCAGATAAACGATAGAATTTCGCGGACATGCACCGCGCCGGATCACCCATTCCGGTACAGGTCCCGCCACGCTATGCTTTTAATTACGCTGAATTAAGTAGACTCTTAATCTTCGAGCGAAATAAAAATATACCAAATCAACTTTAGGAGACAGAAATGAAATGAAAAAAAATGGGGATGATAGTGAGTAAATTGACTCTGGTGATTCTACGATCTGTTCGCGATTTTGTAATCTCGAACGTATTCACCGTGATAGAAAACGATAGCTTCGCTGTATAGATATACAAGTTATTGACAAGCGAAGATTGTTGTAATGACGATTGACAAGAAAAAGAGCGTTTGAGTGAATGTGTGGGACGACGCGAGGTTTTTCCTCGATAGTTTGTAAAATTGAAATATTGTCTCGGGCTAGTGTGTTCCGCCAGTGATCCCAGGTTATAGCAGATGTGAATCTTGGATTCTTGTGCCCTCGGTTCAGCAGTACATGGATTCTACCAGGCCGGTTACACATTTGAGGTTTTGGTGCACTGGAAGCGTCAATGCTTCCTTGCAGTGTATACCGAAGCTGGGACGGATCAAGGCTAACCGTAGTGCAGCCGGCAAAGGTGGCCGGCAATTGGACACAGAGTTCCAGTGGAACTTGGAACTCAGCTGTTGTGGATCACTGTGCGTGATGAGACTTGGTGTTAAACGGTAAAAGAGCAGTCTTAGATTTAAATTGTAATGGCCATTTAGTATGTAGTTTATTTGAGTTTCTGATTTCCCGAAAGTTGAGCTATAAAACGGTTTAAGTGATGAGTTTTGGTACGATGTAATTTGTATTATTTTCTTTTGATTGAATAAATCTATTTGAGTCTTGCTTCGGCTTTTCCTCGTAATCCGTCGAGGTTTTTACGCCTAAGCAAGGTTCTTTTTGTTTAACCGGGAAATGGCATATTTTTATTCTAGTATAAGTTCGAACGTTGTTCAATCTTGAATTTCGTTTCTTTATTACGAACTTTATTTTTCTAACCTATTAAAATGATCGAAAACACGATCACTGTGATAAATCATAATTAGTAATTTTGCACGCCATCGCTAGAGTGGTAGGTTTAGAATAATTGAGAATATATTGGAATTAAATGTTGAAAACGCGAATGGACATTCGCAGGATTCGAATCTTCCGCGGTGATTTCGTACGGCGCTGAAAGAAATCTGGCTGGCTCATGAATTTCCATAAAGCCTGCACGGTAACGTTACCGTATCTCATTAAAGGATAATACCGAACCCCATGGAAAATACATGACTCGGGATTACCATGTATAACGGCACGAGATGGAGACTGTTATATGTAATGCATATCGTGAATATGCATTGTCGTCATGAATTATTCCACCCCATTAAACGTTAATAATGTGGCCCGGACGGTACTCACCTCAACGACGAAGTAAAGAGGATCACCGGGAAGGGCTTGAACGGCGAGGTAGCGGCTGGCGGACACCAGGGGTTGAAGGCAGGACCGCGCAGCCGTGACACCGCTACCACGCATGCTGCATGCTTCATTTCGTCGCCGCTACGCACAGCGTCCTCACTGGAATCAGAAAATATTTCAGACGATTAACGAAAAATCCATCTCATGAATCTACACCGCACAGTTTGTTCTAGAGCGGAAGAAATGTTCAATTTTCGTGTCAAAATGGCTCCGAGTGCAAAGGGTTAAGCATCGTATACTTATCTATTAAAAATCAATAAAATTTCATAAATATCGACATGTATTTTTTTTCATTTCGCTCCAAAAATGCATAAGGTCTGATTACCCCTCTATACACGGTTAACATTAGACTAGGGAGGAGGTTAGAATGGAATTTAAAATTGTTTAATTAGTTCGAATTTTAAATGATCCGATACCTAGCAGCACAAGTTATTTTACGGTTAGCAGTGATTCGAATTTCTTTGTCGTTGATAATTTTTCAGAAGGTTGCCACACATCTAGGACAGTAGAAGGCCACAAGAGAGAAGGGGAAGTAGATCCCAAACAGTAGAAGGTGAACAAACGATTAATTCCAGGACATCGGCGTCGATGACCGAATCATCTTGTAATCCATCGACAAATGGAGGAGGGACTGCATACCGGGTTTTCGGGTTCGGCGCGGCAACGAAGATAACAATGTACGAAAGAGCCGATAGGAGTATGCTAATGGAAACGGTAACCGGTCGCACAAATCACGGTGGCGTTTCCAGGGAATCCAGCCGCAAGGAATGGCTGTTCCCCGTCCCTCGCACGGTTTACGATGGGTGTGCTGAATCCCCTCGCGGCGCTCCGTTCACGGTAAATCACAGAATCGCTCCCGGCGTTACTCCATTTTCATCTCCGTGGAACAAGAAGCGGTCGCGTGGATGGAGAAACAGATGGCCCCTCTCGGCGCCGAGTCAGCCACCCGCTCATAAATCCGCCGGACAATAAGTCCTCGAAAAATGCAACGCGAGGGGGACATCGGGCCCACTCGCCCGAGGAATCTCGCGTGACCCTCGCCTCGATTAATTGCTTCGCGAAATCTGCCAGCCGATCCACTCGAACCTCCATCTTCTCTTCTGTTGCGATCCGAACGCACAATTTCATTTTGAACGCGGACGCTAAACGATTTATGGGAAATGAGTGTTAACAAATGCACGCTGATACTTTTAAAATGAAATTATTCTGTATTTCACGCCGCGGGAGCAAACTCTTTGAAAAATATGATTTGGTTTGCAAGTTCGTGATCCTCAGAATTGCTGACCCTCTAAATTCTTGAGGTATTCAGCATTGTGGTCCTTCGCCTTCTCGGACCCTTCGGAATCACGGGCCCTTCGCATTCCTAAGATCCTTAGTGTCGAGTCCTTTCGACCTCACATGACCCTCTGCAATTCTACGACCCTTGGCATTGTGAACCTCTGCGTTCCTAGGACCCTTTAATTGTGGTCCTGCGACCTCCCCTGACCCCTGACGGTATTGTGGCGCCTTGCAATTCGAAGGTCCTTGGTATTGTACACCGTAAGAGACCATTGGAATGAATAGCTGTTTGCATTCTCAAATACTTTGGAATGTCGTTCTCGAATAACCTCAAAGAAGGATTGACCCTTCACCCTTCGGACGTCCGAGTAGCTGGGAAACTATTCTAAAGATGTAGAAATGTGGTGCAATTCATGTACCGTGTGCTAATGAAATTGTTGATGCGATCCTGATAAAAAAAACAAACGGAGGAAGATTTTGATTGAATTTAACAAGAACATTTTTGGAAATACTAACCGTACAACATTTTTAAAGAATTTCGTATTCAAAGGGTTCAATAGCATTCTATTTAACTTCAGCTTCCCACAATGGACACGGACAATTCTTGTTTCGCAGAAAAGTCCGCAGTCTAATAATAACGTCTGGACACCGCCAATAAATTTCTTTCGGCGTGCACCGGAGGAGCCATCCTGAACGTTCTCGTTGCCGAGTCCCGGCTATTTTCGGGTCGCCCGGTGATTCGACGAAGTCGCCATGGTAATCGACGAAATTGACTAATGGACGATCCGCGAGAGAGCAGAAAGGAGGAGAAAACCATCTACCCGCGGAGGGATGATCGATGGGATCCATTACCGAGAGACGCGTGCAATCCGCCCACACCCCGAGGAGCCTTACTACTCCTGTCCCTTTTCCTCGATCCTACCCCTGCTACTTCCCCACCCTTCTTCGTTTAACCCGTTCTTTTCCCAGTGTATACCTACTCGCGGCCAGGAGAGTTGTCTATTTCTCTTTCTCCGCTGATCCTCTCGGCTTGCAGCACGTTGATGCATTTACTCGCTTACCGATATAACTGCCACGCCATTATAAGAGCCGGTCTCCCCGCTTCCTCCCCGACGCCCTTTCCTCTTACACCCTCCATTTACACTCACTCCCCTTTTTCTGATATCTTCGTGCCCTTCGCCCTTTCTCTCCCTCTCTCGCTCTCTCACTCTCGATAGCCAATACATTTCGTGGTCGCTTCGATCGCGGAGTATTTTTGATTACACTTTTCAGATCATGCCATATGATCATCGAATCATCTGGTAATCATTAGACAGCGGATTTGTTGCATTTATGATAAAATGAATAGGTGTAATTTACAATTGTATACGCATTAAAAGGATTTAAGAGTGGCCACTTAATTAATTAAATTTCTTAAGGGAGGAAATAAGTCCTTTGGACGTATTTTAAAAAAAGTTATGCGATTTTTAAGTTTCCACTTAATATTATCCCCGACCGTATGATGACTCGTCTATTAAAATTGTTAAGGAAGAAAGTAACATTAAATATGGATTCGCTTTTTGCAATCGACGCAGACTAATTATTAACCCTTTAACAGGATATGTCGTTAATATTTTAAGGAACTTTGGGTAGCTATGAACTCTCATTCTGACGATTTAAATCCTGATCCTCGAAAGGTTAATTAGCAACGTGATCAAAAGAAAACATCGTTAGCATCGACGCGACGACACGGCCATTTGTTTTCAGCGGTCAGGCTGGTGTCTAGCAAGATCCGCGAGTCCTTTGAACTCTCATTGGGATTCCGCGAGCGACGTCGGTTGTCTTCGCGGCGAGCCGACGATTAAATGCACCTCGACGTATCGATACGGAAAGCTCGATCTTCGGAAAAAGCGATCCGAGAGATAGAGGGACGCCGTCCGTATGCCAAATGAGCGGTGAATCCGAAAGCGGACGGTTCCGAGGATCGGCAGGGATGAAAAGATGAAAAGAACCGAGAGATCGAATCCGCGACGGGAGCGCCGGCGATTGGTTTTATCGTTCGACGAAGTGCGACGTGCATGCACGTAGGCGGCAGTATATAAACATGAACTACATGTGAACTACATTCCAGTGGCATGAGTAACCGAGTCTTGCGCACTCTCGCCACTCTTCTCGTCCTTTTCTCGGCGGCGATCCGGCCCGCGCGTACAAATCTAATTACCCAGCAACCTACCAACGGGGGACAGAGATCGAGCCTTCCCCGGGAAGGACGAAGAACGGACCGCCTCTCATCCACGTCCATATTTGTCGCAGCCTATGCATCGGGCCCACAGTCTTAGGGACCATGTGAAAAAGTCCGATTTTATGAATTCGACAGGAAAAATAGTTGTAGAATGTTATTTTTACAGGGGTTTCCCACTCCAGATTCACCTTTTTCAAGTTAAATACACGGTTTTGCGAATGAAATGAAACCTTTTCAGCAGATCAATTTCACCCTTGTGCATATCCAATTCAATCTTTCACAGGTTTTGCACTCGTAATTCACCCTTGTGCAAGTCAAACACGCCCTTAGGCCAATCAATTTCACCTATCGAGAATATTTAAAATTAATTATTCATGTATTGAATGATACATTTATTTAGACACGCGTGAATGCGTCGGTGCGAATAGTATTGTAAATCGGCGTTCATACGTCGACATTCAATTGAAACGGCCACGTTGTTCCGCAATCATCGAGGTTTCAACGGAGCTGGTTCGTCCGGTGTGGTATAGTGCGTGTCGATTGATGCTTTCTCCGTCTCCTCCCCTTTCTGGATTTCTCTGCTCTCCACGCTCGGGGGAAGATGAACGAGAGCGGATAGGAAGAGGCTGCGAGGTGGGAAAACCGCATTCCTCGCGTAGGTCTAATTACCCCGGGCTCCCGCGATTCGCGGATGACATGGGAGATGTATTTATTGGTTTGCGTTCCTGAGACAGTAACGATATCAAACATTTATTTCGCACCGCACGGAAAGATTACAGCCAATCGGTGCAGCGGATATTCACCACGCGACCACGTTACGTTTTCATTTGCATACAGTTAGGTCCGGTTACGTTACAGTTGCAACCGTTGATGCGCAGGGGAAAGTAACTAGGCAACTGTTACCAATCGTTCGGCCTAGTTAGTTTCAGATTTTTCTTGAGCTGTGTAGTATTGAAGGGTTTCGCTCTCCAAATTCATCTTTTCGTAAATCACTGTCACATTCAAAGGTGTGAATCCACAGTGCAAAACCTATATAATCACTAGACTGCAGATCTTAATTTTTATATTGAAAACACCAGAACAATAGTTTTAGATTTTCCAATTTTCCATTGTTTTATATTTCAACCAGCCAATTTCTTCATATATGCATAAAATCCGCAGTCTAGTAATCGCTAACATGGAGATAGAAACACAGAAAGGGTTAACGAAAATTGGTAAACGAATTTCAAATGAAGACAAACATCTTTCTTCTTTCTTGAAAAATTGGATAGATCGAATCTGGTGATAGTTCCGAAAAGAGGAGCGATGGTAGAGCCAATACGCTTTGCGGATGTCGCTTGCATTAAAATGGCACCGGTGGTGAACCGTATTCGACCCACGCGTCACCGCCACCTACCCGCAGCGCGACTGCAGTCGACGAATGCATCACGCGTGTGCACGCGGCGCATTCCACTAAAGTCCCTGATCTCCTGCCCTTGCGGTTTAGCATTCTCGTTAAAGCCACGGTGGAATGTCTACGTTGCGCCGGCGCGGCGTATCAGCGCGCGGCTACGAACACATTGACGGATTTATGAATAATCCGCCGGCAAATTACAGGAGTGGATGATTAGATCGTAATCGATTCGATCCGCGGAACAACCTGTTCTTAATTGCGGAATGATTTCCACTTAACGACGCTCCGATACGGAAAATTTATTATCGTCTCCGAGGCGGTGGGAAAACCGCGCGGCCGCTGTGTGTGTACTGGATTCCATCGGGCCGCATATTTTCGCTGGAAACCTGTCTTCCCACTGAGTCATCCAGCCATTTTGTTCTATAATACGTTATGGTCGGCTGTCGCGCGCAAAGTGGCCCTATGCACACTCATCGATCAGCTGATCGATTGTCCCATCGTTCCAACGATCGCGCGTTCTTACCGTTACGCGACGCGCGGTGCTCGATTTTTCGAAAAACTGGAACGGAAATCGAGATCGCCATTTCGTTTACTTCATTCGATTTTTCATCGTTTTTTTTTAATTCGTTGATCATCATTTTAACTCTCATCCCTCCCTCGTGTCACAGTTTTCCTTTTAAGTTGTACTGCTCTGTTATTTGTACCTTTGTCTTTTATTTTTCAAATGCGAAACACAAGAAACCTGAGATGCAAATGTTAACTGATCGATTTGTTAAATCATTAATTTACCTTGTTACTTCATCGATCTGTTACCACGGTCTCAAATTATAGAACGAATTTTTTCCTTATCCCCAGTTTCTCCGAATCGCGTTCGAAATTGGAAATTTACAGAACCATATCATATTAATGATAGTTTCAAAGATGCGTAAGGTAGATATTATATTCAGATTGTATTCCAGTCTCGAAGATAGAATGCCGACAATAGGTCGATCTATATATAGAGGATTAGTCGTGCAAGATTAAAAATTCGATATATACAGCTGCGTAAACTTCGCTTACAATTAGGAGCATGACTTTCTCGGCTCTTCAAATTCGCATCAACTTCAAAACATATTAAGAATGTGGACTGTTGAAACATATGAAGGAAGAAAATGAGTTCTTATTTCACTTCAGTTTGTGGCAATTTAGGTATAAAATTTTGATTTTGCATGAAGATGTGCAGACTATTTATTGTACTAGAGGAAATTAAGGACAAATGAGAGTTTTCCATTCTTTCCCTCGAAAGGGTTCACAAGTGAAATTTTCGCCCAGCCATAAACAATCCTTTATGCCTACGGAATAAGCATGAACTTTGCGTCGAGTTGATTCTTACGGTAAAACGATTAATAAAGTAGCTTGAATAAACGCAACTGTAAACATATCGCGAGTCAAAGAGGTTAAAGTCCCCAATCCATTACGGTTCGCACCGTCATTCATGCTGTAAACGCGTTGCCAATGGCGGACCGGCAATAAAGTCTTGAAACGTAACGCGACAAGATTCCTGATCCCGACGTTTCAGATAGTTATCGGGATGATTGAATGTCGGGACATTAACGTCCGACTTAATACGATTCGTTACTTAGGTAACAATAGCCCACCGTGGTTTATGTAATTGTCTAGCATCGCGGCCTGGTACGTTCTACACACCTTAATGTGTCGCGCGACTCGTTCGTGACGAGTGAACTGGCGCTAACAGGCACCCACCGTGGAATCCGTAATGTCCCGTGGAATTGTTCCCGCGGACAAACAAGTTTTTCCATATGAAATTCGTGATCTGTTTACGCGGTTATTAGCGAACCTTTTCTTACGCAATTCGTGTTTCTTCGCCTCAAAATTTTGTTGGGTCTCACAGACGTCTAAATTGATACAGGTTTTGCATTCGAAATTCACCCTTTCGCAAATCAATTTCAATCTTTTGCAAATTTCGCACTCGAAATTCCCCCTTTTGCAAATCAAATTCAACCTTTTACAAGTTTCGCACTCTAAATTCTTCCTTTTGCAAATCAAATTCAACCTTTTACAAGTTTCGCACTCCAAATTCTTCCTTTTGCAAGTCAAATACACCCTTTCGCAAACTAATGGAGTGCAAAACCTGCAAAAGGTAGAATTTGATTTGCAAAGGGTTGTATTTGACCTGCAAAAGGGTGAATTTAGAGTGCGAAACCTGTAAAACGTTCAGTTTGATTTGCAAACTGTGTATTGGACTTGCAAACCTGTGAATTTGGAGTACAAAATTCTCTGACAACTTCCATCGCAAAAATGGACCGCATAAAAGTTGCAGTTGCCCGGGAACTGGAAAATTAAATACAGGACTTGGTACAGTGATCACGTTCTCAATTTTGATAGAGTGCTCTCTGCCAGGGGTTGTATGAGACTCGCGTACACGTTTTCGAGAATGCAGAACGCGTTCTTCGGGCCTTTCCCTCTTCTCGCCACGCATTCTATTCTAATGCGAGTGAAAGAAAAAACAAGTAGAAGAAGAGGAAGAGGAGGAAAAAGATGCATAGGTTACCGTGGAATTTATTTCGACGATAATCGCGAGAGACACCCGCGCTCATGGCTAAGGATACGGGAACGCGGAAGTGCGTGTGCGCACGTTCAACGCGTAGGTTTGTATAGCCGCGATCCTGCATAAGCCCGGGCTCCATAAGAAGCCATTGTCGTGCAAACAACGCATTACACGATAGCACGCGGAAAATGGTTGTCGCCGGTACCGTAAAGACTGCCAAGACCTATGCGAGATCCGATATCTATGGTCTCCGACTTAATATTTGCGGTACACTTTATAACTGTAATCCTCTCGGGCCTCGATTCGCCGGCATCGTCGTCACATAACCACCTAACTCCTCGCCTTCAATCTGATAATAACGATCGCGAAAAGAAGCGTGTCTCTGCTGCTCGCAACTCCTCGGTGACAATGTTTTCCAACGTCTCCTGCAAACTGGTTTTATCCAATATGTATTTGCATGATAAGCACGTCTTTTAATTATCACACTGGACACATACAAGAATTTAAAAATACCAGTCTAAGCTGATTGAAATCGCTAAAGGAAGAGTACAAGTTTTGTCTGGCTTCTGTTCTCTACAACCAGACTTTTTTTTTATTAGAAAATCTCATATGAGATTTTCGGAGATGTGGCGGAATACGCCACATACAAAACAGAATATAATAATTACAAAATAGAATGTGGTTATTAGAGATACACAGATATTTTAATACAAACTACAACCAGACTTGTGTTGGGTTACTTCATGAATTATAATTACAAATTAATTCAATTATTTCGTAATTCGAAATTCCGTGGATTCGTTCAATTAAATTACAATTTAAATTGTAATTCTGCCCTCTCATTCTCGTTAATTGAAATACAATTACAAAGTACAGTGTAATTATGAATTATATTGTACATGAACAATAAGAGGTGGAAAAAGAAAAAGATTAGTATCAATGCTTTCATATTGTGTGATGAAAATTAAGCTGGTTTATTTCGTTCGTTTCAGAAGGACAGGAAAAATTACTACAGACGAGAAAAGTAACGCCAGTTCATCGAATCACTACAATTACAACAACAGCGAATTATACGAGCAACTACAAGAATACATATTTCGCATAAATATCTACAACGTTTACAAAATATTTTTGCGAACAACATCCGAGCATACTGCAGAGCATTTTCGCATCACTACAATTTCTGTGATTGTATAAGTATAAGTTCTCCGATGTGAGAAGATGAATTACCTCGTGACGAGTCCCTGCCACTAAATGCTTCCTGTAGAGTGCACAGCTGTAATTTGAAGTTTTTGCCGGTACTGCTTTTATGGTGCTGTAGACACTTCGTCTCTAGCCTCGAATCGGATAATAAGGATGGCAAAAAGTTTTATACTGTTTGCAACTCATCGTGACATTGTTGCGAAGTGGGACGTGAGAAAATCAGTTTTATCGCCGCGGCTACAAGAGCGTTTGTGTGTCACAAAAATATTTGTTGGTACGACCAATTTATCTTTAACCGTTTGCACTAGGAGATGTTCGTCGAAATCATTCCCAATGATTTCTTAAATTTTGTGTATACGAAATTGGCGGAATACTTCATACAATACTTAATTGTTTCGTAATTGTTTAGATGCCGATACATTTAATAACGTAAACAATATTTTCAGATTTTCTAGATCGCGTGCTCGCCATTTCACAATGCTCTTAAATTTTTTGTTCGGAGAGTCATTTTATGAGGCTGTTTTATTCCACGCATCCGGTGCAGTGTATGACTATAACGATTTAACGAGTTTCATATAAAATATACTAATCGAAAATTCATCGCGCCTCGCCGCGGCATGGTAGAACCTAAAAAGACTAGTTTTATTGGACCGTTTCTGTCAGAATGGACTCGAGCTTAACGTATCCGACTGTCCTATCCCTATTTCAATAGTGTTTCTTTGAAATTATATATTCAATGGCGCGATAAATTATCCTTTTACGCGTGCATTTCGTCTTATCCGTTCTTACATTACGATTTCTATGTCACGAGATAAAAAAAAAGAAAAGAACGTACGTTTCACAAACACGCTTGCTCGTCGACGAGGCTAAAACACGATGTAGTTTTATTGGACTGCCGGCAGAAAAACGGGCATCAAAATTATTTATGCTCACGTTTTATCTCCGGTTCTTGTTCATTTTATATTTGGTACCGAAGCAGAATGTTTCCTTACACGAGAATTTCCATCTGCCTCGTATATTACGTGTCGTGCAGTACCTTTTCGAATGGAAGCGCTTTCATGAATGTGACTTACTTATAAAAAGCCGAATTGTCCGGCGCAGTCTTTCACTTAATATTTCCGGTACGCTGAACAACCGTGATTTCCAGTCATCGATCTCTCGAAGATCTACATATTTTGTCATCTCACTTCTCGAACCTCGAGAAAACTTTACAGGCTGTCGCAAACGTGATGTTCTTCCTCGAAAGGGTTTCAAGTAACTTTCGAGTCATTTTTAAGGAAATTTAACGTTTTTGGGACACCCTGTATAGATCGACAAATTCTTAGACCAAGAATGCAGCGTGATTATCATCATCTGGGCGCTCGTGTGTCAGCGTTTAAGTTTTACGTTCACTGGACCGATAAAATGTTATTTTATACAGCTGGTTTCGCAATCGCGACGATTGAAAAAATCCGAATGTTTCTTCCTTTTTTTTTTAGCTGCATCGCAGGTGCAAGTGTCTCTGACTTTGTCTTCGCGATACACTTTATAACCATAATCTCCAGATCGTAACTCCGGTTCCATAATCACGTGCACTTCTTACTTCCTCCATTGAATTCAATAATAACAGCTTTCGAAATACACGCTTGGGTTTATTCTAACTTTAGTACTCAATTTCATCCTCTGTTTTCTAAAACGTTCAATTAATCTCACGTTCAAAATCAAGCTCACAGCTGCAGAATTGTGATTCGTAATACACTAAATTGTGAGCAGCTGTCTAATTTAATTAAACAAGTTAAGGACGCATGTTACACACGCTCGGGTTTATTCTAACTTTAGTACTTTAATTAATCCTGCGTTTTCTAAAACGTTTAATTAATCTCACGTACAAAATCAAGCTTACAGCTGCAGAATTGTGATTCGTAATACACTAAATTGTGAGCAGCTGTCTAATTTGATTAAACAAGTTAAGGACGAATATTATACACGCTCGAGTTTATTTTAACTTTGGTACTTTAATTAATCCTCTGTTTTCTAAAACGTTCAATTAATCTCACGTACAAAATCAAGCTCACAGCTGCAGAACTTTAATTCGTATTCTAATCTAATCGAACACATAATTGAGACTATGTACCTTTGATCAACACTAATTACTTCGCTCTCAATGCAAGTGCTCCTCACACTATTTGATAAAACCGCGCGACGCTAATCGATATCAATGCGAAAATAACTTCAGTGAAGTGCTGAACTATCGCAGATAAAATAGAATGAATTCCATTCCTTGATCTTTCATTTATCGCTGATATCTCCGTTATCAGCGACGCAATCTGTCCTTCGCCGTGCCACTACGGAAACAAGCAACACCGCCGTGTTCGTTTTTTTATTGAAAACGCCGCCGTTACGTCGTACACCTGTAACGAATCGAATCGCTAATGATAGTGCATCGCGAGTTCCGAAAATTATCAACAATTCGAGCGTATCGATTTCAAGCCGGGATTTGACGATAGCGCGCGAGCAACGTGCTCGAGTAAATAGGAAACGATTCCAGCCCCGATAAACGAGCGTTCGACAGCAATAACTCGTCTCCGACGCTGCCATCTTGACAGACGAGTTCGATAAAGAAAACGTGACCTGACCCTGAACAATCGTCGAAATCGTCAGTTACCATTTAACCGTTCTGCTCGAGAAACGTAGAAAGGAACGCGCTCAGAAATGTCCGCTACAAAATGATCACCTGGGTGAGTAGCAATCTTCATTGTTCAGTCATGTTCATGATTGTAGAGTCAGGAAGGTTCAATGTGGGTTTGATTGAGAATCCTTTATTAAATATTAATTAAATACATCTAACTTGGTAACTTGCGCAGTCTCGTTTTACTTCGTGTCTCGTGTACTCGTGTTAACTAAAACTCTTTAATTCTTAGAGTCGGAAATCTCCTTGTCTCGTGTTCTCTTAAAAAAAACTGTCTCTACTCGTCAATTTCTCCGATAACTGCCTCGTCTGACCTACCTCGCAAAATATATATGTTATTGTGCTTTCTTTCTTATTTGTCATTCGCACTGGCTTGCTCGGTCGTTCACCCATCGCGTATTTACCTTTTTGGATCTAACTGTCGACGGTCAACCGTTGACTAGTTAGATCGAAAAACGTGTTTTTACATTGTTTAACCGTCGTCGTTTGAATCTATCGGCTCGACTTCCTACATGACAAATCTTCATTCGATGAAACCATTAAATATTTCTTTGAAATACTTGCTCCTGCAACGAATAACTTAGATATTTCACTCGCCCTGTATGTAACACTTGTCTGAGCTGGACAGGGTTAAAAGCTGTTAACCCCTAGCCGCGTTTTAACGAGGCACATTCGCGATGAAGATTTGAGACGAAGTCTAACAAATGTGTTGCGCCTTTCTTTTTACATGAAATCAAATTTGATTCGTTTGTAATCTTTATGCTAAATAAAAATGGTCTGCATTGATCGTGGGAAGCAGGAGTAAAATAAAAATTGATTTCATCCCTTAAATCACTTTATTGTGTTCAAAGCAACGTTATGATATTCTCAAATTTCTTCATAAATGCATAATGGTCAGCAGTCTATTTATTATAGATTAGCAGACAGGGGATCTTTATGCAAAGTAAACATTTTCTACCTAAATTGCAAGAAACTAGAGCTAAATAAAAGTACATTTTATTTTTAGTAATCCATATTTAACTGTTTAAATAAATCTTTGCTCTTCTACATTTTTCGGGATAAGGACGAAATACTCACTGCGACTGTTACGAAAATGATACAACAAGGGGTTAATATATCGTATTCTTATTATGTTGTTCCCTGTGATCTCGAGGGTCAAATATGTATTTTTCAGCAGTGCCATAGACGGCGGAGGTTACCATTCGTGATCATTGCGTGAATAATACAAAGAAGCTGGATGTGTTTGGATAGCGATGATCGAGCCAGCGTGTATTTAATTGGTACATCAGATAATCGAAACAAGTTGTGGTCAAGTGTTCAGTCGTGGACCAACGTTCGTCGAATTCGTCTGCAAACCGGAGCGAATCATGGCTATTCTGGTGGTGGCTGATTACGCTGTGATCGCGGTCTCGTTGCTGATCAGCTCGGGAATCGGAGTGTATTACTGGCTGTCCGGTGGGAAACAGAAATCGACCGACGTAAGTACACATCAATGATTTTCCATCATCGATAACGGTGACCGCATTTCGGTGAAAATCAAATTTTAAAAAGTAATTCATATTATATTATATAAAATACATTCAGTTTTCTCGATTCTTGTCTATTTTGAAGAACGTCTTTAAAGAATGTCTCATAATAATGATAACGATGATTTAGGAATACTATTTAGCGAACAGATCGATGAATGTATCGACGGTCGCGATAGGATTAACGGTGTCGTACTTATCCGCGGTCAGCGTGTTGGGAGTGACTTCAGAAAATTACGCTTATGGCACCCAGTACGCAGTGATCAATCTTGCCTATGGGTTGGCGACGCCAGTCGTGGTTTATTTCTACGTGCCGGTGTTCTTCAAGCTCGGAAGAACTAGCAGTTTCGAGGTGAGTTCCTAGTCCCTCTTTCTTCTTCCTCTACAAAAACAGTTGTCTGCGGAAAGACTGGCAAACACGGTCAACTTTTCTCAGTCCGTTTTTCCTCTATCAATCCTTTACCCTCAAATCTACAGTAACTCGAAAATTAAACATCTCTTCATTTCTAAAATAATTCCATCCTATACTAATTTTTTTGTACGAATATGAAACGATACAATATCTCATACAAACGTTTAGTAATTGATTAGATACGAACATATTTAATAATAAATATTAAATAATATCGATCGTAAATTGCTTTAAGCATAAATTAATGATATCGGCGCATAGGTTCGATCAATTGTTACTCAAACACTATTTGCAAATTAGCACAATATTATTTCTCAACGTTTCGATCTGCATTTAGATCATTTTCAAGAGAATTAAATTAAAATTTCGTCTGTAAAATAATAATTAAATATATATCGTGAAACCGTAGAAACAGAAAAAGAACAACAGTATAAAACAAAAGGAATCGTTACTCACTTGCTTAGTGTCGCAAAATAATTAAACTTTAAAAATTAAAAGTTTGTGATTGACCCACATGTTGCTGCTCGGACAATCGGCATGGTAGTGAAGCAGCGTGAAGACGTTTGGAAACGAATATGATTGATCGTATATCAATCTATTGGTCGGATATAGATTAGGCGGCAAATTTAAACCTATATTTACTAAGGGCATAACATTTCTCGTTTTTTGCCTAGGTACCACTTTTTTTGTGGTATTCCTTTTACAGAATTAATATTAAATTTGATATAACCATTTTTTTATATACATTTTAATGTATGTGTGAATTAATGCATAAAGTGAGTTGAAAACAAGGATATATTTTAGAAAACTATATTTAATAATATAGACAATATTCTGGATGATAGTACAGCAATTTTTAATGGTTTTTCGGAGAGACTACTTTCCTCTAGTTCCTTCATCGTGGAGAATAATCGTACAAGAAGATTAGTGGATGCATCGACGACAATGGGAAGACTATTCAAAGCAAGATGTTGTTTACAGTACTTGGAGAAACGGTTCGGACCCGCCGCGAGGACAGCGGCCAGCATCGCGTTCCTGATGCAACTGTTTCTGTACAGCGGGGTGGTACTGTACGCGCCAGCGTTGGCTCTCGAGGCTACCACAGGTATCTCAACGACCGCGAGCGTAATCGGCATCGGATTGGTTTGCACGTTTTATTCGACGATCGGCGGTATCAAGGCAGTCCTCATTACGGACGTATTTCAGAGCTTGTTGATGTTGGTGTCCATTATCATGGTGATCGTCACCGCGGCCGTAAATATCGGGGGCCTCGATCAAATCTGGGAGATCGCGCGTGAAGGATCGCGGATAGAATTTGACAAGTGAGTATCTTGTCGGCTCTCAAGGCTTTCGTGCATTCTCATAAAAACCTGTTATTGTCACGCGGCGCCAATATTCTTCGAGCAAGCGCCGACGCGTCCAAAATACTAATCCAAACCAAACTCTTTGAGAACATATTTATCACATTCTTCTGATCAAACCGAGTCCAAATGCGGTATCATTCGGAGCTCGTCTGTTTGTTTAACCCTTCACTCGATGATTTTTTAAATTGGGATGACAAAATTGAAAGAAGGTCAGTTTTTGTGTTTTATTTAAGGGAAAAATATTCGAAGAAATTAAAACAACATTTTTAGAAAAATAAACATAGTAAGAAATTATAAGAAGTCTAGATGATATCGGCGCTAAGGTTCGATCAGTATTAAATTAAACCAAACTAGCACGATTGCTTTAATTTAATACTGATCGAACCTTTGCGCCGATATCATCTAGACTTCTTGTTATAAACTACCCTACGATCGATAATCAACAAACACAATAGTAAGAAATCACACTCTTAGTTTACTATATACCAGATTTGTCAACTGCATCAGATATGATACATTATGCAGCGAAGGGTTAACACAAAACCTACCACCACCGGTCGAAATGACCGGTTCCAGATTTCTTATTTTACAATTATTCAAATAATAGAAATGATATCGTAAGAAATGATTGTATAGATATCTTTAGTAGAGCACGTATTACGATAGGAGCCGCACAAAGTTTAAATAAAATCAATTTTGTCGGGTATGTTTATTGTTAAGGCTCGGTAGGTTTATTGTTAATTCACGATTCGATGGAACCTCTAATCAGTTCGACAACGTACATCGATAAAACCATTAGCGAAATAAAGAACCGCTTCGTCTATCATCGAATTGATTTGCTTGCCGCTGTTACAACCGTAATTCGCTGTAAACAGCATGCCGCGATTGTTAGCGGGAGGCGTGATGCGGTTAGCACACTTTCGAATAATCCATCGACCGTGTAACATTCATTTTACAAGGAATTCAAGCCGTATCGACACTGACAATGGCATGTACATTCATTCAGCATTTCAATGGACCCAACGGTACGACACACCTGGTGGAGCTTGACGTTTGGCGGTTTCTTCACCTACCTCTCCTTGTACGGCTCCAATCAAGTTCAAGTTCAGAGAATGTTAACCATCGGGTGAGTACCCGCCGTTGACTTTCTACCCGCTGTACGCACGCCTGTGTATGCGTGTACGCGTATCCCGCGAGATATCGAGAATCATCAGCATCCACCGGTATTCCATAATTAACTGACGTCAATCGACGCACCATGGTCTGGAAACCCGCTTTTTACCGCCAAAAGTATTTTAACGTTATTTCAAAAGTGTATCCTCTCTCTGTCTCTCTAGGTCGTTGAATTCTTTTCCGCGCCAGCTAATGATATTATGAAGTCAGAAATATATAGTAACATTTTAGTAACATATAACATAAATAACATTTTATAAGACAAATTTGTTCAATATCTAATCTTGAAAAATTGATTTTTTTCACAGAAAGCGGGTCTCTAGACCATAGCGAAACGCACAGTTCTTCTGAAAATGCTTTCTTTTATCATCTTCGCTCACGAAATTAACGGCAGATCATTTGGTATTTTTATAAAACAAAAGTTTTGTCCGTCAACAGTGGCGACTCAAGTCAAGTGGAGACCCAAAACGGTAAAAATTTTTGGGCTCTTGAACTCAAGTTAATAATAGAGTTGCAAGAAAACTCTCCTAAACTTAATTTTTCTTAACTAAATTGAATTTTTTTGTCAACAAAAATGAATACTGCGATTTCGGAGCCCACTGACGGCCCAAGTCAAGTAAAGGCCCGAGCGGTAAAAATTTTGGGGCCCTCAAACTCAAGTTAGAAACAGAAGTTGGAAGAAGACTCTCCTAAACTTATTAACAAAAAAGAAGAGTAATAAAAATATTTCATACCGTTACACATTAAATAAAATTCTTTGAAATTCGGCGCCCTATGGTATCCCGGGGCCTCACGCTTTCCATTAGATCCGCTACTGTTCATCAATTGCAAGATATCGATTTCGTATTCCACTTTTGATGAAACTTTTAATAACTCGTGTATGATACTCACAGTTTTAAAACTTTAAATTTAGGGTATTAAGCATAAATAAAGGCGTCGACTACACAATCAAATATATATTTTGCATTGAAGTAATTATTTTATTGAATAAAATTTGATTTGTGTTGGAGCGCGAATAACTGAAGGTTTAAACAAATCGTGATTGTTTTATACAAAGAGACTAAATGAAGAGCCGTTTTTGTATCACCCCTCTTAATGAATGGAAACAGTAAAAAGTAGAACGCCGAGGAACATAAAAATGCGCGTGATTGTTTTATACAAAGAGGAACAAAAAATGCAGAAATCCTGTCATTATGAATTGTCGGATAATAATTGGACATTATTTAAGTGCTCGAGCGTAGACTCTTCAGGCGCTTCATTATCATCATCGGTAAGTGGATGTCGATGACTGCGATTGTAAAAATGGAAGACGCGACGAAGGTCTTGTACTTTCAGCGCTTTATCTACTCCGAGACGCCACTAAAAATTGCTACAACATTCAACTATACAAACTTCAAGAGACGATCTTCTCGCACAATGCAGAAGCTCGAAAATCGCTTTCGACTAGGCACAAGTTGCGACAACCATGTACTTTGGAAAGTTGTTCGCATCGGACGTACACCATAAAAACATTCGAGCTCGTAAAATATTATGAAACGGGTTAGTTAAAATGCTGCACCTAATCCACAAATTACTGTCATTACAGTCCACATAAACAATTCGATAAAATAGAACAGGTTTGTCGTTCACCCTGTGATTAAGTTCGCGTAAAAGGTTTATCGCTTTTATAAAATTTCATCGGGACGAACTAATAAGTTTTGAACAGTGTATCCAGCAAGCATAAAAACGTGTTTGACGTAGAAATTTGTTCGAAAGCGAGGCCAAAGATTAGACATATCGAATTTGTCGAATTAATCTTCTACATGTTAAAAGGAAATGTAATGGGAGCAGTCATGTTCCGAGCACAAAGCGAAAGAAATTCGGCTGTTACGTTAAATCTAAATGTTGTATTGCGCGAAAGTGTGCATAATTCTAGAATAAAAGGAACGGGAGGGGAATTTACGAGCGAGCCGAGTCACACAGGAGACGATTACAGGTTCATAACCATCACGTTTATACCATAACCACTTCTTTAAATATTCCACCGTTGAAGAGCGATTATATTGCCGAAGAAATCGGAGGAGTGGATATAATCCGGCAGGGTCTGCCGGCTAATATCGAGAGGTATCTCATAACGAGAGGATGCTAAAAGTCGCATCGCGAGGCGGATAGCCGGCAACTTATCGAACGATCGCTACTGTCGGAATGCACGCGAGATGCGTGATCCTGATAAAGAGCTCGGAGGAAAATTCCTTTCGTCCCTCTGTCGTCACGCTACTAGGAAGAGAATCGCGATGATGCGTCCTAGAAAGAACGCAACGTTTGAACTTGATACGCAATACAACGCTCTCCGAGGGGATTACGTCGCTGTGATTGCTCGTGGGCATTAATTCGAGACGAAACGCGGACGCTGATCCGCGCAGCCTATTATCGTCCGAGAGATTGAAATCACGGTGGCATCCGCGATTCAATTGACAGACACGAGCGACCATGCTCGTTACAAAAATAATCAACGGTCCAGAATGTCCGTGGAACGATTTGCAAACTAACTTCGAGGACGCTCCCAGCAATACGCTTCGCGAAAGAGAAATTACTTGACACCGTAAATTATATCTCGGACAAACTGCAACATATTTTCAAGATACATATTAACATTGTTGACCGGTCACGAGTTAATCCTCGTTTCACTTGCATTATCCATTTCAATTTATGAGACCCAGGGCAAAATAGAGCATTTCAATATTATTATTACTATACAGTTTATCGTGCTAAAAAAAATTAAAAGTTAAATAAAATTCTCAAAAACTTTTGTAAGATTAATTATAAGGAATGCCGTTTAGAAAAATTACTCACTTGCTTTGTGGTAAAGTGAGTCGAGATCGCGATATCGGAGTTCCTGAATTGTTTAACGGAAAAATAGAAGCAGTTAGTGAAACCGTAAAACCTCGGTTGCAAACCCAATCGGTGACTTCAAGTGTTCTGTTTGCCTAATTCCCGAATGTTTCATCTATTCCTCTTCCACGTTCGAGCCTGCGAATTTTTATTCACGGACTCTCAAATCAAGGCAAGGGTCGGTGAACAGTTTTTGGAAAAGTGCCACTTGCTTTGTGATAAAGTGAGTAATTTTTCTAAACGGCATTCCTTATAATTAATCATACAAAAGGTTTTGAAAATTGTACACTACATGTGTTTTACAGAAGCAATTCAAATAAATCCTGAAAATGATTTAACCAAAGATCGAAACGTCGATTTAACTTGATAATTTGCGAAAGTACTTTATAAGCAAATAATAAGAAGTAATAAACGATCGAACTGTGCGCCGATAACATTAACCGTTCTTTATTAAGAACAAATACGATCGATAGAAGAAACGTATTTAAATAAAAGATACGTTCAAAGTTTCGTTTTAATTCTTAAGTTTATTGAAGTTTATTTACATTACAAATTTTTATTCGCGGCGCAAAGGTTCGATCATTTA
>CM052329.1:16276442-16296593 GCA_028455615.1 Lasioglossum zephyrum | reverse complement strand
CACGGTGGGCATTCAATTTTTGGATATATCTTTTCAGCAACGTCCGTGGCGCTCAGGCAGCGATTTGGTGGAGTTGGCCACTGACTTCCGTGATGTCTTTGGGCCTCTGTTTCTCCGGCCTGGCGATCTACACGAGATACCGCGACTGTGACCCCTTGACGATCGGAAGGATCAATTCGAACGATCAATTAATGCCTCTTTACGTAATGGACATGCTCTCTGAATATCCGGGCATACCGGGCCTTTTTATAGCCGGGATATTCAGCGCTGGTCTGAGCACTATCTCCGCCACGGTGAATTCCGTGGCCGCCGTTATACTCGAAGATTTTATCAAACCCCTATACCGTAGAAGGTAAGAGTCGTAAAATCGCGGAATGAACTGAACTTATGATCAGCTCGACAATTACCGAGGGCTGAATACCGGGAAGTAGGGTTGGAGGCATAGGAAATTAAATGTTTAATACCGGTGGAAAGGGGCATAGCGAGCAGACGACTCTGCGTTCCAGTCGAATTGATAAATACGAACGGACTACGACGTACAGGCTGATCCATAATACTCTTTACTTATCAAGGACTTATCGAGTTCAACTTTGAAGTCTTAAATAGAACTGTATATTTGTTATGCGCCAATCGATGAAGCGTTTTGCTCTCTACGAAAACGTATTCACCCTTTGGACTCGAAGCAATTTTAATTCCAAAATCAAGACGTTTCGTCCGATCCTGATCAATTTTATTCCGTGTAAGGTAAAGCTACCAAAATTTTTGACCTATCTTGAATAACCCTATGACAATTTTGAAAGACATTTTAATTCAAACATCGCTAAGAAAACATATTTCTGAAAATCGTCGGATTAATTACGCGCAACGATCAAAATATTATTCGCGTTCCCATTTCAGACACTTATCTATCGTAGTTCTACTTCACTGTCGATCTTCACGATCAAAACACACGCTTCTTTTCTAAAACGCAAATCTTATCGATCAGCGATCCCGCCGATCTTCTCGATCCGAAGACAAACATTAGTCCGAGTCAATGAACCGTTATATGAAGTCTTTCTCGTTAGTGGATCGCCTAAAAGACCCACAGCTCTAATTAAGATCGATGAAGATTGCGGACCCATTGGACTTTGAAAGCTAAGAAAACCTTTTACGAGCAATTATGTTGGCACGGCATTCGCTACACCGCGTGCGATTAAAATGTGTTCAGTGGCAAGGAGATCACCGCGACCGTATCGATCATCGTCAGCAAGCTTCTGGCCGTCATAGTCGGTCTGACCTGCATAGCGCTGGCGTTTATGGGACATTACCTTGGCGGACTGCTTCAAGCTGCTCTGACGATCTTCGGCGTAGTTGGCGGGCCAGTATTCGGTCTGTTCACGCTTGGTATGTTCACGGAGTTGGCCAATCAGACGGGAGCCGTGATCGGCCTGTTCACCAGTCTCATTTTCTCATTGTGGATGGGATTCGGCCAACCCAAACCGCCGATTCCAAAACTGGACGTGTCCGTCACTGGATGCAATGCTACTGGAGCGTACGATTACTCGGAGCTAGCCAATTCGTACTTCGATCGGCCGTAAGAACACTCGCAGTTTTATCTGGCACTTTTATCATCCGTAGACTCGGCGTCTTTATGCGTTTATCTTCAGAATAATAGAGATTTTCTAGTATATGAACCCTCGTCCGTCCCTCATTTCACGAACCGAATCTGTCGCTCGGTGTCAAATTGACACAGTGATTAAAAAAGGGATTAAAAAACAAGTCGAACAGTTACTTATCAATGTTTCTTTCATTCAAATTGACGAGTTAACATTTACATCTTAGGTTCTCGCGGTTATATGTTTCGCATTAAAAAAATGAAAGTCACCAAGTTTCGGCCTTTACTTACAAATAACAGAACAGTGTAACATATTTCGGAAAAACTGTGTCAAATTGGCACGAGGGGCGGATGAGGGTTAAAAAAAAAGATTCAGGTACTTCAGAGCAATTTTAAAAGCATCAATTTAATATTGTCCCTGACTGTATATAATTCCCAAATAATTACGATTATTTAAGACAGAACAAATTCCTTGCAATTAATGCAGACAGGTTTTATTTCGCATCTTTATGACCTTTGTCAACACCTACCGATAGCATTAGTGTACCGGATAATTTGTATAAAGACTCTTCTGAAGTCTCAGTAAAGGATCTCGCTTTGTTACAGGGAGACCAACGATGATTCATACTTCTATCTCTACCGAATCTCATACATGTGGTACTGCCCGCTGGGATCTGTGATCAGTTTCGTGGTAGGACTGTTCGCCAGTTGGATCGTGAACTTGATCTGCAAGGATCAATCAAAAGAACTGGATCCCGATCTATTCAATCCTATCAAGGCACGGATGATGCGTAAACGACTACTGGAGAACGGGAACGAATTTCGGAGCAACATTGCGCTGAACAGCATCACTAAACACGTTGAAACATACGATAAAATATAGTATCGCGAAACGCATCGTCACGCAAAGAAATCTCTGCGTTATTCACAGAGCCACACACAATAATCCATTTCTATTTATTGGTTTCAAAGCCAAGATTTAAAGTTCGCGTAGTAGCAACAGGAAGCAATGGCCAGACAACCTAATCGATACTAAAAAAACATTGCTAATTTTAAGTAATTAAGTATTTCCGATTGCGATTGTTATAGTGTAACAAGTGTTGCTAGTGAGTCATTGTGAAAGAGGCCATTGGCAAGTTATCTGAAAGATGGCAACAAGTTGTTACAACTAATGAAAATTACATCACTGAATAATATTACACATATATTTTTATAAATCGATTCAAACGTTTTCTTTAAAATACGAAAGAACTTTCCCTCGAACCTAATAATTGTAACGTTCTAGAACAGAGAGCACTCCTTTTTTCGAGAACCCTCCCTATGATAGGCTAGTTCCTGTAATTACGGGACACCCTGTAGATCCGTTCGCCAGAGCACGAAGGATTCTCGATTGGCCTTCACCTAAAAAGAAGCCGTAGTGGCCCCCGAGCCTCGCTGGCCAAGAGAGACACGTGTCGAAAAAGAGAGGAGAGGATCGCTCGGTGGAAAATCGTAATCGAAGCAATCCGGCTCGATTCCCCGAAATCACGGTCGATATTGCTCGTACTCGGACGAACCGGGTTTCTTTCGGAATTCCTACGGATGGGGGCCACGAACAAGAAAGAAGGAGAAAGAAAACGTAGTGGGAGAGGAAGAGGAGAAGAAGGAGGAGGAGGAGGCGGTGGCGGAACGTTCTTCTCTCCTCCCTGGAACGGGCAGACGTAAACACCGCGGGACCACGGGTGTGCTGAACGTTTACCGAAACGTTCGCAAATCACGATGGAATGCCGTCAGACTGGTGTTCCCGTGCGCGCCATACGGTGACATACAGAACGAAGCAACGACCCGTGCACTGTGCAGCGCTTACGTAAGGAAATAACGCTGCGGAGACACCGCCGGGCCACCTCGGGCCAGCTACGTTTCGACTGCCCGCTGCATCCTACTCCGAACAATTTAGCCACGTTTTCTCGAGAACGTCAACTCACTCGATCGACACCCATTATTTTATTGGGCTGGCAAGATAGTAATTTTGGTATTTGAGTGTGAAATAAAACCCAATTGTTTTACTCAGGCAATGAATAGCAATGAATATCAATGAATAGCAATGAATGAAATCACGCTTGGATCAGTTTTCGGCCGAGAAGGACCAGAAGTTTCGTGAGCGCAGAATTGTCAAGCTACCAGATGGCAAAAGTTCATCGAACAAAAACAATTGGGTTTTATTGCACCTTAGAATATCGAAATTACTTTCTTGCAAGCCCAATACATTCTTACAACGTTCTGACAGTGGATCTTTATGCAAAATAGAAATTCTTTGCCTGGTTTGCAACGAACTGGAGTGAAATGGAAATTGATTTTCTCTCTTAACGCGTTTAATAGGCTGGAAATAATGCAATAGCATTTTTATATTGTTCCAACTACTATCCATACTAATTTTTGTCGTAAATGCATAAAATCCGCTGTCTACTTATAACGACGCTTATTATATTTTATGAAGCACGAACAAAGAATCTAAGTCTTTTTTAATACATTTAATAGATTGAAAGTAATATAATAGTATTTTTAAATTCTTGTAATGTCTTTACTGTTTTAAATTACACCCACTCATTTTTGTCACAAATACATAAAATCCGCTGTCTACTTATGAAATCATGTAACACAATGTCCAAATCAGGCGCACCGACAAACATTCTGATTACAACTACATCATAAAAAGCATAAAACGCTTGTGACAGTAGGAGTAATTTAATAACCGCTTACTACCTGTTTTTGTAACTTCCGTTACACTTAACAGCGTTCCGTACCTTTCGCAGAGAAAGACTAGATTCCTATCGAACACTTCTCTGCGACGCTTTTCAATAGATTATAGCAAGTATGTTAAACGCGTTGTCGTAGCCGCTGAAAAATTAAACGCACAGGCTACCGTATCGCAACTTTGCCATTCCTTTTTCATTGTAATCATTAATCTACCGTTCCGTACTTCGCTTCGCTAAACGACCAAGTTCGTTAATCATCGACGAAGCAATCGAACATTCGAGCAAGCCAACGTGCTTCGATAAACTCGTAGGTGGTGCTGAATCGAACGTTCTCTTTCTACAATACTCCGAAAACAGACCTCGAATGTTTGTATCAACGTTCTACCACCACTTCGACTGTTCTATCCCCTACTCTGGCCGAGCGAACAACGCGCGACTTTCGTTGAACTTTTCCAAACGAAGCTCGGCATACTCCGGTGGCAACGTTGGGCAACGGAATGTCTCCTCTCGTCCGTAATTGCGTTACGCAATTCACGCGTTCCATGCACTTTGGTTGTTCCCCACTATTTAGCAAACAACGAGGAGTGCAGGCGGTTACGGAACCCGCTCAGAATACGGAGAAAGAACTCGCCGCGTGGACAGCCTCGTGAAATGGTCGACGAGCAGTGTGTTTTGTCAATGAAAACAAGGCGATACTTTTTATTCGCGTTTTCAATCCTGCTCTTTTCGCAGGATCTATATGTAGGGCGAAGTTATCTCCGAGCGGTGAGAATTCCGTCGCATGTCGCGTCGATAATAACCGTAATGACGCGACGATTCGATTTTAGTTATTTATTGATTTATTTTGCGTTCTTCATATTTTATAATTTGCGTTATTCATTATTTTGGTTCGACGTATTGAATATAAAAGACGTGTTTGATCTCAGACGAAGTCTCAGAAGTGGGATTACGGGGCCCGGACGAGCCCCCGAAAATGTAGGAATTAAGTCGTAACTAGAAATAACACGTCCGTAAACACAATAGTTTCACGTTTAATTCCAATTATCTGGAATACAATTAATTAAATTGTCTCATTTAAATCTCCGTCTGAGATCAAACACGTCTTTTCTATTCAATACGTCGAACCAGAATAATGAATAACGCAAATTGTAAAATATGAAGAACGCAAAATAAATCAATAAATAACTAATATCGAATCGTCGCATTGTTACGGTTATTATCGACGCGACATGCGACGGAATTCTCACCGCTCGGAGATAACTTCTCCCTACATATATGAAAATTATCGAAAATACTTTGCACAGTTTTTCGGGATTCGACAGCATTCCGTGGCAAGTGCGTGACGTAACATTTTCTTATTTCATCGAGAGCAGTTTTATTACAGGAACACACGTACCGTGGTCGACTAATCCGTAAACATTGCGCGTGAGACAGAAATGATCAGAAATTTAAATAAACGTGGCGGCATAACGGATACCGCGGCGAACGCTCGTATAATTTCTGTACGAATTCCAAGTAGCGTTTCCCGACTCCCGTTGTTCCGATTTTAATCTATTCCGAAGTAGTCTATTACCGGCGAGGTCCGCTCGAATCGACGGGGAAAAAACTGACTGAAAAATGGACTGGATTGTTTATGAGCTCAATTAGCGGAAATTTCGAAGTTTACGGTGGAAAATACCAGTTGTTCTCTGATCCAGCCGCACGCTATAAACCGCCACCCCGGTGGATGATGGGCCGGCGCGGCGTCGAGGACTTCATAAACCGGCAGCAACGTTCCAGCATATTTCACTCGAAACGCACATTACTCTTGACGCGAAAATGATTTTTTCATGGTCTTGAATTTCTTTTTATTAGAATGTCTTCCTTAGTTTCATCAAAATCGGCTGGTCTAACTTGATGGTATATTTAAGGGTAAAGAGTACATTCGATTTTTTCATAAGGCAAACCATGGTTTAACCCCTTTGCACATTGTCGGGTTAACTTTAAATGCTTAAACCAAGGTGAACGAACATCTTTATAGAATGTTCCTTTCCGAATGTTCTTGCTTTTTTATATACGCTGTATTACAATGTAATGTATATTATGTTCTAATAAATCTCATATGAGATTTCCTTTAAAAAAAACCCTTTGCACTCCGAATTATTTTTAAGTTTTCTTGCCAACAACTCCCTAGGAAAATATATTCAGTGTTTAATTTGAAATTTACTTCAAGGGACAGTTCCCTGACAGCTACTTATTTTAAACAATATTGTTTACTAATTATTAGACGGGGAAGCTTTATGCATTTCTGGCAAAAATTAGTATTGTATATGCTACATAAACCATACGTGTTAAAGCATTAAATAGAGATTAATAATATGTTCCCTTATAAGTTATACCACTTTCAACATGGACAATATTTGAACATTTTGATCCTTTTCCACAGCAGAGTACTGCAAATCCATCTCGGATCCAGCTCGACTCAACGACGATCTCGGAGAGAGATCCTCGAAAATTCTGACAATTAGTAGCCCGCGGTAGTGTCTCTGGTAATTTTCTTTCCAGCGCAATTTCCAGAAATAATGGAAAGAGCATAGAAAGAGGAATAAGCTGGCCGAGTAGCGTGTAGCAACAAGAAACAATGGCTGCGATATTTTTTTCCAGGGAACAGTGCGAGCCGGGAACCGTGTATCACCGCGGATGTGACTTCTTGCCTACTGTTCCCTGTAATTAAATGAAATAATCGAGTCGTAGCGTTGCATCGCGCCGACCCGCAGCTCTCATTATAATGCCGCGCATTCCACGGACGGAACGAGTCTCTCTCTCTCCCTTCGGCGAGCACTACATTTACATGGAATACGGAATGCGCGAATGACGGATCGCGCGCGAATTCGCAGCGAGCGCTACCATCGTCTTCGTTGCGTCCCAATTTAATTAAATCAATTCATTCCACGCGTTCTTCTTGCGAACAACTTCTCCAACTTACAGTCGAGTCTGTTCTGAAAGCCACCTGGGTCTTTGACCTTCGGCGAGCACCTCCGACGAGATGTGCCAACCACGATGAATGAAACATATCGCGCACGTGTGTTATCAACAGACTGGGACTCTTCATGCACAATTTAATTTAGTGAGTTTAGTCATTTTCCCGTTACCTCTCTGAAGCAGTACAGTTGGATTGTCCGTGTTTTCCTGATTGAAACAAGCCCAAACACGACGTAAATCCGACTAGCATTATACATTCAGGTGAACAACGTAATCAAAGAGACGCGCATGATTGCAATGTACGACGTCCGTGAAAGCAAAGACCGACTTACGCCGTGTTTGGGCTCATTTTAATCGGGAAAATCTCAGCAATCTACTGGCACTACATTTGGGAGGGTAGAACAAATTTTTTTTGAATTAAATATTTTCTTTATTCCACGTTTATCTTTTTCCAAAAGAATCTCCGTCGTATAAGCAGCTCATCAGTCTTCAATGAGATGGTTGACATACTTGGATTCGATATAAAGTTACAAATGATTAATTGTGAGTGCAACGAACTAATTTGTACATCTGATACATAGTTCCTGACTTTGTCGAGGCGTACGAGTGGCGATTCCTCGAAGAGAAACGAGGCTCCAGAGCTTGGAACGCAAGAAGTCG
This sequence comes from Lasioglossum zephyrum, assembly GCA_028455615.1. Taxonomy (NCBI): domain Eukaryota; kingdom Metazoa; phylum Arthropoda; class Insecta; order Hymenoptera; family Halictidae; genus Lasioglossum; species Lasioglossum zephyrum. Next base: position 16,288,643 of record CM052329.1, on the reverse strand, counting down.
ACTTCCGGATCAGAAAGTTTGCAAATCGAGGTGAGCGTTGTGCTGTAAAATGTTGGTCGTGTTGTCCATATCAGGGACCGTTGACCGAGCGGCTTGTTCCACGGAAATGCCCCATGGGTATGGGGTAAGCGCGGGAGATAGCCACCGGGTGGTTTTTTCGACCTCGCGATACTAAGGTACATAGTTCCTGCGGCGAGCGGCCTCCGTTCCGTTTCCTCATGCCGCGCATACGTGCCTAACGAGCAACGCCGGTGTAATGCGCATAACGCCATTATAATAAACTTCGTACTCGCTCATTCACGGGCGTTCGCGATCACGATGGGCTGCCGAGAAGCGAAACAGTATTGGTGTACGCACATACATGCATGTACATCGGGGAACCGATCCGATCCGTTCCGTTTTGCGCGGTGAACGCAGTGAACCGAGAGATGCATGCCATTCCTCGCCAATTTACGCCGATCAGCCATTTTTCGTTCGCCAACAGATGACTTCGGATATACCTGCGCTCTTTTCTAACACAGGAATCCGCACCGACGCGATTTATCTACCGACCGTTTACATTCTTCCGTTGCCCGGCTTCGTGAAAGTTCATTTTGCTTGCCGACCATTTCGACATCTGTAATTACGATTTCTTTATTCGGACCGCTTATTTTATTCACGCCGGAAAGGTTGATATTATCGAACGGTGATATTGAGAATTTCATTGAAGTATTTACTTTTTTGTTATTAAGCATTTCACATCTCAACTGAGATCTATTTCTGCTGCACAAAGGTAAATTACGAGGTAAATACATATTCATACATACATAGACCATATTAAATCAAATTAAATTCGTAGTTTACAATTTTTTAGGAAATTCAATTTATGAAAACAAGCTTTAATGTTGGGCAACTAACGTTTCTAAGTATTGAAGTATTTGAAAATGGTACTCTATTTCATAAAAAAGTTTAGAATGCCTGATTTGTGGGCAAAATTGAATATCTTAAAAACTATCAGTGGTTTAGAAACATGTTTCACATAAAAGTTATAAGGTATAGTGGAGAGTATATAATGATTTGTTAAATATTGCAGTGACTTTGAGAATTTCTGTGAAGCTCTTATATGAAATTGATGTAATACCTCATACTGTATTTAGATGTGTAGTAAAACATATTTAATAATGTAAACAATATTTTGTTCTTACAAGTTCTGTCAAGTTCTTAAAAAATTAAGAGACAGAGTGCAGCTACGTTATAAAATTCTCTATAACGAAGGAATTCAGGAGCCACGTTTATGAGAATGCATTAAATTAATTAAACAGCCGACCTAGATACCATCGAACAGCGAACGTACACACGTTAACGACTTCTCGCTGTCTTCGTACGATTATCAAGCACTTAATGGCCACGGTTGTTACGCGGATATTATCCTAACAACGGGGTAGGAAAGTAAATCGTACGAACGTAATTGCAACACAAAGTGCGTTGTTATACGAGGCATTTCATGAATATGTATGCGGATGTGTGGAACAATGCTTGTGGTTATCGTTCGACTCACGATTCGATCAATGATAATGACCGTAAAAGGAGAATAGAGTTCATCTCGCTAGGTGATGAAAAAATAATTATTTTCGAGCCAACCTGGGAAAGGATTGAGACACAAGCGTTTCCGGAAGTTGTTCGGAATGTTATATACCACACAACTAATTATATTGTTGTTATAGAAAACTATACTTTTCCCAGCCCCAGTTTATTATCGCTGTTTTCAATGTAGCGCTAAATCAAAGATTGCTTTTGTTTAGGATTCTATGAGAGATTTTTTAATAGTTAAAACATAATCGTGGGAGAATCGTTCTTGCAGTAAGATACTAACGAGAACACTTGACAATAAACTGATTCAAGGCTTTTTCTACACATCGGTGTTTTATGGAATTATGGATTAAGTAAATACAGGGTGTCGCGAAAATGTTATACTTCCTTCAAGTGGGTTTTTTCCCGTTCTTCGAGATACATATATCGTTCTTGCAGTAAGATACTAACGAGAACACTTGACAATAAACTGATTCAAGGCTTTTTCTACACATCGGTGTTTTATGGAATTATGGATTAAGTAAATACAGGGTGTCGCGAAAATGTTATACTTGCTTGAAGTGGGTTTTCTCCCGTTCTTGGAGATGAAACTTCTCCGCGGTATGGAAACGAAGGAACAAAATAGTCGGCCAGGAGAGAAACCGAGCGTTTAGCATCGTCCTGACTCGACGCCGGCCTATCTCCGCTGTTATTATTACGGATACCATCGATCAAGCGGTATGGAACGATCACGCGAGGCAAGAAACATCTTCGTCGACAATTTTCCCTCGGCGGACGAGCATGATGCGCGGTGCTCGCCGATCTGAATCCGTGCGAGCGGATGTGATTCATGCGTTTCAATGATTCCACGTGGACGATACAACATTCTCGATAAGGCTAAAACCCGTTCATTTGGAAATAAACGCGGTTCATTCTTAGAGGGGTTGCCCTGACGTAATTCCACGATTACGCACACGCCAAGAGCTGGTCCCGGCAGGACAGGTGTTCCGTTCGTTTAATAAAGACAAATCGCCGAGCGTTATGGCCGCGCGCTTTTCTTCAGAATTATTGAATCCCTGAAGAATTTCTGCGAAAACATGTACAGGACGAGTCTTGTAACATAAATAAGTTATCACATCGAAAAGTTGCTAAATAGAATTTTTCTATTTTGTTCACATTGTGTAGCAAACCAATTATTGTAACTTCCCAAAAAAGTTCAAATCGTATGGACCGATATTTAAAAAGTTATCGTCTTTTTAGTAGACCTTTTTACATTGTTGATTACATGTTTGCCATTTTTATTACTAGACAGCGGATTTTGTCGTAGTGTTACGAGACTCATCCTGTACAGCCAATAGTAAAGACGTTCGCCGTAAGGAGAGCAAAACGGACGATTGTTTATGTAAATGTGCACGGCGTCCGGATATCTGCAAGCGATGGCATGCGTGAGAATTATGATATCCACGATGAATGGTACTCGATCCAAGTCCCAACGCTATCGAATCTACGGAGCAGGACTTACCTAGATTCTCCCGTTCTCCGAATCCTCCGCCTCCGGCTTCGCACAGGTGCACCTGCAACAGAAATAAACAATCGTTAGATTACAGCCATTCCGCCGGGACTCGGGAGTCCGGTTGTGCAGGGTGAAGTAGCCTAATAAAAGACTTCTCCTAATACGAGACCCTCCGATACAGAACTCTCGAGTGTACTGTTTCGTAACTGAACATTTGTTATAAATATATTTCTCATATATACATTTGACGTATATATTCAGATAATAAATTCTAAAGTACAAGAGCAGGGTTTATTTCTTGCAATGAAAATCTTTATTGCGCTCATAGAAACGTACAGTTTACGGCTGTATTTATGAACTTATTCGAGCTGTTAAAAAGCTGTTATGTTAAGTTTCACATTGCAAAAGTATCTCCAGTCTAGTGGAAATTATGGACCGATTTGCAGAAGCATGAATTATATATACAGAAATTAATGAAGTATACTGTTCCGAGAAAAGTTGAATCAACTTGTATGCTCGTTTGCGATGTGCAATTCTATTTCGTACTACTAGTCCGATCATTGCCTGCTAATTCTACTTCTTGTAAAGCTTGAACCCGAGTCAGACTCGTCGTGAAGATTTTAAACAAAGTCTACCAAATGCGAATGTTACGCTTTTCTCTTTAGATGAAATCAAATTTGATTTATTTGTAGTGTAAAATCCATGCAAGAATATACATTTTCTATTCTCTTCGTTTGAGATTTTTGGGGAAGCAGACTCACTGAAGAATCACTGTAACTATAAAGAAATTGTTACGGTTCAGATTAAGGAAATGTATTAAGAAAATGTGATTGATTTAGAACATTCTACTCCACAATTCTTAAAAAATTATATCTTTCCACCGACATGTGCGTGTTCCTGTTACACTATTGCCAACCTATTAATCATATTAAGAAAGACAATGAATATCTACTTCACTCCAATTTGCTGCAATTCAGATAAACAAGTTTTATAATGCATAAAGATCCTGTCTACTCATCACAGGATCATCTCAATGAATAATATTTCGGACTTGGCAGTTTTGAAAGGTCGTTAGTTCATAGGGAAAAATTGTATCAATACATTAAACTAGAAAAATATTAAATAATATCAATCGTAAATTGCTTTAAGCATAAATTAATGACATCGGCGCATAGGTTCCATCAATTAAACTAGAAAGATCGACTTTTGGCCAAAAAAATCGGATCCACTGTGCGACATCGTCGATCCATAAATTGCTTGAGAACGTTCGAATTTCTGAGCCGACGATTTCAGCCCTCGGTACAATCACGGAGCAAATGAGCAACCCCTTCCTCTCTAGATCCCGTAGTCAGGGAAAGATAAACCGGCGCGGTGCGTATCGGGACTGGCAAACAGCATCGGGGGAAGAGTAACGTGTCGGTGCTCGGGGGCCCGGTCGTGGTTGGTCTCTCGGCAATCTGAAAAGAGCGCGGAGCCCAATAAAACCGCTCTACTTCGACAAATCGCCTTAATTTCATCGTCAATAAGCCCGAGAAACCTGCACGAAGTATGCCGATCGGTGTGCTCTTCTCTCCTCGCTGTTTGCGCGCGGCCGTCCACGCACACCAGCAGAAACGGAAGGCATGTCGTGTCGGTGGAGAGAACGCGCTCACTCGCTCGTTTGCACTCGCGCGAGAACGAGCGAGCAAGCGAGCAAATTTTAACGAATCCGAGCGGGCATCTGAAGCGGAGCGAAGGGAGGAGTGAGAAGTGTTCCTAGATATCTCTCACAAAGGTTTAAAGTTTCTGTCAAAATTCATTCACCCCGTATCTCGACCGAGAGGGTAGTTCTGTAATACAATGGAAACAGTATAGTTTGTGGAGCAATTAACAATTATTTTTCCTATTTAATCATACGCAAAATTTCCGACAAAAACTAACCAGATGTCAATCAGCCGTAAACATAGATCGCAATTAATTCGGATTGGAAAAATGGAAAATGTTTCAGGGTTCAGACGGTTGCAATAACTTCCAAAACAGTGATCGATGTAGTGTGCCCTAAGGAAGGAAATATTTAGCCGAACCGATTGAAAGTTCCGTGTTTTTCTAATCTCGAATGTTTTCCCAAAATAACAAGTTCTACTGTACTGTGATTTGTAGGTAAATTTTCCCGAAACTTCGAAGGCATGTCGTGTCGCGGTCTCGCTTGCTCGCTCACTCGTTTGCACTCGCGCGAGAACGAGCGAGCAAGCGAGCAAGTTTTAACGAATCCGAGCGGGCATCCGAAGCGGAGCGGAGCGAACGGAGGGAGGAGCGAGAGAGGTCCACCAGAGCCAGCCGGCCGTCTCGGCCGAGTATTCCAGGTTAATTTTACCGAGCCCTAAGGAGCGCATGCGAAGGACCGGGCGAAGGATAACGCTAGCGGGGCTCATCGGTTGGACGCTGCTCGAAGCGAACGAAGGACGCCCGCATTCCACGCCGCAACCTGGTATAATACGAGGAATTGGCCGAACAGAGCCCCGCCGAGGGCGACGGAGACAAGACGCACGGCTTGGCTGACCGTTCGACAGAGAGGAACGTACACATCGAGCGAGACTCAACACGGACAACCAACGAAGACGGCGAGATTCGCAGACCCTGGCCAAATGAAAGAGATAGGGGAACATCGTGGTGAACCAGGGCGAGGGGTACAGCGAGTAGGGGTTGTCTGCATCATCTTCCTTTTACACTCTCTCTCCGATCCCTTCTCTCTTTCATCCGCTTTCCCTTCGTCATAATCATCCTCCTGCAGCTTTACTCTATCTCCTTATTCGTTTCATTCTCGCTTCGCTATCCTTGCACCGGCACGCTCTTTGTCTTCCGTCCAACTACGTCTCTTTTTGCAGCTGCGCCGCCGCCGCCGCCGCCGTTCCCTGCAAAGCAGCCGCGGGTCCTTTCGGGGAATAGGAAAATTCTGATGACGCGGCCGGCATGTCGCGCATGGACAAGTTCGAATTCAACAGTAGTCGGAAAATGCGGCTCTTTAATTACATTCTACATTGTTGTTCTACTGATATTTGGCTCGTTTCACTAATCACTGGACTGTGGTTCTTTACGCAAAAGAAAAATTCTCTGCGCCGATTGCAAGACGTCATTAAGATTGCTTAATGATTTCAATATAAGAGAAATTATCTATCGACATTTTCGAATTGTCCAACAATTTTCAATTTCATCAATCAATCGTCTAATATCACTGAATGATATTAAACATGTATTTTTATACGTTCATTCAAATGTTTCTAAATGCAATGATATTTTGAAATAAATGGTTTCATCGTTGGTTGAATTTTACTGGTCACTGTATTAGTTGACACTTTCACCAATAGCGCAGAGCTGTTCATGAATGTATCGGAGCTTTAAAAGCGCAAGTCGTCCACGTACTCGCGAACGATAGCTACTCTGTGTATTTTCTATTTGTCGGTTTTTCAAGGCAGCTCTTTCTGTTCTCTTTAGCTACTTCTTCTTCTTCTTCGTCTTTTTCTTCTTGGTTGCTGTCGCTTTACTTTGTTTTCTACGGACTCGCTCGCTCGAACGAACGAACCGCGTGCCTCCAGCGGAAGTAAACCACGGCGCGCACGCTGCTATCTCTCCTCGAGAGCATTCTACATTCTACACAGTCTCAGCGGCGTTCTTCCTCCGTAGACCGCGTAACTGGGATTCCTCGTTCTGCGAACCGGCAGCTGCAACCGCCAGCCCCACCAGGAGAGTAGGTTATCGTCGTTCTCGTCGACGTCCGCCTCGTGGTTTTCACCGGCGAGTCCAGTCGTCTCTCGTTCCCCTATTCCCGACTACAGACACCTTAAATCATTTATACTTTTAAACCCGACACAGGTACAGGATAATGGTCAGCAAACTCATTAGTAGACTTTGGATTTTTATGCAAAATAAAAATTGTCTGCATCGATTGCAAGAAATTATTTATTGACATCTTCAATATCTAAATTAATTGAAATCAATTTTAAAAATGTTTCAACAGTTTTCAATTCCATGCACTCGATTTTGCTATAAATGCATGAAGATCCACAAATCTACTAGTTTGTAAAAAGAGCCATATATCAGCAGTGCAACGATTTCGATTTCTTTCTATTTATTTATGTATCATGAATATACACCATGTTTCCTTCACTAAATTTTATGTAACACTTTATCGTTTCTACCGGATTCGCCTATTTCTTTTGGAGTCCCAAGATGGTATCCCTGCCGAAGGAATTCATTATCATTGGTAAATTAGTTAGCCATGCTAGACAACCCGGTGACAACATCGGTACATCCGTATCGGGAAGCGTATAGTAGGCTTGAACGTAGGAAGATGACTAATTATCCTTCTAGATGTACCGATACTAATCTTTTCAAGAGTAGACACTCCTATTTTCTAAACTCATAATTAGACTGTGGATCTTTATGCAACATGAAAATTATCTGCGTCGATTGTAAGGAATAGTTATTTCTTCCCTTAATGATTTTAACCGTTAAATGCACGAATATTTTGCATATCGCTCATTTACAAGGCGCGCATATCAATCGCAAATAAGTTCCACAAGTTTAAAAAAAACATTTCTCGCTAATAAAGTAGATAGGAATAACTTTTTAATGAATTTTAGTAATGAATTATTATTATTAATATGTCCTAATTATATGTCCTAATAATATGTCCAATTAACCCTTGAATGAAACCCATTTAAGGGTTAATGAAGAGAAATCATAAGTATATATAGACATCTTTAATGTAAGAATTTTCTATTTGATCTTCTCAATTTTCCTATAAATGCATAAATATCCGCAGTCTATATACAAAGCTTCAATGTAGCCAGTTCCATGAAGGTGAAATGCGAAAGCACGTTGATAGAGACAGGCTGACTAATAGGACCAAGTGCCATGTATCGAGACGTTACCGTAATTCTAGTTTAATTTCCCGTGGCGCTGTCGTCGACGTTTTGAAAAACGTCGGACCGGAATTTTTCTGATCGTTTTATAATCGTAGCATTAGTGTCCGTTGAACGGCAGAAGCTGGACGAGACGCGTCGTACGTATCTCTAAAACTCATCACAATTTTCGTTCTCCCCTCTTTTTTTTACGTCTGCCAGCAACCACGGGGTTTAAGCTCCAGAAAATCGTCGGGATAGTCGATTAAGCTTTCAGCCGGTGAGCAAGGGTTTTCGAAGGAAGGTTAAGCCGCCGCAACGGGAGTGGGGGATGAAAGGGTTGCGTAGCGCGGAAGCTCGCCATTATATTCACATTATAATCCCATCAGGGGACTCCTCTGCCTAACTGGACAGCTACGAATAATACGCCGCACACGCCTCTACCTTCGTCCATTCGACGTCTTCGACCGTCCACAGCTTCTTTCATCCCGCTTCTTCCGCCTGTTCCCCACGATCTTCGTTATTAATTTCGAATTAGACAAAACTCCGGGATTTTCAAACGAATTCGCGTGATCTACGCTGCGGAAATTGCTACGCAACCTCGATTCTCGCACGTTTGACTATCTTCTTTTAATCTTCTACAATTACGGAGATATAATTTGCAACATTATTAAGGGAACGTTTTTATTATTATGCAGACGGTCCTGGTAATAAAGGAATTACTGTGATTATTTCTTCTGTAATGGAAATGTGAAATCTGCTACTAGCAGTCCTATTGAAAATGTTTTTATCCAAGAGAGCAAGTTGACAAATAAATTTTTGTTCAGTGAAACTTTAATGCAAAAATATCTTTTAAAATTGAATTAAGCTGCTAATTCATATGAATAAATTATTAGAATACGTATACAGCCTCGGTCGTTACGTCAGGTAAGAATTTCGAAGAGATGTAAGGAAAAGCGGGTTGAAAAGCCACCGTTCGGAAAAATCAAGACCCGCGAAATCTGAAATCTCGCCGATTGCGTAATCTCTCCGAATACGACGATATCCCGCGGCGAAGCTCGAGACTTCCTCGTTTTTTCCGTCGATCGGTCGCGTGACGTAATCTGAAACACGAATTTTAGGGCGTTTATCATTTCTCTCGACGAATACTCGGCCCCCGTAGAATTTTAAATCGTATAATTACCAGTCGAATTAAGTAATACGTGTCTCCCGACTGTTTTACGCGCCGTCAATGAAAGAACGAACGAGTTACGTTCCCGGTCGATAAATTATATTAATTTGTCACGCCGGGGACCCCCTCGCGGCACAGTTAATTACAATACATGCCGAATGCCGGTGTTGGATTGACGGTAACGGCGGTGCACGCAGAAAATTTGGTTTCTTTCTGTCAACTTTCTAAAAATGTTGGTTAAGGTTCTGTTTTTTAATTATTAATGATGTTAAGGAAATTCGGTATGGTATAAATTATTAAGAACGAATTATATGTAAACGAGCTGTCTGTGAATATAGGCTTAATCGAATTGAAATCGGAAAAATGTTCAACTTTGTAGTACTTTGTAGAACTTTGAAAATATGATCGTGAAATGCAAAGATTATTGATTGTATCTCTTAGTTCACCCTTCTTTATGGAAAAATAAAGTTTCAAAGGATTCAGGTTTAATAAACGGATTTAAAAATATAAGAAAAAGAGATAAAGGTGTTTTACAAAAGCGTGTTCACAGAGAGTGGGTAACAAAAGACAAGCCAAGGACTCTACAGGCATGCCAACCTAAAACAGTAATAATGATTGTTTGGTTTCCTTTTTTTATACAGGGTTGGTACCTCTCAACGACTGGTCTCGTATGCCTAGTGAACCTGTCCAATAACATTTCAACAGTTAGTATTCATGCAACATTCGCGCAATTTCGATTACACGACACGTCCATACTTTACAAGAATTGCGAGACTAAAAAATGACGCGGGATCCTGCCGGAAACAGTGTCGAAGCAGTCGAACGGGACGCCCTGTATACGGGGGCCTACTTGAATCTATGATGACAGTAAACTCGCGCGGTTACACGGCCTCTATGCGCCGCGAACTCCGGAATCGAATACCAAATCGGCCGGTGGGTAGTATCCAACAAATTGACGAACAAAATGAACCATACGTTTGACGGCTGATTTATCGCGCCATTGTGCAAACGTCGAAGCGTCGGTCGTTGCATGACGTCGTAACTTATTCTAGCGGAGCGAGGACGCGGATGATGGCGTGCGCGTTGATCTTTTGAATTACAACCCCAGGGAATCGCAAAAACCAAGCGCGGTGAACATTATAAATTGAAACCCGATCGGAATCGGGAAAAAGTGGATCGCTACGAGTAAGACGTGCCACGGATTCTTGCCTGTTTCGCCGTTTTTCATAGCGTTTCCTCCCTTCTTCACCACCTCCCCTTAGTCTAGGGAATTTGTTATCGTTGCAAGCTTATTATTAGACTGTGGATTTGATGGGTTTACGGGAAAAATTAGTAGGTGTAATTTAGAGCACTGAAAACATTGGAAGAATTTGAAACCACCGTTATATTGTTTTCAACATTACTAACCCTTTGCATTCGCAGCTATTTTAACTTTGAAAATTTAACATTTCTGTAGGAAGTCGAGCCTACAGATTCAAACGACGACGGTTAAACAATGTAAAAACATGTTTTTCGATCTAACGGATCAGCGGTTGACCGTCGACAGTTAGATCCAAAAAGGTAAATACGCGATGGGTGAACGACCGAGCAAACGATTGCGAATGACAAATAAGAAAGAGAGCACAATAACATATATATTTTGCGAGGTAGGTCAGACGAGGCAGTTATCGGAGAAATTGACGAGTAGAGATAGTTTTTTTAAGAGAACACGAGACAAAGGAGATTTCTGACTCTAAGAATTAAAGAGTTTTAGTTAACACGAGTACACGAGACACGAAGTAAAACGAGACAGCTCAAGTTACCAAGTTAGATGTATTTAATTAATATTTAATAAAGGATTCTCAATCAAACCCACATTGAACCATCCTGACTCTACATTTCCATTCCCTATGATTTATAATAATGTCTTGAAAGAAAACAAGTTTCTATTTCACTACATTTTGTTACAGTGCAGGTAGAAAATCTTGGTTTCTGTTGACTGTGTCTGTGACGTTGTGGTCAAACGTGAAAAATCAATCGTGTTGGAATTGAAAGACGGAGGACGTTCCGACTAAATGCACGCGATATTTACTACATAAACGCGGAAAGGTAAAAAATCCAAGTGTAACGCGTTTCACACAGTCTGTCCCGTTCACCCACATTATTTTCCGTTACTTTGAAAAAGCAAGCATAAGGTCATCCGTGATTCCCGAAGCCGGATAACAAGCTTCTATCATATAATTAAACCGAACATTCTCATGAATCATGCGAACACGTTACGCAGCCGTTAGTAACACGCGAATCGGGAGGCCGAGCGTGTTAAATAATGAATGATGTACGATAAACAACCGAACACTTTATGTTTGTCACAGTCTTCATTAGTAAACAATGAGGAATTTGTTATAAAATACATACATATTATACACATCCATTATATTTTTCATAAAGAAAAGGATTTATTTATTTCTTCTTCGTTTATCTACATTTTCAATAGAAATTCAGATTTATATTTATATAAATCATAGTTTGGGGAGGGGAACGCTACCACACCCCTCCCTCTACCTGGATGAACTGTCTCCACAATTAAGTTTCGAAGGGAAACCCAGAGATTTATCTTGCGACACGGAGTATTTTCGCAGCGCTGTCACGCCGCTACCAAACGCTTAGAAAGGGTTGCCGGTCGCACCCGAATTCCAGGGTCGACGAAATCGTTGGGTCTCCGCGGGAATTTGTCTTTTTTAGGGGCAGTTTACGCGTTTTCTTTCGTTCCTAGAGCGACTGAGCGGCGCGGCGCGCGGCCAAAGAGCGAGCGGCCCCATTCCGAGGCAATTCCATTCCATTCCAATCGAGTCCAATCTATTCCGTGGCCGACCCGTTCAGCTTGCTCCTGCCGGACGGGTACATAAGACATTATGTAAGGCCCGCGAGCGTATCCGCGTAAGGCGATTCCAAAGTATTCCGATGCACGAAGAATTTCGTGTGCCAATCGAGCTATTTTTCTACGCGAACGCACCTCGCCACGTTACTTGATTACTATTATCGCTGGACGAAATTGTTTTCTCACGGTTTTCCGTTTGTTCGACGTTTTCATTCTTAAAACATCAGCTTTG
>CM052329.1:16082653-16276342 GCA_028455615.1 Lasioglossum zephyrum | reverse complement strand
CGAGAGACGCAGATTACGCGAGTGCCCATTTTCTGCGTCACGAGGTTAAACTCCCCGCTGCACTAAATTCCTGGTGACGTGTTCCCTCGGCGTCCCCTATATGGCGCGGACACGTCGCGTGGAAAATGGATGAAGTAACCAGCTTTCACACCTTCTTGTTTCATCTTCCACCTCGGGTATCTCGGCAACCCGAGTCCGCTCCGTGTGTCCTCCATTAGGAATGCGATATAAAGAACGTCGGACACGGTGCTCCGTCTGACAATGACTGGAACGAAACACGCCTAGCATTTTTTTCGGTCGGGACGCTGAAAATCGCGTAAACGAAGTCTAAGATAGGATCTGCCGGGGTTACCTTACCGCCCGGACCGATTTAGCAGACTCCAGCCGAGACACGTTCCTCCTCTTCTTTTCTTCTACGGATTCTTCGATTTCGGTTTGGTCGGGCGCGATCGAGTTTTTTTTATCTCGGCACGAACACAATTTACGCGATTCCGAAATCTGGTAGGCTGGCCCCAGAGTTTCCTTCCTTTTTATGCACTTTGAACTGTGGCTGTTGCTTCTCCGGACTTTCGACACTTCGATTCTCTAGACTGCGGATCTTTATGCATTAATGGTTTATAAAAGTTTCTCAAAATTCTTGGAGTATCAATTTCAACAGAGTTCGAAGAGAAGGACCTAAAGATGTTATTACCACTGAAGATAGGATTTTATTTAGTACCACGTTCTTAAAGTTTGTCCACAAAAATTGAGAATTGAAACCCTTAATTCCGTGGGGGCTGCCTGGACCATTTACGGCCGCAGAGAAATTCGAAACGCCAGCAATTCCTCGTGCAAGCAATGTTTAAACGCCATTTAACAGTCCACCTTTATCAGGCTCGCCTTTCTCGGAATGTCCCGGCTTAAATATTTATTCGGCGTTAATTATGCTAATGCAGCACAATAAATGTTGGAAGGTTGTTGATACGGTTGGCTAGGAAGTCAAACGTTCGTCGTCGCTCGCCACGCCACGGCTGCATCGAGCGTTTTAATTAATTGCACGTCGTTCAGGTAATTACACCTCGGCGGTTTATATCATTTTAATTTGTAGTCGATTACACGACGGCTTTTTCCTTCCGAACCGTACGTCCCGTCGCGTATCTAGGAGTGTGTAATAGCCATTCCTTTAGCACGACCCTTCCGTTGCGCGTTTTATCGTTTCGCGAAAGGGCTGGACGTTCGGTGATGTCGTAAATGAACGGTTTTCTTGTTAGCAACGCCGTCGGTTTAACGATATTTTATATCGTGATAGCGCGACGACGAGCCGCACGTTGCAGCTACGCTCTGAATATCTACGTCTATAAACCTTCGCTAAGAGAAGAATCCACTTAGGCGAATAGCTTATACATCACGGAGTCTCTTCAGGAGAAAGGTATCTCTTGATTTACACCGCTGCGATAGCCGGTCGACTCCGAATCCCACTTCTATGACTAATAAGGACGCGCTACGAAGCTGAAGTGAGACCAGGACGACCAAAACTCGATTGTCGTAAATCAGAAGAAAGTTTCTTACTCCAGACAAAATGAATTATACATATTATATTAGGTTGTTGCATATGAAATGTCCGATAGAATGCGACACTTATAAAACGTTTCGATCAAGAAACGTTGTTACAGTCTATAGGTCTAATCAAACTTTAAGGTACACAAATAATACAGTCGTAACAGTCTTTGCTTTTCACGATCATATTTTCACAGTTTTACATAGTAATCAAAGTTATATTTACAGACAGCTCGTTTATACCTATACGTATAGTTCAGTCTAAACAATCTTTACTGAATATTATGTTACTGCAAGAAACGATTCCAACCGTGGAGCGAAACAAGATTGGATTTCTGGAAAACGATTTCGCCAGGGACATTAAGAAGGGAAGACTACAAGGAGGGTCGCAATTAAACGTGACGTCAGGTGGGAAACGACTACAAAGAAGTTCACGGAAACCGGGTCCTATTAAGGACGTTTCTCGACTTCAGAGAAGTCCGGTCAAATGATCGACTTCGCGAAGTCGAAATTACGATCCGAACGGAAAGACATATCTCCGGGATCTCGTGTTGCGTGGAGGTGTTGTGTGTACGGTTAGAGTCCTACGAAACAGCGGAACAACCGAAGAAAGGAGCCGAGAATTAAATCGCCGAGCAGCGCCGCGCCGCGCCGGAGAAGCAGCATCCTGATGAGTTCCGAGATCGTAATTATACGGCGGGGGCTCCTGACTATTTTTGGGCCGTGCGGCCGCGGGCAATCGCGTCGTTAGTTTGATAGTTCCCGGATACGGCAGCCATACGGTTAACGTATAACCACGTTACGTTGCCATTCGAGTTTAATAACAGAACCCACCACCGACGCATACTACTAAGTCCGACCGAAATCGTGGGCAATAGTAAGAAATTTGCTTCCGTAGTTAAAAAATCTGTGTAGTACTTTATTTGTAACTAGCTGACCCGACGGATGTTGTCCTGTCCAAATTTCAATAAATTCGTTTGTGATCGCTTCGTGAATTTGAGTAACATTCGACGACGTTCGTTATTTTTTTTTGTTGTATTGAAATATGATTGAAAAAGCACTTTTAGTTTTTCCAAAACCTTATTTAGCCAAATCGGTCCAGCCGTTCACAAGTGATGCGCTTACCAACGAACAACATTTGATTTTTATTTATATAGAAGTGCCATAGCACGTTTCCTTGGTACAACTAATATTTAATAATTTGATAGTTTTAAAAGATTGTTATTTCCCATCCTAATACACATGTTTTTGCAAAAGAAATGTATATAGTGTGGCAGTATACACGAATATGGAATATTTCAAAAGTTGAAGATTCCAATTTCTCCTGTGCTAAAATCATTAAGGATAAGAAATAACAAACAATTTTTATTCAGCATAAAGATCCGCAGTCTAGCAATAAGATACACCAGGTTTATCCGTGCGGCATTGCGAAATTTGCCATAAATTAGTGAAAGAGGGTCTGGATTGGCTTTCGAAGCATCACTCTGAAGCATTTCCTCGGTGTCGGGGCCACTGTGCGACGCTCGGTAACGGAGCTCTTCTAACAGATCGTAAAAGTGGCCATAAATTTTCACTGGCGACATCGCAGTACATTTTCCACGGGTATGACACGGCGCGTCTCGTTGCATTCCGACTGTGCCGTGCGTGCAACCGTGCAGCCAGGAAGCTGGAACGCGCAAAGGATAACTAAAGATCGTCACGTCGTCGTCATGACGGGCATGCACACTATATTGCACACGCTCCCGAACGTTGCATAAGTCGCGCGTAATGACCACGGTGTGCCCGTCGCGTAAACCATGTATAAGGGGAGTTATGCTCGATTATGGCTCGCCGGGCGTGTAAATGGCGCTCGCGAGCTCCAACTTGCCTGTGTGCATTACCGGGGGGAAAGGTTGCACGCGTGGGCGTTGCATTCGCGTGCACGTGCACGTGAGCGCACACGTTACCGCGTCGCGTTGCACCGCGTGCGTTCACGCTAAGCAGACACCGATAAATTGACAGATAGATATAGCCTCTTATAGTGGTCGGTAATGTTCAACAAGAACGGGGTGGGGAGGAGCGAGATAATCGCACCTCGAAGCACACGGTGCACCGCGAGCGCGCTTGTTAATTAGACCATAGACGCCTGGCACGGTGTAAACGCGCATTAATCGGTCAGCTTCGAGATAAAAAAATAAAAATCATGTCGGCGCGAGCCACGTGGAAGCGACGCGCGTAACAGTTATCCACTTTAACGCGTTATGGTCTCATTCGCCCAACTCAAATGTTAGATCGCTATCGCGATTTTCTATCGAAGGATCGTACGCCATTTCAGGAATTCAGCGAATAATTTCGTGCCGTACGAACAGCGCTGCATAGAGATCGACGTTGTAACAGCTAACGACAGTGTGCTAGAATGCTGAGTAGACTGGATCGAGAAAACATTTATCATAAATATCAAAATCTCAAAGTTTCAATTCTGTATTTGCGCTGATTGGTTCTGAGGTACGAAAACTGGTCCACGTTTTCATACATGCGATCAAGACCACCAAGATTCATCGTCGATACCACCTGCATAATCAATACGACATCTTCGTTAGTCTGTGAATTTTTATGCAAGAGAAATATTGTCTGTCGACGTTCAACCCTTATGTCAGAACCACTTTCAACCTCATTTTAAAACCATTTCAATTTTTATTTTTCACAAAGGTCCGCAAGTCTACTCATCACCTCCAATTTCTCGAGGGGCACGTGTCAAATGAATCGTTGCAGCGATCACTGCGCACCTCTGTTACCCGCGTTACGCGTTTATCAGCTGGCCAATCGGAATTTCAATTGGGCGGATGGATTTCGCGAAGGAAATATGCAGTAACCACTTCTGAGGCTTTCCGGTATAAACCCTGTTGTAATTGTTTTCCAACGTTTCTGTGAACATTTCGGCTAGCTTCATCAAAGATCAGAAAACAGGCTAACATGCTGGTAGAAAAGCATTTTGGAAAGCGTGTACAACATTCCTGTAAATATGGCTAGCTTCATCAAAGGTCAGAAGATCCGCTGACAAACTGGTACAAATTCATTTTGAAAAAACGTATACACGTACAGCACGTACACAAAGTGTTCGTACACCTTTCAAAAACGAACAAATCGTTCATCGGACAATTTTGTTCACTTTTTAAGTGTCTGCATTTCCATAAAGTGTCTAGGGAAGGAAATGGTTTTCCTGCAAGCTCAATCGCGCGACGAGCCAGGTCGTAGCCATCGCTACGGGACACGTTATCTCACAGTCCGTGACGGATGACACAATGGAGTACATTGACACTACGTGCCACGCTATCTGGCAGTATCTCGGATCGTGGCCGAGCGCGGTCGCGCTCGCAAACGCGGACGCACACACGTTCTCGCTCGTGCGCGAGCGAACGACGCAGGAATGCGCGTGTGCGCACGATTCTTGTACGCGCGCCGATCTACACGCACGTAGAACGCTGCGGAGGTGGATGGTACTTTCACCAGGTAGCCAAGTTCCACGATGAACGCCGATAGCCAAGAGCAGCCCACTTTGAGAGCTGCATTCCGAGTGCATACTGCACCCTGGATCCAGGCTCGGATTAATACCGCGGAGACTCGTTTCTAGCCGCTTATCACTGTACCCGCTGGAAACCTGTTCAACGTTTACGGCCTGCTATTCCCCAGACGTAAAAACATTGTTCTCCGTTGGAATGTTTATTTTCAATTTTTCTTGAAACACTAATCAAATAGGCTTCTGAACAGTTGTAAGTTAAAACAAACTTTTAAAAAATTAATAAAAATAACATGTGTGTGTGTGGACTACCTAGTATTACTATATTTTGAAAAATAAAATTGCTGTTTCCCATTCGTATATAAATCAATAGTATTCCAATCATTTCTGTTTAACATGTAGGAAACATTAATTAATAACTTTATTTCCCGAGACAACGCAATATTTCGTTACGAAAGATAATGGGACCATTTCAAAGATGATAGAGAATTATGGTGGGCTGCTGACCGTTCCGAGAAAGTCATCGAACTGCATTTCACGAAACTGGCGCCACGTGTATCGTCAACTGAAAGAAACGCGCGAGTGTCTGTCTCGAGTGCATAGAAAATTATGCGCGTTTCATTCATCGAAATTTTATGAATCGGCGTGCGAAGATCGATTCACAAGACTGGAAATCCACGTACCACTATATTCATTGTCGGCGGAAACTACACAGATTTTCTGCGTGGTGTTCGCGGTGTCTCTAATCCTGCGGTGTACACGTTCATTGATCCTTGGAATCGAAAGTAACGATCTGATTCTGTTACGCTCGCATTTCTATCGCGTCGAATCGACTCCGATCGGATCGAGGCGATCGAACCGTTCGCGGAACGAGGAAAAGAATCCACAATGAAAATTTACACAGGACTCCCCATTCCGGGGTGCATTGACACTACGTGTCGCATTATTATTTGAAAACGTTACGTTGTGTGCGTGTAGAGCGGCGCCGTTGGTACACCTCTCTGTACTTTCACCGGCTACCCAAGTTTCTCGATACCCACGATACGTTCCAGAGGATAATACGAATATCACACATGAATATTTCATGTATCGTAGAGCCTGGCTACGCCGGGAACCTCTTAATCTCCGCCGGGATTTCGTAAATCCTGCTGAAAAATATTCCCAAACCGACCCGTTCCAAACAGTCTCGGCCCGAGACGACCGCTGCGGACAATTTCAAAACACGGGGAAAGATTTTTTTTCAAGTGAAAGCTAGCCTCAATTAGAAGGTTCAAAACGGAGGATACCTCCATAGAAAGTACCTCCTCACCGGTCGCCGCACAGTGGGGTGTTTGGTCGAAAAGCCGAAAAAATACGATTTCTAAATGGTTGGGTACGTACTACGTCGTGAAGATAGCGGATTTTATTGCTTCTAAAAACAGTGAAAACATTAGAAGAATTTAATAATAATAATATAATGTATTTTATTTTCAACCGATTAAACATACCCAGAAGGAATATTTTTATTTTATACTAGCTAACCCGGCAGACGTTGTCCTATCCAAATTTCAATAAAGTGATCGTTTTGTGAATTTGCGAAAAGCTATTGGAAATGTGTAAGCAAAGTAAAAATGAGGAAAAAACGTATTTCTGAGTGATCATTTAAAGAGTACATTCAGAAGTACTATTGGTATCCAAACAACGATATTGGTTCCGAAATAATGCGCAGCCAAACATGTCAACCTGCTCTACTTGTATCGTTTCAAAAATCATGATTTCTGCAGTTTGTCCGAATTTCCCGACTTTCCTTTATAATTCTCTCGCATTCTTTTTTCCGGAAAACTTTTCCAGGACCATAACGAACAAAACAAACTTTAATTTCTTCCCGAATTTGCCAATTTCCGGACAACTTTTCCAATGTTTCTTTCCCTAGAAACCCTATTCGTACTATTATGAACATCTTTTTAAAAAAATTAACCAAATCGTTCCAAGCATTTAATTCTTATTTATATAGATAAAAACCGTCAGTCATGAAATGTTTGCTGTCCGATGTAGGTAAAGGTCTGAAGAGTAAAGAACTGGAGCAGCATCGCGAGGTACGCTCCAGTATGTTGGTACTCAGCGTCTCCGCACCTCTGCGAAGCTAAATGCAACTCGATGCAATTGGAAAGGTGATTCCTCTAGGATTGTAAGACATGGCGCGCACCCGAAAGCCTCGCCTGTGCGAACGAGACGAAAGTAAGTCGAGGGTTAAGCCGGACAGAGGTTCGAATGCATAATGTGTCTTCCCCGCGAGCCGGGCAGTTAGTGCCACGCGCGCCCACGCGCGATCTCGCGCAAAGAACGATAATAGCCCGTTTAAGTACGTATAAATATCCATCGTATAACTCGGGCCTCCGTGGGGCGTTCGAGCGGGCCGTTAATAACCCCGCTGGGGAAAACGGGCGGAGAAGCAATGAATTTTCAGAAGCAGGAGGAGACCCAAGCCAGGCCCGACCCCTTCCTGTCCTTCCTTCCTCCCTCGTTTCTCTTGTCTCCGGTCTACCCGTCTACGTGGGTGGACACCGCGGACGTGCCCGATCTACGCCGACTGAATTCGAAGACGACCACGAGGGGCCCTCGATACTGACCTCGAACGGATGGTCGAGTTCCGCGTGTGTAGGGGGACCCCGGGATATTTTTAAGAAATCGCCCAGGGGCCCGCGGAGAAAGCAACGCCGGACATAACGGAGCGCCGCGAGGTGCGTTGACAATCGAAAATGAAACGATCAACTTTCATGGCGGTATTTAACCCTTGTCCGACCATCGATTAAATAAAAATGCTGGGAAATCCGAGTAAACACGATGTTGCGGAGCTTAATTGTTACAGTGAACAGAATGCGCGCTAATCACTATAACCTAGCTGCTTTATTAGCCACAAGGAGGATCCGGAAATGGCAATGCGAATTGTCGCGTCCATAGTGAAACCAAATGTTGAAGCTTGTCTTTGCAAACATTCTATTTTCAATGATACAATGATGTAAATATTTACTTGTAGTTATTCTTGTAAAGCGAAACAAATCCAGAAGGATTTAAAGTGCTTTAGAAATAGAAAGAACACGATGTTGTCAGTCGGCGTGGACTCGCTAGTCGATCAGGATTTCGACGAGGAGGATCCGGGGTACCGGAAACTGTGATCGACGCGCGTGAAAGTTGGACGATGCGGTGTTCGATAGAGAAGAGGTAGAGGTGGACCGATATCGAAGGAGTTCTCCCGGGGCAACGCGGCTCGTAGGCACGGCAATGTTGACCAGCTCGCTCGCAAATCGGGTACAAGGTAAAGGATTCGTACGTGAGTGGCGTTCCAACGGCATCAGGTTTTATCGTGGATCGTACCGCGGGGTTCATTATTCGTTTCTGGCACGTACGGGCATTCACAACCGTTCGAGGCACGATCGCGGGCTTGCCAGCGGGTTTCCTTATCCTCTTGCGGAGAGCAGAACGAAGAAACAGAATCCACGATGATTCCACAGCCCGATCCGCTCCGTACCCTATCCGTTCTCTTTCTCCGTCTCTTTCTCTCTCTTTCTCTCTCTCTCCCCTATCCGTTCGGATGCATAACGAGTAGTTCTCGCGTTCCTTGCCATTTCCACCGAGTAAGACGCGTACCGATCGCGAGAGGATTGGTCCTCGAGTATTCGCTGCCCTCGAACGCTCAACGGATATTTTTGTCGCGAACATCCCCACCAATCGTCCTCCTTCTTCTTCCAACGATCCGCCATTGTTCACTGTTTACGGTAAAACAGATTTATGCACGGTCATTGATTTTACGAATCGATCTGAAATTGTAATCGCGATAAAACCGGTGCGACATTGCTCGATCCTTTTATTCTTTGCGTATCGGAAGGTTATTAACGCAATGGGAACGCGACCTAATTAGTCTAGATTGCACGAAGACGTCTCTTTATTAATTTCCCGATACGTTAAATAAAATCAATTCAAAACTATGTACAAAATTATAAAGTAATGAAAACAAAAATAAACAATGATCTATCACACGGAATATATTACTCTTCTTTCTTTAAAAGAGAACCAAAAACAAATCCAAGACCAACTTGATTCCTATCCGCTATTCGCACGCTAATGATCTTTACCAATTCTAAACTAATTATCTTAAAATACAATTATATAATGACGGAACGCACAATTTTTTAACTAATTCCCTAATATTAAATACTATATTCTAAAAGGGCACTTCAAGCCCTTTGCAACGGGTACTCGCACGAAGGGTTTTACAAAATTTTCGATATTCGCGAAAGGGCGCTCGCCCTTAAACCTATAATCAGACCATAGGTTTTTTTATCAGATTCGGTTTGCGCACGTACTCCGTTTTCCAACAGTACCCCACACGGGGAGGCGCAAAGACGTTTCGATCGTTTTCTGTTGGACATTTGAGACATCTTCAAGATGTCTTTTCAGGATATAAGACTTTCAGACCTAAAATAAAAAAAAAGATACTGTAGGGAGAAGTTATCTCCGAGCGGTGAGATATTAGTTATTTATTGATTTATTTTGCGTTCTCCATATTTTATAATTTGCATTATTCATTATTCTGATTCGACGTATTGAATAGAAAAGACGTGTTTGATCTCAGACGGAGATTTAAATGAGACAGTTTAATTAATTGTATTCAAGATAATTGGAATTAAACGTTAGACTATTGTGTTTACGGACGTGTAAGAACGGATACCGGGTCAACGATCTCGCGAATAAACTTCTTGCACAAAAAAATAAAAATTATCGAACTGAATGTTAATTTTGTATAAACATCCAGGATCGGACCGAAGGGTTCGTCGCCACGTAGAATGAAAAGCAGAAGAAATGAGGTCCGTCCGGCAAGAATGGAATGCCTCTAAATATCCCGTTGGAATTTTTGTATCGGTCGCGTTCGCGATAAAAATCGCTGCACGCGCGCGTACCCTTCTGTTACAGCCTCACAATAGTGTCGTTCTATTCTGTGACCCGGTCCTGCAAGCCGGAGACAAGGCGTGGAATTGTTCGGAGTAACCTTCGTGCGGTTTGAGGTCCGGCTGCAACGTGACCGTGAAGGTCGGAACACCGCAAGCCCTTCGCATAAATTCCTTTCTATGGCACGTTCTCCCTAACTTCGGCCGAAGAGGAATCGTGCTCCCCGACGGAATATCAATGATGGCACCACATAAATTGAGAAATACTTTCGCGATGGGCTTCTGAGTAATCGCCTTTATCGGGGGACATCGCTAGGCTGCGCTGCGCGTTCACGATACAAAAAAAATACTTTCTCGTGTGCAGGATATTGGGCATTTGGATTGGTCATTTAGTAATCTCGAAGTTCTCGACGTTTAAGTTTAACCGTAAATAATTGTATATACATATAAGTAGATATAAGGATAGTTAAGCGGTAGGATATAAAAAATAGATTTAAGTTAATAATAAGAATAAGCCTAGGTTAACACTAAGCTTACCAAATACAAAATGTGTTCGATACACATTGTTTTGTAAGAATGACAAGACTGAACTTATTCAGATCTTTCAGAATTTTTATAATAGTACGTTAAAAAAATGTGTTATTGTCCACCACTGTTTAGGCATTCCCGAAAGTTTATCACAGCATCTACTCGCCTATAGATAAAAAGAAATGTTCTCGCGAATTGGCTTTCTTGATAAGAAAGGCGTTCGCAATGTTCGCGTGTAAATAACGGGGGGGAGCGGGGGTCACGGACGTAAATTCAATCGAAACGTTTACCTTGAGCGCCATTTAAATCAAACGGAATTCCAACGTGCCCCCGCGAGAGAGGAGCTGCACTAACTACCAGACTCGCAGCAACAATCAGCGTGCCTGTGGATGACGAGGGACGAGGTGGGGGACGAGAGAGGGGGGAAAAAAGCTGCGGGAGATGCAGCTTCGTAACTTGGCAATAAATTATAAATTGTGACCAGGCAGGCGGTGCTCGTCGATGCATTATGGATCGTGCACCGGGATTATGCAGGACGGACACGACCATCTCTCCTCTGTAAATCCTACGTTACACATATAACGGACGACGATCGTAAGTCACCGAATACACACGACCGAAGAAAATGCGAATTCTCCTATACCGACACACAATTTTCTCTCGCCGATTCTCGCCGCGGCGATACCGTGGCCGCGGCGATACCGTGACCGCGCGGACCAATCGGAAGACGCGGAACGGTTTTGTTGATAGAGAATTTCTGCTGCGTGTATTTCGCGGCGCCGACTTTGTTTACAAAAGTTTTCCAACTTCAGCTAAATACTACCGCGGAGTGTTCGTTTTATCATCAAGGCCATAAATATAACAGATAAAGGTATTTTTCTAGGAATCCGATATTAAACTAGCTCTTGCGTAACTTCCACTTCGACAACGTATTTTTTTTTTCAATACGCCTCTTCGCGTTTGCTGACGAACGAATTCGGCAACGCTATGATCGTTCGCTAAACTCTTTTTCAATTCTCTAATGCTGCTTCACAGAAACAAATTGGGAAAAGTACACACTAAATAAATAGAATATTTTAGTTTTACTATGTCCTACGTCTTTCTACAACTTATATTTCTTTTTTGAGACGAACATAATAGACAAGTTTATTTTTGGTCACACAATATGAATTTACTTTCATCATTGATAATAATCTTTCTCTTTTTCCACCTCGTAGTCTTCTTCTATATAATTCATAATTACGCTGTACCTCGTAATTGTATTTCAATTGTAAAAACAAAGTACATTGTACATTTAATTGAACGACAGACCAGCATTACAAATTAGAAGAATGACTTCATAATTACGAACATCGTTGAATTCGTAATTATAATTCATGGAGTAATTCAATTGTAATTCAATACAACTCTGTCTTACACATTGCCGGCGACTCGAGCAGGAGAACGATCCTGGTACCACAGAAAGAGATAGTTTCAGGTCAGGCCCATAGGTAAATAACAGTACCCCCGTCCTCTCGTACGTCTCATCCCCTCCTAGAGGGGCAAGGAGGTATTCGTAATGCATTTACTCCATGAAAAAAGGTCTACGAAACGCTGAGCGTCGTCAGATCAGGGAATTTGGCTCGAACCGGCCCGTGGCATAAGCGTGGGGGAACTTCAGCTCGTTGGCATTTTCAGCGACCGAGGATTACGCGCGTTTACAGACCTTGTAAATTAGCCCTCGGTAACCCGCCGTCAGATAACATGCCGCCATGTATACTTTTCTTTTTCTTTGCTTCTCTCGAGTCTGATTTCATGTTTCTTCTTTTCCACTCTTATTTCTCGCTTTAACGTTCTCGTCCAAGGTGCAACATCGACGTCTACATTATTGACTCGATTTCGCTTTTTAAAACGAACTCCAGCGGCCAGGGATCAAAGAATACTGTCTGTACATGATATAAGTGAAATTATCGTCCCGACATCGAGACGTTGCTGTGTATGCACGGGTCCCATGAATTTCGCCGACTCCAAAAGAACTGTGTCGATGATTTTCATGGGACCCGTACGTGCATTTCTCTGTAGTCGATTGATGGGGATTTTTCGAGCTACCAAAAGATTCGAATGGGAGGATACGGAACGGTATCCTCTGCTCTTGTTGCTCGTGTTACCAGCCCACACCCAAGTATGACTCATCACATCGAGATATAATTATGATAATCGGGACACCCCGTGCTCGCCCGGCCGTTCGTTCGCGAGAGATACCCGCCTGTTGCGAATTTCGAGAGGAGGATAGGGGAAAGGAGGTTGGTCGGGCCCCCGATCAACCGGACCCAATATTCTCCTCGGTGATTACGTTTCCATCAGGCCGCCTAACTGCCGTGGTTACGAGAGAACGGAAGCATGTGTTAAGCAAGAATACATCAACTGTGTCCGTGCCGAAAATTCGTAAAAGCCGTTAGCACGGTACACCGAATTTCCATGGTCGCGGCCGCGCGATTTCGAATCGATCATCGATCGGCACGTTGATCATTGGTACTGTTATCAGGTGTTCCGGACTCCTGCTGAGTGTAAGACCCTGTTCAGACACGCCGGAAACCGAGCGATTCTCGATTTGGATTGTTGGTACGCGCGGACAGATGTGAAAGAACACGAAGACGCTAAGGATAGCGAAAATGCGGTGGAAAATCAATTTGGAAAATTGTACACGAATTGTACAACTTGCGTTTCTTGAGTTAGTCGAATATCTTAGAAACAATCTATCGATATTCGTTTTCTCATTCATGTATCCATAATGTACTATGATTTGTTGTGAACTTACAATTCTTATAACTTTTCCGTTATAGGAATTCAGTAATCATGTTATAATTAAAAATTCTACCTTAATGGCTTTAAATTCACGAGGTTCGAAATTGCCGCCATAGGTGATTGAGGAATATATTTGCCACCATGGATGGAACATTGCCTTTCTGTATTTCTTAGTGTTCGTTTATGTTTTTTTTCTTTTTGTTACGCAGCAAGTAAGTACATTAATTTTGTTGATTCTTTGGATCGACCTGGTTGTATTTTAAAATTATTTGCCATATTATAATTCTTTTGCAATATTTTTAGACGCAATACATGTTCTTTATGAAAATGATCCACATAGGGATCGAAACGTCAAGATACATATATAAATAATTGCACATTTGCTGCTTTGTGTAAAATTGATCGAACATTGTGCCGAAATCATAAATTCGTATTCACATTCCAATCGAGAAACAAACTTCACCTCTTATAACTTTTAACGTTTTCCTTTCTCGGACGGAGTACAAGATGCTCCAGGATCGCGAAACGCTGCATTTAGACGCGCTTAGGCGATCCCACCTGTAGACAGGTCGTGCGCAAAGCGAAATAATAGTTCGCGGGAACGCGACAGCGTTGCGTAACGTTCGCGTAGCGTACGATAAGAAAAAGGACAGTCAATATTTACGACGGACTTGGACTTAATTAGACTTTCATTTCGCGTGGTGACCCACGATCCCGCATTACCGGTTCTTACGAGCACGCTCGAACAGATCGGGCCGAGGCAGCGATCGATTATAACCGTGAAATAAGAGAAAGAGGGGTGGTGAAGAAAAGCGTGGAAAGAAGAGCAAACCTAGAGGTGAAAAAGAGAAGAATCAGAGGACGGGGATGTACGACGAAGAAGAAAAATAAAAGTATAAAACGTACGAGCGAAAAGGAATGAAGTGGAAGAAGAAGGAGAAGGATGAAGAATAGAAGAAGGGAGAAGAAGACTAAGACTAAGACTGGTTCCAGACTTTATGTATAGAATCTGGACTGTGTAGCTACCGACGACCATCTGTCGTCCGACTATAGATACTAATCTTCAGCGCTGAAGAGATAAAGGGCGAAGAGGGAGATCGTGCTTTGTCTTAGCCGCCCCTCGGCATTCCTTCGTTCGAGGCAACTTCAGCCCAAGAATTATAATCACCCCGCGGTATCCTCCGAATATTTAGACCCTCGTAGGCAATTTTTACAGCTGAACCGAGGAAGACAGGCTGCTACGGTCTCCGCCAGCGGGGACGGAGAAAGGAGCAGGAGCGAGGGGTTGCGGCCTCCGACGAACGAGAAAGAAAGACGGGAACAGAAGCACCTGCGCGCGCGTTCCGCCTTCGACCACATTCTTTGTGATTTCCTCGGGAGAAATAGCTCGGAATCCTGCCGACCGCTTTCGGCGCGTGCATGTTTGCGCGCCGTTCTAATCACCGTAAAAAAACCCAAAAGCATGGCCACGAGAAAAATCGATTGTCTACGCACCGGGAAAACTTCTGATCTACCGCGAACCTAGCCTGAACAGACACACCCTCTTCTTCCAATGACTGTTTTAAATTACACCTACTCATTTTTCTCATAAATGCATCAAATCCGCTGTATAGACTGACTTCTCAAGCCAGCAAAACAGTATAATCGAATTACACGAGGCAAGTTCCCAAACAAAAGAAAAAATACGTCTGACCGCGAAGGGTTAAGACGCCGACGAATGCACCACCGATTCTCGGTTTCCACGAGGGATGTTCCGCAAATCCCTTCTGGTATGCCGAGCGGGCGCTCATCCATTTAAATTTCTTCCTCCGGTCGGGCCTCGTGTAGTGGAAACGGAGGAAGTGAAAATATGTTGGAGAGTATCATGGCCACGGTTGGTATACTGCTTCCACGAAACGCCCTCGGATCGGAACTTTAAGTGGAGCCTAGAGAAATGATGGATTCCAGGCTAGGCTGCTCGTAAACTCACGATGAGCCTTCTACGCGCCGCTACTTATCGTTAGGACAGAATCGTTATTGTACCTCGGAAATTATAAGAACGGAGACGGTGAGCCAGCCGGAGAAGCCATCATTCAGACATTCCTAACTGCACCATGGACGCCGTACAATCGCCTCTCTTCGATATTTACCATGAATCGCTCGGCCTATACGATATTCTCCATTATTTTTCTTTACTCGAAGAATACAAGCGTCCTGTAAAATCACCGACACTTCCTGCACACCCGTACACGCATTAATCACAATTAAACAGCGGATCTTTATGCAAAATACAAACTAGCAACAAACTGGAGTGAAGTGGATGTTCACTTTCTTTTTTAATATATTGAATAGATTGAAAATAATGTAACATTAGTCTAATAATAATCTATATATATAATTATTGGACTGTTATTGTTAATAACAGAGGATACAGGAAGGAAGCAGATTAAATATAGAACTAATGGCAATGCTGAGGCTAATCCAAACAAAGGATTGTTTTGTGACGCTACTGTTACTCGACCGGCGAAACTCATTGAAGAAGACAGGACACGAATTCCTTCTAACCCAGATCCTTTCTTTCGAGATCAACCGCCAGAAAGAAAAAAACGGACTATCACGTACGAAGACCTATCGTGACATCATCGCAATATTATTCATTACGGTTCTGGTATCGTATATAGTTAATCTCGCACACTGCGGCATGCCTAAACCGTACGTGACACAAGAAGCTGATGTCCTCCCTGGACCAAATATTTTCTTTCTCCGTGGGAAAAATCTTTGCGAACAGCGCGAGGCAACATCGGCGACAATTTTCACCGAAATTCGTATATTCCTGTTGTGTATTTTAAATGAATTCTCGTGTCTTGTGTTTTCTGGCCAACTTAAACGTTAAGCTGTGTAATTTAAAGTTGATTTTTATTTTTAGATCAATTTAATTCTAGACAAATCTTCTAGAATGAAAATAAGGTAAGCTTAAGAAAACAATAGATGTAAACAATATTGTGAATAGCGGTAGAGGAATTTTCAGTGGCGACGCTGAGGATTAATTTCGACGAGAATAAAGCATCTCGAGGAACAAAAAGATCCGTGAAAATGGAGTTGGTTGCGATGTTTACTTCTTGCGAGAGTCTAGTCGTAACCGAGGGGTTAATTATTTGAATAAATGGTCGCGCGGTTCGCGAGATTCGCGTTTAATGTCG
Source organism: Lasioglossum zephyrum (assembly GCA_028455615.1). NCBI lineage: Eukaryota > Metazoa > Arthropoda > Insecta > Hymenoptera > Halictidae > Lasioglossum > Lasioglossum zephyrum. The sequence continues at coordinate 16,259,894 of CM052329.1, read as the reverse complement.
GTGCATCGTCCGATCGTGCGAGTTATGCGGTATGCAAAATACCACTACCGTAGGAAGATTTCGTTCGTGTTTGCAACTGAAAATACGACGCTGCGTAGCAAAGGTCTTCGGACGGTTCTCCCTCGGATGCCGGGTTCCGAGGCGAGATGTCCGGATATTATTTGCCATGGCGCGCAACCGGCCTCCAACGCAGCCTCGAAAAGTATTTTGCACGGGCGATATTTACGCTGGACAAACACACAAAAGTGCAAGGCGAGGCGAGGGTGCGAGAGATGCGGAGGCAACGCGGCCGGTATGACACGGGGAGCAATAACTTACGATATCGTGAACACTTGGTCACGCACGCAGCACCGTTCGCGCGTCGCGTCGTGCGGTTTTACACGGAACGAAAGAACCAACTCTCTGGGTACCCTCCTCACCATCTTTTTTGCATACCTACGCGCCAGCTACGCGAAATATACGAACGAGGGGGTACACGGGATCATTCTACAAAACTTATTACGAAAATATACACAACTTTTTTTCTGACGTGCGCGACACGCAGATACGAACGAAAAACGACGCAGCGTCAATAAAGGGAGACTGGTGCGAATCCCATCGTGTACATACACGCTGCGGTTGCTACGGATTTTTAATACACGCGGGTAGAGGAAATACGACTGGCGACTGAAATTTCGTACTGTAAAAATCGCGCTGTCCCATTAATATGAAATTTCTCCATTGAGAATTTTTTGTGTTAAAACAAAACTTGTTTCGTACAAGTTTGTCGCTGTACAATGGCAAACCCGGTCCACTAAAGATGAACCCTTGAATGGTAGGACTAAGGTCTAGTTTAAAACGATCAGCTACTTGTAGGTCCAATAACAGTCCGGTAAGAGAGATTTTAGTCAAATAATGTCTGATTGTTTCCGGTCTCTGCTTTAAATATTATCACGTCGAAGCGAATACTTATATGGGCTGGTAGAGGCGATATTTTCTCGTATTAAACCGCTTTAGAGCCGTATAGTGGCGAGAGATAGTCGCGGCTACCGTTTCTACTGCGTATTAACATTCAGCACGGCGAGCCAAAGTTGAAGAGAACGCCGCGTCAGGGAACCGTTCTATGTGACTACTATCAGGCATTTCTGTACTATTCGCGGTTGCGCACGGCGAAATCCGGAGAAGCTTGCTCCAACCATGTAAATTATGTCGACTAGAAAAGAGCATGTGTACAAAGCTCCTAAAATAGTTTTTAATTAAACGACGGTCATTTCATAAGAAACAGCATAGATGATAAATAAAAATACTAGAGACATTTTTAAAACTATATAGTATTTAAAATCCTACTACTATCATTGCGAGCATTATTTATAACTAGTTTTTTTTTAAACCCCGTACAAATATGAATTTGCTAGTTCAGATTATACAATGGGGCAAAAGAAAAGTGTATTTTTCAGTTTACGTGATCGTAAATATCAGTTCAAGTATGTGTTAATTATTAAAAGATAAAAGATTCAAGTAATCCACCCCCATTCGTGTGATCAAATTGAATCATTCATCGCTGGAATTGTCTGATATAATATAGAATTGAACTGATATTCTTCGAGAACAATTGCCGAAATGTACCCACGATGTTTACTCAATCGGAAAAGTGTGCTCGGATACGATTCATGTACCGCGCCGAGATTACTTTTTCGAGATATAAACCAGAAGAAGCTAACCTCAACAACACTGGATACACGCGGTCGAATGCGCGGGTGCCGCGAGTCAGAATGCGCGCATGCGCATCCACTGTGGAATGTTCCACCTCCCTTCGAACAACCTCTTCCCGTCCCGCGACCAGCGATGGACTCGAGACGCGTCGAAATACTTCGAATATTATACGAAATTGAGAGTCCTTGAAGAATTCAACAAATTTCTCGGTACAGCCTTAAATCGGAAATATTTCCACGCTTACGTCTGCGCCGAGCATTTTCGAAGATTACACACGATGAACAAATTAAAAAGCAATTACTACTTTCCGCGAATTATCATCAATTTCCAGTTTTCTTTTCTACGCATTTATCTTGCTCAGTTTGTACTTTTCGATCGAACGAGTTTATTACTATCGTTGTACCACCAATTCAATATCGTTTTTAATTCTTGTAGAGTCACTCCGCGATTCGAACGTTACTCGAGGAGCTAAGCATCTTTTTACGATCAAATTGCGAAGAAACGCCGCTGAGAGAATTGAATACCCATCGCTCCGCGCGATTTGCCCTTCCCTTCCGTTGCCCTCTCCCCGCCCCGGCGACCCTGCAACCCTTCTTCGTCGCACTAAAAGCACACGGCTCATTCCACTCGACGACGTGCTGTCGTACGGTGGCCGTCGAAATGTGCATACACAGACGACACGCCACGTATATTCGAAGGCGTACGTCCGCCAGAGAGAATTCTTTACATGCGAATATATCGCGCGAATGCATTTCTTCTTCATAGAAGTGGGAGCCCATTTACGTGTTCTTATTTCGATTCTCACGAATGCGTCCCGAAATTTCCAGGTAAGACCCGAGTATCATGCATTTTCGGATGCCCACTCGCAATCTCCATTCGATGTTTCTAGGATCTAGAATGTTTATTTGTTTTATGTCGCGTCAACTACTGCGGTCGGTAGTAGACAGCGGATTTAGATGCATTTATGACAAAAATGAGTTTATCAAGAAGGACATGTTTAATAATGTAAAGAATGTTTAGTGGTGAGAAGAGAGTGGTAAGGGTTGAACATCACATGGAATCTGTTTCCAATGAAAACACTGCATTGGAACGTATATAGGTACGTATTTCTGTGCGTCCACGGATCTGGAATGCGTCGACCGCAGACTAATCAGCAAGTGACGTATCAGGCGTCAATGATAATCTGAAAACGCCGTGATTGCCGCGCTTTTCAAGTACGCGGCGTCACGCGTGAAATCTGTGGTTGTCAGGGAAAACGCATGTCACAACTTCGAAATACAATTTATACATTAACAGAGCTTTATACTAAAAGATTTACGTATTTACTACAGAAACAAGTTGTGAAAATAAGTTCGAAAGACTCGAAAGTATAATGCAATTTAACCGATGTCCTATGTCAAAGCATTAACGATCCCACAACTTTCTTCCTGACAACCGTAGAAGCGATCCGACCGGACACGTAAAACGCGGCAGTTTTCGTCGCATTCGCACGTGAAAAAAGTATGATATCGAGATGCTTACCACTTGTTAACGTTTCCCGGTGAATTATATCGACGAAAAGAACATCCCGACGACGACGCACGTAATCCGGTTAATCCAACGAACACAAAGGGGGGTTTGGTTTAGGCGCGCAACAAGTGGCCGTAACGAATAAACACTTTTCTGCGAGAATACTATAAAATAATAATATACACAGCACAAACACAAAATCGCACGTTCGCCGCGAAAATTTATACACGACTCCCGCAATCTCACGTGATCTTTAACGAATCCCTCTCCCTGCCTCTCTCTTTCTTTCTTTTTTACTGGTCACACATCGTTTAAACCGCAGGAAAGCCGTTTTAACGGCATCGCGAACGACATTCTTGCGAAAAGAAAATCCGTCGGCTTCGTTGGTAAAGTGTGAAACGTGTACGAGCACGCATTAAATATTTAGGACACAGTTCTGCGATACGAAGATGTACGGAGACGCAGAAACCACCATTACAACGTACTGCACCGGCGGCCGGCGAGTGACTGACTAGTGGCACACGCCGGCTGCCGGCTCCCCATAGTCGACGAGCTAACCTAACAGTGGAATCCACTTGCACCCCACGAAGCTACACGCGAACTGCATCAACTATCGAAGCGCGCCGATAGCGAAATATATAGACTGCGGATTTTTATGCGAGAGAAACGTTCTCCGGATTAATCGCGCGTTACGAGATCTTTAATTACCTCGATCCATTCGAAATAGTACATCTTTAAATATGTTTACTATTTCCTCATCTGTATTATAAATGCGTAAAATCCACAGGCTAACAACTGGACTGTGGATCATTATGCAAACTAAAAATACAATAGATACAGAGGAGACATCATAATATATGTATATTGACATGTTTTCATTATGTTTGTGTGCAATTTTCAATTTTCCTGTAAATGCAAAAGATCCGCAGTTTACTAATACTGTACAATTGAGATCGAGATTTTATCTATTCGATATGTTATAAAATATTACGTTCATTGATGTTAATAAAGTAGATGAAATGACTGGATGAATGTTAAAAGTATACGTCGTTACATATAGGCCTGCTTACACTGCGTTCAGAGCATTTAAAGAATCAAAAGATTAATTGTAACGTACTACATTAACACAACTCAAAGATAGGTTGTAGTAAGAAAAGTTATTATTACCTGACAGAGGAATTTAATGCATTTGTGATACCTTCATTGCAAGCTAAGTGAAAAAATTTTATATTCCACAAAGATCCGCAATCACGAATGGAACGCTTACTATCGATTGATTTAACCACGGACGAGGTATGAAGATAGAATTATCGTCGAATATATTTTCCTGTTCCACGATCAGGGGTCCGGTAACCCCTTAACAATTCTCATTTCGCCTATTTGCATACAAATCAATACAAATCAAGCAATCCAGCACGCAAAACAACGACCCAGAACAGGAACAAACTTGTGTCACGATGATCGTTGGTGTAAACTCGCCTAAATCGCGTTCCAGCTCCTTTCCAACAAAATAGAAATATATAATCGATATCTCAAAACATGAGACATAAAGTCCCATTAGCTGATAAGTTTATCCTTACACCTCATCTGTGATTTAAAGTTCACCACAGAAATTCCTCTAAAAAATTTGAAACTCCCGCCACACGAAACTCCAGCAGACAGGTAGTGTCATCCTACGGCTCGGTCCCGAAGCGAACGTGTTTCTTCGGTTTAGAAAGTCAACGTATGCGAGCGGACATAGTGGGCGCCATAGTCAGCGGAACTATCTGCAAAGAAGATCAGTGTGACGTAAACGACGATCTAAACAAGTATCAGCTGTGTAGCAGTCATTGTTCGTATCCGTTTTGGCAGACATACAAGAATTCTGTTTTTCTTCGTTTTCTGATCGTCGGGCAGTAAAGTCCGACAGAATAAACGGCGGACGCGTGAATCGGGAAGACAAGTGGAGAGGAAAAAAAAAAGAAAGGGGGGAGGCTACGAGTTTTCCCGTAGAACGCAACCGTGGCTGCGTGCGTGCTCCAGCCCCAGCCCCACCAACGATCTTAGGGACAATAATCGTGTGAAAAACGGGGCGGTACGCGCATAAGCCTGGCCTCGAGCGGCGAGTCGGACGACGGTGGACTCGCTCCGCCACCGCGCAAAAGGTCCCGTAGTTCTCTCCCGACTACCCTACGACCAGCGGACGAGCACCACACCGATCCCGAGATGGAAAATTATCGGTAACTTCAACCAGGCTCCTAAACTTTGTGATCCGCGTATTCAAAACACGAGGGGGGTGGGGGGCCTACCCCCTTCGTAACGACGCTTTCTTCGCGTGTATCTCAGTTCCTATCAAAGTCACGAAAACCTACGAATGTCAGCGTTCGTTTTGTCCGCGGCTCCTCTTACTTCTTCTTCCGATTTGCTCCATATCGAATTAATCGAATCATGTCCAGCACTTACCTGCTAAACAGTTTGGTTCTTGCGTCGAATCGTTCAAATTGTTTGAAACATGCTGTGCCGACAGCCACGTATGCGCCAGCATCGTGGACAATCATTGCTATCAACGGTAACGTTTCCATGTGTACGTAACAGCGTAATGCAACAGCAGACCTCAAACGGTGGCATTTCCTCCGGACTTCAACAGAACGGAGGTACGGCTGACTCCGGTGGACCACATGCGAATGGCAACATGATACCGGAATCGGACAGTGACATCAACGGTGTGAACGGAGAAACAAATCAAAACTTAGGACCTCCGAAAATTATGGACAAAACTAATCAAGACATTGTGAGACTCATTGGACAACATTTGAAGACCGTTGGACTCGAGTATGTAGTCAATTATTTGACTCTTGTATGTGATTATGGTTTGTGGAGATGTTTAGGTTTTCATTGAAACAGTTTGGAAACTGCGTCACCCAACGCATAGAGTAAGCTGAGAATTCTTGCATTTTTGCCGAGGATTTTCTGTGTTTCTTTGTTCCTCATGAGCTCTTTGTACGTATGCATTTATCAGAACTATTGTATTGCAACCTATCTGGACTGCATACTGTGTGGTGGGAGAAAGCTAATTATAGAATCTTGAAATATAGTCACTAGTATCTGCAAGTTATACTTGCTTTATAACGATGTAGGCAATATAAAAAAGCAATATATGTAGGTGTACTATAAATTGTACTAGCACTAGAGCATAATCATATATTATTTTCAGTTTAGCATTAGAAACGTATGAAGATTGTTTACTTATTTCTTAGGTTTGTTGGTTACCTGGTCGAATAGGATTATTCTTTGAATAAAAACGAAACAGTTAATATGTTTTTAAACCTACGCAAGGTTTTTAACTGCTTAAAATTGATCATATAAAATCTCCATTTCAGTCGAACAGCGGATCTTCTTATGCAAGAGTCAGGTTGCAGACTGGATCATCCTGCGGCTGCAAAGTTTAGACATCACGTTATGGACGGGGATTGGACTAAAGCAGAGCACGATCTTAACGAACTTAAATCATTTTTAAATGATGCCAGTCAGAGTCTATTGGTAAAAACCATTGTTATTCCATCGATTTCATTCTAACAACCCTTTCCAAACAAAGAGATTTGGAGTTGACAAATTGAAAAATTATGCTGAACTTCTAGACACATCCAATACTCTGAATTGAAATACTTTTTTTTACTAAAATGATGACTTTGAGAAGGATCTTTGGCGACTAGAACAAATTTTAAAAAATTAATTTTTAAAACAAGTAATGACTGTGTTTAGGCATTTAATAACATTCTATTGTTTTGGGAGAGGAGACAGTCGAACCCTCTTTCTTGATAACTGAACTCCGAAAATAACAAAACCATTCAATTTGGAGCACAGACGTTTCCCGAAGTTTAACAAAAAGGAGTTTTCAATTCCTAAAGTTGCAGACAAAAAATGTGATTGCGTACATTATAAAATATTAGTATTATCTTCCATTTTTCCCAGCACTGAAAACTTTCATACATGGTCTACTTCTCTGAGCAATATATTCTTTAATATTTTAAGAAAATCTTTGTCTGCAAAGGGTTAATTATGTATTATGTATAACACGCATATATATCGCATTAATATTGATTGCAGGAAATGAAGTTCTTGTTACTAGAACAGAAATACTTAGAATACTTGGAAGATGGATTGGTGGTAGAAGCAATACATGTTTTACGCAACGAACTTACACCCCTAGGTCATAATACAAATCGTGTCCACCAATTGTCTGCATTTATGATGTGTAGCGGACGCGATGAGTTACAGGTACTATTAAACACAATTATATCGAGAATATTATACTACGTATCGCAGGAAGACACATACAGCGATCGGCTACTAATAAATTCTTTAAAAAATTCAATCTTGTATACGCATCAAAATTTCTGAAACTAACCTGCTACTGAAAATTTGATCACTAGCAAATAGACACTTGTTAACAGACACGAGCAGGCTGGGATGGCAAAGGCGCGACATCAAGGGCGGCCTTAATGGACAGACTACAGAAATTCCTTCCACCTTCCATTATGTTACCACCGCGTCGTCTTCACTATCTTTTGTGCCAAGCTGTAGAGATGCAAAATCAACAGTGCACGTACCACGTAACTCAAACCCAGGTACTATTTATTCCATTAATTTTACTTAACTTCGATGTTACGATTTTATGTTGAACCTTGATGCCAAAATAATCAATGATTATTCATTGTATACATTGTATATAATGGAGAATCATTTAATTGTTTTAAAAGTCCAAATTGTAGCGCATTAAGTGGAAACCATTGCTTGACGGATTCTCTCACGTGAAATACTGTATTACTCGATATTAACACAACCGTAATTAATTTGTCTCGGTAATTAGACGACTTTAGAGAATGTGTCGCTGCTGGTGGACCATAGTTGCAACAAAGAACAGTTCCCGTGCCATACTATACAGGTGCTGAATAATCACAGCGACGAAGTGTGGTATTGTAAATTTTCTCCAGACGGACTCAAGTTGGCCACAGGTTCCAAGGACATGACTGTGATTATTTGGGATGTCGATCCTGTAAGTAAACCATCGCATGCGACGAAACAATATATTCGCAATCGATTCAATAACGAATTTATGATGAAAACAGGAAACGTTAAAAGTAACTCATAGAAAAACACTGGAAGGTCACACTTACGGAGTAGCACTGATAGCTTGGAGTCCTGACAGCAGCCTTCTAATCGCCTGTGGACCCGAAGACTGTCCGGAACTTTGGCTATGGAGCATCGATCCACCTCATTACGAATTACGTGCGACAGTTACTCAGAGCACTGACGATTCGCTTACGGCTTGTGCTTGGTATCCTGATTCGCGTAAATTCGTGGCGGGAGGACTTCGTGGACAATTCTATCAATTTGTAACATATCCATCAAGTTTATTTCATAACGTACACCAATTATAGAATTAGAGGATCTTCAAACATTCGATGGTTATGCTATTTTAGGACTTGGAAGGAAACGTGTCGGAGTCGTGGGAAGGTGTTCGAGTAAAATGCCTGTGGTGCAAAAACGATGGTAAAACTGTCCTGGCTGCTGATTCACATCATCGAATTAGAGGATACAATTTTGATGACTTGTGTGATTTCACAATGTACGATTACAATGAATAGTATTTTGTTCTATCGCTGATTTCCGAGTGAAAACGTGAATATGATATTATAGATTGCAAGAAGACCATCCTGTGATGTCATTTAGTGTAAATAAAACAGATCGACTCGCACTTTTGAACGTAGCTAATCAGAGCGTAGATCTGTGGGATCTACAAGATAGATGCCTAGTAAGACGTTTCCAAGGTATTACACAAGGACATTTTACAATTCACAGTTGTTTCGGCGGTGTAAATCAAGATTTCATTGCTTCCGGTAGTGAAGGCAAGTTGTATTACCGTAAATGCATCGTATATATTTGTTCCGATTACAAAGTATGATATATGCACATGTATTACTTCTATTCCAGACACTAAAGTATATGTGTGGCATATCAAGAGAGAACTACCAATAGCAACATTAACAGGGCATAGTAGGACAGTAAATTGTGTTTCATGGAATCCAGTGTATCATCACATGTTGGCTTCTGTATCAGATGATTGTACTGTGAGAATATGGGGTCCCAGATCTTCATCTCCAGAGAAAGCTGAAAGTGACAAGACTGGTGAGTTTATTATTATTAATGTTTCGTTACTGTAGAACTTTAGGCAATACTGTATATCAATATAATGTGTAATCTGTTTGAATCCAAAGAGGCGTGTGAGAATCCGAAAAAATTGGGACGGAATCTCGAAAATTTGAGGATTCTCGGGAATTCCTTCCCGTCCATCGCACAGTGTATCGAATGGCCATTTTAATAACTTTCATATATTCTTCATTGGGAATGTTTACCGAGTCTGATTTCACCCATAATAATTCATTTAATAGCGATATAAGCATAGTAATAAATAAGAATCTCTAAGCTTCTTTATATGGTTTTCTCCACCTAGATTGAACATTCGGTATGCTGTACATTGAGTATCCGACATTTTCCGGTTCTCGTGCGCTTCAATCGAATACAAATAGATATGCGATTGTAAGAATATGAATCGGTAATAAAATAAATAAAATTTTGTTGAAACTTTTAGTACCATTGGAAAGCAATTCCTCAAATGATAGTGGATGGCATGAAATGGTATCGTAGCGAACTACAGTGCAACAGTGGGCCCATCATTTCATGGTGTTCAAAAGACTGTCATATTGATCGTCACATTGACTTTTTCCTGCCCCCAGCAGCTATCTCTTTATGCCTCATTACTGTAAGTCTGGGTAAATGACTGTACAAGAGTAAATGAGGGTTACGTTAGCATAAATTGCTAACTGATTAAAAAAAAACAAAAGCTAACAATCGGATGTTATTTGAGAACACATTTCTTTTTTTATTGACGGATTTTACGTGAGCCCATACAATCCGTTCGCCTGTTAAACTTGAACATGGATCATTTACTGACGAGAGCTAACAATTGAAAATAAAGAGCAGCATAATAATGTCTACTAGAATAGATTACGGCAGAATAGAAATTCAACAAATTCCGTCTTAGCATTAATGTAATGAAACAAATTAATGTGCATTGATAAGAACATTACGAAAGAGCAAAATTTGTGATTTTGCGAAAATATAATAGAATACTTGTTTTGACAGAAACGATGTCAAATTTGATCTTTCCAAAAATAAAATGTTGTAAATAACAGTTTCATGCTTGATGAATTTCTAATTAACATCTTTTTTTAATCATTAATAAAGGTGATATTAATCTTATTTCTCATCACAGATATAACTGCCATCATACAATGACACTGTACGTTTCGATTCACATACCGATGTCTTGAGATATGGTAAAAAAAGCATAAAACTAATATAAAATACTGTACGAAAGAAAATTTAGTTCCGGTAGAATAATTTGCAATGAGAGACAACCAAGGTAAATTGTGAACTTTGCAAATGTTTCAAGTGTTTTACGAGATGTATCGTTTCATCCGTAATTTCATCAGAGAATTCAAATGCTTGATAATTTCGTTTTAGCAAGAGTTCAATTCGCTTTGTAAGTTAAGGAGGTAGTCTCGTTTCGGAATACGCCTTCTCATTTCTCGGTAATGCTAAGACGGGTTTTTTCAGTAGTCTAAAGCGCTGGATAAAAGGTCGATTTAGGCTCTTCAAATCAATCTAGATCAATCTCTCTGCTGCTGTATAATGCAAATTACGCCTCGTAGACGTAAAAACAGGACCTTCGAAGACGACTGTGGCCCAAATTGATTTTTTGTCTAGCACTGTTGACTACTGCAAAAACCCATATTAGCGTTATCAAGAAACTGGAAATGAAAATCCTGGAAACAAGTCCACCGATACGAAAATTAGTACCTTTCTTAAATACTGTGATTTCATGATATACGCACTTGGTGTAAAAAATTAACAAATTACATTTGCCTTAAAATTGCCAGCTTGTGAAAACTTTTGAATAGCGTCTCTAGATTACATATATTTCGAATACCTTATTTTAAAGCATTGGTCACGCTTGATATAAATCAATGTCATGCATATAACAGCGTTCTATTCTTATTAACACAACCGTTATCGAATCCCATGATTACCAAGTGATAAAAATTGTCATTCGAAATGTAATAACGTTTAGAAATCCGAAATCAAAAGCAAGCATATAACTCTACGAATAGTTCACAATTTAAACATATATAAAATTACAGCATCTTTCGTTTGGCTGCACTTATTACATATATACTTGTATGTGATATGTACATTATACTTCTGTTCCGATCGCATCAGATCATTACAATCGATAGTGTTCCATTTTTTCCTAAATGCATTACTGAACAGTAACTAATACAAAAATTGAATCAATACGCAAATACATATAACGAAGTAATACGTTCAATGTTTTTGTTACTGTGAAAAACATAACATCTCGAAAGCATGATCATCAGTAATGAAATAAGAATAACGAAATAATTACATTTTTTAAGCCTGGTAATGAACAGTTAAAAAGAAAAACAAAAAACCTAGAGGTCTCACAATATATCAGAAGCTGTAGGGTATATGTGTACAAATACTATCAGAACAAATAATAACTATAAATACATTTACATAAAAAGAAAATGTCTGTAGTTTATGCCCCTGAAATTATAGTGAGAGAATATGATGTCAATCACTGTTATCATTTGCATTTACCTCTGGTGCCTTAGCACTTTATAATCTAAAAGTTCCAGCATTTTCCGATATAATTTCAATTCACATTCAATTTATATCTTCACGCAATTTGCAATATAACAAATAATATACATATATATATAAATATATATATATATTTATATATATATATATTCTACTTAACAAACAAAAAAAAAGAATACACTCGAATAGCGTTCGAAGTTCAGTGTGCATCGTCGTCATCAATTTTTCAGTGATATTTTTCGTTTCACTCATACTATTGACAATATATAAATATTGATTGTCTCTTTGTAATTAAGTACTTTTATATTTCTTTGTGAGACATAGAAAAGCAATAAGAAAAAGTTCTTAAAAGTCTTCTTTTTTATAAGACTAAATAATAAATACAATAACTCGAGATACAAAGTATGCCATGTTCGACAAGAGTAAATATAGACATTTTGCATAAAATACTAATCATTTAAATTATTTTATGTAAATATGGGGCGAAAATATTTACCGAGTAAATCTCTGCAAATTAAAGGAAAGTAATTTTATATTTAATTTATAACTAAAGAAAAGGATAAAAAAATAAAAGAGTTCAGATTAAATAAACTACTTCTTAAACAGTATTATATTGTGTTAATTCATAATAATGAACGGTTTTTAAATAATTTCGGACCAGATGTATCGATGTTTTAAAGGATATAATGAACAGTAACAATACTTAGGCATAAAAGGATGATATATCGTAATTGTAAAACAAACTTGAGTTTTCGCAGTGCAATTGAAGTGTCTATTAGAGCAAGAAATCCAACTAGATTATAATATGATTCAGCTTTATCAAAAAGAAAAAAGAAAATAATAAAATTTGTTTAAGAATTTTTATGTATATTATTATTATTATTATATTATTATTCTATTTACTTTCTTAATTTGTTAGGTTTTACATTATTATTTCATATGTACATAAAATGATAAATATATGGTTTTACGAAAAGAACTGCCGTTTGTTATGATAGCAATGAGTGTTTGTTCTTAAATATATCTATATATTTTACGTATTTCATATTAAAAACAAGATTGTGTAACACTAGATAATATAGTGGTATCTTTTTAAGACCAATAATGCATGGATTACGTGCTTGTGTTATTACTTATAATTTATCAAAAATGATATTTCAAATATAAATTATAAGGAGTCAGCCAAATGCGTAAATAAGTAGTTACGTTTATGTATAGTACATGTAATAGTGAACATTTCCTATTTTTTCATAAAATGAAAATATATTTCGTAACTTTTTCAAAATACATAACATACATTATTTAACGAGTTATTTCAGTAAGGCACCGCTTGTATTATTGCAGATTGAAGTATTGTAATAAATCTATATAATAGTAGATTTGATGTAATAATATAATTGGACATTAAATCGTATGGAAATTAAACAAAATTTTGATACAAAATTCATACATCACTTTGAACATTTAATATATTAAATAGGGAAATATGCAGTTATTTCTTGTACAAATTAACAGAAAAAAAGATCATCTTAATGGTTATTTTTTTATTGCTGTGTAATGTGTAATGAAATGTACTTGGAGATACAGTCTTAATTAGTATTGCTTTGGAAACGTGTTCCCTACTTGTATATTTTATCTGTGCTTACGTATGTATGAAAGGCTGTATAATAAATATTCTTCTACAATTTTTAACTTAGACTGTTTCCATAAGTATAACGAAGGCCTGCACTTTTTCCAAAAAGATATTATATGTACACTATGAAAACTAATATTACGATTAGGCACGCGAAGCATTATATAAACTAGACAAATTTTCTTGTGATACATTTTACTCCTGTACAATTAATTTTCAAAGCTCTTAGTGTTCCCGTAATAGGCGAGAGAAATATTAAACTAAATGTTACACAATAATAAACTTTAAACTATTGTATATATTCACATTTCATTACAATAAACTGAAAGAAAAGTTTATCCAAGGTGTAGCAAATTATTTACTTATTAATGTTGTTAATATATATTTACAATTTTTATTATTTTTTACTTGCAAACTACCGGACAGAATTTTAACAGGTGCTTGTTCGTAATAAAAAGAAGCGCTAGCAATGTTTTATTCAATATCGTATTTAACTGTTTAGAGCATGAGAGTAATTAAGCAAGAATGTGTAAGTATAGCATAGTCGATCATTATCGTAAATTGCACGGTATTGGTGAAATTTTGTACAAATTTCTCAACGTATGTGTAATTGGTATTGCATATATGAAAATTATATTTCGAAACTATATTTTGATGTTCGTTATACAGTAATTCCGCGATCTGAGCGCGACAGAGCTTTCCTTATTTTTTTATTGGACTTTAGCCAACATATTCGTGGCATTTATCACACTTTACTCCATGTTATTTTTATTAATTTAAAAAAAGTTTGTGGTACCTTTACCCTCTCCCTTCACGATGAAAGTTTAAGTTTTTAAATTTTCCGCCGATTTTCTCGAACAAGCTAGTGCAGTTTCGAGAGTTTTGCACAACGTGACTGAGCCGGGTAAGATCCAGTAAGATCGTACTATCCCTCCCCATCGCACTTGATCTCGATGTCTCGAGACGCACATCATTCTTTACGGTATTGATGATTTCCATTTTAGGAAATCTTGTTATTAAGTAGTATGCTTTATAAGCAACCAAAATCGTCATTCCCTTCTCTAAAAGGTAGCCTGAAAACTATTCTTTTCCTTGAAATCTTATTCGCAGGTGGATCGTACTCAGTCTGGCGCTGCATGAATAGGTCTCAAAGTAAGTCGCACATCATCTTTTCGTGATTCCTTTCTGTTTTTAGGTTATCTCTACTGACACAGCTCATATTAATGTATTGTGATTTGTAGTATACAACATAATCGTACGTATCAATTCATCAACAGCTTCAGTGAAAAACATACGAACACGATGAATAAGATCTAATTAATATTTTTCGCAGTTCATTGAAGTGTCGTTCGAACTGTCACAAAATCATGTCATTCGCATCGAAATAAAGGTTTTCTGTTATCCAACTATTATGTTCATACAAGTCTTCGTTAGATTGCAGGTATTATATGCATCAAAAGTATCCGTACATACTAGAAATATATTACACGACCTGTGAAACATTGTCTGGAGACGATAAATTAAGATTGCATGACATGGCTACATGGAAACAACAACGGAATGAACAGTAGATCTTCATGGAGTTCATGGGACGTTCAGATTTTCTATCAGGAACCAGTGGATCAAGAAGTTGTTGCCTAGAATCTCCTTACTCTTGTGAAAAATATTTACCACAGGTGTGTATGCATCTCTACATGGATATCACTCGCAGTGCGTATCGATAAGACCCCCAGTTTCTAAAAAATTATAATACTGGATGACTGCAAAACTTTGTCCCCAGTTTATCTGGTGCCTTTATTCGAAAATAAACATGTAGCTTCTGCGGAAAAGGAAATCAGGTTGTAATGTTCAGAGACAATTGTAGAAAATAGTAGTCGATAGCTGTTAGCTCAAAAGGGCGCACAAATATGTTTTTATCCTGTTAAATTAGTGTTATTTAAGTTCCTCTGTTCTCTGTAACAGTAAAAAAATCTTGAAACACAGAAGCCTTAGAAAGCTAAAATTTGATACATGAATATGCTTTTACTCTAAAAATCCTACAGGATTAAGTGCTAAAAATAAATTAGTGGTGTACCTCCAGAAATAAGCCAGCCATTGATTTTACAATGAGAATTATGCTGGTTATTATTTTCAAAGAGGGTATGAACTAATGCTTATATTCTTCATATTTCTATAATAATGCGAATGTTCTTTTCAGCCCTTGTGCAAGACACCTGCAAGTATAAAAGACCAGCTCTGTGATGTACTGATATACGAACTTGAAAGTAAACCTATGCTTGTGAAAGATAATCGGTGTTTTCAACTTAACGTTACGACATATATAACCACAGCAAAATAGCGTTCAGATAACAATATGGATCCTCCCGGTCTGATAGAAGGAAGTTTACCAGATCGTATTAACAAACGGGATCGTGAAAGGAAGAATGTTATAGAAAGGCGGAGAGAGGAACGGCAATCGTTAGCTGTGGAGTCTGAACAAAGTAGTTATTTCAAAGATGCTTTTTATTCGTCTTGTAAGAAGATCAAAGAATTGTTAGACAGCGCATCTAGCGCTCCTACTTCGGCTCTACCTGGGATATTCGATAAAGCGAACAAAGAGATTCAAACGTTGAAGAACTATTTGTCCCAATCAAAAATGTTTTTAAAAGTTTACGATATTAGAAGAGCACAAGAGAATTTGCAATTACTGGAAAGTGAAGCCTCCGATTTGGAACTGAAGTTACTACCTAAGAAGAAATTTGGTTTTAAAAATAAAAGAGTTGTGAAGAAGGCGTCGGATAAGTCGCACGATGTAACAGATGGTTTAAAAGACTTAAAGATCTCCGAAGGAATTGTAAACGGTTCTTCGAAACAGAATCACAAACTGTCGAGCAAGTACGGTGATAGTGCGTGTATGCTACTTGGGAAAATTGACGAACAAATAGTTCTCGATGCTGAGAATGTGAATAAAAACGATATCCTACTTTCCGATCTAGTTCACTGTACAGTACGAATCTACGGCACACCTAGTACTTTGCATATGGTTAATTTGAAGCAATGTACTGTATTAGTTGGACCGGTACCGTCATCTGTATTCCTCCACGATTGTAGTGAATGTGTATTCGCTTTCGCGTGTCAACAACTTCGATTACACTCTTCGACAGATTGTACTATTTATTTGCATGTTACGAGTAGATCGATCATAGAGGATTCTACAAATATACGCGTAGCGCCTTACAATTGGTCCTACGAAGATCAAATGAATCATTTTAATCTAGCAGGTCTCGATCCGAAAATGAATAACTGGAATTGCATCGATGATTTCAATTGGCTATCCAATGAGAAACATTCGCCGAATTGGAGTATTCTCGAGCCAGAATTGCGCGTCAAGAATTGGGATTAAGTATAGGCAACAACTCTTAACACCGGGAAATATAAAATTCTGTTATTGAAAAAAAGATTCTTTTTTAAGATAGATATTATGTTCGTTATGTAAATTATTTATGTGCGTACTTCGCTTTTTCACAGAAATCGAACTATGTAAGTGTTTAATATACTTACGAAATATTTAATAAAATCGCTGTTTACGAATCCATGTACATGCAATATATTTTTGCAAATTCAAGCACGCCCTACAGAGAACAAATAATGAATAAAGAATTTGTTTCTTGAACGAAATATAAATCATAACACGAATTAAATTTCTACAAGAAAATTGTGACAGAAGTTCCTTTCAGTACTCGAATACCCTCGAGAATCTTTACAGTTTTATTCTTTTGTTACTACAAACTGGTACGTTTCTTTTTCTGCTTGATTTACTCAAATATTTTAAGAATATCGTTGCGAATGTTTGCCCACATCCGTTATCTGGTAGATGAAGTAATCTTGAAACGAGACATGTTATCTGAAGCCGGTTCTATAAGTTATATGGTGTAAGGTTTTAGCATAGAGCACTCTTATCTAGGATCAGAGTGCCCTATGGATTGCGATAACCAATTGGGAAACACTTACGTTTCACATGAGTCATAGATTCGTAGACCAATCAGGATTCGCCAGCTGGGATTCCGGGCTTTTCACAGTGTCCAACGTGTATAAAACCAAGCGTGCGATAAACTGATGTAGTGGCACTTAGGAATTTGTTTGAAATTTGTGAGTGCATGAATTAAAAGGTCCGGTGCATTTACATTACGAACTAAAGGGAATATTGTCTGTGTGGTGTGTATATCATTTCATTAGCGTGACACCATGTAAGTTGCATTTCTTCGTTATTCCTATTAACCTAATAAACACAGTAGACGTATTTATGCATTCTTTTAGTAATCAACGTCACTTTTATAATCGACTTGCAACAAGTATCCTGTATTACAATCTTGTTTTAGTTTATATGAAATTCGTGTATAAATATGCATTTCTTTCAAAATTTTCTGCTCACACCTTTTACAAACGAATTTATTTTAAGTTCACTTCACCATTTTATATTTTCGAGTGAATCTTCAATGTTGCATTAGCTTATTGTTCAAACGTTATAATTATCATCAACTAGAACGGTACTATAGACTTTTTTATTATTATGTAATAATATATTATATTAAAAGATTGTTTTTTTGTTTAGAAGAGAAACACAAAATGAACAACTCACTGTTGCTGGCATTGTCCATCCTTGTTGGAGTGATCTGCACTGTAACAGCTCTAAAAAATGATGAATGCGAAGGTAGATAATGATAAATCTTCTTTATTTTTCACTTTCGACAAAGTAACTTTCATTTTATTATCGTTACAGTATGTATATCCACTGTGGACAAATTTGTTAACACTTTATCCGATGATGTCAAGAAGGATACTAACAAAATAGAAGCAGCATTCAAAACATTTTGTAAAGGCACGAAATCTAAAGAAAACAGATTTGTAAGTTCTTATATAGATGATTTACAATGATTAATGAGATAAATACATGTATAGAATGATCTAAATATTTTCTTGTTATTCTAGTGCTATTATTTAGGAGGCTTAGAAGAATCTGCGACCGGTATTTTAGGTGAATTAAGTAAGCCTGTATCATGGTCGATGCCTGCAAGCAAAATATGTGAAAAGCTGAAAAAGAAAGATGCTCAAATATGTGACCTGAGATTCGGTATGTATACTGTAATTGTTTTTCCATTGATGACTGATTATTAGATAGCGGATCTTTATGCAAAATCTTCTACCTGAATTACGACAAACTGCAGCAAAATTTTTTCTTTCTCTAAGAACAGGTTTTTCTTTTATGCATTTTTTAGTTAAAAACAAATGTAAATTCAACAATAAAGTAAATTACAACAAGTTTGAGAGCTATATCTAATAGAATTAGCAAACGAGATTGTTTAAAATAAGTAGTAGTCAAGGAACTGTCCTTTTTACAACAGTATTTTAAGTTCCTCTAATGTTTTTGTTGCTAGAAATTGCACCTATTCATTTTTATCATAAATGCATAAAATCCGCTGTCTACTTGTTATCATTTAATTCTTGGATACGGTAATAAGACCGTCAAATTTCAGAGAAACAAATCGACATCGACACAGTCGACCTGAACAAACTAAAGGTGCGTGATCTGAGAAAAATCTTGAGTGACTGGGACGAGACGTGCGACGGTTGTATAGAAAAGACAGATTTTATTAAACGAATTACAGAGCTGAAGCCGAAATATTCTTACAGTTCGAAAACGGAACTCTGAAAAGTGTTCAGTGATCTAGATAAATTATTATGTTAGTATGGCTAAGATTTTGGGTATTCTTTAATTTACAAAATGATTCAGTGTACGAAAACACGTGTAATTGAACGTATATTGGTAAATTATCATTTTGTAAAAACCTCGTTCAATGAGATTTCGTGAAGGCGTAATTAAGATTTATCGAGGCCAGATCGACGCATTTATGTTTTGTCAGTAAGAGTAAACTAATGATTCTTTAATTTATATAAAGCAAATAATAACTTAGATTCTAAGAGATTAGGATACTGAGCAATGGAAAAAAAATTTGTGAGAACAGTTCGTTTCTTATTTAGTGTAGCCATGCTAATAAGTGTTGAAATATCATAAAGAAAAAGGTGCTCCGTTTTTATCGTACTTATTGTTAGACAAGTATAAGTGACACAAATTTTTCATACTATAACATTATTTTTATGGTTTTACCTTTCATTGCTCTTCCTCAAATATTCTGATACAGTGCGTTTATACATGTATGAATCCTATTTATACCAAAATGCAGTGTACTATATCAATAGATGTGTATATGTGATGAACTATTAATAATCCATTGTTATATATATTTGTATATCTTTACTTTTCTCTTTTCAATTCTACTTAAAATTCAGAAAATTTGTTTAACTCTAAACGCATACCGTCAACAATTTAATGTTTTACATGGATAAGAAAGAAGTCTCAGTTCATCGATGAGTACATTATATGTAGATCATAAAAATTAAGAGTCTATGGAATGCTCAGTATTATGTATTTATTATCTCGAGATTACAAGAGCCAGTTCCATTTTGTTAAACAAAGTTGTGCGCAATAAGTGCGTCAGATATTCTAAGAATAACATGGACATTTTTTATTGATGAATGTATCTCTTGTACAGTATTACAATATTATTTGGTGAACATACATTTGTGGAGTGTAGAACGAAAAATTACAAAAATCGAAGATCTGATAATTTTGACATTGAATAAAAAACTGTCACATAAAATTGTTATGTACAATGATTAGACTGCGGATGTTTATGCAGTTTTCCATTTTTATAGACAAATTTTAAGAAAGTGGTATGAAATAAAATCCTATTTTTTAATGTGAACAACCTTTGTAGATCCAAAACAAATAATATATAAAAAAAAATTCATCTTATTAAACTCTATCGAATTTGATAATCTAACATATTTTGAAGATATTCATAAGCTATAAATGCATAAAGATCTGCAGTCTAACAATGATTTACTCTAACTATTAGGGGTATGGCCTGCTAATTATATAGAAAAATTATTCCTCGTGAATTAATTGCAATTTGGAAAGTTGCTCCAATGACCATCAGCTCCACACGTAATTAATCCTTGCTTTCTGCCATTGGGACAGACGTAGGTCAATTGATCTTGATATAAGTATGATCGACCGTGTACAGTAACACCAGGTGGAAGTTTCGGTTTATTACACGATAGTTCTACGAGTATCGATTAATCACAATAAAGTCGATAAGATACTTACTTGAATAGATTAGATACTTACTTGAACATTTACTGTACACTTTTGACCAATTTCCATTTACAAGACATCTTGCATTCGGTTGGCCGTACATCAAATACCCAGGTAGACATTGATAAGTAATCATATTACCAAATGTAAAAGTTACCGTATCAATACTGTCCTCTTTTAACACCGCATTTGTTAGTTTCGGTGGTTTCCCGCATATTACAGCTAGAACAGATAATTATCTTTTTTTGGAGATGTACTACAATTAAGTTTACCCTGTACGTTTTATTCTTACGTTTGCAAGAAGGATTTGTGGACCATGTACTGTTTGGAAAACAAACAATTTCTTGGTTGCCTTCAAGTATATAGCCGTGACGACATTTGAAAGCAATGGCACTGTTGACGGTTCTTGAATAATTATTATTGTTCCCAACAATGTATCCGTATTCTGGAACCTATTGGCAATTTTAATTGAAATTTATCTAATGTCTGGACTGTGGATATTTATGCATTTGTGAATTACGAAAATGGTCAGAAAATGTTGGAGTATTAAGTTTGAAACAAAAATTTAAAAAACATTTCATTGTCGTGTTAAAATAGCTCCGAATGCAAAGGGTTAATGATGCAACAAATATTTTGAATAATGGTTTAAGAATGGCGTCTCTTTCTCTCTGAGTCACTACTCGAGTGCAAAGGGTTAAAATTTCTCTACAAAATTTTAGAATTGCATAAACATCCACAGTCTCCTAATATCCATATTATTTATAAAAATAATCGTATGCAACGCTTACTGCAACCAAAGGGCAAATCGTTTCTTGACAAATATCATCTAATCCGTTGTCAAATAAATTTTCAACGACGTTACTATTCAGTTTCAAATAATCGATCTGCCACGTGCCATCTTCATTACAAAACCATGTTAAATTAGAAGCATGTATATTAACATTTCCGTTGTTTATACTCATGTTATTGTTACTTCTACAAGTCAGAATTATTTGATCCTTGTAAGTATGTCCTTTCACAAAGTATTCGAAATTTTTGTAGGATCCATTCAAATATTTCGCATCATTCAGTTCTCTAATATTGTTCCTCCAGATATGATCATTGTCGTCTATTTCTCTGTCAAGATATTTAAAAAGTGGACAATCTAAGATAGGACATTCGTTAGGTTTACAAGATGGTGACGGTGACCATTCTTCGTTGCTCATGCACGTCCTGATATTGTCCCCAATTAATTTGTATCCTGTACTACATTTTATTAAAACCTGTGAGCCGACAATCAACTGATTTCCCAAATCATTATTTTTTTTTACTGTTTCTTCCTCCTTCGTAGTATTTACTACGTCATTGAAAAGCTCGATGGTACCATTTTGCGTTTTTAAAAATAGTTCACCATTCTCTATGATACTAGGCCAGGGACAGTTAAGTGGCACACAGTCAGGAACGAATCCACTCCAAGTACCATTTTCCGTACATCGAAGTTTAAACTCGGTTAATAAATTATGGTTTCCCTGGAATTTGTACCCTGGATGGCAAGAATACCCAACAACGTCATCGAAATAATAATTCCTTTGAACGGTTTTATTGATCGTCTCTGGGGCTAAGCTAGAAGTCTCGTGCAGATTGTTGGAGTTAGGAAAAATTATGTAACCGCGATCGATCCTGTAAAGAACCGTTGTCTGGAATATACAGTGATTCCCTTTAATATTCGGACAATATTATAATTTATTATCATATAGTAAACTAATTGCTCTAACTTCTCAAAAAAGTTCGAACCGTACGATCCAATATTGAAGAAGCTATCGTCTCTTTAATAGTATCCAAATATTAGTGTTAATATATATGATATTACTGTTAATATTTATAACTTACTCCTTGGGTGGTGAGCATCCATAAATTTCACACGTTGGTCTCTCATGATCCCATAAACCCGAGTCTAAGCACGTCAAAAACTTCTCCCCAACCAAATGGAACCCTGTATCGCACTTAAACTCCAGCTGTTGACCTACCTGGAATCAAATTTTATTGGAAGTCTACAATTTAGTTGATCAATAGAATTATTACATACCTGGAGGATCGATAGATCGTCTCTTTCGTAATCTTCTCTCACGTACTCGATGTCGCCGTGTTCTGGAGCCAGTAGATTCTTACATGTTCTTCCTAATAGCAAAATAATGCGTAACGCAATGAAATAATAGATCATTCTAGGGAATTCTTTTCCTATATTCATTTTGTAAATGCTCACCTATGCAAACAGGAAGAACACCACTCCATTTCCCATCAGCGTTACATATTCTATGGGGATATCCCAGAAGCTGATATCCACTCAAACAAGAATAACGTATTTCATCCCCGAAGAAATACGATTTACCCTGTATACGACCTCGAGGAAAATATCCCGGAAAGCCACACTTTTTTCCTGAAATCAAAGCAGAATTAATTATCTTTCCGTGGAATAATCACTTCTCTATAATACTAGAAAATTTAAAGGATCAATATTTTCTTCCCCCACTAGGAACACATTATTTTCCTGTATTGATATTCAATCTTACTAGCGCAAACAGGGGTGTAGTAGCCCTCCCAATGCCCTTGTTTCAGACACCTAACTCTCAGCGATCGATGTTCCTTTCCTCGAAATCGCACCACGTAACCAGGATCGCAATGGTAAATGATTTCCGACGAGTCTTCACTGATATTCATGTTCCCTTTAAACGGCACGACTGGTAAGGGACACCCGCGGCAGAAAGGGCTGCTCAGTATCTAAAAATACAAACACATACTTCACTCAGAATTTTTTTCATCCTAACTATAATCGTTATGTTGAACAATAGCATATGATAATTACCGCAACATCGCCGTGAACGTGTGCCTGCACCTGCGGCCACGCAATTATATTACCGTAATACTTTTCACAGGTGTTGAACAAACGGTTTATGTCTGACGATGATAAAATTCTATCCCAAATATCCAGCAGAGTTACTTTTCCCAGGAAGGATTCCGATTCGGAGAATCCACCACCGACGCGATCTTGCTCTTGTCCGATCACAAGAGTACCATTGCCTTTTTATAAACAAAATGAAGTAGTATCTACATCTTTGTTGCTATCAAATATGTTACTACCTTGAATAACAGTCTTTCTCGCGAAACGAGATCCATTGTCTCGTAAAAATCCATCGATGAATACATTCCATGTGCCATTTTCGCCCTCCCAGGTAATGCAAACGAAATGCCAGTGACCGTCGTTCACCTTAATGTCAGTTACTACCTTTTGCCCGTTGATGTATATAACGAGTCTACAATATAACAATATTATTTTCCTTCTATAATATCTCACCCTGTGTATCGTTTAATATCGGACTCTTTTTTACAATAAATTCCTACCCGTTATAATCGGTTAACGTGAACGTGTTGTCGTAATACCGTGTTGCGTACGACAGCACAGTTCCATAATTAAATGTGTCCTTCGATTGCAGCCACAAGCATGTCGTTAACTAAAAATTAACGTTCGATTTATTCGTTACACTGTCGAGTCGTTTAATTCAATTTGTTACCTCGGCTATATCAACCGCGGGTCCGTTCATTCTAACATAGTCAGTCGTTCCTGATTTAGTAAAGTGCACAACGTAATCGGATGACAATTCTATAAAGGAAGAGGAAACACGCTTGATTAAAAATTCTCTATTTAACTCAGCTAAATGGAACAAAAGAATATGTTCGTCAAGACTATACTTTCCAGTCTCGCAATTGCGTCCTGTGAACGGCATAGAGCACGTGCACGTGTAATTGGAAATTCCGTTCAAACATTTTCCATTGTTCCGACACGGAAGGCCAGCGCAGTGATCCACTCTTATCGTGCAATTTTCTCCGGTGTAGCCATCGTTGCATTCGCATCTAAAAATGCAACATTATTTATTAAGTTCATCTAGTTGATAGCCGTTTGATCGACGATTTTTTATGCACACCTGTAGCTCGATCGCGTCGCGTTTTCCTCTTCGAGATTCACGCAATACGAATTACCTTGGCAAGGCAACCAGTCGCAAGGCAATAAGTTGCAATGGCGCCCGAAGAAACCAGCCTTACAGATACACTGCCAGGTTGCATTGACAGTGCGACAGGTAGATCCTTCCATGCACGGTGGAGGATTGCAGTGATCCACGGAAATCTCGCAAAATTCTCCTGAAAATTAGCACGTCCCATTAAACAAATAAAGATTTAGTTCTTATGCAAATCATTTTAATCGGTCGAAAACAACGTCTCCATATTTTTACATTTCAAAATGTTTTTACTGTTTTCAAGTTTCACCTACTTATTTTTGTCGTAAAAGCATAAAATCTGCTGTCGATCATTGATAGTTTTAAATATCTATATCATTCACCGACTCACCTTCAAAACCATCCTTGCACTCGCAACTATAATCGCTCTCCGTGCTAACGCAAGTACCATTATTTTGGCAGGGGTTCAGAGCACATTCATCGACGCGTAACTAAAAATATCAATATTGTTTATTACCAAAAATTTTCGGGTACCTGTTCATCCTTATTGTTCATCACTTTTGTTAAATTAATTTCTCAGAGAATGTTGCACTTACTTCGCAGTTGGGACCCGAATATCCAACTTCGCATGCGCAACTATAGTTCACCGCGCTGTTTGCGAAATTGGTAACGTTACAAGTTGCCCCGTGCAAACATGGCGAGGACTCGCACGGATTTCGGAACGTTTCGCATTTTGATCCTGGAAAGATTTTCTTCGGTACGAGATTCACATGGACATTTTATATTATTTACGCATTGTACGCTCACCGACGTAATAGTCGAGGCACTCGCAACTGAAGCTGTCATCTTCTTGCACGCACTGCGCGCCGTTCAAGCATGATTCGGATTGGCAAGTGTTCACGTCTATCTTAAACAATGATAAACAATCATTCTCATCCGTAGAACCACGGTTCTCTGTAGTAGTATTGGCTGGACAAGATAAACAATGGTTTTGCCCATAGTCCGGTTGATAAAATCCAATGTCACATTGCAGACAGGGTTCGAGAGCTAAGCGGACACCGTGATACCGTTTTCTTCGAGAGAAATATCCTGGCCGACATAGAGCTGCGCAAAAGCAAAGCAATAAAATAATTGGAATGTTCCTAAAGACTGCATATAGTCATTCCGGACTTACGTATGCAATCTCGCAGAGATCGAGAATGCATTCTTTTTGTAGATGTGTGCTCAGGACAGCGTTTACATTTTACAGAGCCATCAGTGTCCTCGTACTCTCCAAAAGGACATGGTCGACATCGATGAATCGATGATTCGAAGAAAGTCCCCAATGGACACTTCACTAGATTTATAATAATTAATGAGACAGTAATAAATTGAAGATACGAAATATTTCTGGATTCATTTACCACAAGAGTGCTTTTTAAGGACACTTCCTGGCTCGCAGATCTCTTCGAAATTTCGAAAAACGAGATGCAGATTCAACGCGAGTTCCGCGACTTGTCTGTTCGTCTTCTCATCCAACAAATTCAGTTTTCCAAATTGCGACATCGACTCCATCTTCTGCCTCAACTTTCGTATTCCTTCTTTCGGATTATCCACATTTTCTTCGACAATTTTCCCTACGAGAGAACGATATTTTCTTCCGAGAATATTTCGTTTATATTTAAATGAACTCACCTAGAATTTTGAATTTGATTTCGATCTTCTCTTTCTTCTTCTTCGGCTTCGATTTGTTCTTGGTAGCACCGTCGTCCGTTTTAGCATCTCTTCTCGTTCGGTTATCGAGACTGTTTCGAGATTGTTCGTTTAGAAAAGATTCGAAAATATTCGAATTCAAGTTTCTTCTTTTTCGTAACGAGTTCGAAGAGATGTCTTCCGCTGATTCAGCAGACACTTTGCACTCGGGATCGAAGGTAATCAGGTTGCATTCGACGTCGTTGCCACAAATGTCGAGCAACGTCGATCTCAGATCGGCCGTGATGTGTTCGCTCAGCTGGTGAAAATGATTAAACATTTTGAATTGAATTAAAAAATTGATAGAAATAAAGAAATGGTATTTACCTCGCGCAGGGTCGTTTGATTGTCGCACGTCACAGTTGCGTTTCCTTCGAATTGGATGCTTCCTTCTTGGGACACAGTTTTGGGCGCAGCTGATTCTGTGCACAAATAAAATTGTTATTTTGTTATTGTTACTTTGTAGACATTTCTCGCGCACCTGCACAATCCGAAATGTAATTCTCCTCGGTCCAATTCGCGTTCGTGGTATTGCATTTTAGTAGCAATACATCGTCTACTGTACGAAGATTCGGGACCACGTCCGCAAACTGGAACCCATCGTCGCAAACCACAGCGCACTCGTTCGTCTTATTCTCTGACATCGAACAGTTCGAATGTCCATGCAACACTTCCGGAATTTCCTGGCATACATCTGAAAATCATGGTCGCGAAACAATATACAGGGTGTCCCACTTAAATCGCTTTATTAAAAATGTAAATCCTATACTATAAAGCTCAATTGATGCGTAAACCCAAATTTTTAAAAATTGTAACATGCTGCGTTCTTTCTTGCATAAAAGATTTACATTTAGACAGCGGATTTTCTGCATTTATACCGGAAATGAGTAGGCGTAATTTAGAACTGTTATTTTAGTTTCTCAACCTATTAATTATATTAATAGAAAATGTTTTTTTAAATATATATATAAAATTTAATAAATAAAAATTCTCTGCGTCGATTGCAAAACATAGAATATAAATTTAATGTTACTTCCTCCCTTAGTAATTTTAATAGCTGAGAATTCCTGTATTGACATCTTCAATTTTCAAAATTCGCCTGCAATTTTGCATTTCATCTAATTCGCAGTCTAATGATAATGTTTCAACCAAAATTTGATTGGAACCGAAGGAGCGGTTACCTTTTATAGTGACGTTCAACGCACAAGTCGCGACGTTATCATGCTTATCGATCGCCTTGTACATGACTCTTGTAAATCCGATCGGAAACGAGCTTTCTCCAGGACGATGATTCTGTTCCACTCGTACGGGTGCTTTCGAGTTATCATAGAACCCGGGTTCATCCCATGTTACGTTGCTTATCCCGACCCCGTTGTCAGTGAAAAATATCGGGGGATCTATGCAGTTCTCGATCATTGGCGGTTCGGTATCTGGAACAATTAACTGAATTAGAGATCTCTGAGATTTTCTGTAAACGACAAATATCAAAATCATACCGAGAATTTTCACTTTGAATTTACATCTAGCTTTATTCCCGGTTGAATCTTGGGCCATGTAAACTATAGTGCGCGAACCGATTTTTGCTTTCCAGGGGATTGTGACGTACGGTTTGCTCCAAACCGATGGAGATTCATCCACGTTATCGGCAACTATAGGATTTGTCCAATTCACGTATGCGTAATTCTTTCCTGGCAAACTTTCTACGGTGATGTCCGGTGGACACGTTATGGTTGGCGGTACTTTATCTGAGGGAGAAACATTTCGGAAATGATCGAAAAAAATCAAAGGGATTAATTTTCCTTGCTCTTCAGCGATTCAAATAATTAATATTTTTAATTCATTAACAACCTATGCAGCGATTAACGCTTCGTCGTTGCGTCCAGACTCCGGAACGTCCTCCGCACATTCTTGCACGCGGACCCTCGAGAGCGAAACCTTTTTTGCACGTGATCGTGCAATTCGTTGTGAACGGTACCTTCTCTGGACCGGTACAGATTTCGGGCGAAATCTTCCCGTATGGTATTCGCTTCAGAGGCTCGCACTTTATCGCTACAAATTCAACCAATCAACCGGACATTTCAGACAAATTCAACCATTTACAAGTTTTTCACTCCAAATTCACCCTTTTGCAAATCAATTTCAACCTTTCACAGGTTTTGCACTCGAATTTAACTCTTTTGCAAATCAATTATTTCAACCTTCTACAAGGTTTGCACTCGAATTTCATCCTTTTTCAAATCAATTTCAACCTTTCACAGATTTTACACTTGAATTGAACTCTTTTGCGGATCAGTTTCAACCTTTTACAGGTTTTGCACTCGAATTTAACTCTTTTGCAAATCAATTTCAACCATTTACAGGTTTTGCACTCCAATTGTACCCTTGTACCCAGAAAAATACTTTCACGATTAAAATTTCTACTTACCTTTGCACGTTGCCTTCAGCCCATCCCACTGTGACAACGGCAAGCAATTGCGTATCTTGCTACCGCGAAGCTGAAAGCCATTATCACATCGGAATTGACAACGAGTGTCGATCGGGAACGCCGTGTTGTCCTCCGTGATTAAGCGTTGATCTTCTTCGTTCTGGCATCGCACCCGACCGTGCGATGGGGCTCGAAGTGCCGGGCATGTTTTCACTGTTGCAAATAAACAGCAATTTCATCAAGTTCAAAATAAATTATATCAACGTACATTCAAAGTACACAATACCGTACAATGTACTAGCACTTCATCAGACGTCTCTAACAACTCCCAAAATACTTACATAAACACTTCGGCTCGTTTCCGGACCAATTACCACCTTTTCCACAAAGTCGAATACTGTCGCCTGTTAGGTAGAAACCGATTCTGCATCTTATCCCGCAAGCCGCGTGAACCACGTTGTTACACGCGCTCGCTTTTACCAGGTATCCATTCTCTGGTATCCTCAATTTCGGACACGTTATAACTGTAAAAATCACATAAGTCTCGTTAAAGAACTGTGAGATTTAGGCTCTTCGTCCACCGACAAAATATCAATTGCTATACGATTCAGTGTTGCGACCACTTTTTATAATTATATTCATACCAGATCATTTAATTTTTGTTTTGTGTTAATTTCTATTTCCGTCCGTGCCTTGTCTGTAGCGTCGTTTCTTGAAAAATCTAGTATAAGTATATTGAAAGTATAAAATAATATCAAGAATAAATGTCAATAAACACAGAGGAAGGGTATAGCCGGATAAGATAGCCGAATTCTATCGACGATACGTCATTGGATGGGACACCAAGAAAAAACATACTGTGCAAAGTTTCAACCCTGTATCTCGATCGGGAGGGTAGTTATGGGGTAAAATTGAAAAATCAGTTTTTGGCCTATTTTCCCTAGTTAATTATGTTTAAAAACTCTGAGAAAAATCTGACATATGTCAAGAACCCAAATGCATACTTCGCAATTGGTTTCAGATTTTTAAATTGAAAATCCAGCTTGTAAAAAATCACAAAAACCTCACAAATATCGAAAAAATGCAGATTTTACATAGAAGTTCTAGATTGGCAAGATTTATATTTTTACAGTAGCAATATATTGTTACAAGTATTGTTCATGTTTTATTTATTCATGGTTTTGTGCGCCGTTGTTAAGAAAAAATGAAAACCGATTTTTTCGAATTAGGAAGGGAACCTTATTATTGTTCATATTTGTAGCACGTTACTATAATTTTTCTCGTGTGAAGTAGAATGCAGCTATAAATAATTAATCTCGCACACATTGTTTCTGGCGAATCGATCGGAATTGTTTCTTCCTAATACGGAGAAGTTATCAGCGTTCTTGGTATAGTACTATTTGAAATTTCACTGCGAACGAGTCGAAATTATTCGGATCGATTTTCTGACATTTCAATCATCCTGTGGTATTTTTATTAAACGATGGATCCGCGATCAAGCAAGCCTCACGACTTCGTGGCGAATTCGAGGAATTTGACCGAAGCGATAGTCAAGGAAAGACTGTTGCAATTGAAATGGATGGAAACGTACGAATGGTTGTTGGACGAGCATGGGTACGATAAATAATATCACAAATTCGGTTTTTACACTCCAAGTTAACCTTTTTGCAAGTCAAATACACCTTTGTGTGGATTACGTGAATTTGGAGTGCAAAACATGAACCATTTTATAAGAAATCTGAACAATTATAATTAACCGATGATCGAATATGTATTCAGAAAGTTGGAGAAGGAAATGGCGAAGCTTTGCGAGGAAAAGCACACGGTTATCGAGACCGAAACATTCGTGCGGGAGGAAGGGAAAACGTGTCTGCCGTTTCCGGTGACCACGAGCGCGGAGGTGAGAATTAAACTGTGCGATTGAAAACTCGAATACTAATGTCAGAATGAAACAATTAACTTCGTAGTATGGTTGGCTCGCATCGAAGCCAAAATTCCGTCTCGAAAAGTATGGATCGTACAGGCCAGAATATCCTGATCCTCTTAGAGACATAGTATATTTGAGTGGGAATATACCTGTACTCGCGGCTGGCAAAGGACATATTTCGTAGTGAATGAGAAATAACATTGTACAACAACTCAATCGAACGTTAAAATGAGAAATGAATTTTTTAATAAATCACCTTCGCATTTGTTTCCGTCGGTTATGAATTCTGATGCGCAAACGCAATCTTCCACCGAGGTTGCGGGCACTTTAATAGTTACGTGATTCACGTCTGGGCAAGATATGCACGTGGATGTTGAATCACCGGAAACCTCTTCGGAGGCGTACGTGCCGTTTGGACAGGCTGGAGAAAGCAAATTTTATTATTATTATTTATTATTATAGACGGACTGAAGCCCTTTTACATAAGCGTTTACAATAAAAAAAGAGACAGATAAAAGACTACTCGTGTAATAACAAAGCAGGGACATGCACATAAACTAATGGTACAAACGATATAGTATTATCCTATAATCCTACGTAGTTGTTTTTTAAAATTTTGTAAAGACTCAATAAAAAAATCAATACGTTTATAGATAGTGTTTGAGTCTGCAATACTGCGATTCATTGGATTAATTAATCCATAAGTAGTTCTTGCTTTAAGTGTTTGAAATCCAGCTCCAATTCTCAATACACGTTCAGGTACATAGAAATTGATTTGCACAAGTAGAGAGTTCAGTTAAATAACACTTATTTAACCCTCCTCCTTCCCTCATTTCACGAACTGAACCTGCGCCTCGATGTCGAATTTACGAATTGGTAAAAGATCGATGAAATAATAAGGAAAACAGTTATTTTTTGATGCGTTGTTATTGAAGTTGCTATACAAACAACGGAACAGTATAACTTATTTCGAGGAAACTGCGTGAAATTGACATTAAGGACGGATGAGGGTTTAACATTCGAGTTGAGATCGAATTGTAGTCTATTTTCTAGATCATGATCTATTGGGTTGGCAAGAAAGTAATTTCGGTGTTTTAAGGTAAAATAGAGCCCAATGTTTTTATTCAAGCAATAAACTTTAATGAATAAGATATTTTCCCTTCTGTCCGATGATCTTTTGACAGAAAGAATAAATAAGATAAATTTTATTGATTAAAGTTCATCGTTCTTCTTGCCAACCCAATACATTATGTAATTTGCAGAAGAATTGCTATTTTCCACGAACTCACGCGTGCAGGATCCTTTAAAGCCCGAGCCGAAATATCCAGTGGGACAAATGCAAGCGTAATGTCCGGTTGCAATGCCACAAGAGCACGTTGCAAAGTTATCGCAGCAGCTCTGATTGTTTCCGGTTTCACTGATATTGCCGCATAAGATGTTACAGTTGTCTGATAAGGTCACTGGCTCGTATTTTCCCGTTCTCAAATCTGGAAGCCAAAAAATAATCAACTAACCCTCGCGTGCTTAATTAAAACGTACAAATAATTGTCAATCTTTGGTATATGTATTAATGCATGTTTCGATTCGCATGATTTTCATTGCAGTATTCAATTTCTTATTAGCTAAAAGCTTAAATGAAGAATCTCGGACTTACCGCGATGCAACGCGCGGCGCGCGAAAGCTTCGAATTCGGCGAAACTATCGAGAAAATAACTATGCGAATAACCGGGGAAGCTAGCTATGTCGTGAAGCTCCTGAACGTTTCCTGTGCGAATTCCAAAAGTGTATATCGTTGCACCTGCACTTTTCAAAAGATTCGCAGCGGGCCGTGGGTCGCCGCCATTGCTGAAGCCGTCAGTGATGAGGAATACCGCTTTCTTCGCGGTCTGTCGTGCTTTTTCGAGAATCCTCTAACACCAAAAATATATTAATCCTTCGGGGACGACATCAGTACATCATACTGACTCTAAGAATAATTTAAAATTGATTAGACAATTTTAACGAAATTAATTAAAAAATGATTAGAAAAAATATATTTATTACGATAGTGGGTAGGATTAGTTTTTTTATGAATTTTAGTGGAAATTTCATCCCGATATCTTTTAAGGTTGAAAAGTAATGAAAAGTTATAGTAAAATGCCGGATTGAGATTAGTCTCCCCCCTTACCCTTCCGTGACGCTGTCTCCTCACCCTAGCGCCTTGGGTCGAGGCAAACAAAAGCAGGCCCGAGGCACGCGTCGACTCTTCGCTTAGCGATCAAAATGTTCCGTCGCGAGTAAATTTCGAAAAAATTTATCACGTTTTTTCTACATACAGTCAACATAGGCAAACTACACTTCCCTTATTAAGCGTTCCCTCCTGGAGGGGGCGGGGACGAGGGTTTTATCCACAGAAAAGGCCTGAGATGGCCGGGAATATTTCTCGGGCACGGGCGAGGCAACAAACCATGTTTCCTCGCTGGGCCACAGCACACAACGCGTTATCGCATTGCTTGCCTCGCCCGGCCAATTTAGATCTAATCCACTAAATCGTGGATTAAACGGTCATGGAAAATCCGAACTGTATCGTGTTTGGTATCATTTTAATCGGAAAAATGTCGCGAATGTGCATCTCAAAGTGGAAAAGTGGAAAATTGAAGAGTGCTTACGAGAGCCTCGATAAGAGCGCCGCGCGTGTAAGTTCCGCCGCCGGGGTAATCGATGTTGCTTAATTGTTTGTTTAATAAATAACACTTGTGGTCGTTGTCGCTGGTATGAGATATTTGATCGACGTTCCGTCTGATGTTCCGTCTTCCGCCAAATGTTACAATCGCAATTCTGGTTGCCGATTGTCCCACGATGAAATCGGACAAGAGGTTCTTCACGAAATTCAACTCGCATTGGAAGTTATCCAAGCCGACAGATCCCGACGCATCGACCAGGAAAATTAGTTCCATCTAAAATACATACAGTGACTATTTATCATTAATATTTGGACGCTGCCCAAATACGAGTTGGACTTTTTTGAGAAGTTAGAGCTATTGGTTTACTATTTTATCTACAATTTCCAAAGCAAAAATTTTTGGCACGCTATGTAGCAAACCAATTGTTCTAGCTTCTCGGAAAAGTTCAAATCTTATATGGTCCAATTTTAAATAAGTGATCAACTTTTTAAGAATGTCCGAATATTAATAGGAATCACCGTATTCCACATTTTACCAGTACAAATTACAACTATTGATTAATTAAATCTACAATCAAATATTAGAATTTTCATTTAGAAAATTTATCTACAATTTCGAAAGAAAAAATTTTTGTCACGCTGTGTAGCAAACCAATTGTTCTAGCTTCTCAGAAAAGTTCAAATCTTATATGGTCCAATTTCAAATAAGTGATCAACTTTTTAAGAATGTTCGAATATTAATGGGAATCACTGTATTCCACATTTTACCAGAACAAATTACAACTATTGATTAATTAAATCTACAATGAAATATTAGAATTTTCATTAAGAAAATTCTGTGGACTTTCGCTCCAACTACTCGCCTGGTCAGTCTGATTTTTCAATCGGTCGATATTCATCTTAAAAAGCCGCGACAGAGTGTCGGGCTTGTTCTTAAAAGGTTTCTCGAAACTCCCGTTGTCACTTTTTTCCTTGTCATATTGAAACGATAACGGCGTCGCCTTGTTTTCTTCGATTGCTGCTGCACGCAACCCCGTGTCTATTCGATCGGCGCCATCGGAAGATGCGAATGAAACGAGCGGAACGGACAATAATCCGATCAGTATCCATTTAGTCGCAATGGGGCCAATCATGTTTGCAATTCACATTTGTTATTCGCTGATACTCTCAGGACATGTTTCACGGAAAACAATCTTGCACTTCGAGTCGATCAATTTAACACGACAGTTCAGAATTAGGGGAGGCAGAGCTCCGTCCACTCAATCAGATTTTCTGTGCGGTCTCTTTTGCGTCGACGTTTACACATATCATTAACCGTTTACAGCGGATCTAAGCATTCATTTTAATCGAACGAATAAAGACAACGAAGTGATGCTTTTTCCATAATTATTGTAACCGCTGAATCCATTGGTATGTTCATGAAAATAATACGAATTACAAGACGTACCACAATTCGTCGAAATTTGTTATTGTATAAGTGAATTTTAAGGAGGCACTGTTTCGAACAAACCTAAATTATTGTAACCGCAGAAGTCATTGGTTCATTGAAATATTAGATACATATTAATAATATGAATTACAAGACCGTCGAATTTAACAGATGGTTAAACTGTTTTGAACATTGTTGTACCACAATTCGTCGAAATTTGTTATTGTATAAGCGAATTTGAAGGAGGCACTATTTCGAACGATCCTTCCCTTCAAGAGATCGCGTGTCGATACATCGAGACAAAATGCTACTGCTTCGCAAACGAACATCCGAGCAGTAGCAAAGCATTGAAAAGTTGAGAACAAGGGACTCTCTGTTCCATTTATACTGTGCACACGTGTTCATTTTCAATCGACTGATCTCGACGAATGTCCGATCTATGAGGAAATGAAATTGAAACAGCCGACAGCATCACGAGACAGAGAGATAAATCGGAATCATACTGACGACGCATACCATACGATCGATCGGGCGCATTCTTTCCCTGCTGTTCTTGCGCGATTATCAATTATCGCATGCTATTTCCGTTAACACGTTACCTCTCGATAATTACCGTATAAAAATACACTGCTCGGGAAAAAAAATTCACTCGTCGCCAGACTTAGACATTCTAAAATTTCTCCAACAGAAAAGTGTTCAACTTTCAACCACTATATTCACATCTAAATTCAACTTTCAATCTTCGATCATTGTATCACTACATGCGAGTAATTCGAAGTTAAAAGTTATCCGAAATACTTTTTGGAGTAGCACAGTGCTCGAGAGAAGTCTATTCATAGGCTCGCGATAAGTAAGATGTCAGCAATCTGTTACAAAGCCCATCGCTGTGAACCTTTTTTGTGTTGCTCTATGAGTAGATAAAATTGTACATATGTAAATATCTTCGAGTTTGCTACACAGCCAACCGAGTTTAAAAATTGTACGATCTGTTACAAACAATTCGTTCGATGCAAAATTTCGTGTATTCGATCCACCAGGTTTTAAAAAAAAATACATCGTCATGGGATATCATGCAAACGAAGCGTTACATGAACCGTCAACGTGTCGATGCGACGACAGCATCCGAGGAAGGGTGTCGTGTTCATGTCACGTGTAGGAGGGATGTTGAACCGTAGCCTGCTGCAACAGCAGAAGCAGCAGTAACAGTAGAGGAGCAAACCAGCATGCGAGGTCAGAAAAACGCTGCAGTCCCCGTGCGACCCGCATACATATCTCATCAATCCGACGTAAATTGATTCTTCTGCTTGGATATCGGCAAACCACGCGTACACGTTGCCCATCCGCGATCTACAGTTGCCGATCGTCTGATTCATTCTTGCTTTCCCAACCGGTTTATCTCGCAGACGAAGATAAAACCACCGCCGTTAATAATTATCGCGGGTGTACTTCAAACTATTAAGTGTCTATAGTGTCTATAGTATATGTCTATAGTATATAGTGTCTATTAAGCGGTTTCAAATTTTCAATAGAAATTCCCTTCCTCGTTGATAATTGAAAGCGTTCATATCATTTTAAACTTTCATCTCGGTGCACAGTTCTTCGAATTGCCTCTGTTCTCTCTTTTTCTGGATAAATTTCACAAACGAAGATTGTTAACAATAATCGTGGATGAACCTCAAGCCGCAGTGTCTCTTAAGCGATTTTCGCTCGGAAGTGAAGCGAAATTTCTTTCCTCGTTGATAACTGAAAAGTTCATGCGGGTCGTTTAAACTTACTTTATCTCGGTGCACAGTTCTTCGAATTGCCTCTACAATTTTTCCTTGATATATTGCTAGTCATTCTGTTCCCTTTCTTTTTTGTTAAACAGATGGTTTTAGGAGGTGGTGGAGGAAGAGTTTTAGTTAGAAAATTGTCAGTTTCATAAACGAAGACTGTTAACAAACCGCAGTGTCTATTAATAAGTGGTTTTAAGTTTTGTTAACAAATGAATCGAATCTATAGAAATTCATTTACTCGTTGAACAAGTTGAAGAGTGCAATTCGGATTCGATATTCCATTGCGAAAGTGTAAACGTTATGTCGATGTTAACTGTTACGCTGGTGATCGCGCTGGTATTCGGCAGCTACGCTGAAGAAGAGGACTCTCGAGGGGGTTCGCATGCTCCGCGTTATTTCGGTTCACCGAACGAACCCCAAGGCGCGCGCGATCAAGGATACGCGGGGCAATGTCGCGCCACGAATCTCTGGAAGGGACAATTGGGATACGTGAATGTCTTCGCATTCTTAGACCCTTCCTGGCATTACAGCTATAGACAGACAGTCATGTGAGTCTCTGACACAGTCACCAACTCCTTTTTCCATTCATTCTTTTCACTCAAATCAAAATTATATACCCGGGTTTTGGTGGTGAAATTTTATAATATATTATTTTAAGATTCGGAATGTTTTAAAGTAATTTTATGAAAGGTTGGAGTTACTGAAGAAACGATTAGATCGATCCGGCTTTACGAACATTTTATTCTTTGTGGTGACGCCGTCGTCGAACTTACCGGAAAACAGCGTGGAGAGCAATATAGAGATAAGAACGTGGAAAGAGATATCAAAAAATACAGACGGACAGAAATATATTTGGGGTATCGAGGAAACGCAGCTTAACAATCAAACAGAAAACAAAGGGAAAGGCATTATTTTCTTACGAGACGCGCCAGAGTTGGGTATCTGGGAGCATTTTCGCGCCTCGAGGGACGAAGTGGTTGTTCTCGATCGGTGAGTCAAACTTTCGTCAGTTATTTCTTGTACGAACAAAATTTTCAATATTTTATGCATTTATGACAACAATCGGTGGATGTAATTTAAAGCAGTAAAAGAATTAAGACAATTTAATTCTCGATATATTAAAATTGTTAAAAATAGAAAGAAATAAAGTTTTATACGGCTTGCTGTGTCTTACAATTGATGAAGACTATTTTTATTTTGCATAAAGATCCGCAATCTACTTATGAGTCATTCTAAATCGTCATGTTACGAGATTCACCCTATATATTCGCTTTTATTATTATAGTTGCGGTAAACTAACATTCCAAGTTATAATACCATGGAGTATACTATATTTCCCATATGTCAAAGCAGCTATTCTTTCAACGTACAAAGAGTATCCTTGTGGCCCATGTGACGTAAGCAGAACTGAAAATCTAACACTGATAACTCACGAAAAATTACAGAAAATTCACTCATTTGTATTATAAACAGGAACAACCGTCGCCGGTGTATAATACAATGGAATACGAAGAATATCTGTTCGAAAACGCAAATTCTAAGACGAAAGGAGCAGAGGAGAATCTTAAACAAGTTCCTGATAATTTAAAGTCAGAAAACGCGACAGTATCTTCGGAAGAAACGCAGGAAGACGCGAGTTTAAACGCGAATGAAACTTCTGTTGTCACAGATACACCATCCACGGAAATAGATCTAAACATAAAGGAGAATAACAATACGGAAAACAATGGTTCTTTCACCGCTGATCAAATAGAACCAAC
Source organism: Lasioglossum zephyrum (assembly GCA_028455615.1). Taxonomy (NCBI): domain Eukaryota; kingdom Metazoa; phylum Arthropoda; class Insecta; order Hymenoptera; family Halictidae; genus Lasioglossum; species Lasioglossum zephyrum. Next base: position 16,221,440 of record CM052329.1, on the reverse strand, counting down.
CACAGAAGTCTCGTTGGAACAGTCGCAAACTGAAGTCTTGTCTACAGTGTCAGACTTCAAGACAACCGAGGATTACAAAGGAACACTATACAGTGATTTTTTAAAAGAAGAAACAATCACAAGTAGCGACAACTTGTTATTTACCATTATCAATACGAGAAAAAATTCTGAGGAACTTAAGGGTGAAGAAACCACGAAATCTGAACTTAAAAAAGACGAGGATCTACCTCTGCGCATCGTATTATACGCGCCGCACACGCACCAGGAGAATCAAACGTCGAAAGAGTACACGCATTTAGTATTAAAATTAGGAAGTCCCAGGTATCACGACCACTTCCACAGCATGAACGGAATTTACAACCAAAAGGTAAAACATTTTTCTCAGTAATGCAGAACTTTCTCGATGACATATTTAAACTCTATCTGTATGCATTAAAATTTAAAGCCAGCGGAGAAAGCAAGTCCAGCAACGGTAGACAATAAGAACGTAGAGAAATTTGCGAAAAGTACAAACGAGAGTCCAGGGGTGTACGGGGAGATAGCGTATTACTGGAGAACAACGGAAGACGAAGAGTTTAATAATCAAGATGACAATGTAGAGCTTTTAGATCTCGATAATGATGCGGTAATCATTTTTGATATGTTGTTTTTAAATAACTTCGTGTTTCTACGAGTATCTTTTTAGATGGAAGGCGCCGAGACTAAAATCGATAATGATAGCGACACACTGGTTCAATCCAGTGACGACGAAGCCACAGATGCGGATGTGAAGATGAAAGTCGACGAAGACTCGGAAGAATTAGTGCAGCGTAGACTAATTGAACATTATAACAAATTGATACCGTGGATTCATTACATTCTTTAACGAATAAATCGTATTTATTTAGTAAATGTATATTACAGAGAAATTGGTGTATACACTGTACATGTTTGCATGGGTGATTAAACTGCGGATATTTATGCGATTTGTAATTTCTGCATGCAAATTCCGCTAATGCTAGCATTTTCCGAACATTTTCAGAAGCCATAAACCGCGCAAAGATCCGCAGTCTAATGGCAACCACACCGTTGTAAAATAGACACAAGACCCTGGTTCAGATATTCTTGTAAACGAACACTCGGTAAGTTTATAGAAAGTTAATTGTAAACGTGAAACCGTATTGTGGCTCTTATAAATAGTGGATCGTGTATGTACATTGTCAGTATGAATTTCTGAACACATAAGGTACAATCATCGTTTTATACTGGTACATTTAAGTAAATAGAAAGAGTTAGAGATACATTAATCTTTATCAAGATAACGTCAGAAGTTCAATGTGGTCCAAACGTTAAATACGTTGTTCGCAACTTCACTCGGATTCGCTTGCATCGTCAGAATCTAAACTACTATTGCTTGTAGTAGATGTACTCGAAGTACTACTGTCCGAATCACTTCCTGAATCTGTATCGCTGCTGTCGCTTGAACTGGAGCTACTCGATAATCTGTATAAAACGTTAAAATCGTGTTAACGAGTGATAGTAAATTCTATGTGAAAACATTCTTCATTGTGCGTTTGTGGCCATGCGTATAGTGTGCGAACATTATGGCAGATTGTTATTGCTGTGTACCATTGGTAATAAATGTACATTCTAGTTGATATTTACACAAATTCATCGAGGGGTAGTGCGAACTGAATAGTTAGTACATTATGCCAGCACATTTTGGAAAGAGTCAACATATGTGTGTGAATTGTTTTATTTATCTAGTAAGGTGTGAACAATTAAGCCATGTTAGATACAAGTTATCGATATTCTAAACAATTCCATTGAAATACTTACAAATACTTTAAAGAATGTTTGTCTTTAATGTAGTATATAGTCTTTGGCCTTTAAAATAAAATCACACACAAAATAAAGACATAATAACACCTTTCGATAAAACCTTAAATTCGAGAAAATATTGTGGAGATTATTTTATTTGTTTTACTTACTTATCCTGTTCGTTGTCGTTAATTATTAAGTCGTCCACTTGGTCCACCAACTCGTGAACAGAATTCTCTATGATCAGATCTTCTTCTTGAACAGAATAAGCTGCTTGCTCTAGTTCGACCAAGTCGAATCCCATATCTTCTTTGCTTGGTTGGATCTGGAATAAATTGATAAATTATACTGAAAAATCTGTGCAGTAAATAAGAGCCCTAATACAGGTGCATACTTACATCGGCTATCAACATGTCCAGAGATTCTACCGAAGACTCGCTAATCTGTTGCAACCACACTAAATAATCCTTTATGTACAATTGATTCAATATATACCGTGGTTCGCATGAATTGTTAAACAGACCGTGTATTTCACAGAAGCGTTTTATAATACATTTTTTACCTGATAGGAAGGCACATTAGAAATTAAATAACAGGGACAATGTCACAAGCTAACGTTCATTATTGCTTTTGCTTACCTAGCTTAACAACCTTCTTAACGTCTTCAAGCACTTTCAAAGAGAGATTCCAATTCCTAAAAAGTGGATAGCATACCGATCTTCTGAAACATGCTCTTACAACTTCGTCTGCATCGGAAAAGTCCTAAAAATGTACAAGATATATAAAAATTTATAATCAATAGCAGGAACAGTATACATCGTAAAATGCTACATACTTCGAACCAAGATAAAGTAGAACTCAATTTATTAATGGTCCAACTACTTTCAACCGTATTATCTCCCAAAGTCGTTCTGTGATTGTAACAACTACCGAATAAAATATCAACTAAACTGAGTAGCAATTTATATGTTTCTTCGTTGTTTAACAAATATTCTTTGTTCGGAAGTTCCTTTAATAGGTCTACTTCTGTTTCGTTTAACGAGATATGTTCTTTATCGAGATTATCCCACTCAGCTGTGTACTTTATGTATGGTTCTATACATTCCGGTTGCATTAAATCTGCTAAATAATGTTCCTCGTTAAAGTCTGAAAGTTCGCTCTTCTCTCGTAAACTTTTTCTTTCAGATTGTGGCACTGTATCCGGCGATGGAAGATCTATTATTTCCTTGATCCATGCCGACTGTAATTAAAAGATATAATGAAAATGTATACTTATGATTAGATGCGGATTTTATGCATTTATGACTAAAATGGGCATGTACAATTTAAAACAGTGGACATGTTAAAACTATTTAAGCACATCGAGGTACTAGTTTCAGTTTAATAGGATGATAAAATCATCTTTCTTGCAATCAATGCGAACATTTTTTATTTTGCATAAAGATCCATAGTCTAGTTAGAATCAATTTCCAATGCAACAGTTATATTTTCAGATGTATACCTCAAAAGCTACCAAAGCTCCAGATACTTTATTCGCGAAACCATATTTCGGAGAAGTAGCCAAAAGAGGCACAATGTTTGTGGGATTATTTTGATGTATGTACCACTCGTCTCCATTTGTATTTCCCTCATTAACTAAGGAATCATTTTCATTAGACAATTCATTGATGTCTTCTGAGTTTGCTGATGGATTTCCTATGACAAAAAGCATAAAATGTAAAATAAAAATGCCATTATTTAAAACATTCTTCTTGTTATACAATTTGTTCGTATTTAATAAGTTATCCAAAGTGGCTCAGAGTGCGAAGGGTTAAAGAATCCTAAATTAAATACATCTGTGTATTTATATTTACCAATTACTTCGATGTTGGGAATAATATTGGTCTTCTTTTTTGGAGGTGCTAGTAACGTAGTTATCATATCCAAGTTTTCGAAATGTTCCCCTTTGTTTACTTTCGAGAATTTTAAAGAGAAATCTCCTTTCTCGCAATCATAAGATCCATATGAAGAATCATTCTCCTCTATTTCACCAGGAAGCTTTAACCTGATATAAAGCGCTCAGTTAAAATGAAAAAGTATATCTATGTTTAACGAATAGTTTACCTTAAATAATACGGTGTAGAATAAAATCTGAAATCTGTTCCATCGACATAAACTTCCGTATCTTTAATATTAGCATACGGAGCGTAAATAATGATTGCAACTTCCATGTCAGTTTGAGTGATTTCAAACCGTGGAGTCAACATTTCGGTATCTCGGCTTTTATTTCTTCGGAAATTACAGTTTTCTGTCACGCACAATACTTTACACCCTTGCAAAGACACTCTGCTCGGTGAACATTAAATGAGATACCGATATATTTAGACGTCAGAATGTATATATATATATATTAATAAATGTTCGTCGATTATTTATGTATCACAAGTGCACGAACGACAGATGTCTTCAAAATATGTATTTACAACTGCATTCTAATAAAGGTATCAAAAGTATTGAGTATATATTGACCTTCCATTCGCGAAATCACATTTCAAAATTAAAAATTGGTTTTTATGACATTCCAGGTGAATACATACATGTGCTCTCACATTTCCCACACAGTGATGAGATTTTAGCACTGATATATATACTATGGATGCGGTATCCAAAATTTTTCATGTCACAATTTGAAAGTCAGAATTGGATGCCAGCGCTGCTCTTGGTTCGACCAGTGTACTATATCCCCGTACTCTCCTTCACCCCCGTGATCCTCTATACTTTGCCATGCGTTTGCGTCCCTTCAGGTAACGCTGCTTTCAGTCGAGTTATTAGACGCCATCGACACCATTTTATTTTGTAGCGTGCCGTGTTCGCGTGCCTTTTGGTGGTTTGACTAGCGTATATTCATTGTGTGTATACCTATTTACCTTTCTCTTATCTACAACAAAAATGTTACAAATATTTTTAATTCAATTTTGCGCTTTCTCTGAACATCATTAATCATTCTTAGTTTCTTTTATATTACATTTATTACACAAATTTCACTTCTGGTTAATTTGTTATAACTTATAATTAACTTGTGATGTTATAACATACTATTATTTCAATCTTATAAACTTCATTTTTGAAACTCGCGCTATTTCCCTTAGTACACTGGTCGAACCTAAGACGGCGCTGGCACTGAATTCTTAGACATGGCCCCGTTCAATTTGTGACATAAAATTTCCACGGGGCTTATGGGCAAAACCGTATCCATAGTATATATATCAGTGGATTTTAGCGTCAGTAACGTAGAAAGTTCGGCTAAACTGAGGTACCTTGATCGCCCCGCCTAATCTCGCATGCCCACGAAAAATTAAATATCCCTACACGAAAATTAGATATCACTACATGAAAATTAAATATCCCTACACGAAAAGAGGCTACTGCTACCTGCCAGCTGCTGCCAGCTATTGCCTACTGCTAGGACAGCGGACAGTTGTTCTTTGAAGCTAAATTCTATTCGGAAAGATTTCAGATTTAAAAATCAAAAATGGCAGCACGCGAGGCAACATTAAAGCTATGGAAATGTACGTATGAAATCTATTAAATATGTTCTTAACAAACTTGCTCTTAGTATCATACATTTCTTTCAATATTATATCAGTCACAATTGAGTTACAATTTGATTATTATATAACATGAATTTCTGCTTTATTTAGTACAATATTTAATAAAATTCTCAAATAGAAATTGAATTTTTATAATTCCCTGTTGAAATTTATCATATAGATCGTGTGAATAATTCGCGCACGTATAATCTGTCAAATATATAGTTCTCGACGTTCTGAAGGTTATGAAGGAATAGAGCATTTGTGGAATTATTATTAACTTGTCCAATTACATGTACAATTCGTTTAGATGAATGATACATCAGCTATTATGGTTTTGTGTTTGTTACAGTGACCCTTGCTAATTCTAAGGAACTTATTAAAAAAACTGTATATTACGGGAAAGTTGAATTGGTACCGCCAAAGCCAACCGATATACCAGCTATTAAAAGTGGCATCCAAAACTTGATCAGTGCCGCTAAAACTGGGAAGTACCGTGAACTTACAGTCCGTGAAGCTTGGTTAAACACTTTAGTCGCCATTGAAGTCTGGTGCTGGTTTTACGTAGGTGAATGTATCGGCAAACGACGTATCATTGGATACACAGCTTAAACATGTATTGTAATTTATTCACATAGACATAATCCCTGTATAAAGAATAGCTGTTCTTATAAATATAAACTCGTAAAAAGAATACAATTTTTTAAAAATAAACATTACTATTGGTTTGTTAAACCAATTTCTTATTTCTACGAAATTATTAGTTTTATTTTTACACGATTCATACTCGCATTCTCGTTAACGATTAAAAAATTAGAATATATGCTGCATCGCGTACTGCCATATGCAAATAGCACCGCAAACGTGAACGTTTAACGAACGAGTTACACCGTATTGAGGTATCTCTATGCAAGCATCGAAGAAAGGTATTAAATTAGCAGGTATTCCATCCTTCTCGTTTCTGAAAACAGAATTTATATGTACAATATAAGACGAGTAACCTTAGAGTACTATTTTATTTACTTACCCTAAAACAAGGATTGACTTCTTTTTAAATTCCATATTCAATAAGCTCACGCTGTTTACCGTTTGCTCCACACCTATCAACGACCATCCCATGTCTCTCTGTTCCAAGAGGTATCGACTTAATTCATTTGGCTTTACCTGAACCGATTATAAAATTAGGAAAAATTAATGTGAAATGTTAGAAATTAAATTAGGCTCAATGATAGAAAAATATGTTAACACTTTGCTGACTGGCGATTCAGAGTCAAAACTAGGGCTGTTACTTTTCCAAAGATTCGAAGGATTATGAGCAACAAAGGAAACTTTGAAGTATACAAAGTTGTAACTTACGAGTTTCATGTTATGTCATGATTTTTGACAAATAAAAATATGAATAAAAGTAGGAGTGTCCAATCGCTTTTTACACTCACTGCAATTATATCAAATATAACTTGGCAGCGAAATTTCGAAGTTCAAAGCTTTGAAACTCCATTTCTTTTAATCTTCTAAAGTAGCAACCACTAGTCACAACCAAAGGCTGCAGCCTATGCACTGAGAAACTGTTCTTCATTTCAACACAAGATCGAAGCTTTGTGAATCCTCTTAAAAATACCTATATTGTCACTCGTCGTGACCAGTCAGCTATCTGTTAATTAACATAACTTCTCCTGAAAATTTGTAATAAAAGAAATATAAATATAGAGGTATAAAAATAAATACCTCTGTAATAGTTATCCAGTTCTCAGCTGAGACACTGAGATTTTGGAATTCTTTGTCTCTGATTTTACTTGAATTAGCAATAACTAATTCTTTCACATTGAAAATTTCACAAGTACGTGCAAGTCCTCCTAAATTTGGAGTACGGTCGACGAGGCTCGCTACAACTATGATACCATCTTCGTCAGGTAATATTTTTTTCTGGGAAATAGATCCTCTGATTGTTGACGAAATATAATCATGCAACGAATTTGCAGGTACTGATGAAGGATCGATTTTCTTCTGAATATCACTTAATTCTTCAAGATTCATTCCACCAGATTTTTTAAGAGCTTCGGAATCGGCTGCATTTTCAAAAGTGTTTTCACTCTGTACATTGTCATTCTTATGATTGTTAAAAACGTACCTGCAGATTTCGTTATGTATATCGATGTTTGAATGTTTGATAATAATTCCTTCAAGTTATACATTCGAAGAGGATGGTTTAGACTTATTTTAAAGTTTAATTGTTTGAATACGACTGGGCTAATCCATTCACTTTGATCTATACCGGTCAACCTAGGCAACTCGAAATAGATTGTCTACAAATGCAAAAAGGAAGGAACTTACAGGTCAATTGTCATTAGTCTTTCGTAAATTTTAATAACTTGTTTAAGCTCAATAACGTTATATACCTGCAGACTATAATCGGTTGAAGGATGAAAAGCGGAAAGATAAAAGTCTTCTTGAATTCTAATGAAACTTTCCATTGTGTTTTCATCATTTAAACTATCCATTATTGCGTTGTATAGTCCTCTGTACTCATTTGTAATATCATCATGGTTACTGTTTTTTAATGTTTGAAACAGTTGTAGAAAAATCACCTGTATAAAGTATACGTATTAGTATTGTATAGTTAGTATAATATTTATCATAATCATATTTACAATGCACCTGGTTATAAAGTCGCATATTATATTGCTGTCCTATGCAACAACGCACAACATATGGCATTCCCTTGGTAATAAAAATAGTTTGATCACCTCCAGAAAGTAGTTTTGCAACATGATAAAATATACATGCAATTGAGCTAACACATCCTGGACGTTTTACAATACCCTATGCAAATATATTAAGAGTAGTTAGACGTGCTGTATCAATATTGAATATAACAAAAACCTAAATTCTTTAGTTACTTGTTCAAAAAACGTCCACAGTTTTTGGACAAAAAGCTTCGACTTTTTATTCTCCAAAAAAATTTTAATTAACAACCACTCTTGCATTATTCGCACACTGTGTTGATTACTTTCTGTAAGCATCGAATCACAAAGAAGATTTACCAATGTAGTTGTATCTGCCTGCAAGTTATTAATTTCATTATTTGTAGTGCGCTTATAATTTTATCAATTTTGCGATGCTGTATTACCTCATTTAAAATAGGCTGTAATACTAATAAAATTTGCATAATTCGATGCTTTATCCTGTGCGTATAGGAATGGTTAAAATATCTTTTATTTTTGTATTCTTCTAGTTTTTGTAAAACAATTGGTAAAAACGCTGCTGCAAATTCCACATCCTCAGTAATTGTTTTGTGCAACAGTATAACGGAAAGTGCTCTGATACTACCATCATTGTTTTGATCTCTATCAATAAAATTACAGATTAACAAGGAATTATAAGTCAGAACGATATTATAATAATATTTCAAACTAACTTACGCTACTGGAATGTGTTGTGGATAAAAAGTTTTAAAATTTTTAGCAATATATGAACACGTTTGATTTTCTATTTGCTTATCTCTTCGAAGCGCGTGTCCATGAAGAAGACATAATAATAATGGTTGTTGTAAGTTCCTCAAGCTGCGTGTATCTAACAATTTCATCTCGTTCAATAAAATTGTCTTTAGTTTCGGTACTTTGTCACTTTCTTCGAGTAATTCTTTAAGAAACTAAAAATCAGCAAAACAATTTATTAAGTAACGAATGTTAATTTTCTACGACGATAGTTTGATAATTAACTTACACGATTCACGAGATTTATAGCATTTGGAAGTATCAAAAATTTTCTATTTACAATAACTTTGAGAAGAACTTTTATTGCTAAAAAGTACAGCTTATTCTTCGAACTTATTAAAGTAGATTTCCAGCACATAGTAAAAACAGATTCGAAATTTGACATACTTTTAGAGCTATCTATATTCATTCCTCTCTTGTCAACAATTATTTTTAAAGTCCGCGCTACTTCTGGAATAATTTCAACTCCTCCCATTTCATAAATGTGCGAGATGTATTGCCAATCGATATTTACTGGCCAAAATTCCATTTTCACGTTTGATATGTATTGATTCGTCAATTTCGCTAATAATAAGTAGCATTGCGAAGCTACTTTTCCCTTAGAATCCTTGTAGCGTTCATTGTTATCAGATATAGGAGCATGATGCGCATTCAATAAAGGCTGCACATAAAGTTCTACAGACATCGGATCTAAAATGCTTTGAGTATAATGTAAAATGTGCAACGCGCACATGTAGTGCATATTTGTAAACTGTTCTATATTTTTAAGAATGAGTATACTGTCATATTTAAATTTCCCAACATAATCGAGAAGTTCTGACTTCGGTAGAGTTAAATTCCCACGATTAAGAAACGATGCAATCGTACTCATATATCTATTAGCTTGTTCGTAATCGAATTTAGACGGTATACTCTTGTTATTTTTAAGTAGAAACTTTAAAGCATTTCTGGTATGTCCTGACAGTAACTGTATCATTCTGTTATCTTCGTTTGTACTTAAATTCAGTAATTCTGACATAACTTCTATGGTATAAAGAATATGCTCAACATTTGCGTACGGTCTTACATCGCAACTATTAAGCAATGATAGCCACTTATACAGTATCTGTTCCGTTGAACATGACTTTGCGCATAGTATTAATTTCGCATCGTAGAATATAAAGATTATAAAAGCAAACTTTGCTGGATCCATTCTGATGTGTGTACCTTGATGCGAATCATCTTCGCATAAAGTTTTAACAAAATTCCTTGTTTCTATCTCTGTTACTTTAGCTTTCAAACAGGTTGTTATACTGTTCCACGAAAAGGAACCCCTTACAAGAGCTTCGTCAGAAGGAAATTCCAACAATGTGTTTGCTAGAATTTTCAAGTTATCTACTCTCTTAGAAAGAGAAATTGTTCTGAACAATTCAATTTGCGATGCAACTCTGAACATGCAGGAATGCGCGTGTAAATGTGTTTGTATAAAAGACTTAATTATGATCAAATCATTCTCTCTCCAAACATTTGAAGTTTTCTCTGTAACCATTCTTAAAATCATTGTCATGTAGAACAGCGGAATAGGAGCCCATGTTTCTTCAGCTATCGCTTTAAGAAGTCTAGAAATAAATTCATCTTCTGCGTTTCTTCTAAGTACGAATAACGTTGTAATTTCATCTATTATTTCCGGTTCCTTTTCGTATGATTGGCACTCATATAAAAATGTCTTATTCAATATGTTTACAAACAATTTTAAGAATTCAGAGTCATGTAGGACTTTATGAAACTGACAAACATGATTGATCCCTTGTTTTACTATAGCATTATTCTCATGCCTCAATATTCTCTCGAAAATTAGTTGCAACCAAATTGTACCGAAACAGTTGTTGCACAATGTATGTTCTTCACTACCTTTTATTAAATTCGGTACATGCGTCAAAGCTGGCGCGACTAGATGGTACTGCTTTTCTTCCAAAGCCTCTAGTACTATATAAAACTTTTCTTTGATATCATTTATCGATATTTCTGTTTGAACAGACTGTGCGCACATAAATGGTGCAACTGTAGTCTTTTTTGACTTTATTATACTCCTATCTAAAGTGCTACCAAAATGCGTTAGTCGTTTCATTATAAATAATCCTTGTTTTCGATACTGTTGTACAGAAGATTTTAAGCTTTTGACTATTAGCAACCATAATTCTGTATCATAGCATAATACTTCGTATATTGAACATGTATATTTGAGCTTTCCCAAATAACATGCATCAACTATAATGCTCAGCGTGCTAAGTTGATCTTGAAAATCTTTCATGTCTATTAAAATGAAACATAATATTGTTGAAAAAATTGTTGTATTAAAATCGAAAGTATTTATTAATTTTGGGAATATAGAAGCGAAAGTTGGCCATGTTATGTTTTCGCTTGATTCTAGCCACAGTATTACAGATGGGTAAAAATACAATTCCAATTCTGATTGTGATAATTGCGTTCTTGTGTGAACATTTAGTAACTGTCCCAATTCAATCGAATCCAGAAAGCATTCCAGTATTCTTATGTAAAACACATTCCCGTTTCCCAATAGAGAAACTAAATATGCTGTTTTGAAATACTTTAGATGTTCTTCGAGACATCGTAAATTGCAAAAGAGCAATGTATATAAAGTGACGATATCACATATGATCGATCGATCACTGGGATTCTGAAGTTGAACTTTCTTCAAATCTAAAACATTTTGTATTTGTTTGAAGCACAAGTTGTGCGACCCTGTTCTTGTATATTTCTTTTCTGGATGAAATAATAATTGATACTCGTAACACAGTATCGCGCGGAATGTTTCTAATTTCTTTGTATTCGAAATATCGTTTGTTATTTGTCTACCGTAATTGTGAATTAATCTGTGCAACACTTGAAATGGTTCAATTTTCAATGATTCCAATATCGAGAAATCCAGTGTTGGAAAATGCATGTATCGTTCGTGCAAATCCATTTTGTCACGTTACTGATAATTTATATGCACATACAAAAATACTCGTGTTTGTGTACTTACGTACAAGGTTAAAGATCTAAATGTTTAAATACAATCCTTTTACAAGGAGAAGAAGTTCACCAAGCTCACGTATATATTTAGTCTGAAAGTATGTTTAAATAAGTACATAAGAAAACATTGAATCAATCTACAACTACGATATCACTGTATGTTGATCCTGCTCGTATGTTATTGTATTATACATACGTAAATAATAATACAAGGAATGTACATAACCAATAAAAGTACACGTGGGTACTCGAAAATAATAAATATAATATGTATGCATATGTGTAGAACGAAAGTTTCTCGACTGTTATGAAATATGTTAGAAACAGCATCGAAATAAAAGGATTTTGTTTTGACAATAAGATTCATTAGTCTCGAGGTACAGTGAACCTGAATTATAAGTATACAGAGAGATTTCATCACTCGCCAGTTTCAGAGGACGTATTTTCTGACAGTAAAGACGAATGAAGGGAAGTAACTTCCTGAAAATCATCAGCTTGGTCAAACAAGTGGTTACAAGCCGGCACATCAGTTTGACAACGATGGCTAAAAGTAAATTCGAATATGTGAAGGAATTCGAACGTGACGACTGTTGTTTACCAAATTGCTGGATCGTGGTTAGAATCGACGGTAGAAATTTTTCAAAGTTTTGCGATGCCCATCAATTTACCAAACCAAACGACGTAGCCGCTTTGGAATTGATGAATCGAGCGGCTATCACGGTTATGGAGGATTTCAAAGAGATCATTTTAGGTTTCGGTCAAAGCGACGAGTATTCTTTCGTTTTTCGAAAGGACACGCAACATTACAAAAGGAGAGGTAACAGTACAGATCAAGAAATAAATAATCAACGCGAACGTATATGATAAAAACGAATACAGAGAACGTTTGTGTCTTGAAGCGCAATTATTGCTTGAAAAATGTCGTATTTTATGTTTCAGTTTTTAAATTAATGTCGAACGTGAACTCTCTTTTTACATCGGCATACGTTTATTACTGGCCTCGATTTTTTCGTGGTAAAGAATTATATTATCCGCCTTCCTTCGATGCCCGTGTTGTATTATACCCAACAGATAAAAATTTGAGGGACTATTTAGCTTGGAGACAAGCAGATGTTCACGTCAATAATTTGTATAATACTTGTTTCTGGAATCTTGTGTTGAAAGCTAAGCTTACTCCAAGTCAGGTAAGTTAAGATTTTTACGTATAGTGGGTGTACAAAGTATTAGTACATCTTTTAACAGTAAAAACTGCTCTACTGTTATTTACAATATTGATGATTGATACCAATATGAGGTATTATATTAATTTCGTATCCATAAAATGAAAAAAATCATATACAACAGAATTATTCTATCTAAGAAGAAATGTTTAATTTTCCTAAACTAATCCTTCTAACATCTTGAAAAACCTCAAGCTATTGGGTCCAATTTTGAAATAGGTGTACGAATACTTTGTACACCCACTGTATACAAGAATGAAAGAATAATCGGTTCAATTTTGGTTCTCTAACTTCCAGGCAGAAGAGAAACTCAGGGGTACATTAGCGTCACATAAAAATGAATTACTGTTTCAAGAATTTGGTATAAATTATAACAACGAACCACCCCTATTCCGAAAAGGTACTACGCTTATAAGAAAATTAGTACCTGATGGAACGGGTCGATTAAAACCAGCAGTGGTTCCATTGGTGGACGACATCATTGCAGACCGATTTTGGAAAGAGAATCCAGAAGTTATCGGATTAAAAAGTTTAGCTACTTATCAACCACCAAATTTAGTTAATAATACAAACATGAAACATGTGAACAATATTCCACCACCACCAGGTGTTAATGCGAACTCTACGAATGAAGAGGCAAATTCTGCGAGATGTCGAGAAGTAGATGGTGAAAAGATAAAGTGTGAAAGTGAACAAATCTGTAGAAGATAAGCATTGTTTTATTTTTATATAATAAATTTGGAAAGCATCCTAACGGAAAATAACCGAAAGTTTATTTTCGACAATTTCGAAAATATTTTCAATTTTTCTTACAGTAGTGAAATCACGAAATATTAATTGTTGGGGGAAGAATTTAAAGTTGAATTAACGATTACCATATTTTTATAAGGTGTATAATATGTTGTATATAGATGTATTTTCATACATGAACTGATACATGTATATATATATATGTTACAAGAAAAAATGTTTTTCTAAAATAGAATTTGGAGACACATACATGTCGAATATTTTTCGTTAGGATTTTATATTTTAAAGCTCATTGAACGAAAATATTGTATTTTCCAATAGTAAGAAAGTGCATTAAATAATATTCAATTATTTATGAATTTAAAGGCTGCTCTAGAATAAATATATTAAGGTTTTTGTACAAGATCTTTTTCGTAAGCATGAACAATACATTAATACATTTGATACATTATGAAAATTTATAATCATTTTCTGTAGTTCTTTTAGCATAAAGCTATAAATTATTTTGAAATAATCTAGATTATAAAATTTCACAAATATTCTTTGAACGTTTGTAGTAATATATAACAAATTGTTTAGATCTTAAGACGTTTAAGTATTATAAGCACTTTCAGATATGCATTTTTTTTTGTTACATAGAACATTACACGACATATAATTTACCAATTCATTGTCCGACTTTGTTATATGAAATATGAACGATCATCAAAATATACATAACGTAGGGAGTATATTTAGTAGTAAAATCGATATTATTAGATAGAGATGAAATGAAATATAAAAAATGGTTTTATGTTCCAAAAGCAAACGGAAAAGAAAATACCTTATTTTTATAATAATCAAAGTTATAATATTTATCAATAATTTGTAAAACTGATTGGTATAGCGTTATAACTTGTTACGAGATAAAAGTTATACAGTTCTCCAAAAAGGTCAGGACTTATTTAATGAGTAGGCCACTCAATACCATAAAATTCAAGAATTTCACGATAACTTTGTTTTTGTTGAACGTTACATTCGAGTTGCCACAATATTTTCATTGTGCAACAGCGAAAAAACTTGTTAAGCAGGTTGTTTACTATACAAGTAATTTTATAATTTGGCATATACAATAAAGTTGTTTACTTTCTTTTTAACACGATTACTAACGAATAAACGAAGCTCGTATGCGTAAGACACGATTTAAATTGAGTTTTCCAACCTTATGGAATGTATTCTATATTGTTTTATATTACAGTGGAATTAATAATCATAACATTGGGTAATACAAGACACAACAAATATACTGGTCTACAATAAAATACATTATATACATCTATATGATATAAACTTTTGTTATACATGACAATAACAGTGCTAAGTGATAGTTTTAATACCATTCTTTCATTTTGGCTAGACATATAATTGCCTTGTTTCTTCATTTAATTACGAATTAAATATTTATATTTCCCATGTATTTGGCAGTTTCCCCTTTTTAACAATCCTAAATACTGTGCAGAACTTTTGTGATTAATCATGATTGAAAAATAAAAAGGAGAAAGAGTCACCTTTTTTTCGAATATTATTATATATGTATAACTGGAGACAAATTAATTGTTCCAACGAAATGTTTCAATAACATTAAAAGATTGGAATGTAGTTGTCTATCTTAGCTCTATGTTTCTGTGCAACGCATTCCGCTATCCATACAATGTTACGACATTCCTGTTCCTTTAACTTAAGGTAACTATAGAACACTCCGAAGTGAAATTGTTGAAGAAAGGCATGAACGTTTAAACGAACCTAAAACAGTAGAAAAGTTCATACATCAAGTAAAAACAATTCTTACCAATATTAAGTTTACCTCGTGCTCAAAGAATTTATCTTCTAAAGTTTTATCGCCAGGATTATTGCCTGCACCTTCGAATAAAGCACTATATTCCTGTGAATGAAAAAAAAGGCATTTTTGCACGTTAGAGCATGTACAAATCTATCGATATTATCTTTAGACAAGAGAGAGAGAGAGAGAGAGAAACATTATTTAATATACATACAGCATAATATTCTGCGACTGCTTTAACTTGTTCGTAATCATCAGCCCTTGCTAAAGCTGCCAAACCATCAGGATTCAATTTTCCACAGCGTGGATATAATTTAGCTCTATCATCTTTACCTAGCTCGGTTCCAAATGAATTGATAGTGATAATAATTGCTCGTCTATCAGCTTCGAACTACAAATAGAGATTACCCTTAATACATTATCTATTAACATCGTATTTATATTTTAACTATATCAAATATTATACCGCGAGTATTTCACACATAGTGTCCGCAGTTGTTCCACCAATCTTTTTACAGAACTTATAAAATGCTTCTAAGTAAGCTTTGTATAAAGTATTTCTAATGATTTCAATGTTCATTTCATCTAAATCTTGTTCGGAAATGCAATCCACAAAAAATGGGGCTGCAGCAACATACATGTTATTTATATTATTAGAATGTAAAGCACATTGTAACAAATTTAGCCCTTTGCACTCGGAGCTATTTTAACTAAAAAATTAACTCGAATATTTTCCTTCTTAATGGTTTTTTAAATTTGGTGGACTTCAATGTTTAATACTTGATTAGATACCAACATATATAATGATGTAAACAATATTTTCGATAATGGTACAGCAATTTTTAGCCACGTTTCAGAGTCACTACTCGAGTGCTAAGGGTTAGGGGGGTAGACTCGTTTATAGGATTGCAAGAGACGTTTGAGGGCAATCAAGGCCTAGATTCATCTTTTATCCAGCACTTCTGATTACTGAAAAACCCCATTGCATGCATTATCAAAAAGAAAATGGAAAAACGAGTCTACCCTACTTAAGAGTAAATCCTTGGATCATACCCAAAGGTGTATCAACCAAGACTGCGCTGTAAAGCTCAGCAGGTGTAGTTGCTACATGAATAGCTTCCATTTGTTCGAAACTGCCGAGAGGATGACATTTAGGTATCAATTCGGAAATTGGTCGTTGATGCAACGTTCCGGTGATCAATAGAATGATATTGTCGATCATGTAACTATATGTAATGAAATCTAAGAATTGCGACAATGGCTCGACAGAATGATTACGCATATGTTGAAACTCTAGAACAAGCTTCTCTCTCAGTTTATCGTCAATCACACTGACGGACAATGGTGACGGTTCATTAGCCAAAAAGCTGCCGTAATCTGTACCCGCCAAATGTAATTTCAAATCTATGCAAACAAAGAAAGAATAAGATAATTGGTTTTAAAATAATTGTAAATACGAAAACAAAAGTAGAAATTTGGTGAATAGAATGTACCTTCCAGAGTCTCGCATTGTACAAGATTGAGGTAATCGCTCTGTTGAAGAATTCCACATTTAAATCCACGACAAAGACCTTCCAAGTATCCTCCGTTGATATTGAACATGCAACCCTTCATTTTGGCGGATCGTTTCCCTAAAATTTCACAACTACACCACACGAAACACAGATCCGTCAAAATCGAAGTCGGACTCGCCCTTTTCCGTGACGATCATATGACTATTCGGTGAGAAGTTTACCACAGATCGCGCACAGTCAAAGAGTAGGGATACAACAAGAGGCGACACTTCGGGCGGTCACCTTTTATGTTGGTCGTTCGACTTGGTTCGACTTGGTTCGACTGCATTCAACTCAATTCAACTGCATTCAACTGTCCCTTTAAATTGATTGTACAGACACGCGGGAAGTTTAAATCAACTAGCGCCAATATCTAATAATTATATACTGCGAACTTTATGCATTTATAACAAAAATGGGAGAACGTAATTTAAAACAGTGAAAATAATAAAACAATTTAAAGAACGTTCATATGTTATTTTCATTTTTTCTACATGGTTTCAGTGTTTTGTAATTGACTAAGAGAATATAGATTCTCTCTCTCTCTCTCTCGTAAAGTTATAGATATTCAAAAAAATGTATGCATAAATTCATTTTTAATATAAATTTGGAAGGACAAAATAATTTACTTCTAATTCGTTAATCTACAAAGATATATATGTATTACTATTAGCTTTTTAGGAAAATAATAGTTTTTTAGTAAATGCACAGTTGTCATAACAGAGATCCTCAAGGACCATAATTGTTGCCACGAACAATATTATATATATGTTATATCTTTCTAAAAAGATACATATTTGTTCTTAATAACAGTATAAGAAATTACCTTCGTTTAAGACTGTATAATAGACATATTTATAAACAATATAATTACATATTTTTTGTTCTGTGCGAAACGTTGTGTGTTACTGTCGAGTGGATGACGCATATCGTGAAAATACTATTGTGCCGAGATACGCTTTGAACCTGTAATGTATTTTATCTCTGTCAATATCTTTAATATTTTCCTAATTGTTAATTGATCCGCGATCGCCTAAATCTGACGAAACGAAATGTTTGGCAAGAAAGAGAAACCCAAACGTCCAGCAAGACCTGCTGGCAGCCTTGCGCAGGTATTTATCTTATATAGAAATCCTTATAACCTTACTTTTTATCAATTTGATGTTTCTTAAATATATTATTTTTTTCAAAGTATGGGATCTTCGAAGTGCCAGAAACTTTTGACGATTTAGGTAATAAGTTCATGGAGGGCGACGACGATGATGATGATTTCGAAGCAGAACTAGCAGCGTTGACAATTGGCGATGATAATCAAAAACCAAGACGTAAAGGTTACACATTGTTTGCATGTTTGTCGAATTGTATAATTGTATATTATTCATACAACTGTCACCAAATTTATTAGCACCCCGAAAGTCAGTTCCATCTGCGCATCTCGACGCGATGATAGCAGAAAGTTTGAAAGATCCTGATGGAGATGTGTCGGATGGTGACGACGATCCAGATTTATTGGTATAAATTATATTATATGTACATTCTTCATTCTACATAATAATCGTATAAGTGTATTTGAAATAATTTTAGACATTTTATATTGCATTAGAATGAACTTAAGTTGATCACGGGTGATGAATCTGCTGATGAAATGTCACCAACAGAAGAAGATAGCCCTAAAACAGAAAGCGGAGAACGCTTTAAAGCGGATTCTGCACCTATGGGAGATACGATGAATCTCTTAGAAGAAAGATTAAGGATGTATGAAATGGCTGAAAAGAAAGCGAAACAAGAAAATGAGCCGAGTCGAGCAAGAAGATATACGAGAGGCATTAGAACTCTTAAAGAATTATTGACTGATGCTAGGTCAGGGAAGTCTATCAATGAAGAGGATATTCCACCGCAATTACCACCATCTGCAGTTGCAGAATCTACAAAGAAAGTACCGGAAAGTCCTAAAGAAGATCCAATAGGTAATGCTCAAACGAACAACAGTAATTCATATTTCATGATGCTTGATATATATGCTTTACAGAAGAAAAAATTGCTCCAGTTGACGATGACGCAACACCGCCTCCAGAAGCTGATAATACAGTGGAATCTGTTCCAGCAAAGTCTATAGATGAAGAAGCTTTGGGCTTGTTAAAGAATAGGCAACAAGAATACAAGATTGCCGCATTAGCATGGAAAAAAGCTGGCAATAAGACGGAAGCGCTTCAATGTGTGAGCGTAGCGAAACAGTTTGATATAGTCATAGCAGCGGTAAACACAGGAGACTCAGTCGATTTGTCGGACATGCCTCCTTCTCCAAATATGCCCGGATCAGATGCCGTTGCTGCTACACCAGAATTTCCAAAGGCTCAAAATGAAATACAAGGACAGGCATCCTCTGACGCACCACCTACAGGTAAATAATGCATAATTTAAGCATTCGTTTTCTCTGTTGACATTATACAGACAAATAAAATAAAGTAATTTATTTATACGATAAAACATTTTTCTTATTCAACCCCTTTGAGAGGAAAGAAGATGGTACGGACGAGATGTCTCGTTATGAACGTTGTAGAAATCATTATAACGATATTAATGTTTCCGAAGTAGCAGAAGCGAAACCGGTTGGTCCAGAGAATTTAGGACTCGCTTTAAAGGAGCGACTCGAAGTATACAGAAGATCAAAAACAGCTGCGGAAACAGAAGGAAACTCTTCTAAAGCTCGGAGATACGGTCGTATATGCAAACAGTTCGAAGACGCTCTCAAGTCGCATGCTCGTGGAAAATCTATAGCTCTAGATGAACTGCCTGTTCCACCTGGTTTTCCACCGCTTGTTGCACCTGCACCGCCCGCTGCATCTGCACCAGACGAGGAAGCGCAACCAAGCCCGGCGCCGCAAGAAACCTCCGATCCTGAACCGTCTAGAAACGCACAGAGTCCGACGGTTCCTCCAAGAAGACAAGCAGGTGTGTAATAATATTTGCATGTATCTGAACACAATCATTTATGATTGAACTGTCTTAATAGGAAAGAAACCAATTCAAAAGATGACACGTGCGGATAAACAGTCAGCTCTACTGCAACAACGCCAGCATGAGCTAAAACAAGCTGCTCTCGACGCGAAGAAGGATGGCGATATAGAGTTGGCACGTACTTATTTAAGACAAGCGAAAGGGATAGATCCGTTGATCGCAGCTAGTCAATCAGGGTTACCGGTTGATATGAATACAATACCATTGTCTCCGTTAGCAAAAATGGAACTGAATGCGAATAGTTTAGGAGGACAACTCGATGACAGTTTCGAGTTGGTCAGTAGCGAACACTGTTTGGAAGAAGCGTCTGGAACCGATGAAGAGATTTACGAAAATCTGGAGGCTCAGCTAATGAAACAAATGAAGGTATAACAAGAACGTAGTGTGTTCTTTATAAACTGATATTATAATAAATATTTTTGTAATTTGTTGTAGTGGTGTTTATGTACTAGAGATCACTCGAAAGCTTTAGGAGATGTACCTGGGTATAATAAATGGGAACGATTCGCATTGGATTACAAACGGGATTTGGATATGCTGAGGGTTCGAAAACGTGATAAACTGCCACCGCCGCAACACCATTACGAGACAAAAACTTATGCTATTGTGCAGTCAGTATAAAAATTTTCAAAAAATGCTAGAGTATCAAATTCGACAGATTTTAGTACTTATTTTATATCTACTTGTATTATACGATTAAAAACAAAAATAGTATGAATCTTATGTTTCAGGAGTTGTACGGACTTAGGTGACAACGATATAGAAATCTCGATAATAAGAGGGATAAACTATTCGAAAGAGGACACATACGTCATATACGAATTTCCCTATCCATCGGATCGCCCTCCGACAGACAGCACGTCCACCGTTAGAGGAACATGCAATCCTGAATACGAAGCAGTATTTCGTTTAAACGGAATAATAGAACGCGGCGTAAGACAGTGCCAACGGGCTTTCAAAAGACACGCGCTGAAATGTCAAATTTGGTCAAAAGGGTAACTACAAACAATGATGGGTATATGTATATAACCATCTAAAGCTATTTTTAATAACCTTATTAATTGTATTTATTTAATCACTAGTTATTTCTGACCAGTTTTAGTTTGCAATAGCACATTCCTTATGAAATTGCCCAATTTTATTCACGATCGTAATATTATATTACTAATATAGTAACGTTCATTGTAATACAGTTTGATGAATTGGTGATAGAATGTGTTTTTGTCAATATTAAGTAGATGCGATTGAAAGTGTGATACCAAAAATAGTAAAATAGATTAGTACGTTGCTTGCAGATGCTCGCTGAACCCTCTCCTGTGTTGCACTCATCCAAGGTATGAAAATCATAGTTCTAAAAAGCATTCAGCTTTTCAATAGTATGCTCATCAAAATATGCTAATGTTTTTGTCTTGTAAGAGTTGTTGGTTGTTGGACTTTTTGTTGATTTTTTTGGTAGCTAGTGTATTGTAAAAAGTAGTATTTGAATACCACGATATGTATGAGGCAAAAAGGAAGTCCTATCAAATCTATCTTGATGCTTTACGGATATTTTTAAATTGCACGAGCAAGCTGTGACAACGTATACCTTCTTTTCTTGCATTTCAGCTGTTAGTCGGCAATGCGTGTGCGTTTACATAATATCGTAACTGATTATGTCTTTTTACAGTGGATTCTTCCGAAGCGATAGCCTGTTAGGTACGGTAACAGTGAAATTACAGCCTCTGGAGAGTAAATGTGTTCTTCACGATTCATTTCCCGTGAGTGTTGAATTTGATTTATTCGAGATCACGCTTTGAATTATATAGATTAAATTAAAGAAATTCTTGACGACCGTAGTTAATGGACGGGAGGAAGCCAACAGGAGCAAAGTTAGAATTGAAAATACGATTGAGAAATCCAATTCTCACTAAACAAATCGAACAAATCACGGACAAATGGTTAATTATCGATCATTGATGTAGCATCGATGGAGCACATTATATTTTGATTTTCCAATTATCGCATAATCGAGGCCTTGAACGTCTATTTGCTTATTATAAAACAATGGACAATTGTATTATTTGTTTCATTCATCGCGCCGCATGTTAATGTGAATATGTATATGTGAAATAATTTATATATTTTATTACGAATGTTCAATTTTAGAATAATACATAATAATAATGTTCCATGTCAAACGACTACATAATATATTCACAGTCTAGTATGTAAATATTATAACATGTTGCATAACGAATTTGTTACACAACTATCGTATAATGATTATACTGGCTAGAAAAAAACTATTCTGTTTGAGCTTTAATGTATACACAGAAATATCAAATTATACTTTATATTAGCACCATGATTTATGCCTATTTACAAGATAAGAGAGATTTGTCATTGATTGTAAGAATAATTTTTTAATCACTTAATTGTTGAATAAAAAAAGTTTAAAACAGTCGTTATAATGAATACATATTATCCTTCTCCATTCCTCAAACTAAAAATTGTCTGTATTAATTCCAAACCACAGAAGCTTCTCTCAAATAATTTTACAGGGTTGAAACAGAGCAAAACAGTGTGTTCTCGTGAACTCTACTCATTATAAATGACGGATACTTTGTACGTTATAAATGATCGAAAGAAAAATCTTAAGTGCGATTGCAATTAATTAGTGCGCGCATAAGATACTATCACTTGTATCTATTGAAACGATTTAAACGCGGAGGAGGAACGATCGTGGAGTGTAGCTGAATCCACATTTCCAGAGAACAATACAGCACGTGAACCTCACTAACAAACTATTGTCCGATAATCGTTCGACTCTGTCTCCTTCCAGTTCACCACTCCACTGTTTCATCCCTACCCACGCGTGCCTCACCGCCTGGTCCTTAATGATTCCGTAATACTTCAGAACAGAGTAGAATGCACTGACATGCACAAGGGTACAGAACTGGTATAAACATAATTATAATAATAAACTGCATTTACTAAAACTGGTCCTCTAAATCATGCTGCAATAAAGTCAAGCAAATATTTTCGACAACGAAATAAGTCTCTGCCTGAAATAATCACATACAATTAATGCTACAAGTACTTCGAATGCCCTTGTTAGTATGCTTTTCTCGTGCGTCCGATAACTGCAACCCTTAAGTAACTGCTGGCACAATTAGTTTATAAAAATTGTGTTCTTCTGCTAATGCTATCGGTCGTAGATTTTCGCCAGAATTAATAGCATTCTCGAGGAAAACTGTTAGAGCTCGGGCTTTTACCCGGGTATATGAGATACCCGGGTATCTCATAAGACATAAGTCATAAATGATTTTGTGCAATTTAAAACAATAACGAAATTAAAAGAACGTTGATATATTAATTTAAATTTATTAAAATCGTTCAAGAGATGCAAATTCATTCATTCATATCGATGTAAACGATTTTTATTTTGCATAGAGATCCGCAGTGTATTCATGAGATACCCGGGTAATTTTTGTTTACACGAATACCCGGGTAATGCTGTTTACCCGAGTACCCGGGTACCCGAGTAATTTTTGTTTACCCGAGTATCTCCCGGGTACCCGGGTATCTTATAAGTCACAGCTCTAAAAACTGTGGGGTACCTATAGATTCAGTCTGTCTCGTTGGACCTTTAGAACTCGTGGACTCTTTATGGTCGCGTTCTAGCAATGGTGACTCTGTGGTATGGCAGGGGTCGGTGGCGAAGATCGGTACATAAAGTAGTTGACACCCACCGTGTCAAACGGTCGTTTGGTGGTCCCTGAAAAACTCTCGACCATGCCTCGCGCCGGCTTTCAACCGTTGCTGCACAATAGCGTTTCCCGCGGTGCACATATCGATCGCGCCATTGGAAAACAATGGGATTTATTTGCCAATTAGACAATTAGGTCGGCTGAAAGGGCGCAGGGAGCGCGAGCAACCGAAACTTCGGCGTAGTAAGTACCGCGAATCTGGATTACACGGTCCAGTGCAGAGTATTTGACGAGCATATACATACCGCGGTTAATGTTGACCTTTTGGCCTCAGCCAGCGGGATTCTGCGTGCAAATTAACGATGTTTGTTCTGAACCCTTTGGCCTGCCTTGATTCATCAGTCCCGTCGCTCTTTCCTCCCTCCGCGCGGAAAGGGTGCGCCGCCCCTTACCCCGACCGATTCGCTTTTTCCGAGCCTTCAACATTTCTCTGGAACAAAAACATTTTCTTGTTGCGATAGTACGTCCGGCTATCTCGGAACGAACGACCTTACGGCGAACAGTGTTTCTCAACAAATCAAAACGCGGAGGAACGAAGTTTAAAAGTCCAGGCTGAAACAGAATCTTTAGATTTCTTTCTCGAGAAGCTTCTTGCCCTTTTGTATTCTGTAGCGAACAAGATTTTTGAACGATTTTGGTTTGTTAAAGGATACTGTGTACGATCAAAGTGTTGTTGCTAGAAACAGTATAATTTTGGAATTCTTCGCGCAAAGATCTACACCAACCAAACATGTGGTCGTCGATCACGAAGTGTAGCAATTGTGAATGGATCCATGCTTACGTATTCACGAGATAACCCCTTCGACACATCTCGCGGTTTATCACCGAGTGCATTACATTGTACACAACGCTGCGTTTTATTACTTTGAATCGCGTTACACAGTAATTACATTGTAATGGATATTTACGATCAGTTCTAAAGAGGTCAGAACCCATAGTGCAAACGAGCTATCTGAACTACTCGAACTTTATTCTGAATATTTCACGAGTCGATAACGATCACGAATCAAGACATTAAATTACAGCGTAATTCAGCCGGGCAAACGGTGGCTCGATGGAATCACGGAATCTCGCCACACCTCCGGTATATCCTTTCCGCGGGACACGTGCTTCGCGTCGGCAGCTCTTCTTCTTTTTCGAAATCGTTTCCCGCAGATAGAGTCCGGTTACGCGGTTTCTGCTTATTCGGCAGATGGCCGGACGTGACGTCACTGGGACCAAGCGAGTGTTGATTGCAGATGCCAGATGCGACCCGACACCGAAACTTCTTTTGCCGTCTCTTCCTTCTCCTCGCGAATCCACCTCGCGGATCACGCCGCGGTTTCGCGTTACGTGACGGCAGCGGCGACTCCGTTTTGTTCGGCTTTTATGTCAAACGTCTACGACGCATAATACGATGTGTACTTCCGACACTTCAGGCTCTCAGTTTCTCACCAGCTTTCGCATTATTCGATCGATCCCATCGAAATTATATCACGCGTTACGTTCCGCGAAACGCGTGGAAACGTTTCGAAGAAATTCATTCTTAACCGATAAATGCATGTCTGTAATTTATTTCTATTATTCTTGCTATATTACACGCACGTAAAAAAACCATTCATTTTTGTTAAGTAAAAAAGAAAACATGATCTGCGATATATGTAAAGTACCAGTTAATATAAATCACCTTATACTGGAATGCAAAAAATATGAAAATGAAAGGAAAAATGCTAAACTGCCTGGATCTTTACCCATTCTGTTAGGTTCTGAGGAACACATTGTCGGTCTTGCCCAATATATCAAAGATACTAAGATGTACAAAATATTGTAAGAAAATGTACCGTGTTGCTAATGACCTTTGATGTTAAAGCAACATTAAATAAATAAATAAAAATAAATGAAACTTCCGACCACCTCGGAATTGTTCGAAAAAGTTAACCCTCATACGTTCCTCAGGGTGAAAATTCACCCATTAAAATTATTCATCCTTTTGTGTCTATGTCGTGAGATGTATTTCTTTAAATTGCGACACCATAAATGGAACATAATGTGTTGATTTAACGTGTAAAATAAAAATGGGTGAATCGTTATCCTAGCCTCTTGTATAAGGGTTAATTATTAACGAATAGATGCACGTCTGCAATTTATTTTCATTATTCTTGCCTATATTATACTCGTGCGAACGAAACTTCTGATCAGTTTTTGCATTATTCGATCGAATTCGACTCCATTGAAATTATATCAGGAGAGAAGATTATATTAAAATTCATATTTTTAGTGTTCTTAACTTAACTGCCTTGTGTACGAGCGTAACTGAAACTTCTGCGTGCATAATCTTCCGATGTTTCGCGCCTTGATATTCGGCTTATCAGCGAAGTTCGTCACCGACGGCTGTTATCATCGCGAAATCCTTCACCAGGGGAAAAATAGATTGGCGAAGTTCTACAGTTGGTCTATGGTTGACGAAGGCCGATGATTTGAAATCACGAAGCGATGCGATGCGATACTGTTAGGCGCAATCAGTAGGTCCTCGTAGTCAGCGCACGAAGTGACGGTAGCTCGCGTATTGCATCGGTTATTAATAAATCGTTACCAGGAACTGCGATCCGTCTCTTGAAACGCTGCACCCGCTCCCGAGTGATTTCTTCGTGCCTCGCCTGCACGGTGTCTTCTTGTAGGGGGATGTTATTACGACCTTTCCGCTGCTCCGATTGCCGTGAGTTGTTTTACAACGGCGCGACATATTCGAGCGGTGACGGTACCACGCATGGAACGCGTGCATGCTGACGCCATTTCGTATTCGTCTATCGAGGCACGATTATTTTTGCATCTGTCTTCGGCGAACAGCATGATTTTTCCGGGGAAACGTCAGGGGGCTCGATTAATTCCCCACCCTCGTCCCATGTACCTGTAAGTACAGTATTTTATCGATAATTGTCCCCAACACGGGTCTGCCCAGGGACAATTATCCGCCAGGGATACTGATCTTTGCCACGAATGCCACGAATACGCTAATCGTATAAAGTAATGTGTAGACAGTAAGAATATTCACCCTTTGCACTCGGAGATATTTTAATTCGAAATTTAAACATTTCTTCCGACCTAGAATATTTCCATTTTCTATGATTTTTCAAGTTTGATGGATATGAAATTGATATACAGTATTTGATCGATAATTGTCCCAAACACCGGTCTGGCCAGGGATAGTGTTCTTTGCCACGAATATGTCGGTGAAAGTTCCATAAAAAAATAATGAAAAATAAAGACGTTTTGTTATTGGATTAGTTATATTTACACTTCTCGGTGACCGAGGCATCTTGGGCTTCCCAGTCCCTCAAGAAGGTACACCCAGCAATAGTGGGGATAGCTTCAGGACATTTATCGGTCAGACATTTGGGACATTTATGGTTAAAATACTGTATAACGTACTCGCGTGCACTTACGATTAACCCCTTGCAGTTACATTGATTAAAACGTCTTTATATCGAAACATGTCGTACATATTTTAATCTTCATCCGTCCCTCGTGTCAATTTGACACAGCTTTCCCCGAAAAAAGTTATACTGTTCTGTTATTGCTAGATAAATTTTCCCGAAACTTTGTGTGACTTTTATCTTTTTAACGCGGAGCATAAGCGAGAAACCTATGATGTAAATGTTAACTCATCAATTTGACTAAAAAAAACATTGAAATTTTTTTTATTTTGTGTCACTGTGTCAATTTGACACCGAGGGACAGATTCGGTTCGTGAAATGAGGGACGCATGAGGGTTAATTACAAACGAATCAAATTTTATTTCATCTAGAAACTTGAATGGCGACTCTGAGAGGCGCCACTAAAGATTGCTGCACCATTGTTCAAAATATTGTTTACATTATTAAATATATCCGGTATAAGAGGAGAAGGGGTAATGTTAAGATAGTTATAAGGTGTAGATGTAGGAGATAAGTGTAATGAATTGTAAACCCCCGAGGGCGCAACAATAAAGAATATATATATTATATATATATTAAATATATCCAAGACTGCGGAAGTTTATGGAATTGGCAATTTTTCGATTTTCAAGAAGGGGGAACTAAATGAAATATTATTTAAAATATTATATTGCCTTTGTAGATCTGAAATAAATATATTCTGGCATCTACCGGTCAATTACTAAACATTTAGGAATTGTATGAGTATGGTAAAATCGAAAGAAATCTAGGTCGGAAGAGAAACGTTTAATTTCCAAGTTAAAATAAGTACGCGTTTAAAAAATATACGTTCAACGGCATTCTTCGAATTAGCAGCAGAGTGTTGTTATAAGCAAACGAACCGATGTTTGTTTATCTCGGAGGAATCACGAAGAGATAGAAGACATAAAACGTGCTAGCAATAGGGGAGATATTGGCTATTAAATTTAATAGCCGGGGACGAGAAACGATGGTTCTTCGGAGCTCTTCTTCGTTCGCTTCCCTTAGCTTCGCTGAAACAATAAAAACTTCCCATTAATAACAACGTGGTGACAAATATGACGGAACTTCCGACGCGGACCGGAAATCGCTAAATGCACCAGTGTCTGGGTTCATCCCCCTCGCGTTCCGTATATGTTGCTTCTTCGTTTAACTTGATCTGCTCGTTTCCGTCGATAAATTCATTTCTTGCTTTCGACGAGCCGTGGTTTGATCATTCGCAATACTGCTACGGAAATCTTGCTAAAAATCATTCTTATCGTTAGGCTTCTGCTGTGGCTGTTACTTTCCTTCGAAGGTCGACGATTTTGAATTTCGAACCTCTGTAGTAAATTATTATTAGAAGATTAAAAAATCGTTCCTTCGTATTCATAAAATTTTCTTTACAACCTATTTGTACAATAAATATATTTCTATAACTGGCTGTATTTATATTCCGTGAAAATTGTGTCAAATCTTCTATATTTTTATTTGTCAAATATCAGATTTCTGAAAAAAATGGAAAGGTCGTTTCGTCGCCTAAAAGATTCGTTGTGGTAAGAATAGGAAAATGAATTTTAAGAAAATCAGAAGAAACGAAACAGATTGGGTTCGTGATCCTGCTGTCGGCACTGTGTCTGTATTCGTCCTGACAGGATTAGTATTCATTAAGTTGTCCGTTTTCCCGCGTTCCGAGTGCGACGAACGTGCAAAAAGCCAGGGTCTGGTTATAACAAAAATCGAGCGGCAGAAAAGTGGGGAATATCGGTGGCAGACGTCGAAATAAATCTGGAACCGTGAAAGTGGAATCCGTAGGCGGCCAGGGTAGGTGCGCGCTCGTTTCACCATTTTCCGCCCGGTGGCGAAACGGAACATTATGTTTTTAATCACGGCGACACAAATACCGCGATTCGATTGTTCCTCGGCCCGATACACAGCGATGATCCGAGAATAATTGAGGCACGAACGGCAAACAGATCTGCGCCCTGACGGAGCAGGGGTGCTCGCTGCCTTTTCCACCCCCGCTCAACCCCCACCTACGGCATCCCATGCTCTATGACCGTGGCACGATCTCTACTTCATTGTCATCTGTCATCGCGCCGCGAACAA
Organism: Lasioglossum zephyrum; assembly: GCA_028455615.1. Lineage (NCBI taxonomy): Eukaryota > Metazoa > Arthropoda > Insecta > Hymenoptera > Halictidae > Lasioglossum > Lasioglossum zephyrum. The sequence continues at coordinate 16,191,934 of CM052329.1, read as the reverse complement.
ATGAGCGTCTCAACAGCCGGCAGACAAATGACTCCAAGGATTATCCTGCTGAACGTTCTTCGTCCCTTTTCACTGACAACTTTTCACCCTCTTTTTCTCTCTCTCCATTTCTCCGATCGACTCTTTCTCTCTGTCTTTTTAATGTTGCTCTTTCTCTCTCTCTCTCTTTCTCCATTTCTTCTTTCATTATTTTCATCGTTTTTCTTGCTTGAAATTTATGTTCAATCAATTTATCCATTTATTTAACCCTCGTACACTCCTCAAATATTGTAGCATAAAAGATCCTAGAATAATATTTCATCCCTTCTTACTTCACATTTCAAATTTACGAATTAGGCCTCGGTTGTAGTGTGACATTTCCAAGAAATACATTTTGCAACAGAGATAGAAAGAAATCAATCGTTCTACAGTATGTGAAAACGGTAAATGGGTGAATTTTCACCCTGAGGAACGTATTAGGGTTAAACCGTAGCAAGCGAAAAGAATATAAAGTAAATTTTATCATTTGGAGTTTCCGAGAAAATCGAATTCTAAAATGCTGCTTTCTCGATATATTTTTGCATTTAGAAGGGTAGTGCAATGTAAAACGAGATTCTTACGAGGCAATTTACAGAATAATGATTCACGGAAGGTGTAGGTTTGGCGTGTCATCGGTGTTTATAGTTGTACAGAGTCCCGTACACGTTTCAATCCACCCCTCTTCCCGGCTCTTGTCTCTGTTATGAATGAATCAGGGGATACCATCCCCCTTCCCGAATACCACAAGCAACCTGCTCGATCACCGCGGATCAGTTTGTTTCAGGATGCTCGAAATACGCCACGAGTGGATCCCTGGATTCTTTGGAGATTGATATTAGCGTAGAAGAAGGAGGATCTTCTGTGTAGTGGTTTACGAACGATTCGAATATCATTCTTGCCAGTTTTGTTTGCTCTGTCTGTTCGTGGACTGCTTCGTTCCACGGGCTTGCGTTAATTATCATGGCCAACGGTAGCCAACACTGATCAACACGAATTTGTTGATCACTGTTTTCAACGGTAGTCCGTAGAGATTGTAATGTTTATCATTAGACAACGGATTTGATGCATTTATGACATGAACGATTCGATGCAGTTTAAAACAGTAGAAACATTAGAAGAATTTCAAAATACTGTTTTATATCATTTTCAACCTACTAAACCTGTTACGAAAGGATATCAATTTTTATTTCACTCGTTATCATTAGACAGCGGATTTTATGCATTTATGACATGAACGATTCGATGCAATTTAAAACAGTAGAAACATTAGAAGAATTTCAAAATACTCTTTTATATCATTTTCAACCTATTAACCGCGTTAACGTTCATTGAAACTCAGATAGAACATTTTTATTTTGCATAAAGATCCGCTGTCTATTATTCTATGTAATTTCCATGTAGAAATCTGTAAAACATCGGAATCTTTCTTACAGAGCGGGACGAAATAAGTGAAAATATCCACGCATGTCGCTGGACCTGTTTTACGAGGCACGTCTGACCTATGCACGTCGCTTTCACTGTAAGATCAATCGCGCCGGAAACTACTGTCTCCGCCCAGAGTTCTTCCATTACGTTCAAGGTTCGAAAACTCCGACCAACCATTTCATCAAGAAGATTACAAAGTTATTCTCGCCACTTTACAACATTTACCTCTAACTATTTGTATAAATACTAAGAAAAAAGCGACTGAGAAATTCTACTTTTTTTTATTTAAAAAAAAATCTAAGCTCTGTAATACTAAACCTACCACAGCCGGTCCAATGACCGGTCTTAAATTTCCAATTTTATAATTATTAAAATTATGATGTTGCTTACGTGGAAAATGATTCGATAAATTTCTTTATCCAAGTACAGATTGCAATAAAAATTGCACGAATCCTAAATAAATAGAACCTTGTCATTTTTATCAGCTAAAACATTTCAATCGCTTTCAGTGCTTGGTAGTTTTAGTGATAATAATGGCAATTTCTAAAACATGATATTTCGGTCAGATTGATTTACATGTTCCTGTACATTCTACGTTCACCTACATATAGGTTTTCTTAACCCCTTGCTGTCTTTTAACGAGTCACATTCGTCATGAAGATTCGAAACAAAGTCTAACAAATTTGATTCATTTGTAATCAATATTTAAACATTCAAATAAATCTGTTCTACGACATTTTTCGGGATGAAGACGCTTCAATCACTGAAACAGTAAAGAAAATGAGATACGGCAGGGGGTTAATAAAAAAAAATCGTCTGCATCGAAATTCGAATAAGTGATCTTAATCCTTATTTGTACTCAATATTTAAGCATTCAAATAAATCTGTCCTACGACATTTTTCGGGATAAAGACGCTTCAATCACTGAAACAGTAAAGAAAATGAGATATGGGGTTAATAACAAGAAATCGTCTTTATCGAAAATTTAAGAAGTGATCTTAATCCTTTCTCCCCTATAAATATCGCAAAACCGTTCTGGCCACCTCGTTCGTTGCGAAAATCTGAAATCTCATACGAGATTTCGTAGTTGATTCGATGAAGTGGCACCGAACGAACGTCTAGTAAATGTTTGTCCACCCGCTAGCTCGCTAACGAATGGAACGCGGAGAGTGAACAAGCGTGTACATCGGAGTGTTTTCAATTTTCCGGAAATGATCGCATATGTAACGCATCTCTATAGGAAAAAAAACGTTTCTATCGACTGTAGGTGGGTTCATTGGTAGGTTGGCTTGCTGGCTGACTGGTTGGTATCGATGTGCAGGCTGGCAAGCCGGCTATGCTGGCTCAGCACTCTCCCTCGTTCCTCCTTCACCCTCCGGTGCCAGCCACCTTTACTCTTGCTCCTCTCGTGGTCTTAGTCTCATGCTGAAACGCGTTCATAAACTTAACCTCCTTAGGGCCGTGGAGCCGCGGTTGATGACTTTTAATTTGCATCCGGATAGATTAACGTCTCGCGACCGTCCATGGCCGCCGTGGCCTCGCCGACGGGACTCGAACTCGATTCGTTTCGCGTTCAAGGGAAGAGAACAGTCCAGTGTCTTCTCTGTGGAACAATCCGATAGTAAATCCTCGGTAAATTTCAATTCTTAAGGGAAATCGAAGTTAACATATCTTTCGTTTCGTTCAACGATCTGCCGGAAGTTTGTTATTCACGTACACCAGTGTCTCCATTCTACATGTGTAAACTGGATCGAGGTCGCGGAAAGTTAAAGTTCAAAGAATCTCAACATTTGGCGATGTACTGCACACATTGTTCTTAATCGCCTCTCTCTCTGTATGTGTGTGTTATAATTGCGTCATCTGCGGCCATCTTGAATTCAGTGGATGTTCAAGCATCGCTGTAAAGTGTGCTCACGTTGAAGTCGTACACGATATAATTACTGATTCATCTTCCAATCTTCTTCTTTGTTTCCGGTGTCTCTTTCTCTTTGGCGTCACTCTTCATCACATTTTGTCACCTTCCTCAGGGAATGCACAAGCTCCTCTATAAATATGTTGTTACAAGACTGCGAATGTTCATGGAATTTTCAATTTGTTTCTAGACGGATTTGAAGAAAGCGCACTAAAATAGATTGTTGTTTCCAGTGGTAGTAGCTTTTGCAGATCTGAAATGAATAAAAATTGTACTAAATTCTGTGGAATTCTATATTCTACTCTTTTTCGAATATTTTCAGAAGCCATAAATGCATAAAGATCCGAAGACTAGTAGTTACATTCAAAATCGATATGTATTTCAAAAATCACTTGACTAACCCAGGATCACCACTAAAAATTGTATTCCACTATTCACAATATTGTTTACACAATTAAATACATGTTGCTATCTAATCAATTACTACACATTCAAGTATCGTATGAAGTATTACATCAATTTCGTATCCATAAGATAAAGCAAATCATATACAACGTAATTATTCTAGCAAGGAATGTGGGCCGGACAGGAGTTTTATATTCCATATTAAAATCCTCGCAGTAGTACCGTGCAATCTTGGCAAGACTGTCTGGCCAGTTTTGTACATCATTTCCAATACTACTCAAGCTATCGGATAAAAGCGGTTCTCCATAACTGATCGTGTTCCTTTCGAAAATTCTTTCGCGAACACATAGGAGCACAATAATCATTCAACTGATATAATCGACGAACTTGAACCGATGCAAAAATTATCATCAGAGGAGAAGATACACTGCGAATTTTTCCCGATAGGCAAGGTTATCGAACCGGTCGTTGGAAAGAGTATGATCTTGCTCGGCTCTCTTTGATTCGACGATCAATGCCTCGTGCCGAGGATTTTATTTACTCTGTCTATCTCTCTGTGTTCCGGTCCTTTTTTTTACTGCGTGAAGAGGAGCGTGGAAACGGACAGATTCCGGCGGGGAGGAAGGATAACGGGACAAAGTTCTGGATATATCGGTGATTCGGAGTCGTTCGATGAACGACTCGAGTCCCCGGGAGATGGATAAATGACCGAGATTGGCATTCGAGTTAAAGATCGAGGAAACGGTCCGATGGATTCGTTCGCAGTGACCGAGACTTACCCCGGTGGACACGAGAGAAAGAGAAACAGAAGGAAACTGGAACTTCCCTGTTTGGTTTTCGAATGCAATTGCTTGCCGTAAATCTCGCGGTAAAAGTTTGCTGTCCGTCTTCGATGAATTCCATGGGTCAGCTTTCCAGACCTCGCCGTGATAAAAGTATGCTAACGACCGGATGCGATGTCCACTAATTTGTTTTCATCTTCGTAAAGAAACTTCGTTGATTCTCGTAAACCGTCTTACATCATTCGATGTTTATCTCTGTGCTCGTCTACAATGTCAAGTTCATTAACAAAAAGATATTGATGATGCACACTTGTTGCATCCCTGGTGTGCAGTTATTGTTGTCGATAAATCTTTGGCACGCGATGCGCAGAACGTGTGTCCTTCCAATCTTGAACCAAACCGCATACACAACGAGTTGACCAAGTATTCGTACACCTTCTAAAAACGAAGAACTTGCTATCTTCGGTCAATTCTATTTCATTACAACCTTAACCCTTCAGTGCCCAAATTTCTATTTAACTAAAGAAATCAAATTTTAATCATTATTTAATTCGTTTATTCTATATTATTGTCAGAAGGAACACGGAAACCCATTTTACATTTTATTTTGTTATTTTTGGGTGTTTAAAAAAAGAGGTACTTATAAGTACCGTCAGTAATTAAAAACAAATAACAAAGTTTATTCTGAAACTTTAAACTAAATATAAAATACATAACTTAAAAAAAAACAACACATAACGGCAAGACTTTTAAGTACCTTTGTAAATTTTGTACATGTATACAACTTACTTGGACTTACAAACATATGTGCCCATAATTATAAATAGACGACGTATTTTTATGCAAAATAAAAATTTTCTACCTGAACTGTAACAAACTGGAGTGAGATAGAAATTTGATTTTCCATCTTAATATGTTTAGTGGGTTGGAAATAATATAACAGTATTTTGAAATTCTTCTAATGCATATACTATTTGATATGACACTTACTCGTTGTCGTTGTAAGTGTATCGAATCCGCTTTCTACTAATTATAAGTCGAATGCCGAGCGATCGTTAGTACCGAGAAACACTGATTGCGCCTCGTGTCTCGGGGAACTATTTTATTTTCTCTATCGAAAACATCATCGAAGTTGCAGCTCAGTTTGATTATGCTTGGAGCAGTTCCATTTTGTTTTCGAATCTTTATTTCAAGTCAGGAGTAGATGAATCTTATGCATTTGTAGCTTATAATCATTTTCAAAAAATGCTGAATTCATCATTGATCAGTATTATTAGAACCTTAAAGAATTTCTTGTATTTTTTGTTCTCAAAGAAATGGAACTTTTCAAATAAATTTTAAGGTAATAAAAACAGTATATCATCAGTAAGATCTTTTTACTGATCGAACCTTTGCGCCGATATCATCTAGACTCCTTGTTATAAACTACACTACGATCGATAATCAACAAACACAATTATTTTTATCTATTTTGGAAAACTATCAATAGAATTTTCAATAATTGTGCTGTACAAAAGGAAAGCATGTTATTGAACTTGTTAGTTCATATTGAATAATTACTCTTGCTACTGAAGGTTCCATTAAAAAGTGTTTAGTCATGTACCATAGATTTTTCAAAATTATGCAATAAGAATAATGAAAATAGGACTTCATTTGGTTCCAATTTCTGATAGTTTGTCTAGAGAACTTAAAAATTGCGTGGATATGAATGGAACGAAACCAAATTTCTGTCGTCGAAAAAATAAAAAGATTGTTCGAATGATCGACTCTTAATTGATACGATCGATACGCGTGCCACGTCGATCGCGTGACTGGCGGGCCAGTGGAAAATTTTTCGGACTTACGCTGAGAAACCGAGGAGGACGTATCGAGTGTAGGTCGGACGATGAAGAGCGAGCGAAAAGAAAGCGTCGGCGGGCAGAGGATGTCGAAGTGCAGCGTCGACGAATTCCTTCGCTCAACAAAATGGCCAATCCTATCGTCGTCGCTCACCGTTCTATTTCAGGTCTTCGCGACACTTGCCGGTCTAGACCAACAAAATTTTGTCGGTCCTGTCACCTTGGCTCGTCGGATTAAAGTAAGGATAGACCTTAAAGCTTCGTTCGTTTCCATCTTGCTTGCCCGGAGTAGAAATGAAATAATCTCTCCTCTCCAGACACGTCCCGAGACTTTCATTTTTCTGGTCTTCTTGGGGAATTTTCTACGAGTTAAATATAAGTTTCTTAATATCGACATTTTGCATACATATTTATCTATATTCAACGAATGTTCATCATTATTTCTTTTTTAAGTGAAAATTATCAAAACTGTCTTTGAACAAGGTTTGTTTAAACTGACACGATCATTCTGCTAATCTGAAATGAAAAAATCAAATGGATTCTTGATTAGTATGATTGTGATTATGGTGTGAACCAGAATTAAAAAGTGACTTCAGACTTTCACTGTTTGTCTCAATATCTTACAAGTAAGACATGAACACATAATACATAATAATAATACATAAGCAAGTAAGTTGACATATTTAAAAAATGATTTAACATGTTTTCATCAACAAAATATTACTTTTATGTTGTTTTAATAATTCACAGACGCAATCATTATTTTCTTGAAAAGGGTCTAAACAAAGACCGAAACGTCGAAATTAATATATTGCAAAATTGCTTTCAATTAAAGTGATCGAACCGGTGCGTCAAAAACATCAACTTTGTAGAATGAAAAAGACAGTGAAAATTTACAAAACTGTTGCACTTGTCTATTTTCAGAGAATGCAAAAAGTGAAAAATCCATTTTTTCAATGTTCTAAACTATTTTAGTTTATTCCCTTCATTGGTAAACATGTTTCTGCGCGTCGTTCGATTCCGTTTCAATGACAAATTACACGCGCCTGACGCCGGAAGAAAAATTCACAGTTTTTTTTTCAGTCGGGGGGCACGCGGCAGTAATTGAATCGGGAATTGCGAAATCCATGACGCGATGCGGTTGCGACAACACAGCGCAGCCTGAACTAATTAAAGCGTTTGCTCATATAGATTTCTGCGGAAAACGTTTTAAAATTATATAATCAGTAGAATCATTCAGTTGTTACTATGCAAACTTGCGCTTTTGCTTGCTGACTATACATTCAACACTCGGTCTCAGAAATACTTATGCAAAAACTGCTCGATTAACACGATCAATTAGTCTCTGTTTCATTTAAATAACAGACAATCACGTTCGTCCTTGGCGAGGCGAATTATTTTAGATATTCGTGCATTTATGACTTCGAAATAATGATTAGAAAGTAAGATTTTATACGATTCAACTTTCTCTGAAAATTCGTCTAGAAAGATGGAAAATTCCGTGAACATCCGCAGTCTAATTATAATTAAAACGATCGTTTTGAATTTCTCTTTTTGCCGGTAATGCCGCCGTAACAACTTAATTAATGCGGGACGTAGCTGTTCATTTCTCGCGCAATGAATTTTTTGATTTAATAACGGCGGAGAGGAGCGCTTATTAAAACTTTTAAAAGGCACATCGTTTGCAGGCGCAACAAATTTTGTCACCAAGGGATGCGAACGGGTGGTAACGGGAAATAAAGGGAAAAAAGACTGGTAGGGGGAGATAGACAAGAAGGAGAGAGAGAGAGAGAGAAAGAGAGAAGATGCGGGGGAGGCTCTCTCGCGGCGAGAGAACGAAAATTTGATATTCATGAAGCATTTTAAAGTCGTGCCATCCGAGAAATGGGTACAGAATATAGACTGCTAAGCAGGGGTAGATTCGTAGACATTTGCGGGAACCTATTTAGATGCGAGTTCGTGATTCGCGACATCGCTTGCCTCTCCCGTGCACGCGCTGCCAATGTCTTGTCGTTTCTACAAAAACGAAATTCGTGCAGCCGAACCAATTTCGTGCACTTGTCGCACGTAATTATTTTACACTTCTCTCTCTCTCTGTTCATAATATTCTTTCATTTCATAGTTCATAGCAAAAAGCTGACTCGTGTAGAAAATTATCGGAAACATCATACTTCTATTTCCCGAACTATGAAACAGAAGAATATTTATAAACAGAGGTGTTTTAAAAATTATATGAACTTCAACATCATTTTTTAACGGTTGAATTGCGGCCTACGGTTCCTCTCACAATATTGGTCTTCATGATCAGTAGAACACGATAATTACAAAAATAGATTTTGGTTTTATTTTTTACCTTGTTTCTCACGTTCGAGATGAATTTTTTGAGGTGGTTCATTACGAGGGTGGTCATTAATCGCCCGTGTTTGAAGACAGACGGTATTTCTTCCCTCCTCCTTAGAATTACTATAGTACACCGTCATCAATTAAACGACGCCATACAAAATTGCAGACTGATCGATAGGCTAGTCTTGATTTGACAACTATTTGTCTTAAATGTATTTGGTGTTTTTGCGCTTCGAATTGTTGCCGCATCCGTCGTACTCGCCCTACCTGGCTCCCATCGACTTCTTTCTGTTCAGCAACATGAAAACCTGGTTCGCGGGAAAAGAATTCGGCCGAAACGAGGAGGTCATCGTCCAGACAGAAGCATATTTTGCAGAGTTTGACAAATCGTATTTTTTAGCATGTTTAACTCTTGTGCAGTGAACCGTGTACCCAATACTGTATTTCTTTCAACAATTTCTGAATGTTTCTCTAAAAAACATTACGAACCTTTGAATGTCCGTTCTTTACTCGCTGATACATTAATTTACAGTCTCACCATGAGAATTTCTGCGAATACGTTACATACATCAAGCTTTCAAATAATCCATACATTTTGGTTGACTACATAAGGGTTTAAAAATCTAGCAAGTTGGCGAAACTGTGCCCTCCTAAAAGGAGAGATCATATCGAAGAATAAAAATAAAAATATTTCTAAAAACAAAAACTTGCGTTTTCGTTCTTAACACGGCTGCACATTGATCCACCCAATACTGTACCCAATACTGTATTTCTTTCAACAATTTCTGAATGTTCCTCTATAAAAACATTACAAACCTCTGATTGTCCGCTCTTTACTCGCTGATACATTAATTTACAGTCTCACCATGAGAATTTCTGCGAATACGTTACATACATCAAGCTTTTAAATAATCCATACATTTTGGTTGACTACATAAGAGTTTAAAAATCTAGCAAGTTGGCGAAACTGTGCCCTCCTAAAAGGAGAGATCATATCGAAGAATGAAAATAAAAATATTTCTAAAAAAAAGTAGCGTTTTCGTTCTTAACACGGGTGCACATTGATCCACCCTCGAACGTCATTTTCGACTATAACTCGGGGGGGTGTAGAATATAATTTTGTGACACCGTGTACAGTGGGTTCCGGTATCACATAAGCTGTTCCGGTGGTTCATCGAGAATCGTACACCGCACACCGATTCGAGATCGCGGTCGCGCGATAACGGGTCACCCCTACACCGAGCAGGGGTAAATTGAAATCCCGAAGAAAGAGAGACGCGGAGAAGGATTGTGGGAGGGGCTGGTATGGAGGGGGGTTAGGTGTCGTGGAAGGGGAGGGTGGAGGACGTCGGATAGGAGCATCGCGGCCGGCTGAAAAATTATAATAATCACTTTAGAAATTAATGGTGCCTCCGTGGAGGAACGGGATCCGTGTCGGGAGTGACAAGGTGGCGTTGATGGTGGGGCACGAGAGGAGTGTGCAAATGGCGACCTCTTGGTACGCGGACCAATCGGCGTGTCTTTCGAAGGGTCGTGTAAAGCTCAGCCACGCCTATCAACGACGTCACCAAGTCCTGCGCGCAGAGCCACTCTCCGCCGCACTCGTCGGACCAGTCACCACTCGGACGACGTATTCGGCGCTGCTTACCACGCGTCTTCTTTTTCCTTTTCCGTCGGCCGTGCCCACGCATACGCTAGTGTGCGCGCAAGAAACCGCGGCCTGCGGATTTCGGCCGCGCCGGTACCATTTTGGTTCTGCGTGACGCCGTTCTCTGTGTCCTTCGATTACCGCTTCGACCAGCCCCCGGGGTCCACAGACCTCTTCACTCGGGTCCAGGATCGCTGTTTTTGGCGGGAACCTCGAGGAGAAGTGTTATGCGGGTGATAGTGTTGCCAGTGGATGGCCGGTAACGCGTCCTAACGGTAGAGACCTTCGGAAACCAGCCCGACAGAGTGATTTTCGTTCGTAGAACGGTGCTGTTATGATTTTACAGTGACTCACTGACGCTACTTTGGACACGAGTAACTTTTCTGAACAAGTGGAGGCGAGCCTGTTTAGGGTAGTCGTGGTAATTCTCGTTATCGAAAGAGATTGCATCAAGGATCAGTGATTCCGCCAGGTAAAAATCGATCGTTCTGCTCACGTGGCGTGCCGTAATCGGTGTCACGTTCACGGAGAGAGAAGGAGAGCCGGAGAAGGGAAGAGAGAGATAAAGAGAGAGAAACTACGAGTGGAGGCTTCGGGTCGTTAGGCGGAGTCGAGCGGGAAGGTGGTCACGACGCAACAAACGGTGACGAGTTGTCGAGGAGGTGGCGAGGACGACGGGGGTGGAGGCGGCGGTGGCAGCCAGAAGACGCACCCGTATGCGGCCGCAACCGATACGGTAGAGGAGGTGGAGGCGCAGGAGGTGGAGGTAGAGGTCGACGAGGTTAAGATGGAAGCCGAGGACCATCTCGCAAGGGAATACGTACAGGAGTTTGTTCTCGATCATCTCGATCCCGCCGACGTCAAACGGGAGGTTAGTGGTCTACGTTCTTCTCTACAGATGATTAACCCTCGGACGGCACGACTAGTTTCATTATTTATGACGGTGAATTTCGCTAGATCAATTTTTCTTCTTCTCTCTGCCGCTTTTAGGTGAACGAGAATGAACTGATCCTATTAATCGAATCGGTATAGAGAAACAATTGCAATTCAGATCCGACACGTTCGTAACTTCGGAAGAAACTCAACCCCGACTCTCGCTGTCCGAGTGTTAATACTGTGCTTGCCAGGAAGAACGTCGCGTGTCATGTATTTTCACTTTCGAGATATTGCCGTTTAAACTTCCACGTTCCATTATTTTTTGTAAGTCTTTCGAATTTTTTCCGTAACTTTTTTCCTGGTAAACATGTACAATACTATACTATAATGCTATCGTGCGTAAAATCTAATTTTTTGAAATTGCGACATGCACAGTTTTTTTATTCTAACCACAGAATTCACCATTTACAACGGGTAGACGGTTTCGGTTTTCTTTCCTTTCGCTCCTCTTACTTTCAAGAACGTCTCGTTATCTCTCCCCACAGAAAAGTTTCGCGGTTCAAAAAGTGCGATTGTTTCGTTTGCTTCGACGATTCGTTGAAAGTACTAGGTTCTCGTTTCCGGCGAGGAGAGTCGACTCGGAAGAACTATTGCAGCAGGCTTTCCATTTTTTTTCTATCACCGCGTCGAACGATAAATGATCGCCAAGTTGTTTCGCTAAAAAATGTGATAGAAAGTTCAGATATTTCATTCGCTTCGAAGTTGAGTAAAAGCTTGCTTAACGGACATTTCAGTTTGCCGCGTGTGGATGTGCACGTAGTTCTGTGTCCAAATCGCGATTCATTGGAAGTATTCGTTTTAGGAGAGAAGAGTTGAGTCGGAAGTAGTTGCAGCAGGCTTTTCATTTTTTCTATCACAGCGTGGAACGATAAATTATCGCCAAAAAATTTAGAAAGCTCAGATATTTCATTCGATTCGAAGTTAAATAAAAGCCTACTTAATGAACATTTCAGTTTGCCACGTATTAGTTGAAAATATTCGATTTTCCTTTTCGAAGAGAAAATTAGACTCGGAAGCTGTTGCAGCAGGCTTTTCATTATTCCTATCACGGTGTCGAACGATAAACGGTCGCCAAGTTTTCCGCCAAAAAATTTGATCCGTTTAATTAGACTTCTTTCACAGTTCCGGCGTAGAAAGCTCAGATATTTCATTCGATTCGAAGTTGAATAAAAGCCTTCTTAATGGACATTTCAGTTTGCCACGTATTCGTTGAAAGTATTCGATTTTCGTTTTCGAAGAGAAAATCTGACTCGTAAGCTGTTACAGCAGGGTTTTCATTATTCCTATCACGGTGTCGAACGATAAACGATCGCCAAGTTTTCCGCCAGAAAATTTGATCCGTTTATTTAGACCTGTTTCACAGTTCCTGCGTAGAAAGAAGTTGAGTAAAAGCTTGCTTAATGGACATTTCAGTTTGCCATGCAACAAAGATGTTCTCTTTTTATTTGAAATTATACCGGGATAAATTAAATAAATAAAGTACGACAATTTTAAAGATAAATCTGAAGAAACAGTGTCGGCACGATAAACCTGTTTCGTTTCGCGTATATCGGACTAAAACGACAAGAACACAAGTCAAAACAACAATCCCGAGTGTTTCGCGTCGCGATTGAAACACAAATTTGTATACGTGACGAGCACACTGTTTCCAAAGTCATTCACACGTTGACTGTTTCGCACGTAGCCGGGCGAGTACGGGGATGACGACTTTATTCACGCGCGTGATTATCTGCTGTGTGCACTGATCATTTTTGCCGACGCTTGTACCGCGCGTGTAAATGGAGTCACGTGCACCGTTTGCATTGTACACGCGTGAAATTACAACGCGACGTATTTGCGCGGATAAAAATGTAGACGTAGCTGCACCGTAGTCCGGCAAATAATAAATGCATAAATAGCGGGGCGACGTAGACGTATTGCTCTGGGACACTTTTAATTTCCCTTGAAATGTGCTTTTTATAATAGCTCCGCCGCTGTAAACAACGTTGCCGCGCGCGCGAGCCGCCGGATTTTACAGATCGTTACATGCGATTGCAGCTTTATGAATGAAAATTACCCGGGGACATCACTAGTTGCATGTTTAACCTCGCGCTCGTTCTACACTTACGTGATCGTTGTAAATCATCGTTAGGAAAGTAATCGACAATCAATCTAATTAAAATCTTTTACTCGTCCAGTCTTCTACAATTTCCGAATCGTGCAAATCAACGCACACTTCGTGTTCATCCAGCGGTTTTTTTTATTAGAAAATCTCATATGATATTTATTTCAACATAATTACAAAAAAGAAAAACGGAATACGCCACATACAAAAACAGAATATAAAATAATTACAAAATAGAATGTGGTATATTAGAGATGCACAGGTATTTTAATACAGACATATGATTAGTTGAAACAGTCACTTCGCTTAACTTTTTATCGGCGCCGAACTTCCCTGTTTATTCAAATATTATCGTCCTAACATCAGCCGCTAGACAAGAAACTCATATATCAATTTGCGAGGGTGTCCATTAACACAAGCCGATTTTGATGAAACTTGTGTGTGAGAGAGAGAGAGAGTTAGGCCCTAGAAAATATTTCGTCACACATCTCCGAGAGTAAAACGTGTTTATCGGCCAAAATATGTGAAGGTTGTTACCGGCGGTTCTCACGAACGATGGCCGTTAAAAGATATACATATATGTTACATATTTTTCTAGGAACTATCCCCCTCGCACAAGTTTCATCAAAATCAGCTTGTGCAACCCGAATACGTTACCTTGTAAGTTTGACTCGCGCAAAGTGCGTAGAATATGTTTGGTGAAAAAGAAAACTTCTGAATCGGTGTTACGTTGTGTGCGCAGGTACGAATAAGCTCTCCAATGATGGTGAACGGTAGCGTGGTGCAGTTACCTGCACAGGTGCAATCGCAAGGTCTGGCTCTGGCGCCATTGACGCCGCCAGCGCACGAGCTGGAGCAACCCCATCCGCTTTACGGACAGCCGCATATTCAGGTGCAACACGGAGTCCTGGTGAAGGCACCTCCTGGTGCAGCCTCTCACCTGACTACCTTGTCGCATCCTGGAACCCCTCCGGACACGCCTCCGGTGTCCGCCTCACCACCGCCGTTGCATTTGCACCGTGGAGAACGGGATCCACGGGAAAGAGGTCTTCTCCTGCAGCTGCAACAGCCGGGCTCATTGGTGCAGGACGACATGCATCCAGGAAACGGTGGCATGAGCTGGTTGACGCAGTCCCTCAGGCAAGAACCGCTCGATCTCAGGCCTCATTGTCCTCAGGATCAAACGCCGGAACATCATCACGAGGCATGGACCTCCACCCCTAACCACCCACAGTTCCAGGACCAATTACACCACCTGCAGCGTCACAGTAGAACGCACCCTGGTGAGTGCTCTGCGATCAGGGCTTTCAATTGTTTCGCGGTGGTACGAGCTTTTTTTCTCTGATCTTCTCGAGCACCTTACGTTACCGCTCGATTAACCCTTCCGACCCGACAGATACGCCGCACTGTGGGACAAACCGATGAATTCCGTGTCGAAATCAAAGAACTTTTGATATCGGCTTGGCAAGAAAATAATTTCGGTATTTCAAGGTGAAATAGAACTCAATCTTTTTTATCCAAATAGTGAACTTTAATGAATAACATGTTTTTAATTTTGTTTGATGATCTTCCAGAAGGAACAAACAAGAAAATATTTTATTGATTAAAGTTCATCGATTGAATAAAGAAATTCGGTTTTGCTTCACCTTTATGTCACTTTCTTGCCAACCCAATAGAAATGAAATGATAATTTTTTTAAAAATTAAAGCTGAATATGGGGAAAATAGAGTTAATGGTACGAATGTTTTGTAACCTTGGAAATCTGTGTTGACCTTGCAGAATTTCAAAAAAATTGTGGCTTATCCAATGCCACTTCCGGATAGATTTTTTTTCTTGACATGGTGTGCCTCATTTCGTGTAGATTTCGTCACGTTGATTTTCAAATCTGGCCGTAAAATTTGTCTACCAGCTCAGAATTTTTATTTTCGCTGTATTACTCGCAATACAATAATAATTTCGTCATGTTGCATCAGGACGTACACCGTACGTTCTTCCGGTCGGAAAGGTTAACCATTAACACGCTCGCTACCACCGCCATTGCGCCATCACCGCGGTTTCGTGGATCGTGTAAACAAGTAAAGCTAGGAATTGGGGTTAGAATGAGAGAAACGCTACCGGGTCGATAAGGTTTCAGAGAACGGTCAAATTAGCATTCGTTAATCAGCTAATTTCATTAGCAGCAGGTCACTGAATAAGTGGGATGTGTACGCGATAAGCGTGAACATCTGGAACAATAAAAAATATTAGGTGTGTGTTGATAGGCGAGACCGGTCGCGAGTTGCGCGGAAATGTGTTTACGATTGTTGGGAAGAACGCCGCTTGTCGCATACTTTCACGGTGTATTACTTCGCCAATGATTAATGACTTTTTTCTGGTAAATACGCAAATCTTATACTGTTGGGTTGGAAGGAAAGTGCGTAGCGTTTTCATATTAAGAATCGGAGATAAAATTAAGGTATTTATTCGTATATTTATTCAATAACATGAGAAGTTACCTCGATAATATGTTATTAAATAAATCTATAAATAAATGGGTCCCATGGAAATCACCGACACGGTTTTCACCGGCAACATTTCACCGACTCCAGATTTGACAACGAATTTGATCGGCAACGATTTCGACCTACGACGAATCTAAAATCGTTGCCGAACAAATTCGTTGTCGGCCAAAGTTATTGTTGGTTAAATCTGGAGTCGGTGAAAACCGTGTCGATGATTTCCATGGGACCCAAATAAATATGCGAATTTTATCTTCAAATTTTAATGTACAAACGCTACGAACTTTTGTTCCAACGTAATACGAAGCTGAATTAAGACATAATTTTGACTTAACTTTGACCCTTGCAATTCTCGTATACGTGGTTAGTGGCGTGTGCCACTAGAGACACCAAAAAGTGAAGGTCGCGGGACCAGACGGTGCCCTTAGTTGTTTTGATACTGTGACACGAAGGCGTTTTTCCTTGCGACCGAAGATGTAGGGGCTGCAGGAAAGATAATTGGAGGACGACAAATATTATTGTCGCAGGTGGATACATTACGGTGTCGGGGCACATAGAGTACTATGGGGGCGCGGGTGCAGGCGGCGGGATGCTTCCCGCGGGCGGAAGTGGAATGTCTGGGATGGACGACAGCATGCAGGGGATACCGATGCAACCGGGAAGACCGATGAGCGTTTGTTCAGTGAGTTCTTGCGGTGCCGGAGGACCTAGTCCCGCGCACAGGACAGGCAACGGCCTCTATTCGAATTGCGGCAGTAACAACCCCCAGGAAGAACTCATGAACGACGAGCTGCTCATGTCCCTTTCCGTACGCGAACTAAACAAACGCCTCCATGGTTGCCCGCGGGAAGAGGTGAGTCAGGTCTCTTGTCTTTTTAACGCCACTTCCGTAGAGGTAATCTCCCCTTCTTTTCCGTTGAGAGCGAACTCTCTCGATCTGACCGTCGTCCGACAAGATTCGACTCGCGCGAAACCTGAACGTGTCTCGCCTCCTCTTTCACCTTTTCCACGATACACAAATACATATACAGTTATTTTATACAATCACTATTCTTTAAATCAGAATAACTTCTTTTATGAATGAACCACGAACGACTTCAATTTCTTTGTAAGGCTAGAAGGATTAGTTTAGTAAATTGTTGATTGTTGAATCTAGTCTATCTTTGACGCTGAATCTGGAAAATAGATTGTTGAAAAAATGCATTGCAAAGATGTGTTTTGTAAACTTGTATAAATTATACACGTTCTGAAAATGTGTAAACATCAATGTTTACTATTGTTTTTCACAAGTCATTGCCACAAGTCATATTTTCATTTACTAAACTAATTGTTTTAGCCTTGTTACAGAGAAAATAAGGTCGCGTTTGGTCTACTCATAAAACAGCTATTCTGATTTAAAGTGTGTATGCTCAACTATGTGCGTAACTGTCTATTCCAGTTCACTGCGACAACAAAAGCCGTTGTTTAATTACCTGTTTAACAGGTCCGTGTCGAGCCGTCTCTCCATCGACTTTTATTCTGTTCTATTATCATTAGACGGCGGATTTGATGCGGTCATGAGAAAAATAAGTAGGTGTAATTTGAAACAGTAAAAACATTATATTACTGTCAACCAGTGAAACACATTAAGAAAGAAAATGAACTTTCCTTTCACTCCAGTAGAAAATGTTTATTTTGCAGAAAGATCCGCTGTCTAATTATATTATAGCGAACTATTTCATTGGAGTACTAGATAAGAGAGGAGCTGCCATATATTCCAGCTCATTGCCAAGTAGAAATAGCGAATACTGATCAGACTGTTTGACCAGTCCGTGTAACCAACTATGTAGTATCGTAAAGTATGGTTCGTTTACGGTAAATGTGAATAATTTTATTATTTGTAGGAAGACTGTTGCATCGAGAAGCATTCTTCTTATTTCGTGGTATCGGTATGAGTCTGATCTTGTCAGGTGTCAGAGTCTGTTCTTTTAAAGATATTTTCTATTGGTTTCTCATATCTCCTCGTATGTTCCACTGTCTTTTTTGTAGAACATTTTAAGATAAACAATGATTCCTATCGTTCATTCGTCCAGTTTGTTTTCTGAGCCCTCTTCTCTCTTCATCTTTCTACCCGTTAGAGGAAGAGGATCCACTTTTCGTATTTCTACCTTCCGCTAACTTCTCGGGCTCTAACTACGCCTGTTCTTGACTCATATAAAGAGAGTCAACAACACGCGACGTTCCCAGTCGCACCCTTACAATTCTGAGTACGAGTCAACCTCTTTAAGGCATTCCTCAAAATGATTGATTGGAATAGAAAGCAATAGCAGTGTTTGTTTCAGACTCATTAATAGACTCCGGATTTTATACAATTACGACAAAAATGTGCAAGTGAAATTTAAACAATGAAAAGGTTACGCGACTTTAAGTGGATTAATATAATATCTTCACTACATTGAAGTTATTAGTGAAAAATTTATATTTAGCACCTGCGCCTTGCTATTCGTTTTATCTTGCATAAAGATTCGGAGTCTATTCATTAATATCGTAAATTGTCTCAGAAGTATTCGAATCTCTTCGAAGTTTTGAAGGCATTCGTAGATTGTAAATTTCTATTCTCTTCTTCCACGGTGGAACAACGACGTATTCGTTCTTCCGAGATACACATAATTCAACAATACACCGTTTCGTTTATCAAAAACCACTTTTTCTTCCACTTTTGTATACAAGCAAGAGCTACCGTTACACGAGGCCGTTGGCTCGAGTCGATTGTCAACAACCGTCCACAATTTGAAACTCTAAATCTTGAACAGATCGTGACAGTAGAATCGAAGAATGAACAATAGGAATCAAAGCAGCCAGTAACGAATCGGTTCACTCGTAACAACAGATTGTTGTGTTTTGCGAAGGTGGTGCGTCTGAAGCAGAAGCGACGGACCCTGAAGAACCGTGGCTACGCTCAGAATTGTCGCAGCAAGCGACTACAACAACGTCACGACCTCGAGACGACGAACCGGAACCTGCAGAACGAGCTGCAGCGGATAAAGATCGAGCTGACACGGGTACAGCAGGAACGCGATCTCTACAAGCAGCGATGCGAGGTCCTCAGGACCCGACAGAACCATCATCATAACCATAACCACCATCAGCAACAGCCGTCGCAACAACAACCGTTGCCACAACACCAGGCGCAGAACCAACAACAACAACAACCGCAAACACAGCAGCAACAACAATCGCAACAACACCAACCAGCACCCGCTAGCCCCGAAGTCTATCTGTGACATCGACAGCGCCGAGGAGGCGCTTGCTGGTCCTGAAGAGACATCCGTCGTGGTTTCGCAGAATTTTCGACCGTAAGTAATCTCCACGCATTATTTCGTTAACAGTCACTGTTCCTAGAACGTTGAAATTGTTTCTGTTTGAATTGCTATTACACTTCGGGGGTCCCATGGAAATCACCGACACAGTTTTCACCGACTTCAGATTTTAACGACAACGCCTTTAACCGACAGCTGATTTGATCGAAAACAAATTTGACCGCCAACGAATCTAAAATCGTTGTCGGTCAAATCTGGAGTCGGTGAAACGTTGTCGGTAAAAACTGTGTCGGTGATTTTCATGGGACCCCACATCGGTGTCTGTGTCTACTCGATTTCGTTTCGAATTTCTTAATCCTCATTCTTTCATCAAATTGACACTTGGTAAATCGACTAAGTAACAAGATAAACCGTTATCTTTTGATGTTTTCTATTGATATTAAACCTACCACTGCCGGTCAAACGATCGGTTTTACATTTTTAATTTTATTTTTCTTGATTTGATAAATTTCTTTATCCAAGCTCATATTGCAATAAAAATTGCGCGAAATCTAAATATGATAGAGCCTTGTCATTTTTATCAGCTAAAACATTCGCTTTCAGTGCTCGGTAGATTTAATGTTAACGAGTTGCAATTCACATCCGTGCCGCATTGAAATAAATAATAATCACCAAGTTTCGGGCTTCACCTAGAAACAACAGAACAGAAGAATTTACTTCGGGAAAATTGTGTCAATTTGATAGGAGGTACAGACGAGGGTTAAATTTTAGTTTCAGCTTTAATCGAGTACTTTGTTTTCCTATTGAATCTAAAGAATCAGCATTTTTATAAATGCTCGACGCTAAACACTTTTGTGAAACGTCACTAGATTTCCGCGTCTCCTTCAGAAACAATTTAAACTGACCGCCGGGATAGGATTAAAGCCATCGTTTAGATTTTCCATCGGATCAACTTGTAATCCCGTGTAAATCCTCGCGGCGCGTTGGATATCCTTTCAGCTTTACATCTCCGTGCTCCGTGCTTTTCATCCCGATCGTTTTTCGTCCGATTCTCGTCGGTCATTGATGAGCATTACGCCCGAGAACGTCTTAAATAATTCTTGTTAACTGTAGTAAGAGTTTCAAAATTGTAAAAGCACAATACACAACTTGCCGTCTCAATATCTCGATATTAGAAACGAATTGGCTTGCAATATTTTTAACCATTTGGTTATTCGAGTTTAGAATTAAAAACGTGGTTATATTTGACATTAAAAATATTGTTGCGTTCACAATAAATTGTGAAAGCACAATACACAACTTGCCGTCTCAATATCTCGATATTAGAATTGAATTGTTTCGCAAAATTTTTAACCGTTTGGTTATTCGAGTTTAGAATTGAAAACGTGGTTATAATTGACATTAAAAATATTGTTGCGTTCACAATAATTCGCACACTACTGTATACTGACTGTAAGCGACATTTTGTTCCGGTAGTATAGGGTATTGATGAAATTAGCGATTTAACTCCGGTCTCTCGTACCGTGTTGGGACGATTGGTAACGATAAATGTTCTTTTGAAAAATTTGTTCACAGTGTGGTACCTTGAGCCGTGGGTCGAAAATGAGCGTGCGGGCAACTGCGAGTATTCCTTCGAGAAGCAATTTTTCGATCGAGATCTAAGTCCAAATGCACACCTCCGAGCTCTCGTGTGTACATAGGCGCTCGGTTCGGCCGTTTCCGTTCGCGTAGGTTCGTTGAGCGACGGCGAGGGCCTTGACTGTTAAAACCGGCACTGTAAATGGTGTACGGAGCCGCAGCGCAACTAAGGTATCATTAGATTAAAGGTAATTAGCTCTATTTCGCGTAGATATATGAATATATTGCTCGTGGTAGACTGAAAAACGTCTTTGCCAAATACCGTGTCGAAAAACGGAGGAAGCAGAAGGAAAGATCTATGAAAAACGATAATGGAACACCGTACATTGTCATAGCGCTGAAAGGAGAACAAAGTAGACGAACGGGAGGATCGAGGGTGAGAAGGTTAAGGGGGTAGGCCTTCTCATTTCTCGATAATGAGAGAGAACGAGAAAGGGTGCGTGCGGCGGTTTTACAGGGGTTCGTCCTGTTTATCATTTCGTTTCTAGCCAAAGCGTAGTTTTTATTCGTCGCGGCGAATCATCGGCTAGCCTTCGGATGGCCTTCGTTGTTGCCTGTTGTGTTCGTTACTTTCTAATCTATACGTACAGGGCGGTCCAATTGTTCGAAGGAGGAGTTTTTGTTAACGATCATCGGATCGAAATGTTTATGTAGGTTTACGAAACGATCTTGACAGAGATACAGTGAGATACGCGTTAATATAAATATATTTTAGGTTCTACCATTGTTTTAGTTCTCGTAGACGTGGAATTTAGATAACGCTGTTGACGGGTGCTTTTAGATGCCGTTAACGGTGCTACTTTATTTATTATACTTCTTCGAGAGAGGTATTGCTTGGTTAAAAAGTTCGGTACAAGAAAATCGATCGAGTATTAATTAGGTTGGTAAGTTAAATCGTTTTTACGTTCGATCAGCCTCCTTCTGGATCGCCCTGTCTTCGACATTACTTTCTGCTCATTTGAAAGGTGCTTATTGCCAAAGGACTACTTTTTGTACATAAACAAATCTCAGAGTTCTATTTTATAAATCACTGTCCGTCTCGATCATTCGTTGTCGGTTTAGTGTAATTCATTTTTCATGTAGTCGAGTGACTCGCGGAGGTGTATCGATGAAACAATCATTCCATTTTATACAGAACTTATGTTTTAGTTTAGCCACCATTGTTTCGCGAGTCATTTCTTGTCGTCGATAAATAAACGACGCAGGACGTGATTCACAACAATGCACCGATGTCGTTTCTAACAATAAGATTAAGCACGCGCCTGGTTGCCTCGAGTTTGCGCGACTGTTCGCTCGTTTCACGAAAATCCGCCATCTTGCATAGGCTTGCGCGATTCCTTTTTCACACACTTGAGAATCCGTTTAATCGTACCCGAACTCTTTCATCGAGATGAATCATAAATTCAAATGTTCAATCGAAATGAATCGTTTCCGTGGAGACACTAGAAATAAATCGTGTTACATTTTCGCAGAATGTTTTATTTAATTGTTATTCGGTATCGATCGGACCTGTTGAACGGAGACAGGCTTCGAATTGGAAACAGTATTTCCAATATAACGATTACGATTATTCTTCTCTAATGCTTCACAAGGAATTCTCAATTCTTCCTCTGGTTCGATCTTTCCTAGTTTGAACTTTTATTTACTCGAAATTTAGCGTTTCAAGCCTAAACAATGGTGTCGGCCACAGTGTTGTCAAAAAATTGATGTTACATTAGAGCAGTTCTTTCGTTGAATAAAAAAAAAACTCTTACTGCAACCCAGTAAGTAAACTGAGCTCCTTTGCTGCGAAGTGGGCCAGTGGAGCGGGGTCGGAGTGGGCGAAGGGGAATATTTAAAAATATTGTTTAAATCCTAAACACACAGTCTTCTAAAAAATTTCATTTTGAATATTGTCATCCAGTTCTGAGCTATGTTGAAAATTTCAAGTCTCTAGCTCATCGGGAAGTGGTTTAAAATTCGATTTCAAGATTTTACGCATACAACAACAACGACAACAACTCGGCAAGCTAATATAAGCGTGGTAATAAAATATGTACATACAGTTACAAAAAAATCGAGTGCGAATAATTGAAGATTAACGAACGATCGCGCAACTCGAAGCCGCCAGTTCGCGTTCGATCTGCGTTTTGTTTTCTTATTTTTCAATCGTTTCGAAATCACAACCAATCACAACTCGAGTTGCGACACTAAACCGAGGAATCAATGGGATCAGCGTTCTTTACAGAGGACGTTCGATCGTGTGTGCAAGTCGTGGTGCGAGTGTCTCCGTGTCAATCCGAAATAGCGAGGATATCCCCATGGATCTCAGTGCATGCATATTGCTGGGCATTCACCTGGTCACACGTCCCGGCACTTGTCAATATAGACAGCGGATCTTTATGCAAAATAAAAATTCTCCACCTGAATTGTGCAACAAACCGCAGTGAAATAAACATTTACTTTCTTTCTCGATATCTCTTGAAACTTACTTGTCTTTTCACTGTTTTAATTCACAACTGCTCAATTTTGTCATGAACGCATCACATCCGCTGTCCACTTATCGAGAACTGAACGCCGAGGAATATACTGCGAAAGAAACATTCATACACTTGCGAGGAACGGGAACCAATTTATTTCTCCCTTTAAGAATTCAAAGAAGTTCGGAATAATTTGATTAACCCCTTTCCCTACGATTTCTTTTATGATTTCAGTGATTAAAACTTTTTTTGATTCTTTATTTCCTGAAAAAGGAGGAGCTTTATATTTATTGTACGCCTAGATGTTCTCCAATACGCCTAGATGTACGCCTAGATGTTCTCCAAGTTATACATTAACAAAATCAGAATAGAACTTGATTTCTAGGGGTTAATTCAGTTTTGTATTCTCGTTTGGCTGATCCTCGGATTTCTTCCATGAAGAAGTCCGAAGAGACGTTCGTTGAAGGTTCCATTTCGCACAACCGTATGCGTTTTGTTATGGACTAATTGCAATTAGTAGCGCGACGTGTGGCCGAGGGAATAATTGAGCGGAATAAAATGAAAGCAGTACGTGGTCGGTACATTTTCGTACCGATGCGACACGAACGGTGATATCGTTTTAGTACTTATGGCACAAAATGATCTGTATACGGTAGCTCTATAAATTATTCGTCTCGAGTTCTAGGTTTTTATTTTCTAATCTGTAGGAGGTGTTCTTGGACAACGAGGGGGGCTGCGTTGTGTTTCTTCTTTGCGTTGATCAGCGGCGTAAATTTTGTGCGGAATTGTCGATTATTAATCGGTGTGATTCGCCCGTATAGTTAAATGTTATCGTTAGAGCGCCTGAGAAATTAAAGGAAAAGAAATCGTTCTTTCGGGCCTGTGGAAATATATCTTTATTTCCTCCCCCTCCCCCTCATTTTCTAAAGGCGAGTAGTTTATTGCAAAAATTACGCCACTGTCATATCGGATGATATAAGAAGCATATATTATTGTTTTCTCGTGCGCGATCACGTGTTCGACCGTACGCCGAGGTCGAGCTCGTCTTCGAACTCGACTTAAGAATGTTTTAATTCCCGTTACATTGTCTCATGTGTACATAAAATAATTATTATACTTCTTATTATAAATAAATGCCGGCACCGGCGGTTTCAGATACACGCAGCACGGTCTGATTCTTTCACCGAGAGTCCACGAGCATCCTTTCCTTAATTCAGGACAATACACATTGACAGTTTCGAATAACCGCAGTCAAGATATCACAGAATAATCGAATTTGATCCAATTGGTTCTAGCGAATATTGTTTCATCCTAGTATGCTTATTCTGTCAAAGTTTTTGTAAATATTTAAAAAAGACTGCCTATTCTTTGTATAGAAAACAGTTCAATTTCATTGAAATCCAAGAGGAAGTAACATTTCGACAAGTTTCCAAAAAAATTCTTTACACATTAGCTAGTAAAGTGATCCTTCCCTCGTCTAAAAAATAATTGAAGCTGTCGAGTCCAATTTTGAAAATGTTATTTGCTTTTAAAAGGTGTACGAATTTTGATTGAATCTAATATATGTATTTCACAAATGCAATAGAACTGAAAGGTCAGTGGAAGAAGTTTGTCTTTTACTTCTGCAATCGATAATGTATTCTGAGCGAAAATAATTTTTATTCCGATGAAATATGGATTTGAAAAGGTGTTGGAAGATGTTCGAAAGAAAGTTGACGAAAACAATCTATTTGTTGCCATGGGCGGAGAGCAAAGGGGATTGCAAAAGGTAAAAACGAGTGAATAAAGAGACAGAATCGATTAAACTAAAGGGACGAATTCAAATGGAGAAAGAAGGCAGTGAAGAAAGACGGTGGAACGGAGGTCTGGTTAGCGGCGGTCCGCATTTCGCGTGATTCTAGGTGTAACGTGCAATGTGCCTGGTCAGCATTTCATTTGAGAGGCAGACACGAGCATTGGGTATGAAATCCCCTTCATTCTTTTATGCACCAACAAACTCCACCTCCACTCTTCCCTACCTCATTCCTTGCCCCTCTCATTAACCTTACGGCAACTCCGAGCAACAAATATTTGTCGCGCGTGCAACCAACAGTTTCAAATTTCGACGAAATTCTACTCCGCCAACCCGCTGTCGACATTCTAGACGAATGTAGAATCGATCCTTCCATTTTGATTTCAATCGCTACACGATTACATTCGATGCAGCTTTATAATATTCATAATAGTCGTCGCAAAAATTTTTACTAGAAAATAAGCTGATTTGATGCATTTATTTGACCCAAATGGGTGGATGTAATTTAAAACAGTAGAAACATTAAGACAATTTTAACATTGTTGAAGATAGAAAGAAATCTCTATACGGTTTCTGTGTCTTCCGCAATTGATTTTGCATAAAATATATTTTTTTTGATTCTTTTCAAAATGATTTCTATAAGATTGCAAGATAGTTGTTAGATCCTTAACGAAAACATTCTATTAGCGACTGTAAATGTATATTTTCTTTCAATTCAAAAAACTATAATTAAATTCATTTCTAATAAATTACACACATTTTTATGTAAACCATCAGCACTCTAGCGGTGACTCCGAGGCGCCACTAAAAATTTTTGGTTTCTAATCATTTACTATACATTTAAATATTGCACGAGCTATTATATCAATTTTGTGTTCATGAAATTTTAAAAATGATAGAGGGGATGAAGGGGATGTACGGCTACATTTCTGTGAACAGAGTGAAATGAGAATAAAATAAAAGTGAATAGCCTTTACGGGACAGACTGTGATAATATTGGAGTGAAGTTTGTAAAGACATGGTTCGAGTGGGAAGGATCGACGATTTATATATTCGTTCCTTTATCGCGACCGTTTGGCTGGCTTCTCGGCTTAAAAAACGCGAAACATTGGCACGCGTTTTCATGAACGGAACGCGGAGCCCCGTCGTTCCCGCTTCCCTCGCATTATTTGCAACGCCGTTTCTGCTGACACTGCCGCTCGACGATGAATCCATCGAGATGGAACGTCGGTAAACAAAACGTTCACCTCTTTCGATGTAACCCGCAGGCTCCCGTGGATCGCGCCGCGCCGGTTCGTGCACGATGTGTACACGAAACCGTGGAATCGTGAACACGAATTATTCCGCCGCCTGCGGATATAACCCCGGTTCGCTCCGACGAGACTGAATCTCATCGAGAAATTGCTTAATAACGCGTTGTTAATTAGGTGTGCCGCCGATACACTACGAATCAGTAATGCAATCGCTTCCTTTCCGAGCAGGTATAACGCACGACGCTCTAATCGCGTTCAAACTTTGACATTTTTGCTAAAAATATTGAAATACGAGTTCTTAAAAATTGGTCAAGTTGCTACATAAATTAAAGATATCTCGGGCGAAGTATCATTCGAGAATCTATTATGTAAGTATCGTTGAGAATCGTGCGAGGGTTAAGAAGTATTGTTTATGAGTAGACAGCGGATTTTATTCATTTATAGCAGAAATGAGTAGGTGTAATATAAAACAGCAAGACCATTAGAAACATTTAACAATACTGTTGTATTATGTTCAACCTATTGAACATACTAGGAAAGAAAATCAATTTTTTTGTCGTTCCTGTTTGCTGCAATTCAGGCAGAAAATGTTTATAGCAGAAATGAGTAGGTGTAATATAAAACAGCAAGACCATTAGAAACATTTAACAATACTGTTGTATTATTTTCAACGTATTGAACATACTAGTTATTTCGCATAAAGATCCGCTGTCTATTTATGAGGGATACACGGGACCTACGGGGATTAGAGGCGCGAAAAGTCAGCTATAGGTTTCCAGTAGCTGTCAAACGTTTAGGTGGATAAAGTTCTAACGAGGATTTAACTAACTTGTCCGCAGGGGTTGCTTGACAATGGGCTCGTCTTCGACCCTCGGCGACCCTCTGAACAGACGTCGCTCGTCACACTGACAGATTGACTGATCGCTACTTCCAGGTTCGTCTCCTACCAACCAGTTTGTCCTCGTTGTTAGCATCGAGACACTCGTAATAACCCTACAATACGTTTTGCCTGCGATCATGGGCGTCGAGGGACGCTGTAGAAATTGACGGGTTCGTTGTCACTCGCTATACAATTTATCCGAGCGTAACATTCGCTATGTATCCCTGGGACCTTCGTGCAAAATAAAAATGATTAACATCAAGAACTAGTGTAACATCAAGCTGAAAACAATATTGATTTAGTGTCGCTACTAGGGATGGGATCGAGTACCTCGCAAACAGGTTCGAACTTTGATTGATTGAATTCGAACTCTCTATAAGTACTTTGAAAAACAGAAATAGTACTCCGAAGTATACTTGAACCTATGTCAGACAGTTTGGAACCTTTCACAGGTACTTTGATAAACGGAAATAATATTAGCAAGTATATTCAAATCTTGGTTGAACACAGACTAAAAACTTTTACGAATATGCTTAAAACCTACTATATATGCATGATTCGATTTCCAAGATTCGATTCCTTCCAACATCGAAGTACTTACAAGTATCTTTTCGAAACTCGTAAGTACTCATTCCGACGTTAAATTAATACTTTTCGAATATTTTCAAGTAGTAATCGAAACCGGTGAAATGAAACTTGGTTATTGAAATTGCCTGGGATTCGTGAGTACATATTGAACTTGATCCAATCTCTAGTCGCTACACGACTCAATTATATTTTCGAAAATTCTGAAACATAGAGTTCGAGAGAATCGCAGCTGTGGCGAAACAGGGTAGCCGTAACCTTCGTAGTTAGACCAAACGCAATTTCTCTTTATATGCAACGATGTTCCCAGGCGGAACGTGTCAAGCGTTCCCGCCTGCACATACACATGCATCTGGCATCGGTCTGAAGAGAGATAAGGAGCCGTAGCCTACTGCAGGCTCGTTTCACGGCTCGAGTTTCACGGTTTTATAACTCTTACGGGCGCGTTATAAACCCCTCGAGCACCCAGCCAGTTGGCAAGCGATAGCTAAGGTAGTCAATGGCGAACGAGCCTCATAGGTGCTAAGGGTATCGGGTGGAGCGGATGGACCGAGCTAGGGGTGGTGGTACAGAAGAGGGGGTGGAGGGGATGGTTACGAAGGACGAGCCGTGTAGAGGGGCCAAAAAGGAGGCTGTGGAACGAGCTAGAGGTGAGACGAGCTTTATTGTCAAGTCACGCGGGCATCGTGGCCTATCTCTATCTACCACCGTCACCCCTTGCGCGGCGTTCCTCTGTGACACCCCCTTACCGCCTCGTGACGTAGACGCGCCGCCTCTTCGATCTATGTTCTTCGTACGCGAGCATCCTGTGTACGTGCACCATCTCGTTCACCTACCTTTTGTATCCAGTATGTCAGTAAATCGCAGATAAACAGTGGCAAGTGTCCGCGGACCTTGTATTGGTGCACTCCGCCGCGACCCTTCTATTCGAACTAACCCTCGTTAACCATCTCATCGATTTTTGACTCGGCCTTTCGTCGAGAAATTCTTTGGCATTTTCCTGGAGTTAGACTTGTACTTCAGCAAATTCGAGAGTTTATGTCGGCTGATATCAGGAATTCAGTTGGTACATGATGCACCTCGAACCTCCATTAGAAATAACCCCCGTTAACCGTCTCATCGATTTTTGACTCGACCCTTTGTCGAGAAATTCTTCGGCATTTTCCTGGAGTTAGACTTGTACTTCAGCAAATTCGAGAGTTTATGTCGGCTGATATCAGGAATTCAGTTGGTACATGATGCACCTCGAACCTCCATTAGAAATAACCCCCGTTAACCGTCTCATCGATTTTTGACTCGACCCTTTGTCGAGAAATTCTTTGGCATTTTCCTGGAATTAGATTTATACTTCAGCAAATCCGAGAGTTTATGTCAGCTGATGTCAGGAATTCAGTTGTTAAATTGCACTCCGAGACTCTATTAGAAACAACCCCCATCTCATAAATGTTTGACTCACACTCTTGCCTACAGAGCTCCAACCGCAATTCTTTGTCATTTTCCTGGTGTTAGATCTGTATTTCAACCGTTCGATCGATTCGTTTCAGTAACGAAGCGATCAGTAGCCGTTGGTGAAAAGTTTCATAACAAGTGGACTGAGAACAGAAGCGAATGAAACTTGTGTTTCAGCGAACCTGAGATTTTAGATCAACTAATCTCGGTGACTGTATTGTTAACAATAATATCCCGCGATACAGTTATCGCAGTCTGGCAATTCGAGATGTCCGACAGAAAGGTACTGAAGAATGTGATACAAAGTATATACCCCGGCTTGTTGACATCCATTAATCGCATTTCCTTCGAGGTATTGATATCGCGTTCGTTAAATATCGCAAACCCTCATGCCATACCGCGTTATCATAGAAGGTGGTCTGATGGTTGATTGTAAACATAAGAGTGTAGAAAGTCCAGCGCGATATAGCAACGCTGTAGGTTGATGTATTGTAGCAACACCAGTGCTGTTGGCTACATAATAAATTAAAGAAACGTAACTTTGTTAATAATCCGTCGGATTAAGATCCGAGTGGTTGAAAGACACGAAGGGAGCCTCGTTGCGCCGCGAAATGTTCGCCGGGAGCAGGAGGAAGACCAGAGCAAGGTGAATGAAATGAAAAGGACAAATCAATCGGTTCTTCTCATTTCGTCTAGCAGCTTTAAGCCGGTGACGTCACGTTTACTCTCACCGCGTAGCAGAAGGTGGAGAAAGGGAAGATTTGGCGACGCCAGCATCTTTCACTTCTGATGACGGTGTAGGTTCGCTCGCGGTGGTTGATGACGCGGCACATAGGTTATATCCGTGCGCGCATACATCGGGGCCCCGTGTGTACATGTACACGGCGCAACGGCGGGGCACGCGTGTGCCACGTGCACACACGCGATCCATATTCACCGAATAAACGAATGAACGAAACCTGCAACGGGACACGGAACTAAGGAGATCACGGAGACGGCCACCTTGACCCAATCTTCCAGATGCTCGCACCACGCTCAATCGTCATATCGTGTAAACCTGTTTGTTTACCACGTGGCTCACCTTACCCAGGCACTTCATGTCCTGCTAGAGAAACGTCGACACATCCTTTCTTATCCTCGTCACCCTGCAGTGGATGTTTTCTACGTTTTCGTTTTCGAAACTAGTCCTTCAAGTTTCATATTTCTGCACTTATCGAACGAATATTTTCATTATGTTCTTTTCGTTATGTTCTACACGAATTTGCATTTAACCATGCATTTATTCCAAGCATTTATCAGAACAGAGCCTTGTATTTCCATAAACGGCTGTTTGTTTATCCACGTGTCTAACCTTACCCGGGCACTTCCTTGTCCTGTTAGGGCAACGTCGACACAGCCCTTATTATTCTCCCACCCTGCAGGCTCTGCAGGGGATGTTTTCTACGTCTTCATTAACGAAACTGGTCCTTCTTCAAGTTTCATATGTATTTATGAACTTTTTCAACGAATATTTTCATTATTTTCTACATAAGTTATTTTCACTTACATTTAAGCATGCATTTATTTCAAGCATTTATCAAAACGAAGCCTTGTGTTTTTATAAACGGCTGTTTCTTTACCACGTGTCTCACCTTAGCCAGGCACTTCATGTCCTGCTAGAGAAACGTCGACACAGCCCTTATTATTCTCCCACCCTGCAGGGAATGTTTTCAACGTTTTCATTCACGAAACTAATCCTTTTTCAAGTTTGATATTTATCCACTTCTTGGAACGAAGATTTTCATTATCTTCTACACAAATGACGTGTTCCATCGTTTCGTAACTGCTCTTCCCAGAACGCATTGTAACAGCGAATGCACCCGACTTTAACGTCAGAACATTTATCAGAACGGAGCTTTGTGTTTTTCTTTCCTTCGGGAAGATACGACGCGCGGTATTAATGGGGGTAGTGTAATGACCCTGAAGAAGGCCACCCTGACCCAGTCGGACAGTCGGGTCGTCAAACACAATCGATACTCGCTAATCAGATCAAACCACCCTTACTCTTTTCCGTTGGATGACCACGTATACACTAAGAAGACCGGCTCGTGAATACTCGATCGCGTATCTTCTGCATTTGAATTCTCCGGGACAACGATCCACGAAAAAAATCGAAGAAACCTTTCGTTAATCGGTTCAGTAAAATTGCAACAGAGAGTCCGTCTTTACAGGCTGGGAAGTGTGTGTTGGAAACCGTGTAAATGCGTACAAAGCGTGTTAGAAAACCGTTGTAGAAGTTAGTCGCGTAAAAAGATAAGAGTTAACCTCTTGCACTATGTTTCATTTATGGTTGCACCAACTACAAAAATTGTCTGCGTTGATTGCGAGAAAGAGAAACTAAACTGAACGAAGAAATAACAAGAAGAACCGAATGAAGAAATCATAGTATATCGACATCTTGAATTTTTTCAATTTTCCAACAATTTTGAATTTCTCTGCTTGATTTTACTGTGAATTCATAGCGTTCCACAGTCTAGTAATTAGAGTATGATATTGGAATCGAAGAGAGGGGTAATATTTCGAACGTATCTGCTTCCGTCGCCATTGCGGACCAGTCGGAAGGAAGCGAACGATAGGCAATCAACGTAACAGGCCACACATCACCTCGGGCTATGCTTGTACATCGCATTGTCTCCGAAGAATAGAACAAACGGCGTATACCGTTCGTTTCTCCCCCGTTCAATATCTTTTTTTTCCTTTTATCCTTGGTCCTTCGTCCTTGCGTGAAACATACGCCGGACCTTACGGCCGTCTTCCGCCCGTAAAGGGGACAAGGGGCAGGCTAGTTCCTTCCTAGGCGTATACGAACGGTGATTTAGTGAGATCCGATCTGCGAGTGGAGACCTGAGACCGATCAGCTGGCCCATAAATATTAGGTGTTTTTTTCCATGCACACACACGGACGCGTGGCACGTTCGGCCGCGATCACTTTTTCTACGCGTGGAACCGCAGTAACATTTGACCCGCGGCTGTCGCAAGCTTCCCGGTGGTCGTTTTTCTTCTCCTCGCCATTCATCTTGTTTCCAAATTTCTTTCAATTCCGCTGCAGATCCGTTTCCTCGCGACCGAATTTCTCGCACGCGCCTCGAGAACAGTCTCGTAGAAGATCGTTAATGTTCGTCACTGTTTCAAATTGCATTTTACACTGCCCTCAGATCCCCGAAGAGTCGCACTCGCATTCTATTGGGTTGGCAAGAAAGTAATGTAAGATTTTTGAGTATCTCGCGTTCAAACTTGCAGAATCAACTTTGCTCGTAATTTTGATGTGTCAAAGCTTTTTCTTTGGAAAATGGGGAAACTAGAAAGTTGTTCAGAATGTTAAGCTTGAGCTGAATTCCATTTTGTCAACATTTGCTATAAGACCTTATAGAATAATTAAATGTCTAGTAAATCATTAGTAGACTGCAGATGTTCGGGTAATTTTCAATTTTTCTAGGTAAGTTTAAAGAGAGTGGAATTAAATAGAATCTTATTTTTAGTGGTAGCTGCCTTTTCAGATCTGTAATAAATAATAATCGTGCGAATTTTTCTATAAAATTGTACATTGCTGCATTTTCGGAAAACGTTCAAATGCTATATTCTATTGACTTGATACCAACATATCTAATAATGTAGTGGCGACTCTAAGCTCGATTGCTAAGGGTTAAGAACAGAGAACGGTTCAGTTCTCACCTTGAGGATCGTGCGAGGGTGAAATCCCATCCGATAATCTCGCCGCTGTTAGGAAGCTGGCATTCGCGGGGGATGAAATTGTTCGCTAGATCTTCCCCGACGACTTCTGCTTCCGGAGTATATAGAATAAGTCGAGATTAAGCTAAGCGGCGAGCAATGATACGGAGACAGCGTGGAAAGTCCGTTGTTTAAGTCTCTCGAAGCCTCGGGGAGATCTCTTCCCACCCCCTTGCTATTTACCAATTATAGTTATTACAGGACGGTCGGCAAATGAGAGGCGCGGAGACGGTGGTAATAGGTGGCCCGTTTCCGAGGCGCTAGCTTAACTACACTTTTATAGCGCTTCCCAACTTTAAACGGATAATTTTTATCCGCTAAGCCTCCGGGCGCGGATTCCATCCCCCGACAACTGCCGTCACCGTCGGCCAAGAGAGGGGGTAAATGTACCGCCCTCGATGTCCCCGAGCGACCCCTCATAAAATTAAGTCAAACAGCTACGGGGTGCCGGCACTCGTTTTTCCCCGTTCCGGTTAAGAGGAACACGCTCGGCCGATCCTAACCTCTTCCGTCGACGTCGCCGCGTCACCCCCGCGAACAGAAAAGAAGGGGGCGAGACTTGAATTGCTCGGGGTGACGTTAATGACGCCTCGGCTAAAAGTCACCCGGTGCGGCTGCAAGAATAATGAGCGGACCTCTGTTCGGTTTGTCTCGCGTACCCGAAAATCAATTCTTCTTTGAACCAACGACCGACGTCGAGGCGAAACCACCCGGAGACTTTGACACGAACGAATCACAAAGTAAAATGAACGGATTCTTGCGAAAGCCCGTTCATTGTTTACGGTCTTCTCTTTGACAACGACGCTTTCACGATGTTGACCCGTTTGCTGGCTCAAGCTACACCTCGAAACACATCATCTTGAATGACGAAAATGTTGGGTTATCGAATTCATTATCAAATCTATAGTAATCTGTAGAATGTATATTTATAATTGCTAGTTTCTCTGTCCTCTGTAACGGAAAAGAAATCTTTTTATAAAATGCCTGTGTCCTGGAAGTCTTTCAGTATTAATTTCTACAATTAATTTCACTGCGTGAATTTTTTTAATTGTGAAAATTGAAAGGTCAGTTTTTGCGTTTTAATTAAGGGAAAAATACCAAGCAAAAATTAAAACAACATTTTCAGAGAAATAAACATAATAGGAAAACACATTCTTAGTTTACTATACACCAGATTTGTTAGTTGTATCAGATATGAAAGTAAAGATATAAAGTATTACATATTTCGCAAGTGTCCGGATACTTTCCAGCGGTTGTGTATATTTCTTGTTATCGATTTCGATCGCAGTCTATTCGAATGAACCGACGACCAGGAAAAATACGACGGAACGTTGCTCGAGGATCGCGAGCGTGCTATATGGCCGAGGTATGATCGCAAGGGTGACAGTTAACGAGATCATCTGGTGGATCGCGCGAGCCACCGGGGGGTCTTAAAACCGTTAACGATATCACTCGTCAATCACGTTGATGACTGGTGATTGATACGCAAGGAGGTGAAAGAAGAAAGGAAAGGAGTTGCACGGCGTAATGCTGGAAAACACGATCAAATCCGGGTTTAGCGTAGCGCGATGAACGGAGACGGCCAGCAGCGTGTAGCGCTGCACCCCCGCGCTGCGCCGCGCCGATCCACCCTGGCTGTGACTCGCATGAACGACCGTGAATCGAATCGTCGTCTACCACGACGATAAAAGTAATTCCATTTGACCGAACGGGGAAGAACTTTCGCATTGTATCCCCGCGAATCTGCGGCTCGAACTTCGCCGAAACTCAAGGGTTGAAAATTGATGCTCGCCGGATATCTTTTTTCCATTTTCGAATGACTTTTTTTTCGGAAAATCTTTCGTGACTCCTAGACACTGTTCGAGCCTCAAACTTCAAGCTGGAGATCCCTATTTCACGTGTAGAAAAAAGAATCCGGATCTTCCACTTCGAATTATTTTTCAATTTTGTTACCAACAACTTCCTATTATTTGTTACATTTGAAATTTACTTCAAAGGTGTCTCGACTCCTATTTGAAACAATTCTCATTTGCTAATTATATTAAATATAGTTCTCAAACTTTCTTGTAATATATATATTCGTGGAACTTACATTTGTTTCCAACTAAAAAATACGTTTCATGTATATTTTCCTTTCTCCGATGTCGAGTCACACTCGGCAAAGGAGCGCGAAGGGTTAGTACTCGTGGATTTCTGTTTCGCAGGTGCACGTGACGCGTGAAACGTGTTAAGAATCCGTGTACGCGTTTATGTTTCTGTATCGAAGAGTTTTCGACCCTCTGAAACGAAAGCAGCGGCTGGTGACGAGGGAGGGACGTTGTCTGTTTCTTCTCGTTGTTTTAGCTGCTACAGGAGTATGAAGGAGCTGCGCCTGGAGAGCACGGTAGCAATTTCAAAACTAGAATGACCGAATTTCAAGCGGCGCGCGGCGAGGGAAGCATATTCTCGCGAAGAGGCGCTCGAACACGTTGCTCGGTGATACGGGAGGAGAACGAAGAGGAGAATGAGGAGGAGGGCGATCGTGAGGAGGGAGGTGGTGACCAGGGGGTAGCAGTTCTCGCGCCGTCGCTCTCCATGAGGTTCCCATGGCACGGGGAATACCTATCCAGTTGTAGGGTCGGCCTAGTGCTCCTCGTTGGAATCGAGGCGCCTGCCACCGGTGGCCCCGCCTACCCACGATACAACCTTCAACCCTCGCACACCCCCAATGGCCAGTTATTATTATCATTGTACCGAGTCCTCTCTCCCACCTCACCTTCTCCTACTTCCCTCTGACCACCCACAACTCCGCCACTCGAGGATATTCGACCTCTTCAGGGAGTCACGTCGAAGTCATCTACAGTAAGGAGCATAACTGATCACACACACTTTAAATCAGAATAACTCTTTCACGAACGGCCCAAACGAATCTCAATTTCTCTGTGAGGCTAGAAGAATTAGTTTACGAAATGACGTCTGATAAATACGTTGAAGAAATGCATTTGGTCGGAATTGTGAAAAACAATGGTAAACATTGATATTCACAACTTCTTTAGCTGGACCAATAACGAAAATATAAAATATGTGTTTTGTAAAATTGTTTGAGTTATACACGCACTGAAAGTTTCATTGAAATTGGTTAACTGGTTTACGAATTGTGAACGATCAAAATTGGTATTTTGATCGTCTATAATTCGTAAATTACCTAACCCACCTAATCTTTCTCGTCGTTTCCTTTTTGTTTTTTGTTTCTGAAAGAAGATACGTGACTTTGAGATTGCGAAAGAGGATGGATCCTGGTTTGGGATTTTGTGCACGGATAACAGTGTATTAGCCACGGTCAAGCCATCCGAGGGTTAAATGTCTCGGCAATGATTTACAGGAACGAGAACAGAAAGATACGAATCTCCCGTGCATTCATCAAAGTGATAGACGCCAAATGACCGTCGGGTATCCACACTTGCGTGTCGGAAACAACGAGGTGAATAATTAACTATCACTCTCCAATGGAAAATTATTTATTCAATTTTCTCTTCAACCGTTCTTCTGCGGATCTTTATGCATTCATAACAAGATTGAGTAGATGAAAATTGAAAGATGACGACATAATGATTTATCCTCTATTAAAATCGTTAACGAAAGAAATAACATTGAACTTAATTTCTGTTTCTTGCAATCTATACAGACAATTTTTATTATGCATAAATCTGCAGTTTATCGATCACTGTACACTTAAAGGACGTGCTGCGATAGGGTGAAAAAATTCACGGAAATTCAAGTTTTTCCATTGGATTGAATTTTTGAAATGAAGATTGAAAGATGTCGACATAATGATTTATCCTCTATTAAAATCATTAACGAAAGAAATAACATTGAACTTAATTTCTGTTTCTTGCAATCGATACAGACAATTTTTATTCTGCAAAATCTGCATAAAATCTGCAGTTTATCGATCACTGTACACTTCAAGAACGTGTTGCGATAGGATGGAAAAATTCACGGAAATTCAAGTTCTTCCATTGGATTGAATTTTTGAGAGCAATCATTATCGGTATCGGCGAAATGATTTAATACCAGATTGACTTTGACCATCGTGAAAAATAATCTCGTACGCGGCGAAGTCAAAACGGCATAGACTGTGGAACATCTGCACAGTACACGCAGGGACAATATGGACCACAGGCCTCTTTAGCATTTTTATGCGAGCTGCTGCTGACAGTTTATTTTATTATATAGCTAGGCGGCTGCCCATCGTCCATCCTCCACGAGAATTCATAAGTCAAGTCCCACGGAAAGTTCCGGCCGCGAGCTAGCCCATTTCTTCGCGGTACCTTACGACTGTCGATACGGACGATAAATCGATTAATCAGATTTTCTCCGTTGCGCCGATAAAAACCGAACTTTTATCCACGGCTCGTCCCATATTTCTCGTAAGAGAAAGAGACAGAGAGATCTGCTCTCTGGAAATTAAAAAAATTCTTGAAAACGAAGTCTTATCTACGCTATAAATCTGTATACTTAATTATCAGTTCCGCTGTCCTCTGTAACGGTAAAAAAATCTTTTAGTAAAATTAAAGTAGCGAAGACACTGTTTCACCAATCTGCTGGTATACCTGTTCCTTTTTTCGAGAAAAAATATTTAAAATTGATCGCTAATACGAGATTAAATATGTCATTAAACGTAGTCTACATATAGTCGTATCTATATGCTACTAGCCTAAAAATGTGTCAACAGCGTCTGGTTTCCAGCATCAGATAATTGTTCGGCGTGCAAGGTGTTTAAACAATAACGTCAATACTTTCCCGTAGTAGCCACTCCAGCACTCTGCCATGGTCGAGAAGAAAGGCGAAGCAGATTGATCGAGGAGACACGTAACACGCGCGTCGACAGCCGATAGCGGTCCCCGGCGATGGTCGTCGGAATTTACGATTCGGACTCGGCGAGGTTCTTTCGAGCGGTTCCGCGTAAACTACCCTACAGAGGGTATCCGGTGTCCTGTGGACTTGCACTCGATTAGCATGACAACGCGATCCGGGAGTAGTTTGTTGCTCGCCTTCGGTGGCATCGCCGACGGTGCGTGCCCGTCGTCGAATCGAGGGTCGCCGAAGGGTGTAGAGAGGGCTGGTCGGCTGTCAGGCAGTATTTTTTATCTAGTCACGGTCAACTGGCTGATCGGCTCACCCGCCCATTATTAGCGCAGCACACAAACCTTACTCCCGGGCTTGGTGGCTCCAAGCCATTGCTACTACCGTCTCTGCATACACACGACACTAGATTCGCGTATGTGTGGGTGTATGCGATAGAGAACAAGAAAGTGAACAGAAGGGATGTGGGTACCAGAGGGAGGAAAGAGAGAGACTGAGAACTTGCCCCTACTGTCCATCTACGTAAGGTCGGCAGCTTATGGACCACCTAGCCTCGAAGCAATAGCCGACCGTGTTCCTCGAAGGGTGGACACATCACCCTACCTCCTAGCCTCTCCCTTCCCTCCCGGAGGTTTTATCTTTTTAGTATTATTGCGCGATCGCCGCACCGACCACCCCCTCGTTGAAGGACACACGGCCACGGGGGAGAAAAGAAAGTGGTAGTTCCGTAAGGGAGGATAGAACCGGTCGTCGTCGGTGCCGGCTGCGATCTACGAACTGCCGATTCGAGCGCCGAGCAACGGTCTCATTAGCATAAAGACGACCAGTCCGCGATTCCCTTGTCGTTCGCAATCCACGACCGTCGAATCTGGGCCAGTCTGCGAGCACATTATCGGCCGATTTATACGGTTCACGCATCTACTTCCACGATCATCGTGCCCCCTCCCCCCGCCCCCTTCATCGATGACCTCCAACGCGAATTCGATTCGTACGATGGTATCGAATTTTTGTGTGCGTGTTTGTGGTCCGGTAAAACGCTAGGACTAAACGAGACTGTTGTTTCTCGATCTCCATTTTCCAACATTTATTGAAATGGCATGTACATATATTATATACTTAATTTCCTCACATCTTCAAAATAAAGAAACAATCAAATCAAGCTGGGAGCTTGTGGTCATTAATTATTATTTTCTTGAAGATAAGTAAGTGTCCCGTGATTTCTGGACGGGAGTGTATATGCCTCTATCGTAATAACATGATTGACATTTATTCGGATTTCATTATTATTTGCAATACTTGTCCAACATTTATTGAAACAGTATGTGTATATATATTATACTGAACTTTCATACGTCATCTCTTACAACTTCCATATTTTCTTTACCTCTAATCAATATAAAAAAAACAATCAAATCAAGCTCGGAACTTGTGTTCATTAGTTATCATTTTCTTGAAGATAAGTAAGTGTCCCGTGATTTCTGGACGTTAGTGTATATTCCTTTATCGTAATGACGTGATTAACATTTATTCGGATTTCACTATTATTTACAATCCTGGAAACAAGTTTCTACCCCCTTAAGAGGAGTCTAGTAGGAGGTTGACTTTGCTCGAAGCGTACAAGAATGTAACGATCAGCTGGCCGGGCCGCGGCGAGTGTCAAGTATGATCCAATTGGAGATGACCCTAGCCTACCTAGCTCCACTATTGGCATAATAGTAGTAAGTAGCCTCCATCCGATACTGTCCGCAGTTGCGACCACACGATGGGGCTTCGATTCTGTGGTACGAGGCGAAGCGAAGGTGGTAGGGTCCACGTTTCCCTCCTCCCTGCGTGCCACCATGTGTGGCTTCGGTGCTCGACTCAATCTGCGCCTACTTAACCTTATTCGCTCGGCTGTAAATTCCGGAATCCGTCCGGAAGAAGGCTCCCAGCAGGATAATTCCAAAGGATCCTGATTCCTTGCAAGGGTTCGCGTCTCGGTTGCGCCGGGGGCTGGATGTCACCTCTCGAAAGAATGTATCGCGCGGTGGCGAGGACCGGTCGCGGCGGATCACTAAATTTCTTTTTACGGTTGGAATCTGTGACATCATCGACACCCATAAAACCCCCGGAACTACATCCTTCTTGTTCCAGGAACAATTCCCTCCGGCTATCTCGTTCCGCTGTCACTTTATTTCGCTACATAGCTACCGATTCCACGCCGCGGAAACAAGATTAAAACGTACCTTGAATGTCGCGCGCTCGTAATGCCTCATCGATAAAGAGGACGCGCGAGACATTCATTCTGGATCGGTACACTGTTGCGCGAATTCTATTAGTTCATAGACATTCGTGAGTCACTGCCGAAGATTTCTTCAACTGCAGTAGCAATTTTAATCGATAAGTCATACTTCTTGGACGTAGTTCACTTACTAGGAAGTGGCCTAAAATCGTCAATGAGGTAAACCACTTTTTGTCAATTTTCTTGAATTGAATTTCAACTTCTCAATATATATATGTATAATGACCTTGAGTAATTATAGTCGCTGAATTCGTAATGAAAGGGACTATCATTGCAGGTGTTTAGAAAAGGGTGCGTCCATTTACAAAAATGAAAGCGACCTTGATATCTCTTAATAAAATCACATAATAACAAAAATATTTTTGATATCATGGAGCCCCACTAAACCATTCAACTTTATCCCTCCGTCATTTGCGGTATCTCTAAAAACGAAGATATTTGAGGTGGCAACGTTGAGTGACTCTGTATATTTAAAAATATTTAAAAGCAATATTTAAAAAGTCTTTTTAAGAACGTCCGAATATTAGCGGGAGTCGTTGTACATCAGAGCATGAATTAGGAAAAAAGCAGAACGGTCAGTGGGATGCCCTTTGGATGTGTGCCAGAGTCAGAGAGAAAGACTGCCTCCATTTCCCTTTCAGTAGACTACGGTATCTGATACGCGCTATCTTTATGGCGGCCACATACATATATGTAAGTTATGTACGCGGCGATCCCTCGCACACGAGACCCCGATGCGTGCACGCATGCTTACACACGGCTATCGGATCATTTCGATATTGAATCCCATTGATATATCCCAAACTAGGAACCCGAACCGTTATTATTCCACCTCGTCTAACCACGGCTCCTCGTACATCCACTTTCTCCGGTTCCTTTCGATGAAGCGGACCGTTCATTCTGAGGCTCGCGCTATCCTTTACTTCCTTCCCTAATGCAAAATCACCTGGCTCGCTAACGACCCGATGGAAATAGTATTGGACCACTTCATCTTTCTTACCGAACTTTCTTTGTGACATTAAGTCGCTCGGAAATGTCGCTCAAACCCTTGGTATTCAAATCATACTCGATCCGACCGAAGTCACCATTTCTATTCTTTAATCTGTCGTTGCTTAACACATTACTGACCGGTGATTATTGCATAATTTCTTTTTTAAATACTCGTGCTATATATATATATATATATATATATGATTGGCTTTGAAAATTACAAAAAGAAATGAGAATCTTTCTATGCTTTCTGTTGGTACAGCACAATTATTGAAAATTCTATTAAGAAGAGGCTTCCGGTAGCAGTTCCTGGGATGATAGAAGATATATTGCTGTCAGAATTTGTTTCAGTGATCACCTTCATCGTAAACTCGCTTTTGCGTAAGGTTTGTCACGCCGCTTTCTATTCCTGGCAAACGTATCGATCTATTCGTTCCTATTGCGTCAATGATTAGCCCTAAGCCTAGCTTCGCTGACAATTGGATCGCGTTTCACGTTTGGATATGTTCGATCACTCGATTGCCACGTTCTTCAAGCTACCGGGACACTTTCCTCGACTGGTTTTATCAGGGATCCGGCTAAACATACACACTTTTGTAAACTTGAACGCTTCCCTATCGTTTTTCGGAAATAATGTCCTTGTGGAACTTTTATGGAAAAGAACGCAAGCCTTGAGAACTTGTTCACGTGGAACGGATATTTCAGAATGTATCTATTCTGTGAGACAAAAAGAATAAGTAAAAAAGTTGAGAATATCAATATCAACGTACAAAATATCTGTCCCTGTTGCAAAACGATTTTTATTTTCCATTGTAAAGGGGGATGTGATTTTGTAGAACGGGGTTAGAAATGTTTTCCAAGTAGAACCGAATGTTAGTCATTCATCATTGATACAGGGGCAGACTATGGGACAGCGAATTGTTTAAAATAGACAGTAAAGGGGATTTAAATGGTCCCCAGGCGTGTAGCGCGTCCTGCTTTCGAGGTTGGGGGACCGTGACTGTAAAGTGAATCGAATTTTCAACCGTGTAAATTCGCTGGTGTATTCGAGGGGTAGACGCGCGACGCGTGACCGCAATTTTGCTCTCCTATAGATACCGATACGTTACTGAATAGACAAACTAATTTCTCGCTTTCTCATTGAATTCTAATATTCGTCATTCACACTAATTTAGTCAATTACACACATTTGCGACTTTAATTCTTTCAATATTTCATTCGTTACAAACGAGGCCCTGGTAAATTCGCTATTTGCATCTTTCAAGTCTCGTTTCATTTTATTGCTACACATTTAAGCAGCAGAGGAAAGGTTGAAATAATTTTACCAATTTGTGAATCAATTTCACCCTTTCGCAAATCAATTCCACCCATTAAGAATATTTATAATTAATGATGTATAGATTTATTCTAGCGAGGGAAACATAAGACTCGATCATCTTCGATTCAGAAATTGATTAATCAGAAAATCACTACAATTAAAAGATAATTAAAAGGATAATTAAAAGAAGAATACAATTTTCATTTGGCTCCTATGTCTTGCAATTACTTTCAAGTAAGTAAGTATTCGATGTGCAAAATGTTGAACTTCTTAAGAATCAATGTACAATCTGATTCGATTGTTCTCTGCAATAACATACATAAAAATACATTATCGCAAACGAGTGAAATTGCAGGACAGAGATGGCAGAGCCTGTATCGATTGGAATATTTGTTCGACCAAGTTTCCAGGAAATAATTGTGAAACTGAAAATGAGATAGACCGTGAAGGAAAATGCAGAAAAAGGGGATTCCTTGCCGTCGAAGCCGTGAGAATAGGGTGATCCTCGGAAGAAGAAGGTAAAAACAGCTCGTGCAGCAGATTCGAGTTTCGGGTTTTCGCGCGGGCTGAAATCCGAGTGAAATTGTCGGACAGCCGCGACACGGCGAGCATGTTGCAACACAAAAATTCAATTGCACGCATGACGTTGCACGCGCGGACGTAAATGGATGTGGTGCGGGAGAGACGCACGGCCGCGGATGGCGGGTGCGTCACGGTGCGTAACCAGAGGGTGGCTTTTGGCTGGTGGCTGGTTGGATGGCGTGGAAAAGGAAGAATCAGAGAAACACCGTGGCCACCCTTAACGAGGCTAATACGCTCGTCACGAACCGACCGGCCTCCGCTACCCGGTGTCACGTCCGGGTGCGACGCGTTATTAATGTCGCGCTTCGGGGAACGCGATACAACTGTTGAACGTCACGTTGACGGACCACGTTACGTTCCACGGCAACCAGACCGTGCCGTCAAACCGTTCGTTAGAATACCGTGTGATGCGTGTGTGCTCCGTCCAGGAGCATGGAAATTTCATGCTCCTTCCACGAGGACTTCGTTAGAGGACTCTGAGAATGCAAGATTTCATCCAAAATACGCGAAATTTGTAAATTTCCCCGGATGTGTAAATCCAATTGTTACAACATTTTTTGTTGTGTTGGTACAGTTGTTCTTATAATCGTTTCCAGGATTGCAAGGGTGCAGAACCGTGTGATGCGTGTGTGCTCCGTCCAGGACCAAGGAAATTTCATGCTCCTTCCACAAGGACTTCGTTAGGGGACTCTGAGAATACAAGATTTCATCCAAAATACGCGAAATTTGTAAATTTCTCCGGATGTGTAAATCCTATTGTTACAACATTTT
This sequence comes from Lasioglossum zephyrum, assembly GCA_028455615.1. Lineage (NCBI taxonomy): Eukaryota > Metazoa > Arthropoda > Insecta > Hymenoptera > Halictidae > Lasioglossum > Lasioglossum zephyrum. The sequence goes on along the minus strand of CM052329.1, from coordinate 16,148,115 downwards.
TTTGTTGTGTTGGTACAGTTGTTCTTAAGGGGAAGAATCGTTTCCAGGATTGCAAGGGTGCAGGACCGTGTGATGCGTGTGTGCTCCGTTCAGGACCATGGAAATTTTATGCTCCTTCCATGAGGACTTCGTTAGGGCACTCTAAGAGTACGAGATTTGATGCAAAATACGCGGAATTTATAAATTTCCCCGACTTTGTAAGTCCAATTGTTACAATGCTTTTTTCTATGACGGTATAGTTTAGATCAGGCCCCACAGACCGGCTCTTGAAACAAAGTGTCAATTGGGATACTTTAAAACGGTCTGAGAATCGTTTCATCGATACTTTTTAATCTCTGTTTATTAAACCGATACGGAGATCATTGATTCATTTTTGACAACGATCAATAAGTTCATTGTGCTGGTAATTTATTGATAATCCAACACAAATTGATACGAGGGACGGATGAGGGTTAAGGGGTAGAATTGTTTTCAGGATTGCAAGGGTGCAGGATAGCAACTTCTCATTTCATAATAATAAAAAGATGGGGGTGTTCAGTAGTCAAAAGCGCTAGATAAAAGATCAATCGTATTTTACATTGTTCGGAAACATACATCTGTTCATGCACAGTTAATTATTTATGTATTCATTGGAAAATTCAAAATTGTTGGAATATTTTAAAAATTGCAAAGATCTGCAGTCTACTGATCACGCACACTTTAAATAAGAATAACTTCTTTTATGAATGGATCAGACTTCAGTTTCTCTGTAAGGTTAGAAGAATTAGTTTAGTAAACGACGTCTAATAAATATTGTGATGAACAATAGCAAAAATGGAATTTTACCACTTGTTTAGCTGGGTCGATAACGAAACTTTCAAAGATGCGTTTCGTCTTACAGCATTCAAAGAAAGAGTCGCACATTTTGTCGACGTATAATTCCCAGTAAAGCCTGCATAACACGGATTCACACTTCACGCTATTTTTTTGGCTTCCAACCACCCTAATCTTCAAACGCGACCGCGTTTTCCACGTGTGAAGACTTAAGACGATTTAAATAATTAATAATACCACGTCTACATCGCGGCTTTATTTTACTCTCAGTCTACTACTCATCTCGCTCAATTCTTTGCTAATCGAAAACTGAAATTCTACGAGCGTGGCACCTTCAAGTTGCCTGAAAAATCGCAAGAGATCGTAAAACAAAATGTCGTAAAACTTATTGTAAATGGAGAGAAGGAAATGACTTTCCGAACGACCTAATATATTTAGTAAGTTTCTAGTAAATTTCTATTCTTAATCGTGTTAAGCCGAATAAATTCATGAACCATGTATATTGTGTCGATGTTTCAATAACAAAACGAAATGCGTGGATAATAAGGGAACGAGTTTCGAATGGCAAAACGTCCCTGTAACAGACTGATAAAACGATCGATAAACCGTTTAGGTTAGTAAAACGTCTTCGGACGGCGGACGTTCGAGCGCTGTCCAATACGTGGGATATTAACGACACTATTCACAAATACGTGGCGCAACGCTGATTTACATAGAATATTGTTATCCTAGAGAAGATGGAAGACGCGTACGCAGAGCGTATGGAACGGCACGTAGAGGTTCGCCAATATCCACGGGGGCATAAATGTTTTACATGCAATAAGGCGTTCGCCCCGGCTGGACGAAACTGCCCGCAGTCCAATTTTATTACTTGACCGCAAAGGGGCTTCGTTCGTGGAAAAGACGCTGGAACAGGGACTCGAGGTGTAAAAAACTGTGGCCGTATAAAAGCGAGAGACACTTCCGTGATACGACGATCCGTAACGTGGCGAGATCAAGAGATACCGTAATGGATGCGTGCTTGCTTCAAACTCGCAGCAACCCTATTCTCTCTTACGGTGGGATTTCCTAAGCGCGTGTGAACGCAGACGTTTCGCAGTGTTTCGCGATTCTGGATCCTCGCACAACAGACATATATGATAAATGGTTAAATGATTAATATAAAACGGCTGTTACACGTAGCTACCCTATCTACCCTGCTGCAAGATTTCAAAAAAAAATTGGGACGAAGAGAAGCAACCCTTCTCTAAAAAAAAATTCTTCATTCTCTATTAGTTGAAATGTAAAAGTTCCGCAATTCTAAATGGAGAATCGGCGGACCACTATAATATTGGGTTGGCAAGAAAGTAATTTCAGTATTTTAACCCTCACCCGTCCCTCATTTCACGAACTGAATCTGTCCCTCGGTGTCAAATTGACACAGTGATTAAAGAAATCGATAAAACAACAAGACAAACAGTTACTTTTCGATGTTAAAAAAAAAATTTCACCAAGTCTCGGATAAATTTACTTACAAATAACAGAACGGTATAACATATTTCGGGAAAATTGTGTCAAATTGACACGAGGGACGAATGAGGGTTAAGGTGAAATAACACGGAATTTCTTTATTCAAACGATGAACTTTAATCGATAAATTGTTTTCTTATTTTGTATCAAGGATACAACTTGTAGAATGCGACTAGGGTGAAGAATAGCGACGGCGACGTCAGCGGCGGCGGCTACACATGCAAATAAGTGCGCGTACGCGGCAGTACGTCGCGCACACAATTTATGGCGGTCAGTTTATTGAAACGGGCGGCCTGGTCTCGTCCTCCCCAAAAGAACAGTTCTTTGCTACTCCACGGCATATGAGTGCGGACATTTCTACGTACGTGTAATGCGCAAGCACGCACGTGGCGGACGTAACTTCTCGCGTTCGGGGGTGGAAGTAGGAAACAGAAGGGGAACTTCGAGTTCTCTCTCGGTGTTGTCTCCTAGTAAATCTTTAATATTCTACGTGTATTTAATATCGACCACTCCAGCTGACTACATTGTACCACTGTTCCGGAAACACTTTGTCCGCTAAACTTCTAAAACAAATATTAACCCCCCTCGCCGTAACGTTTTCTTTATAGTCGCAGCGATTAACCCTTTGTATTCCGAATTATTTTTCAATTTTCTTGCCAACAACTCTTTACTATCTTAAGTGTTTTACTTGAAAGGACAGTTCCTTGATACCTACTTACTTAATAATTTCGTTTACTAATTTATATTAAATAGTTAGTTTATATTAAATAGTGAGTTTTTTTATGGTCTTGAGTTCATACAAAAATTCCATAAAGAAGCACTTTCATTTTTCCCGAAATTTTCATTTCTCTGGGCAGGTTTTTTAATTTTTCTTTCCCTGAAAACCTTACTCGGACTATAACGAACATTTTTAAAAGAAAACTAGCCAAATGCTCCAGCCGTTCTCGAGTGATGAACTTACCAACGAACAGCATTTAATTTTTATTTATATAGATAGATAGCTCTCTCAAACTTTGTAGTAATTTATAGTATTTGTGGAGCTTATATTTGGTTTTAATTTAAAAAATAAGAAATTATATATGTGTATATCTCAACGTATAAATTATCACAAATAAAGGAGATATTCAGGTGGTTACCTTTAGATGAACTACCCTGTGTACAAAAAGATTTTTAATTGATCCGTCACGAACCGATACGAATAGTGAAACCAGAGTGGTGTATACGAATGGCAAAATCACAGACCCGTCGTGCGATCATTATTTTCTTAGAGTTGACAGGGATTGTGTTCTAGGTCCATGGGTCACATGAGACGTGTGCGTGACGAAAACGTGAGTTGGTTATCGTGGAGAGACATCGGCTACCGTGAAACCAGCACTGCCCTCTTTGTCGCTCTCCTTCTGAGAACCATACGCTACATACATCACGAGAGGAATATGTTGCACGGAAGATACGAAATAATTCCTCAGTTTCATTCTACCATTTATATAGTGTGTATGAAATACATGAAATCAAATTTTATTACGGATGGAAATGAAGAATTTTAGAGGATTAGAGAAGAAAGGAAAAATATTAAGCTTCGATGTCTGGAAAGTTATTTAACGGAGCAAATTACTTTTTAATCTTGACACTCTTGAAAAAGTCAACGCGCATAAATTTTCACCCGTGAGATATCGATAAAGTTTTAGTGTAGCAACGAGAATTCTTTGAAAGTGATTCAATAAAAACGTAACGTCGATCAAGGTAGATTCTTTCAAGTATCCTAGCCACTTATCTCCGTTCGGCAACAAGGATGCAAGTCATCCAGCCGGGGCGGTTAGGAAGACGTTGATGTGAATTAATGGCGGCTTAAGTCATAGTTAGTGCCCAAGTGTTGCGTTTACAGGGGGTGCCGGTAGAGCAGTATTAATTAACGCGACCCCAAAATCTCTTCTTAACCCCTGAACTTCCGTCTAAACGGCACTGTATCAAGTTGATGCCCCGGCAAAAGGGGAACGAGGGGCTTGGCCGTGATTCTCGAACCAGTAACCCCCATAAATATTATATGTTCCTTCTTCGATATAAATATGCGTATCTGCTGTGCAACGATAGCCGATTAAAACGTTCTATTAAATCTCTTGAGCACCGCCCCCGGTGAAACTCTTTACATCTATTTACATCAGTCAGTCTGTAAATTATTTAATGTTGACCTTATTTATTTATAGATTATTATAATCTAGTCGCAATTATAAATAGACTACGGATCGCTTTGCAAAAAAAAACAATTGTCTCCATCGAGGAATAGAAACTAAATTGAATGTTATTTCTTCCCTTAATTTAGAATCTTATCTTCTCAATCTGTTATAAATAAAGAGATGGATTTAGGATATACATATTATCGATGGATCTAGATTCGAGTCGAGGTGATTTTCATTGTCGGGTCTTGTGCAGAACGAAACGCAGATTTATAATCGACGAAATTCTCACCCTCGCGGGGGTAACTTTCTTCCGGAGCAGGAGAGAAAATAACTAAACCGTAGACCCTGGAATTTCTTCGGAAGATGAATGGCAGGATCGGGGAACCCTGATCGGAGAGGAAATCTCAGGTAGGGAAATGGAATCCCGGCAGGGACGAGGTGGCCGTTGTAAAAAGCGAAATTTATAATCCGTAAAAACAATTATAGAGCCCGCGGTTCGAGTCTCGCAATCATCTACCACCCCCGACCCCGACAAAAAACGGCCAATATCTCCCGTTTGATTTATACGATCCGACACGGTATCCGTCGCCCACCACACGTATAGAGACCGTCGATATTAAATAGAATATTAAAGACTCGTCGGGAGACAATAGCGGAAAAAATGTCGATCCCTTCGCCAGCCTATCACGTTCATTTACGCCACTGTATGACGGCGTCGATCGACACTCAAAAACAGTTGCTTAAACAATCCTGGGATTTTCAACTACTTTTTTAACCCCTTGTCGTATTTGAACGAGTTAGACTCGTCGCGACAACGATTTTAACCAAATCTAACAAACATGGATATTACGCCTTTCTTTTTAGATGAAATCAGAGTAATGAAATATTAATCCTTTGTACTCGAAACTATTTTAATTGGAAAGTCAAACATTTCTTCCGATCTAGAATACAGTATTTTATCCATAAATGTCCCAAAAGTCTTGCTTGTAAATGTCCTAGATCTATCCCCACTACTGCGGGGTATACCCCCTTGAGGGTATTCTAACTTCTTTATTTTCCATCATTTTTTATGGAACTATCACCAACATATTCGTGGCATTTTTCTAATGCAAAATGATACCAAATATGATATAATTCCGATAACATTTACTTGTGTAATAGACAATTAAAGTTTCGGGCGCGAGGAAGGAGAGTCGCTGGCGAGCCTTTAGAATGTACCGGCTCTTTCTTTCCCATACGCTATCCTTCCTCGCGCCCGAAACTTTAATTGTCTATTACACAAGTAAATGTTATCGGAATTATATCATATTTGGTATCATTTTGCATTAGAAAAATGCCACGAATCTAGTAATCGAAGTCCCACCAAAAAATAATGAAAAATAATGAAGTTGGAAATTTGGATTAGGGTGTGATTTAGTTAATTTTCACCGCTCGAGTTAGTTTTCGAGATATTCGCAAAAAATGATCGCTAATACTTTTTTGATAGTTTTTTACATTTCTCGGCGACCGAGGTCTCTCGAGCTCGGTTGTCCATCTGCGTTCGGCAAAAGTCAAAGAATACTGTCCCTGGCACAAATGTCCCTCGGCAGACCATTGATAGGAACTTATATCGATAAAATACTGTATTTCCATTCCCTATGAAAAAATCATTTGTTATATTATGGTTACAATATTCGAGCACAATATAGCACAAACTTAGCACAACTCGGCACAACTGTTGAAATTATTTAATTCAACAAGTGGAGCGCTAACTTCTAGGAGGCATGACTTTTGAATTTTTACGGATATGAAATTAGTATAATACCTCGCACAATACCTAAATGTTTAGTAGATACCGAGATATTTAATAACGTAAATAATTTTTCAAATAATAGTACAGCAACCTTTAGTGGTGCCTCTCGTAAAGACTATGTAATAATCCTCCGACCTAATTTTTATTTGTTTTCAGGTTCTCAGTGAAAGAAATGGCCGTTCACTCGCCAGTCCCCGCGTTCTCCCCTATCAATATTTACGATTACACGATCCACCGTAATCCGGCGAATAAGTCTCGACCGGGTGCTCGAGTTCTAATAAATTCGCGGGGACGTCGCGTTAGGACTGGAATCAGAGCGCGTCTTCGGGTAGCAGCGTGGCTGGCGAGGGGGATGAAGGGAAACGATGTTGACACGCTATCCCGTGGTCTCGAATGCTCCGAAAATCCAGTACGTCTGGGTGGATCTTTCCCGTTGGTTAAGCCGATCATTGTCGCGGTAACAAGCCGGCTATTGACAGGTCTCGTTCTCGTGCGCCGGTTACATACGCCCGGCACGTAAGTGTAGGTGTAGGTGTGCCAGTTTTCTCCGTGTTCAACCCCGAGGACGTCTTTGTGTGTGTGTGTGTGTTCGACGAGGAAGGGGGTTGAACGGGGAAGGAGAAACAGGGGTAGCGCGGGGAGAGAGTGCACGCAGGAAAGGGGACACACGAGGATGAGACAAACCACGGTTTGACCACTGTGCGGTGGTGTTACGGTGCTAGTACGGGGGCCACATACTAATGGGGCATTACCTTAACACCCTCTATCCCGGCTCTCGTTCAGTTAGTTACTCCTCAGGGACGCGGAAGAAGGAAAAGGAGGATCCGGCATCCTCCCGTCGTCCACCCAATCCCCTTCTTCTTCCTCCTCCTCCTCCTCTTCCACCCATCCAGTTCCACGGACTTTTCGTTTACTCGTTCCTTTTCGTTTTCGCGACGCGACTCCGGACCACCCTTCTTCTTTCCTCCTCGTTACTCTTGCCTCGGCGTTCCTCTCTCTCTCTCTGTTTTTTGATCGATCGTTCGTCGACCGGAGTGCTCCGACGTAAATCGTTATCGGGCCACTTCCACGTCTGTTGGATAACTCGGTCTCCCGAAATCGAATCGTTTACGAAACGCCGATGGGGCCGGAACAATTTCTTTAGACGCGACGTTCCGACCGCACCGATTGAAACTAATTTCCGGTGACGTTCCTGGCTGATGGGTCGACCGAAGCGACGAACGGGACCACGAGCTATTTACCTATCGCCGATTTGCGTGGTCGATCGGCATCGTCGCGATTCAATATCTCTTCTGTAAGCATACAATGGGTGTATAAAGTATTCGTACACCTTTTAAGGCGGTAGACTCGTTTTTTCGATAATGCAAAGACGATGTTCACGTTTAAATGATGAAAATCTCTGGTCTAGGTCCGAGCCGATTACGAGCGTCTCGGTCGAGTTCGGTGAAAAAAGTGAATCCGTTACGCTATCGGTCGCAGGATCGCGGAATAAAATTTCTGTCTGGTTTCGATCGGATATCTTATCACCGCTAATACCTGCGGCACCGTTCTCCTCGCGACAGCATTGAACAACCCTCGTGCGATCCTCAACCGGTAATCCACGGCCGGGTCAGTCTTGACACTTTCCATGAACTTGTTCAAGTACGTATGGCAGGTGTAGTGGCTCGGACAAAAGAGCAATACGCTTCGAACGACCCTGATAGCGTATTGTCACTTGTCGGCCGCGCAACGTGTATTGTCCTCGCCATGGAGGTCCACTTGATCACGATCCACCAGCACTCGAGGCTGGCTCGTGTACCAGATAAGATGTCGATTGAAATTCATGCAGTCCACCCGCCCTACACCCTCCGGCCCTCTCCGACCATCCGACCACGACGCGGCTCACCTATCGCCAGCAGAAATCGCTGGTCGTATTGTTTCCGAACGAATCGCGGATCGGGCTTCCGATGTGTCGACACAACTCCAGCCGAGTCGCGATCTAAACGATTTGCAATTCCTCGCGACCGCCCCGCCACCGCCGCGCCGTCACACTCTTCGAGACAATGCTGAAGAGTCGAATTTTTTCAATACCAAGTCTGGGAAATGGTTTGTAAAATTCATTGCGCATTCGAATCGTTCGTTCAACAGAGATCTTTATGCAAAATTAACATTTTCCACCTGAACTGCATGATACTCGAGCGAAATATTTATTTTCTTTCTCGGTAGGTTTGGTGGGTTGGGAAAATAATGTGACACTACTTTAAATTCATCTAACGTGTGTAAATGCATAAAATCCGCTATCCAATTATGAAAAAGTGTACATCACATTATTTTTAAGTAAAAATAGCTGGTGCTTGTTGGTACTATAATAAGAAATATACAGGGTGGGGTACCACATTTTGCCATCTAGATTTACGTCATTATTATTACGCATAGCAAACAAAGTTTCAGATGAAGTTGAATGGTTTTGAGAGGGGCACATTCTGATGGTACATTTTTTGTAGGTGGACGTGTAAAGGACACATAAAGGTCATTAATGTTTTTTTAAAAAATGGAATCATATATTTTTTATTGCATCAGCTGATGCTCCTTCATATTCTTTACAAAAAAGTATTAATCTATTTGTGTAAAAAAATCATTAGTTTAGTAGATATTTTAATTATAATTTGTAATGCTCTCGTACTACATTATCACATTGAATTCATATTATTGACCAGAGAGTCGAGATTTCCTAACAGATCATTTTCATAATAATGAACACATATTTCTATAATATTTATTCGGCATCGGTGAGTGATGCGTCGAATCAGAATCGACCGAGGGTTAGAAATATTCCAGAAGCGTCGGTCTTGTTCGTCCGATATTCTCATTAAAAGTTTTCGCATATATCGAGAGCGGTGCTTCATTTTTTTTATCCAGCTTTGGTTTTCGAGCAGTCAGCTGCCCTTATGAATTGTTACATTCCCGAAGCGACTCGACTGGAACCGTATTAGACCGGTCTGAAGACTACACGCAAGTTTCGAAGGCCTCCTACGCGGTCTCGCCCTTTTTCTCGGGAACACGTGAACCCTCCTTTTTGCTCAGCTATACGATTTGACCGAGTCGAAAGGGGTGCAGGAGTGGGGTAAGTTCGTGGGATGGGATAGCGATAGGATTTACTGCTCCAGACATATTTCAGCTTCCGATCCGGAGGAGTTTCAGTGAACGGCGATCCCGCGTTTCATGCCACCGTCTATTTTTCCGCGTTATCGACGACCCTTTTATAGTTTCCGCGTAACGAGAACCGGGTAACGATGCAGTACGTACGATCTTAATCGCGCCATCAAGTCGTTCCGGGGTACGTTGCACATTGTTGCCCGTTCGAGAACGCTTGCAAGATACACAACTGCTCCGACGGGATTCGGATCACTTGCACACAGCCACGTCCACGTAGCTGACGTTTACATTGCCCGACACGAGTTTCCAATTGATCTGACAACGCGGGTCTGGCGAGCGACGTGCTCGACGCGTTCTCAAAAATATTGGTGTTACCAACTAGCACACACAAATTTCATTATTGGAGATGTAACAATGGCAAAGAGTGGAATCTCTGTTCGATCAAAGAGTAACGACCCCTCGAGTAGCCACTCTACCGGAAGATCATCATGAAAGCAATTAAGTAATGCACCTTGGGGAACCGGGTCCCGGTTGGATCGAGACAAAACGAAAACACTGGAAGATAAACGGGAACCAATGAAAAATCACCCGGCATCCACTGATTAATCGCTACGCGTTCTAGGCGTCGTGTCATCGAAAAATCACTTTCGTTGTTGCTATTGTCAAATGAACACAGGCTTAACCCTTTGATTCCAGGCGGTTCGAAGGTGATGGCGTTGAACTTGTATTAAAGATTGATAGGGGGTGAAAATAGTTACGTATCGGGTTAATAAAAATTAAGGTATTTATTCAATAACACGAGAAGTTACCTCGAAAATGGGAAAAAGTACAGAATGAAAAATATGTTATTGAATAAATCTATTAAAAACGCAACGAACTTTCGTTCCAACCCAATATTACAATATTAAAAATATAAAAGAAACGTGCAAAATTGCGAAGACGTCGGTCAAGACGTCGATTAAAAATTCCCATGTAGATCACGAAGTTGTCGTTGACAGTGAATCGGATAATTACCGGGATAGAGCGGGCCACGATCTACGTGCCAGAGGGGAGTGGTGGAGGGGTAAGAAAAATACGAAAGAGCGGGCAGCAGTTGCGATAGAAGAAGACTTAAGTGGACGAAGGAGATCGAATCGGCTGGTAAATTAGACGACGATTGTTCGCCTCCGAAGGACCGTCGAAGGCTACTAATCAGGAGCTTGCACTCGCCCCTCTCGAGTGAAACGAGGCCGGTTCTTCGAGGAACTCTTCGCCGAGAACCGAGAATTCACTCCCTTCCTTGTAGCTTTCCTCCGCGTTGGCTCGTGAGGACTCGTGAAAGTCAGAACTGGCGCTAACTCGACTCCACTAACGGGCAATCAGATCGCCTCTGTTGGGACAACAAACTCTCTTCCACCCCCGCACATCCGTGTCCCACCCCCCTCGAATACAACCGTCGCCCGCTTGTATAGCTTATTTATCGAAGAAGTTACCGGGGGTTAAACAGCAGTAAATCCTACCCCCGTCCACGAAGAATGGACATCGCGACTTAATTGCCTCGGCCTGATTCCTCGGCCCGTTGATTGGATAACGATGATTTGTAATATCCTCGACCCCTGCCCGCTCTCTCGAAGCATGTCACGAACGCGTCCAGTCTTCGAACCGCCAGCGATATCGCAAGATATCATTCATTCAAAACTATATTTATCTCTTCCATTAAAATGTTTCTCGCTTGAAAAGCTGGCATTACGAGTAGATAAAGTATGAAAAACACGATTTAGTAATACTTCTCTCTGCTAACGTAATCTATTATGTACGGAAAATATCTCCGTTGTTTTTAAGAAAATATTGTCATTGTGACGGAGAAGATTTTTTCTCTAGGTCAACATTTCCCGATATTTCATCGTCGTTCTTTTAAATGGAACGACGTATTCCGATTAGTGTAACGTTGTAGCTAATGAAATATTTTTATCCCGGAAGTCCTCCAGGATCAATTGCTAAAATGAAATTAGTGTTGTTCAAGTTCCTCGAATAATATATCAGGCCGTTAAGTATGAAGTCGTTATCATAATTATTGGGGGTCAGATCATGCTAGCGAGTCACTGACATCGTTGCCATAATCTAAAATAGTATTATGCTAGTCATTACGATATCGTCAGGGATAGGTTTCTTCGGCGGAGTTCCGGGTAAGATGTCAAATTAGTATAATATTTTATAAGAGAACGTACGGAAAAACCGGTCGATCGACTGCATCCAGAAGTAAAGGGGATCAATGAGCCAAGAGGATCTCTGCTCGCGATTCTTTACGGGTCTAATTGAGCGCGGAGATAACGCGCGCGATTCCTGCTGGGTAATAACGTTCCTTCGCCTCCGTTTTCTTTAATGGCTGAACTAATCGCTGCTGGTACCTTAACTATGCCTAAAGAAATCCCTGCTCTCTGATCTACCGTTATAGCACTTTCCGAACTCTTTCTCTCGAATACAGGAGAATAATTGCGACCTCGGTCTCGAGTGGTAGTTCCGTATTATCCGTAGAAAATAGTCGATTTTCATTAAACTATTAGATTGTTGCTTATGAAATGTCCGATTTTTGGTTATACATCGTGTTAAGGTATAAAATTTAACTTCAAGATCTGACCTTCCATTTTTACATAGATATAATCTTACAATCAATGTGATCGCCGAGCATTCTTTTTTTACAAATGGAAAAGTAACATATTGACCACAGCATTAGGGTTGATCGATGTGAATCGTTTAATTAACGCACAAGATTAAAAAATTCAGATGACAGCGTCTCTTGCAATTGAAAAACGTGAACGACGAAACATTTCAATTTGTAATTCAGAGAATATTTATAATTATAATTTATTCAGATGTTTGTTCAATGTTACAAATCTTTCAAAACTGAGTGGAGATGTTATCTACCAGTATCATTTTATACAGGCTATAGCCGAACGTGTGGTGATACAAATACGTCGGAAAAAAAGGAAAGACATTTTCTCCATAACAGAAAAATTACCTAGACTAAATATAAACAATTTCATGATCACGTTTCGATTGTATTACGTTTTCTTCGGAAAATGCGCAGCGTATGTACGTACGCCGGCGCTGTCGCATCCCGACGCGGCGGAAAAAGCTGGTCGCCTCGATTATACGAACAGAGTGAGTCATAGAAGTTTATGTGACATGTCCGAGCGTAGACGCTAACCGTGGCTAGTTTTTTTCTTGCCTGAGAACCACCAGTGGGATAGTATGTAAAAAGGCCATCAGCGATTCGTCGCCGGTAGCGTCCTGACGTTCTCGCAGAGCCCCTGAGAGAGTCGTTACCGTCATCGACGTCTCCTCCCTCCAACCGTATCACCAAGCATTGGCAAGAGGGTTCGTTGCAACTATCCTTCGCCGATGCACCGATCAGGACCGGCTGAATTCGAATTCCCGAAGACGCACACGCCGGCAGTAACGGTAACTACCAGCCGCGCGATTTACGATCCACCAGGACTATAAACAATGGGTAAACGCCAGGTTATTACGTCAAGAAAAGCGTTCGGAGGAAGGGGAAACTGGGGGAGCCAGGTTGAAATTGCCGCATCAGAGAGGTGTGTCCGTCCACCTTCGCAGGGTGGACACGTTCCCGAGGCTGTTACCTCGCGCAGATCAACTACCGAAGACTTTCCCTCGAGTCCCTCGGACCGTGGTACACTTGCCAGCTAGATCGAACATCGTAAATTTCATCCCTTGTTTAATGACTTCTCCTTGGCACGCAGTACACTCGACAAGGTAATTACAAGGCACCGATCTTCTGTACAGACCTTTGGTAAATACGAATGTATATTAGGTTTATTTTCCTTTTTTTATTTATTTATTTTACGCCGCTTCAAACTGTTTATTAAGGTAGGTTGTCCCAAAAATTTCTTTCGCAATGCGTACATTTAATTTAGGTACGTTACATTGTACTGTTACACGAAAGTCTGTTTCCAGCCCGTTTTATTACCAAGTAATTTACTTTATTTATGGTTTATTTCAATGTGGTCACATTAACAGCTAGGTAAGTAGCGACCACATATTACTAAGTAATGAAAAGTTAATAAACAGATGATCACGTTATTTGTATCAGGTCATACCATAAATTCGAACCGACTTTTGTGTATACATTTCACGCGTCGATTTATAAACGCACGGCGATGCTGTTCGGGAATAGTTTAGAGAAGGTTTCCGTGGGTGTGAGATCGTGAAATAATGAACACAGTGAAAAGTGTCCTAGCAGTGAAAAGTGATCTCGCGTTATACGAATTTCGGAAAGGAAATTTAGTAACAATCGCCACGTAATCTACCACATTTCTTGGCATAATAGCACGTGTTTAAAATGGATGTGCTGTTTACGGAGAAAGTGGGCTTTCATCTCGCACGTAAGTGGTTTGAACGTTTTGAGGGTGGGAATTTTTGTTTAGAAGACGAAGATAAAATTCGAGACTACCGACTATTGAAAAACCTTGGGAAACCTACCCACTCAACGATGTAGACTTCTCGATTCTGTTGGGGTGTTCGTACGATTTCCAGTACCGGTATGAATCGCGCGAACCAGCTTGTCGAGACCATAAGCCCTGCCGTAACGAATTCGATTGCGCGCAATTTCGTGTCTAATTACGTTCTCCTCGAGCGTAATCTTATTCCCTTTCTCGAGGTAACGTTGCGTGGACTGCTAAACATCCCTGGTATCGGGGGGTGGAATCCGTGCACAGTCGATGCAGTCGTCACTCGGTCAGGATTGCCGGGGACTCAATGACGACTGACGAGGCGATGTCTACCAGGAGGGTGACAATAGAGAAAGAAGGATAAAAGGGGCTAGAAAAGAGAATCCCTGCGAACGAGACAGAGATATCAACCTTTGTAGAGGAGAGACAGGAACTGCGGGGGAGAGGGAGAGTGTGGCTAGTGATTGGATTACAGTCAGGGAGTCCCCGTGGACTCGCCAAATGACCGGGACAAATTGCCCCTCGCCTTCGGGAATACTTATATATCTGGACCGATCGAGGTTCACGTGTCCCCTTAGATCCTGTTGCCTTCCTACCGTGCACACCCACCTATACATTTGTTCAGCGCCTACAAATGACGCCGACCAACCACGTCTTATCTCCCGTTCAAAGCAAACTAAATCCAGTTAAATCGAAAACTAATTTAACTCGATAAAAATTAAATATTTGCAAACACTACGCACAATTACAATTTTGAATTCACATTGACAACGGTAACAGCTCGAATCTCTACGTCGCACGTCTCTCCCATCATTTTTCTTTCACAATTTTTCATCGAATATAAATCTAGTTAAATGTAAAACTGGTCTAAAATTGGATCAGCAGGTACACCTAAGAGCTCTGCCCTAAAAATTAGATATTCGCAAACACTAAGAACAACAATTAAAATTTTGAATTCATATTGATAATGTTAACAGCTCGAATCTTTACGTCGCATATCTCTCCCATCGTTTTTCTTTCACAATTTTTCATCGAATATAAATCTGGTTATATCCAAAACTGGTCTAGTTGGATCAGCATATACACCTAAGATCTTTGCACTAAAAATTAGATATTCGCAAACACTGAGAGTAATTATAATTTTAATGTTCAAACGGGTACAAAAGTGTCCAGCAGAATTTAAATTGACATTGATAATGGTAAAGCTCGAATCTCTAAGAGAAGCGCGTATTTCCGAGTTATACGTCGCACATTTCTACCATCGTTTCTTTCACGATAGAGAAAACGTCTGAAGGTGGGAATACGACGCATGAATTTTCACCAGAATCGTGCCCAGAGGCAAATGGCATACGTGATCTTGATACAGAGGGGTTGCACGGGAAATTAGCCTTGTTGAAAGGCGGCCCTTTATGCTTTCGCCTTTACCCGGCTTTTTCTTTTTTCTTCCTTTAAACTGACCCAGCTCCGGTCCAATATATCGAACATAGGTTGACGTGCTTTAACACGGAACTTCGCCTTCTCCTTGTTAACGCGCAGAAACCTGTGTTCTTTATCCTGCGGGGAATGGAGTTTCTATCGACAGAAGTATAACAACGTATTTTTTTTACCTTCGCGTTATTCTTCTCTGATTTCGTATTTCGATTTCATATCTTAAACCTCTACCCCAATTCTCCGCTTGAATCCGGTTCAACCTTAATACAAATAACTGATACGAATAATATTATATAATATAGTTAGCGATTGCCAAATAAACAAATTTTACGGCGTATGTTTCTCCCGATTAGATCGATGTAATCGTTTACACGGAAATAATCTCGAATATTCGCTCTCCCGTGGAAAAAGGAGGGTCCGAAGTCTTTAATCTCTTTTCAACGGAACAAAATGTTCCGTTCAATACCCTCATCTGTTAGGTAGTTCCGGTACGTATACCGCGCGCAGATCCGGCCGAGCGGTGCCGCAATTACCGTGCTGTGATTTAGAGCCCACCCGTTATAGACCGGAGAGCTTTGATTTACGGTGCCGCGCGTGAAATTAATTTGAATTCGGTAATGTACGAATAATTCGTGGCCACCGTCGAAAAGTCTTTGGTCCTGCACCTTCGGAAGTTTCGCTCCTCTTCGATGCACTCCCGGGACGATCGCCGCTTCGTTTCGACATCGATAAAAATATTTCCACGAATACAGGATTTTTTCTAACTTCCAACTCTGAAGCGCCAGTAAAATCTTGCCGTACCATTATTCAAAACAGTTTTATTATTACTAAATTCGTCTGTACTCTACAGATTGTAAAAAGCTTAACTGTTTTTCAATTTAATGATCGGAAGAAATGCTTTGATTTTCGAATTAAAATTGCTTCGAGTGCAAAGGGGTAAAAACTTTTAAGAACTGTTCGAGTTCCACGGCTATCGGTCGCAATCCTAAAAATTCCACAATCCTTTTCGCTCGAAGACGTGCCGCGGAAATTCTTAATTCCTCGATCGGATCCGAGCGATTGAGTCCGAACCGAGCGGCGGGGATGCAGTAATCTGAAAGGGGGCTGGTTTGAAAGCGGGGCGTAGTGATTGGGGGTCCTCGCGAGCTATACATCGAGTTTTCAATCGCGCGATACCGAAATTAATTTCGCCGTCGAGGTTCATGGAGGTAAGACGCAAGCCGGCCACGCTCGAACGGCCACGAATGCCGGTAAGATTGAGCGGATCCGATGGTAGAGAGAAGCTTCTTAGATCTCCGCGGTGCTTCTGGTCTATATAAACCAGCTTGCTTGCGCGGGGAGGGTTGGAGGTCTTCGGCCGGTCAAGTTGGTAACGAGATTCGCTCGATGTCCGCGAACGGTTAAGCCTGGATCATGTTCAAACGTTTAGCCTTCTTTCTGCGACCCGTCTCCCGACGTAAACGCTTTCGACGATTCTATTTCGCCTGGCCTCCCTGTGCTCTTTCTATCTTTCTCTATCGTTCTGCATGCTCGTCACCGCTTCGCGCTGTTCGATACAGGCTCGCGGTTACCCCCTTTCTTTCGGATCGACATGAACCTCTCGGATAGATCGCCCATGCACCGAGAAAAAAGCTCGGCGTACTGGCAAAAGTCTTCGTTACGAGCACCGATCGACATCCACACTATTTTTCCCATATTCTGTAATATTTCAGCTTTAATCTTATATATAAATAAAAATTAAATGCTGTTCGTTGGTAAGCGCATCACTTGAGAAGTCATATCTTCGTGATAGTCCTAATAACGTGTTTACAGAAGAAAAATTGGAAAAGTTGTCCGAAAAACGGAAAATTCGGGAAAAAATGAAAGTGCATTTTTCTATGAACTCAAGACCATAACTCACGATTCGAATGATGCATATGCATAATTCTTGTTTTTGTTTTGTTCGTTATGGTTCTGGAAAAGTGTTCAGGAAAAAACATTCGAGACAATTACAATGGAAACTCGGAAAATTTGGACAAAATCCGAAAATTTCCCATTGGCCTACTTCTGAATGTACTCCTTCTTAAATTGAATACCCGTGGCCACAATCGTTAATAGATACAATGATCACTCAGAAATACGTTTTTTGTTCTCATTTTTACTTTGTTCACACGTTTCCAATAGCTTTTCACAAATTCACGAAACGATCACGAACTTTATTGTAATTTGGACAGGACAACGACTGTCGAGTCAGCTAGTTTAAAATAAGAATGATCGCTCCATCTCATTTCTATGAAAAGTTCTTTGATTTTGAAACAGAATTCATCGGTTTGTCTCATTGTGTGCCGTCGCGTTCAGTGGCGGTTCTCCGGCGGAGTAGATTTTTCGTAAAGAATTAGAATTATCGTCACCGATTGGCGCTATTCGATACAGGCTCGCGGTTACCCCCTTTCTTTCGGATCGAGATAAAGCTCTCTCGAATAGATCGCGCATGCACTGAGAAAGAAGCTCGGCCTACCGGCAAAACGCTTCCGCCGGGCCGAGCCTATGATTTATTCCGGCGCGAAGCACCCACCAGAAATATCAGATACCCCTAATGAATTTCTGGGGTGGTGTGCGTGCGTGTGCTCGGCTCCAAGGGGGTGGGAGATGGCCCGCCGAAAGAAATATGGGGTGAACCGACGACACGAAGTACAACGCGCACGGCCTCAACCGAAATATCTCCTCGTTGAGTGCCTTTGGTTATCCATGTTGATGACCGCGCTGGCCAATGGAACCCGGAAGAATACAAAGCAACGAGATCGGTATCGAGCCAAGAGGACAATTTACAAGTTCCCTCCCATCGAGGAAAAATGTGAAAAGCGAGATTATTGCACGACAAAACAGAAAATTGGCGAGAGGAAAGCGAAGAAAAAGAAAAAAAAATAGAATGGATGAAAGATTCGAAACGCGGCGCGGTGAGAATCCAACCGGCTACGAGATGAATGGCACGTGGCCCGCATGAGATTGAGAACGAGGAATATTCAGCACAGAATTCGCGAGAAATTAGGCGTGAAATACGCCGTGCGCTTGGAATATTTCTGCCACCGACAGATTTCGACTTTCCTGTCAGACACGGGCTTAGACAATCCATCGATCTGCCTGTGTATTCGCCGTGAACTCGGAATTCGTCGCGGCTCTTTTCTGCAGTGTAACTGCTTCACCCTCGCTTGTAACCTTGGACGGCTACAGCACCAAAACTATTAGATCGAACAAAGTAAAAGTATATCGTCACTAGATAGCGGATATATATATATGCAAAATAACAATTTTCCACTTGAATTGCAACAAGCTGGGGTGAAATAGAAACCTATTTTCTTTGGTAATATGCTTAATAGGTTGAAACTGATGTAACACAGTATTTTTAAATTCTTTTAATAATTTCACTGTTTCAAATCGCACCAATTCACTTTTATCATAATCATTACTAGACTGCGGATCTTTATGCAAAATAAAAAAATATTTGAATTGTTTGCAAGGCGCGGGAGCTAAATAAAAATGTCTTTCCTCATTTAACTAGTTAAGGTCATTATTAGTTACACCTTAAAATCTTATTAAGGTGAAACTAATACACTGGTGGCGTTTAATCTTTTAAATAGGTCCACTGTTTTAAATTGCACGTACCCATTTTGGTCATAAATGCATAAAATCCGCAGTATAATAATTACATAACGTACAAACATATCTATTATTTCCAAAAAGTAGCTAAACATTCTGAAATCGTGTCCAGACATTTTTCACGGGCTTCAAAGATATTCATTTGAGCGAACGGTATAATAAGCTGTCGAGCAATTCGCAGACAATATGCAGAACTGACCACTGAAACGAGGTTGAAAGAGTCTATCGCAAAGGCAAACGTCAATCTCAATATGCTCGGACCATTGGCAGCGCACGCGGAACAACGTCGTGTGTCCGAGCTTTCAGTTGTTACGTTCGACGCAACACCATTTGTATTCCTTCGGCGAAACCAATCTCCATAACGGAAACGTGTTGCTGGACTCCTCGGGCAGCGTCGACGATTTCTTCGCGTCTACGTTCACACGCCTTTCTACTTTTCACGCCACGAATTTCTACGTCGACCTAGATATCGGCCTCAGTTGCTATCCGAATCTTCCGAGGCTACCCAATTTCCGAAAATTTTCCGAGCGACCGATTGCGTCACGATTAGACAGCGGATCTTCATGCAGAATAACCATTTCCTATCCCGATTGCAACAAACTCGTTGCAGATGATTCCGTAAATTCGTGCCCAATTTGAAAATAAAATTCAATAGTTAAAATCTTAAAGATACAATTTTATTAATCAACTAGCATTCCCCCGCCACGCGTTGCTGTGTCTCTCTCCCTCCCACTCTCAAATTGAACATAGGTGCTACCAGTCAAAAGTTATAAGCAGAAACGTGCCCAAAAGAGAACGAAAAAGTCGTATTTGGTCTGTTTTTGACGGCAACAATTGCGAACGGCAGGACACAGTAAGTTGCGAGTTGACCCGTTAGACGTGGTTTTTCTTCGAGCAGAATTTAGAGAAAACCGCATTCGAAAAAGTCCAATCGTTCAAAAGTTATAAGCAGAAACGTGGTCAGAAGAGGGCGAAAAAGTTGTCTGTTCCCTAATGACGTCACAACTTTTGAACGAATCGACTTTTTCGAATGCGGTTTGCTTTAGAACCTTCCTAAAGAAACGCCGCGTCTAATGGTTCAAGCCCCAGTTTTCTACGTTGACCGTTCTCAATTGATGCCGTCACAAACATACATACAGACAGACATGATTTTATTATATATAGAAATTATACATATAGTCACCATTCGTTTTTCTACAATTAGAAAAGAAATGGTAACTATATAATGTTTTATACCCTCTGTGCAATGAACTTATGCAACCATCTAATATATTTAGAGCAAACATATTCTCTACACGTTCATGTTAAGAATTATTAAATAGATAGACGAACATGTTGAACAATTTAGTGCTCAGTATTTGATCCTGTTGTTGCGCCAGTGTTACCGAAAGGTCTTCCTCTTGGATTCTTGTAAAGAAGACGTATACGAACCGAGGAACAACATTAAAGTATAAAAAGATTTGACCAGAGCGGAAAGCAGTATCGGATGACCGCAGCAGCTGAAAAAGATTTAAATAATCATATATATCGAGCGCGGCAATAAATCGCCGCATGTCCATCCGGCCCCCCAGCATCGCCACCCTAACTACTGGCATCTATAGCAATGGGGTGGACCGGTGATATATGTCTTCCCTATAACAGCCAGAATCAAAACACCGTCCTCCCCTGCTACGGCGATGTTTGTCCTTCGGCCAGCGACTTCTGCGGCAGACAGTTTTGGTATCGGTGAAATCGCTGTATTAATTAACAGTAAATTGCTGGTCACAGGAGAAGACGGAATTCTGATTACTCCGAGATTCTTATTCATTTCTCGTTGCACAGGTTCGTGATGAGTAGCAGAATTTTATCGCGACCAGTGTCTTTAATTAGGAACACTAATATGAATGTTGCGTTGCCTGAAACAGCGTATGCCTGGTATTTAATTTACGATTTGCATTGGAGAACTTGCTTCTTTATGAAGTTTCTGTATTGTGTGGAATAAAATGTGATGGACAAATATTTGGGAAACACAAGAATTTCATGATCGGCACGAATGTCTAATAATTGGACAGCGGATTCGATGCATTCATCAGAAACATGAGTGAGTGTAATTTGAAACATTAAAAACGTTAGATGAATTTGAACGTACAAGTCGTAAGAAGTCATGTAACTCAATGTTTTGCTAATTGAAAATAAAAATTCTACGGGCATGGGATCTTTCGGTTGCCTGGAGAAACTTGTTGTAAATGGTAAAAAAATGATTTTCAACCTATATAAATATTTATTTTGCAATTCGCAATAATCATGGCACGTGTGAAAAAATTACAATCAAAATTTCCAGCAGTAAAAGCTGGACGGAGGATGCACGGAGGGTGGGTGCGGCGAGTGCATGATGCTTGAGGAACGCGTTAAACGGACCTGTAAAACCTTAACGCGACGACCGTCGCCATTACGAACCCGTAGCCGGTCGACGTGCTGTATCTGGCCAGGAACAAAGTCCTGGCGTAGACGAGATTAGGGAACGGCGGTGGACGTTGGTCACTTGACCAGTATTACAGATGTAATATCGTAAACAATGTCCCTCTGTGCCAGAGGCCACGTTTATATCTGCACAAGTCACGAGACCTAACCCCAGCCCCCTCTTTAATCGGTGCAAACCACCCCCTTCCCCACATCCTCTTTAACTGGGGCCTGGCGAAACCAGGGAACCACCTTGCAACCCCCTTCTCTATCTCGGCATGCACCCTCGGCGCGAACCCTTTGCAAGCGGTACCGGTGTTTACTGTTGAATATTCATTCTTTGCCCTGATACAGGCCGCGAACACGAAGTGTCCACACATTAACCAGTCCCCGGGCTGACCATCCGCTTACCCATTCCGCTGACCCTTTCGCTGGTTTTATTGTGAAAGACGCGCACGGCCACGTGTAATCTACTCCCGCGGTGCACTTCTGATCGGGGTGTAAAGAGGGATTAAAATCAGCTGGACACACTTCGTACCTCCCGTTCTTCACCGCCTCGTAAAAATGTACTTGTTGCCAGCTCTTTTAACTTCTCCCCGGACTCTTCTGCGTGTCGAGTCTATTAAACCCTTATCGGGCCCTGACGCTCTCTACGTAATCCGCTACTTTTTTTTTATTTAAGCCAGTGATACTTATTATTTGTCCATTTCGGCTTTTACAATTGTACAATAGGTTTACAGTTTTATATGTGGGGTATAACTTTTTTTATCAGCTTCTGTTACAACACCTTCGAAAATATCACGGTAAGATAATTCATATAAGGGCTGTTATAATCGTATGTAAATTCCTATTTCTCGATCACTCATTAGCAACATGTGTTTCCCACCAAGCTAATAGAATGGAATTATTCTAGGTCGAAAGAAATGTTTCATTTCCCAGTTAAAATAACTGCAAAGGGTTGTATACCAAGGTCCGGGCCACCTGTCTCCGCTAAAGTGGATAATCGCAAACATTCTTTTAGCTGTACACTCGTAACGAATTCCTAAAGATGATCTATTAGTTTCGTTCAATAGGAGGGAAGTAAAAGGGTGAATGGACGGAAACAGTCCCAAAGAAAGCAGCAGAACGAACTTGTCCACCCCGGGCCGTATTTCCACGTGAACGGGGAACGTGTACCGGCGTGGAATTATCATATCGGATGATCAAGATACAGGGACACGTCGATGGACTGACGAGAGTTCTCTGATCGAAGTGCCTCCGTTACCATCGGAATGGACAATAACGAGGGAAAGCAGGGATCCCTTGGATCGTTTATCCAGGACCCCTTCTTCGAGGATTCTTCTTCTTCCTTCATCTACCTCGTGCTTCACCCCCGCGCTCTGTCTTCCCCTATCCTGGTCCTGTGTCCGCCGTAAATACGAGACGCGCAACTGTACTATCGCGGGAACAATAAAAATAGACCTCTGCCCGTATAGAACTCGCCCGTTTACTATCAGGCCGCAAGTTACGATTAAAAGACCGCGCGGCAGACCCGCCCAGGCCGTGTCCCGAGTTCTCAGAATCTGGGAAGACCCCGTCGCATAGGATTCGACAGGGGCGCACCGGAAGGGGCCGGAACCGCAGATCCTTGCCGCAGGACTAACCGTGACAGGATACCGTGCACACTCGGCCCAGCCCGGTGACTCTAAAATCGGAACGGTTTATGCTTATCGTAAACATCGTCGCAGACAAATCGTCCTTGATCTCCTCGGAGAATCCGCCCGAGAAAACGATAGATCCGACGATTCGTAAATACCGGAGAGAAAACGAACGGTGATCATCGTTCTGCCGCCGGCGAAAAAATCTGCGAGCAACGGCAGTCCTGCGGCGAACTCGGACGCGATAAAGGTAAACGTCGATACTGGATATTTCCGTGGTTGTCAGGGAGAACGCCGCGTGTCACGTACTTTCACTTTCGAGATACAGTCACTCGGATTAATATTCGGACGATCGAGAAAGAAAACTATTTTTTAATATTGTATTCGATTTAGACGTTTTTATATTAAGACTCGAAGATAAAATTTGAATGTTTATACATAGATTTGTTCAATAACGTAGTTTCCATTCTCTTCTATTAGTTTTTGTCAGTTTATAAGTGACTTGTCATATTATTCAATGAAGCTGTAAATAGATATCTTAATCTTATCTTGGAATTGTGATTTAAAAATGTTACGAACTATCTTGGAACTGATTTGAACTTTTTTGGGAAGCTAGAGCAATCAGTTTACTACAGGATGTGAAAAAAAGTTTTCACAAAGTGCAATTGATCGGAATTCTAGGAAAAAATATTAAAACTTGCATTTTTAAGTGCAATTTTGTATTCTGAATGAATTCCAAACAATTGAAATTTTTGAATACATTTCTTTTCACAACATGTGGTAAACTAATTGTTCTAACTTCTCAAAAAAGTTCAAATCATACAGTCCAATGTTAATGGGAGTTACTGTAGATATTGTTTCAATTCTACAGAATTGCTCGGTGTATTTTCGAATGAAGCATCTATATATCTGAAAAATATTGAATCAGTTATCGAGGCAGGTATCCGGGAAACAGTGAAGGCTCGTAACTGAACGACGACGGAACTATCTCAATTCAGGGTTCTCCTCTAAGCGACATCCGCGCAGACGAGACCCCTTCGATTACGTATACCTCGACGATAAAACCTCCTTTGCGTGGATTAGTCCGCTCAATCAGGAAATATACTTGGGGCCCCCATAAAGTTCTCCCAGCGTGCAAACCCCTATGTGCGTCGTATGTACCACCCTCTATGTGCTTCCCTTCTTTTTACGCATCCTCGTGCGCGCCGAACGTTCATAGCGACAGATAAGACCTCCTATCTTAATTGACGCACCGAATCAAAAATATTCAGAAGCGTTTTTATGCCGATTTAACTTTCATTAGCGTTATCGACGTTCTCAGACCTCCGTAAACTTTCACCGTCTACTCTCCGGGCGTTAAGCAGCGAATCTTCTGCAATCGTTTCTAATTTGTATTTGAAAATTACATGTGCCATATAATCCACCCCTAGATAAGTGCAGATCTATTACAAAAATAATATTTATTTAAAAGAGAGCAGCAACTTGTTCCAGTTTCCAGAATCACCCTGTATATGTATAACACTTTCCAACTTTTTTAGACAAATTTTAAGAAAGTGGAATGATATTGTATAAAATGTTATTTTCAATGGGAACAGCCTTTGTAGATCGAAAATAAGGTAAGACTTCAGGACCTCCCCCCCTTTCTTTCGACATGTGACATACGTCATTCTATTCGTTTCAACATGCTGAACACAAAATGTACGTGTCATTTTTGGCTTAAATGAATAGTTTTCGAGATATTCGTGGAAAACTGTAGTTACTACACATTGAACACATTGAACTTTGTGTATACGTGCACGTCCGTGCTGTACGTGTGCGTCAGCACGATGCGACTGCTCGTCAACTGTAAACGCATCATCAAGTCAAATCGAATAGAATGACGTATGTCACATGTCGAAAGGAAGGGGGAGGGTCTGAAGTTCAGCCCAAAACAATAAAAAATTATAATAATTAATTAATTGGTTATCGATCGTAATTTATCTTCAGGATATTACAAATTTTTATTCGCGGCGCAAAGGTTCGATCATTTACAACAACAATTAGCTATTTTTGTGAATACTAAACGCTGGATTCGGATTTGAATCTTCAGGTTGAAGAACCACGTTAACTATTAAAATGTTTTAATACGAGGAAAAGAGAGGACGCGCGCGCGCGCGCGTGTTTCGTCCTAGATAATTAAAAATTATACATGATTCTATCAAATATTATATTGTAACCTTTGCTGAAAATTTTCGGAAGCCATGAATGCATAAAGATCCGCAGTATAATCATGACACGTGATTCCTGCACGAATACTTTTACGATTGTAAAAGTATAATTAATCGTGGTGCAACAACATGTCAGCTAACTATTTTTGTTTTAATGGAAAGAATGTGACGCTCGTGTTGACGTCGACGATACTGTATGAATAAAGGAAAATATTTTCCGTCTATTTGAGGACGAGTGATTGTGCCGAAATTGCAACGGCGGAGGGTAACATTATACGATTGGAAAAGGCGGATAGAGCGACGCACCGGGGTGGAGAATTTTCGGAGCATACATGCACAGGAACAGATTCGGTTTCGGGTGTGTTTTAAAGTCCATGGGGCTCAATGTTCCGCGAAATACGTCGCTACCCTCCGATCGGTCCTATAATACAGATGCCGTATAGATGGCTACAAATCCCCCAAAACTCTTCATATCTATAACCTCTTTTCATTCCCGACAACGAGGGCACACACGCGACAGGGTAGTTTTAAACAATTCACCCTTCGAAGCCCCCCCCCCTCCACCCGCCACCCAAGTGGTTAACTTTATTGCTATTTCCGGACATACGTCCTGGGGACACTTCGATTTCACTGACGCGCGATGAAAGTTTGCCGAGGGTGCCGTTAAACACCACTATTCTCATTTTCCACGAAGCAACGCCAACGCAGAAAATTAGTCTAATCACAATATTGAAGAACGATGGTAGCAACCGCGAACTGATATCCCCATAATGTACTTATAACTTAATCATAGGTATCTATACCGGGTGGGGCATTTAAATGGGAACACCTAAATATCTCGGTCATTATTAGTCGTACAAAAAATCTCCACAGAATAAAGTTATGCTGTTTTCAAGGGGCGAATTTGATGACGATAAAATTTTTTCTCAAGGTCATTTTTTTACAAGATTTCAAGGTAATCGATATTTTTTTAAATGGAATCATATATTTTTTGTTCATATTCTTATAGAGAATAAGATGACAAATTCAACAACCTACGTAATGTATGATTCGGCTCATCTGGTCTCAAGATATTTACAGTTTACTTACGTGTTCCGAAATCATATGTCGTTTTCAAAATAATGGCCATTGGCATTGATGCATTACTGAAGTCTCGTATGTGATGCAAACATCTTGAGAACAGATGAGCCGAATCATACATTACGATAGGTCGTTGAATTTATCATTTTATTCTCTATAAGAATATGAATAAAAAAATATGATTCCATTTAAAAAAATATCGATTACCTTGAAATCTTGTAAAAAATGACCTTGAGAAAAAATTTTACCGTCATCAAATTCGCCCCTTGAAAACAGCAAAACTTTATTCTGTGGAGATTTTTTATACGAGTAATAACCGAGATATCTAAGTGTTTCCATTTAAATGCCCCACCCGGTATAATCGTAATCATAGATAATAACTGTTGTGGTCGCCCATGACCTAGACATTGATAAGCGATCTGTATAAATAAATTAAAGAGAAAGAAACAAATTGACCAGGTGGATTTGGATGTCCAGGATGGACACGGTAAAGTAAAGGCGCCAGTAATAATGATTTTAATAGAAGAGAAATTATATATCGACCACTTCAATTGTAAAAATTGCTCAACAATTCCGAGTTTCGTGTACTCAATTTAGGCTACAACTATTTTTACCGATAAGAGTTCGTCCGAATGCCTGCGACAACGAAGACTAACGGCGTAAATTGCTTTTGTTAATTCGAAATAATTGTTGCCGTGGATGTTTCCAGGGCGAATCGGTGCTCGGGGAATTCGCCACGTGAACGAGATACGATTATTCGAATTTCGACGAGGAGACCGTAAACTTTCGACCGAGGCGGATGGCAACAGCAAGAGGTAACGGGGTTGCACTTTCAACTTACGCCGGCTGAAGTCAATTCGATAGCAGTTAACGAATTGTTGGGGGTGAATAGAAGGGGTTTGCGGTTAACGCGAGGGGTCGAAGAGGGGGAACGCATAATACATTGTTAGCCCATCCACCGGATTCGCCCGTTCCACGCGCAGTAATTTTCTCTACGCGGAACCGACGTCGGGGGATGAACTATCTCATAATTAAAATTACCGTACTACACGTACGCACCTCGGAATCACGACACCCTAACCCGTCGTCATTCGTGTACACGCGATTCGAACACCATCACGGCGAATTTATTTTCCCTTTTGTAAACGGTTCATCTGTCTCCTATTTGTTTGCGAGTCGATCGGTGCCGGTCAAATTAACACTGATATCATTTAATCGGAACACCTTTTTATTCGGATCAGAATAAATGAGATACCTAAAATACTCTTTGCACCCAATGGTGGTCCACCTAAATGATGCCACCTAAATATTTCCTTTATTTTTTATGACATGACAAATGCTTATATGTTACAAATTCTAGTTGACATTAACCCCTTTGCCGTGTTTTAAGGAGTCAGACTCGTCATAAAGATTTGAAAAATGTAAATTAGTGGCATACATCCAGAAATAAGCCAGTCCACAGATTTAATTTGACATAAAATTGTTTTTGAATATATGCAGCTGAGTGAAACGAAAGTACGGTTAAGACAATATACAGACAAAATGCTAGATTTAGCACCTTTGCCGTGTTTTAAGCAGTCAGACTCGTCATAAAGATTTGAAAAATGTAAATTAGTGGCATACCTCCAGAAATAAGCCAGTCCACAGATTTAATTTGACATAAAATTGTTTTTGAATATATACAGCTGAGTGAAAAGAAAGTACGGTTAAGACAATATACAGACAAAATGCTAGATTTAATTCCATTCATAAGGGAAATTAAGATTTCCGTTTATCTCGGGGGAGTAGAAGCGGCGCGATACTTTAAAAATTGCTCTCGGTTAAGTTCTCCCATTTCCAGCCGTCAAAGCGTTTAAACGACGAGAAACGGGTCGAAGGGTGGTGGCAAATACCAGCTTTCTCTTCCCTCCTTTCTTTGGCCCGTCGATTTAAAACATTTGCCCTCCGCGAAACGAAAGTTCTTCGTGTCGTTCAGCTAGGGGCGCCGCGAAATCGCCCTAATATTGGATTATATCAATATACGGGACGCACATATATCATACCGCGGAATCTGTAACGCGCCGGTTACTAAATCAACCATTTCTTTACAGAAATAAAGAAATCGTTGCCGTCGCGAGTCACAAATCCCGTTCACTCGACGCAATAACACTTCGTTTCTCCGATGAGACGATTAACCCTCCAAGGACTTTCTTTCCGCTTTCTTAACCCTTAGCGTAATCAATCGGGTACCCATTTACTGTATTTCTCTCAACAATTTGTTAATGTTCCTCTAAAAAATATTACAGAACTTTGAATCGTCTTATAATGAGCATTTCAGTAAACATGTTAAATACAGAAAGGTGTTAAATAATCTACAACATTTTGGTTGACTACATAAGGGTTAAAATTCACCTAGAAAATTTAAAAATTGCACGAACGTCCGCAGTTTGGTTATCATTGAAAGGCTTTCAAAAGTTTTATTGATATTTCGATTTTTGGTCAGTAAAATCGCGTTCTCGGGCCACTGCGACGATGGTGTGTTTCCCGAAAGCGAGACGATGTCGCGAGGCTCGTCGTTTCTCTCTTTCCTGTTCCTTTTCTTTTTATATTCGAGGCACTTCGCGCGAAATGAAGGCGTCGCTGCTACTCGTTTGCCGCCCAGGGACACTCGATTCGACCAGGGTGAAGGATATTGGAAGTGAAATGCCCCGGCCCACGAGTGTACACTCGAAGCCAGGAGTAGAAGGAGTCCGCGAGTAGTCGGCCGAGTGACTCGATTCTTTCGGATATTAAACTCTGAAGATGCCGCACTTCGCCGCGGCATCTGACTCAGCGAGTGTCATTAATAACTTTGGAGGAGATAGATAAAGTGCTAAACACCGGTGAGCCGTGTGCTCGAGCACACGTCATTACCCTGACTACCGCGGCTTTCCGATTAAGGGTGCCTAATGCACCGACCTTGTCGAGGTCGGTCCGCTTTTCAAAGTACTTTTTTAACCCTTAGCACTCGGATGATGCCTCAGACAGTCACCACTAAAAATTCCTATACCATTATTCAAAATATTGTCTAGGTTATGAAATATATTGTTGTCTATTAAATTACTAAACATTTAAGTATTGTATATAAGTAATAATCATCAAATTTCAAAGATCATAGAGAATAATAATATTCTAGATCAAAAAAATGTTTAATTTTCCGGTTAAAATAGCTCCGAGTGCAAAAGGTTAAAGAGTTCCCCAAAAAAAGGGTTCAAAGTACTTCTTTAACCCTTAGTCACCACTAAAAATTCCTATACCATTATTCAAAATATTGTCTAGGTTGTGAAATATATTGCTATCTAATACATTACTAAACACTTAAGTATTGTATAAGTCATTACATCAATTACATACCCATCAAATTTCAAAGATCATAGAGAATGGAAATATTCTAGGTCGAACAAATGTTTAATTTTCCAGTTAAAATAGTTCCGACTGCAAAAGGTTAGAGAATTCCTCTAAAAAAGGGTTCAGAGTACTTTTTTTAATCCTTAGCACTCGGATGATGCCTCAGACAGTCATCATTAAAAATTCTTATACCATTATTCAAAATATTGTTTAGTTTATTAAATATATTGCTATCTAATCAATTGCTAAACATGTTATTAGATCAATTTCATACCCACAAAATTTCAAAGATCATAGAGAATGAAAATATTCTAGATTGAACAAATGTTTAATTTTTCGAGTTAAAATAGCTCCGAGTGCAAAAAGTTAAAGAGTTCTCGACTCTTTAACCTTTAGAAAACCTTGAAAAACCACACCATAAAATCTTCGTTTGTACTGCACAACATATAATTTTGTCAAATCAATGTTCTTGCAGAATTATTCGTTCTTCATGCAACGAAGCTGAACAAACTATTGATCCTTATCGAAGTGTTTCATGCGGTGAAGACAAACTTCATGATTACTCGAATATATTATAGTCGATTCGATCTTTTCCTGGTACTGTATTTTATCGAACTATTTTTTTTTTACTTCGTTGTAGATTTTTATATATAGGGAATTTTTTTTATGTATGTGATATTTTCTATATACTTCATGTAAAAAATGCCAGGTCCCTTTTTGGAACAAGTAGGATTGAATGAATGTTTGAATGTGTTTAGTAAATTTTTATCTTCCACAGAGAACCCTCCCTGTTAATCACAATTTTTTCTCGCTCACCGCGTATACGATTGAAACACGACTTCCTCAATTATTTATTCCTATCTATCGTCAATACTAACAACCGGGTACGTGTGTAATATATGTTTGCAGCGATCACGGGATAATCGGCGGAAGGTCGAATGAATTCTTTATAGGATGTCGACTGGTTCGCGCGACATATTCTTAAATAACATCGAACTCGCACGGTGCACGCTTCGCTCGGCAGTCGTGTTCGGATCGTTCTGTCGCGATGGTAAACGATTTTTTTCTCGCTCCGAGTTTGCACAATTATGCCCTGTAACTTGTACACCGACGTCAAAACTAAATTATCCGATTTACATTCTTTCAAATTTTCTTTATCTTCAATCATTCATATCGTAAATTCGGTTTGAGAACGTGTCGGTCAGTAATTTCGAAACATGGAGAAGAGACGGAGAGGAGTATGCCGAGAAAAATTGAAAAAATTTGTGCGAAACTGCTGGAGTGTTGTAAAAGACCGTGCCATGGAATTTTGTCGCAACACTGGGCTGCACGGTTACAAATACGTCGGCGAGTCTCATCGTTTCATAAGAGATAGGTAAGTACGAGTATTTCGTTGTTTTTGCTTAAAACTATTTACGCGTGACAGGTTTTTCATTGAAAATTTGATGATTAATGAGTAGACTGCGGATCGTTATGCAAAATAAAAAGTACTTACCTGAATTGCAACAAACTGGAGTGAAATAGAAATTTATCTTCTTCCCAATTATGTTTAGTAAATTGAAGATAATATAACAGTATATTTAAATTTCACTAATGTATTTGCTATTTTAAATTACCCTTACTCATTTTCATAAATGCATAAAATCCGCAGTTTATTAATGTGAATAAACTATGTAGTAGATATTATCTGTTAGTGTTCCATGAAAAATGGTGTAGTAAACGATCGCGGTATATTGGTAGAACGTGGGCACAGTAATAATTTTCCATTTTATAATAAACGAGTTTTTCGTGATTGTGTCGCGCAGCAATATTTCGAACAGCCTTGTTTATACGAGGGCTAAATTGAACCGTTCTTACACGTATCATAAGTACACTCATTAAAAGCGTTTCGCGGATTATCGTGGCCGTTTCAATTAAATCGCGCCCGATAGGATCGACCGTGCGCTCATTTCGTATTCATTTCTGCAGAATCGTTTGGGCAATCACGGTATTCGCGTCCCTGTGCATAGCAATCGTGATAATAAAGATTAGCTACGTTCAATACTCCCAACATCGCATTTATTCGGTCATCAAGTCGACCCATCATGGGATTTGGAATTATCCCTTCCCGGCGGTGACAGTGTGCGATATCAATCGTGTGTCCCTCGAATTGACACGAAAATTGGTCGACAAACTGTAAGTTGCACCTATTCTCGTACTAATACTTACTTTAAATTCAATCTCATTACATTCAAAGTTCAAATTCAACTTTCAGTCATTATATTTAAATCTAAATTCAAATTCAACTATCAACCACACTATATTCAAATCTAAATTCAAATTCAACTTTCAATATAATATATACTTAAAAGAAAAGATGAACGACAAACTGTAAGTTGCACCTATTCTCGTACTAATACTTACTTCAATTTCAACTTCCAATCTCATTATATTCAAATCTAAAGTCAAATTCAACTTTCAATCTTTATATTTAAATTTAAATTCAAATTCAACTATCAACCACACTATATTCAAATCTAAATTCAAATTCAACTTGCAATATAATATATACTTAAAAGAAAAGATGAACAACAAACTGTAAGTTGCACCTATTCTCGTAGTAATACTTACTTCAAATTCAACTTCCAATCACATTATATTCAAATCTAAAGTCAAATTCAACTTTCAATCTTTATATTTAAATTTAAATTCAAATTCAACTATCAACCACACTATATACAAATCTAAATTCAAATTCAACTTTTAATATAATATACAATACTTGAGAGAAAAGGTGGAGTTAAGTTCGGCACCTTCTTCCGTCAGCATTACCATATAGAAAAATAAGAGTTATATAATTTTTTCCTTTGTTTTATAGCATTTTAGTTCCGCACTCTTCCAATAACAATAAATCCTTACCGTTATCATAGAAACCTGCCGCCGTCCGTATCGAAGGAATTTATTGTGCACGAGATGAGGTTGTTGAACGAGTTACTGTACCCCGGACAGACCGCGCAAAATATTCGGACTAATCTATCCCGTTTGCAATACATCTTCGAATCGAATGATTTGTCGATTCCCACTGTCGTTAACGCTGTACGTATCTAATTACACAAACTCATTGCCACATGCCAATGTTTCTCATTACATTTCACAAAGTATCGACGATATTAACACTTGTATGGCTACAATCTAAACATTTTCACACACACAAGTACACTTTCAATATTTATATCACGCGAGGAGACTAAGTTTCTAGTTGCAGATAAGAGCAGAAACCTCGAAGAATGATTTGAAAAATAATGCCTGATTTCAGGTCACGCAGAACTGTGAAAGTTTACTGAAAGCGTGTAGACTAAAAACTTTCGACGTCGACTGCGACACCATCTTCGAGCGAAGCGTCTCACGCGACGGATTCTGCTGCAGCTTCAATTATATCACTCGTGAAAAATACTTCTCGCCCACAGTGTACGTATTAAATTCATTTCCCAAACCTATTATTGTGGCAATAAGACTTCCGTAATAATTCTACATTTATCTCTCAGATCTCCGCTGAAAATAACTTCTTGTGGATATCAAAGTGGATTAACATTCCTAATCAAGTTGAATCCTGACGATTACCATGCCAGCTTCGTCGGATCTGTGGGCATCAAGGTGATATGTGCCCATAATTATCAAAGTGGTCTAAGTCATACACATATTTTTGTTCCGAGATATTTAAAGTAGAAGGAAGTTAACACTAAATAAGAATTCCATATAACGTTGAAATAACAAGCACTATCTAATATGTCATGTCTGGCAATATCGTAAAAATTACATTCAATTAATTTAACTTAAAATAAATACAGCGATTGAAAGTTGGATTCAATTTTAGATTTATACTATACAGATGTAAAATAACTGATAAACTCGTTTTTTTATATTTCGTCTGATTCTGCTTGTTCTCTTCAGCAATGAGTAAGGATTGTTATTGCAAAACGATTGTTGCAGGTCATGCTACACGATCCATACGATTATCCAGATTTTGATACGTGTAATCAATTAATAACCAGTAAGAAATACTCGTTTATGACTGTGATTCCAATAGAGACGTATTCGACAGAAAACGTCCGAGAATTATCAAGGTCCGACAGATATTGTCTGTTCAGGGATGAATGGGAACATATGAAATCGCAACAACACGATAAAGAAAAGTTTGCTTTCACCGGATTCTCTCGCCGGAATTGTTTAACGGAGTGTCGGGCTAACGTAATTAAAACGAAGTGTGGATGCATTCCGTATTATTACCCACAGAACGGTTAGCTGTTTCATTATTATTTACGAGTTATATCGCGAATCTGTAAATCACTTATCTCTACATATATCTGTTTATATAAATGAATAATAGATATTTATTTATGTCGTTTAGTAACAGTTTTCAAGTTTGTAATGAAACGTATATATATTTTAGAAACCAGAGTGTGCAATTTGAAGGATATCGACTGCTTGGAAGCTTACAAATGCAAGTGCAAAATTGAAAGAGTTAAAATTAACATTCGTTGTTCGTACAACGAATAACGATTATAGAGAAATGATAACAAATTAATGTTTTCAGTTTGGTTCGAGTCCGCTTGGCCAGGAACAGACTTTTCGCCTAAAGTTGTACCGATTGTAGACAGAAAGAACATGCCCTGTGGATGCAAAACAGACTGCAACTTTTATGATTACAACGTAGAAAAGTCGGAGGGAATTCTTGACAACCGTGTTTCCCACACTGGTCTCAGCTACTCGGCTTTTAATGGGTAATTTATCATTGTTTTACAGTTACAGTTATTTCTACATGATTATCAAGCGTAACATGCAATGGAATAAAATGTAAGTAGTCTAGACTGTGTGTGGTCAGACGTAATGCGTATAGCGGATTGCATACATTTAGGCTAAAAGATTAAAAAGTAGATCTGAAGAAATAGAACAGTTTTTTTTAAATTCATATGTTTCTTACAGCTTGCAAACGTTGAATGTTAAAATGTAGCATTGAATTTATTTTTCAGGATAAATGGTACCTGGGATAATGAAAGTATAATACATATATTCTTCGGTGACCTGGTATCTCTTCAGTACAGACGAGATGTACGCTACAGCTGGCGTCACGTGTTTGGTAAGATATGTTAAATAAGATAAGAAAATGAAATTGAATAACTTTAACAGATAATAATTTATTCAGCAACTTTCGGTGGTCTCTTGGGATTATTTGCTGGGTTCAGCTTAATGTCTATTTTTGAATGTACTTACTTTTTCGTTGTACGAATTATAACAGACGCGTGTTCGAAACGAAAGAACAAGAAAATCGTGGCACAGGTAAATTATACGTAAAAAAGAACTGGTGAAATATAAAAACAGCATCTGCGTTTTATGGCATAATTTGTATAATCAATATACGTCCATTTTTAAAAACACTTAATAAAATTCATATAAAATGTATCACAACGCGTCAAAAATCATTGGGAATCAACAACATTTCACTACCTATCTTCTTTATACTCCGGGAGCTGAAAATTTGTAAGTAGCCTACACATACGCAGTTCAGGTAACTGCGCCACGAAATTTGTTCCATTTATTTTTCCTCTCTTTTCCATAACTCGTTTAGTTATTTTACTGGTGGCCTCCATAAACGTCATTCGAGATCCTTCTGTTTGAAATACATTGCACAGTTCTTGTATAAACCATGAACCTTGAGTGACAGGATAAAGTTATAACAATTGTAGCAAACTCGAGAGTAGGGTTACATCATTATTAATCATTACCTTCTTCTTTATGACGTACAGACACGAAACCCTGTAACGTGGACATGAATATGCAGAAGTTTCTGTATGCTAAAAGATTTGGAATGTTACGATTGGTAGGGCCATCCGTAGTTAAAGCTTCGTTCGCTTGTCCTGCAACAAAATATTGTAAATATACTCCGATACTTAGAATGTATTATGTAATATTGATTTTTTTTACCTGTCGCCGTTCCTTGACAAGCTTGTATAATAACAATTTTAATGACATCCTTCAATTTCTTGCAGCAAATCTTTTGTTCGATTTCTTCAAGACTAACTTCTTGCTCATCCGAACTAATAATGCCTCCTAATGTTAAAATATCATCTAATTATATATTTCATTCGTATCTATTTATTTATTTAAGATTTTATAGTTTTACCTTTATAACCGTGACTTAAAATGCATAGAAATAAACAATCGCAATCAGGTTCAAACGTTTTAGGAATATCCTCCAACGTTCGAAGTATTTCATTTTTCTTCAAGTTTCTGAATACATCCACAGTGTATCCAAATCCTTTAAATGTTTCTGATAACTTTTTGCAATCGGCCGATGTTCCAAACCGAGTCTCATACTGAAAATTATAGAAAATGTTTTGATATTATTCCGTATATGTATAGTTACACATTCATTCCTAATACCTTTTCACCTAAGAAGGACATTTGACTTATTATTATGCAACGTCCTTTCTCCAATCGTTTCACAGAATCTTCTATTCTATTAGAAGACGAAACGCTTTGGGAAGTGGTAAACTTTAACTGAGATGTAGTCGAGGAGCTTATATATTGATTATCCAACACGTTCTGATTATTTTGGTACGATTCCAAAGCATCGTAAATAACAATTAGATCATTAAATCCTTTCACATGTCGAAGTAACTTCTTTAAATTTGCTTTACCATCTGCAATAGGAAAAAGAAACAATATGCATATAACAAAAATTATTACGAAGACATTTACAACGTTACATGTGAGAAAAAGATAAACCTGGATGAATCGATATATATTTTTCTTGGATCCAATACAAAATGTGCAACTCCAAACAATCCGTGTCCTTCAAAATTTCTGTATAATTGTCGAAATCATCTTTTACACATCGCAAAAAGGATATGCTTCTCTCTTGCGTTAATTCCTCACATAAGAAATACAAGCATTTCGCAACTGGATTTATATTTCTCGACCATCGTTTTATTTGTGGTTTATACGATACTTCTAAATCTTTGTACAATATGCCTAACTCTCGTATGATCTGTCGATTTTGTATAATGCATAACGCTTCCAATAACTTTTGTCTCCAATTGTCTTTGTGATTGTCAATAAATGCCTTGAGTATAGAAGTTTTTTGTTCCTCGTGATTTTGAAATAAGCGATAAATTTCCTGGAACGCATATGCATCATTTCTCATTAAAAATAAAATAGATATCTTTTCCTCAATGTCGAGGTTATCTTCAATCTTTTCTAAATCATTTCTACTTAATTTACTTTCTATTATCGAATGACTTTTACATGGAGCTGCATCGCTTTGCAAACTCATTGTTCAGCCTTTTCTCCGCGAACATAAAAATTACAATGAATTGTTTACAAAATACAAATACGAACAGAGTTTCATTATTGCAAATATATATACATAACACTACCATTGACTAGATACTATTGGCAGAGGGGAAATGAGAGTGCTCACGCCACTGATATATATACTATGGATACGGTTTTGCCCGTAAGCCCCGTGTAAATTTTATGTCACACATTGAACGGGGCCATGTTTAGAATTCAGTGCAAGCGCCGTCTATGGAGAAACCGGTGTACTAAGGAAAATAGCAAGAGTTTCAAAAATGAAGTTTATAAGATTAAAATAATAGTATGTTATAACGTCACAAGTTAATCACAAGTTGTAACAAATTAATCAGAAGTGAAATTTGTGTAATAAATGTAATATAAAAGAAACTAAGAATGATTAATGATGTGAAGAAAGAGCGCAAAATTGAATTAAAAATATTTGTACACATTTCAATTGTTTGCTTTAAATCATACTCATAATAATATTGAAATACATTTATTACTGATAAAACACATTTATATACAGTGAAATGTTATATTACTATAATTAAATAATACAATTAAACACATTAAAATAATGTTATGATGTCGAAGGAGGTATCCGGTTTTCAGTAGTACAACTCAACGGCAAGTCAGACGGTCGAAAATTGGCTAAATTTTTCGAAAACCTCGGAAAATGAACTTTGTATTAGGAGAACATGATGTCGAAGGAGGTATCCGGTTTTCAGTAGTACAACTCAACGGCAAGTCAGACGGTCGAAAATTGGCTAAATTTTCCGAAAACCTCGAAAATTGAACTTTGTATTAGGAGAACATGATGTCGAAGGAGGTATCCGGTTTTCAGTAGTACAACACAACGGCAAGTCAGACGGTCGAAAATTGGCTAAATTTTTCAAAAACCTCGGAAAATGAACTTTGTATTAGGAGAACATGATATCGAAGGAGGTATCCGGTTTTCAGTAGTACAACACAACGGCAAGTCAGACGGTCGAAAATTGGCTAAATTTTTCGAAAACCTCGGAAAATGAACTTTGTATTAGGAGAACATGATATCGAAGGAGGTATCCGAAATTTCAGTAGTCCAAGTCAATGGCAAGTCAGACGCTTGAAAATTTCGAAAATTCAGTGGTGAAACTCAACGACAAATCGGATGATCTGGAAAAGATTGGTATTCAACAAAAAAAACGCAAATACGTTTACCACACTCTCTTTATTTATTCATTTCATATTCATACAACAAATGATTGTTTTGTACATGGACATATAAATTATTTTGTAATCATTTATAACACGTCTGGTCGAGTTGCTCCGTGAGACCCGGCACACCGTCAGACTTCTACTACTAGCTGTACTGCAATACCTCGATTGTGCTGCAGAAGCCGATGAATAAATCTGAAACAACAATATATTCTATTAAATAAATGTGCTACACACAAAGATAAAAAGTTCAAGTTATTAATAAATAAAACTATTGCAATTTCGTATTTTTGGAAATTATATACAAGTTGTAAATATTAGGAAAATAAACGGGAAACTAGGAATCTTAAAGCTTCCGATAGAAGGTCCTTCCACCTTCTGATTTTCTACTTTATGGTTAAACTCGGCATTCGAATGCTTTGCATTTGTACGTTAGGAAAAGCCTAATAAGTTAACCTATAACCTGCGCACGCACAGGAAAAAAACCTGCGCACGCATATGTAAAAAAAACCTGGGCACGCATAGGTAAAAAAAACCTGCGCACGTATAGGTAAAAAATCTGTCGTCAGTCTGTCGTCAGAATGTCGTCAGTCTGTCGTCAGAATATCGTCAGTCTGTCGTCAGAATATCGTCAGTCTGTCGTCAGTCTGTCGACAGTCTGGATTCCGCCGGATATCGCCGGACACTCTTTTTTGCCGGATGCTGTCGGATTCTGCCGGATGCCACCGAATATCGCCGGATGCTGCCGGATTCCGCCGGATACTTTTTTGCCGGATGCTGTCGGATTCCGCCGGATACTTTTTTTGCCGGATTCTGCCGGATATCGCCGGATAAATATAAATATAAATATAAATATAAATTTAAATGTGAATGTGAATGTGAATGTGAATGTGAATGTGAATGTGAATGTGAATGTAATGTATAACTAAATATATAATAGCAGAGAGTAAATCATTTACTCTCTGATACAGGTATAAAATGCATGCAAAATAATTTGACAAAATTGAAGTGTTGCCAACAGATGGACTGAAAAAGTTGGAAAAGCCAAACATGGCGGTTACGACCAATTCTTTCGATAGCTGGCTTAGTAAAAAGCTGCAGGCGTTGAATACTGACGAAGGAGTATTTGGATCTTACATCAAAGGAATTTTAGAAGGCGATGAAACGGAGGATGAAAAAACCGAAGCCCTCGAAGGCATACTCGCTGCCATAACGGTGAGGAGCGCTCGGATTGTGAGGTTAGAATGCGCTTGCTGTTCGTAGTCGAAGTTTATCAGCCGGTGAAAAATAACAATCGTCACAATCCTCTTGTATCTGTCTTGCATGTGCTTGCACAGATTCAATTGTGTACATTATTTTGCTTGCATGTTTCAATGTTATTGTTAATCGTCGCTCTATTATATTGGATACGTGCAGAGATCTGTCGGTGTTGAATAACATTTATAATCATTTTCATTGATAAATCTATTGATCCAACTAACATTGAAATCGTCAATATATTAAGAACATATCGGGTGGTCATTTTTACGTTGGACTACTTGAAATCGATTATTTCTAACTTATAAAAACTCATTTAATTAGTTACGAATACATAAATAGCAATACACAATGCTGCTAACCTCTCTTTTATACTCAGTGTGTCCCACGAACTCTGTGTACTTGAATACCTTGGTTATTTCAAACGAGACGAGACAATGTTACGTACAGAAATTGTACTGTTCAAGTTGTATAACATGTACAATATTAGGGCCTGTTGATTTCTAGGGTGATAATATTAGTGGTCACGTGACAGAAATATTAAGTGCATGGACTAAGTGGCTTCCAGTCGAAGAGATTGATGCTTCAAGAGGACCGGTGGAAGACGTGGACGTCAGATTAGCCAAGATGCTGGAATCCCAATCTCTGCCGACTACGACACAGAGGAGTTACACAGAAGAAGAACGAAGGATAAGAGAAGCTATCCTTGCACAGTACAGTCAAATGTCAGATGAAGAGCATAGCGACGGCGATGGTGAAGAGGAAGGTGCCAGTGGAGGAGATTGTGGGATTGAGAAGAACACGAACGCTGCTACAATAGTCCAACAAGAGAAGGAAAAGAGGGAAAAGGCTAAATTAGAAAGTCAAAAGAAAAAGGAGAAGGACAAAGAGGATCGGTATGCTACAATTATAATAATAAACAT
The DNA here is from genome assembly GCA_028455615.1 of Lasioglossum zephyrum. Classification (NCBI taxonomy): domain Eukaryota; kingdom Metazoa; phylum Arthropoda; class Insecta; order Hymenoptera; family Halictidae; genus Lasioglossum; species Lasioglossum zephyrum. The sequence goes on along the minus strand of CM052329.1, from coordinate 16,107,733 downwards.
TGTGGTTCATGAATTGTTATTTATTATCCCTTTGTGTTTTCAGAGAGAAACAGAAACAACTGAAGGAAGAGAAGAAGGAAAAGCGTAAAACACAAAAAGGAGAACGAAGAAGGTAGCAGTGGGACAACAGGATATTCAAGTTTACTTTGAGATTTAAGATAATCAAATGCAAATCAGCATACATATACATCTGTATTTATTCTTGTGCATGCAACAATCTCCAGCGGCTGTTTCAATTAACACGTTCCGTGCCGGACCGATTTTTGGAGACTTTCCGTTCAGGCCGCGTGGGCCGTATACGACCCACACTTTTACGATTTTACGATTAAATAAACTTGCTTTTGACGTATGTCTTACACTTTTTCAATAGTACAAAACCATAATTATCAAGGAAAGAGTGTAGAGTCTAATATGCATTAGACAACAAAGCATTAGTTGAAATTTTCAAGGAGTTATTTTGACAAACACATACGGTTCGTTTTTCAATGAGAATTCCAAAGGGCCTGAACGGAAAGTTAACGCAGCACGGAACGTGTTAATGATTTTTTATTCGATTCTCCATTCTGCTGTTCAAATCGATCACACTTTCTAAAAGTCTATACGTTTGGAAGATATATCAAACATGTGTGTAGCTGAATAATGTTAATTACATTTGTTCGTGGTATTTAATGTTACATCCTGTGCCTTCTATCTGTTGAAGATCATTGTAAATCATCTACTCTCTTGCGGAATAGGTTTTTCTATATTTTTCCGTTTCGTCATCGTTAATATCAATCATCTGCGTTCAATTCCATTAAATTTCAAGCTACTATATTGTACGAGATTAAGTACAAAAAGATTATCTAAGTACGGACAATTGATTTGTATTTGTATTTGTAATTACGCTTAGCTTACGTTATCGAATAAATCATTTAAACATTTATGAAGCGATCCACCCGAATCATTTCAAGAATTTACACTTAATATGTTATTAAATCGAAGACAGCCTGAATTACCAACGGTGGCGATGGTTTTTCTTTCTTATTACTAATGATTATAATATCCAATACACGGTTCTACAACAGTTATTTTCATCAAAATACAACGTTACAAAACAATGAAGTTTAACTGTTATTCAGTTGGATAAGCCGCCTATTGAATGATTTCCCCGCGTACAGCGGCGCTTGAACGGTTTCGAGTTCTTGCATTGCACAGAAATGTACCGGTGCACACCGAGTTGCCATCAACAGGCGCAGCGTTGAATCGACGAGGCTCCATAACACTTTACCTACCGGTACTTACTGGACTATTAGTCCTTACAAATAAAAGATATTCAATCTAAGATTTTCTTACTGAATTCTTCAACAGCTATTTCGTTTGTAAAAATATAAATTACCTTGAGTAACGCGATCTAACAACCTCCTTTCAGATTATTATTTAACCCTCAGTTACTCGCACCCTGCTTTCTACAAAATTGTTTACATGGAATTTTATGAAATAACTACTTTAATGCGAAAGAAATATTTGTTACTCTAGTCGATAGCTTTTATTAGGCTTAAACCATTAACCCTTTGCACTTGGTGCCATTTGAGCTCGAAAATTAAACATTTCTTTCGACCTAATTCTTTGTATGAATATGAAATTGATATAATACCTCGTACAATACTTAAATGTTTATATATATAGCAATTGATTAGATAAATATTTAATCGTGTAAACAATATTTTCGAGTCTCTACTAAGTAAATACTTTATGCGAGTAATTAAAAGTTAAAACTAAATGATCGAGTATCTTTTAAGTTTAGCGCAGACATTCAGAGATTGATTAACAGATTTCCAGCAGCTAAAGTGTTAAGTCGATTATAAATAGACAGTGGATCTTTGTCCGCTGTCCAATTATAAATTCAGCTACAGCAAAACGATTATATATATTTAATAAAAAATATTGAGGTAATCGGTTACTCTCAAAGGGAACAAAGTTGATTTATCCAGACGTTCTTCTTGTATTTGTATTTTTTATTAGTATATATTTACACACAAGATACCGTGTCGAAACCGAGTCATCTTGGTATTGCATTAATAATGAAAGACAAACGCAGTAAGATAAAAACAAACGAACAAATGATACAAAAGGTGATGATGCTTTCAGTATTGTATCGTTATATGTACTAATGTCACATTATCATAATCATTTATTATTAGCAATTCTTTTCTTCATTCACTATAATTAAGTGGGCAGAAATTGACGAACTCGCACTTACACGATATAACAAAGTCTTCCCCGCTTGTCAACGCTGAGTTACAAATATTCGTTGTAACTCTCTCTCGCTCTCTCTCTCTCTCTCTCTCTCTCTCACACACACACAAACATACACACACGCACACACACACTTCCGATAGTTTCTTTGTTCTCTGTCTCCGTGTATATATTTTCTATTCCCCCTCCCAAATAATTTTCCTCCAAACACACATTGATCATTTTCGCGAAGCTCATTACAACACATCGAATAAAACATGTCTCGTATATGCGTCGACGACTTGAATCAATAATACACATCATCGGGGAAAGTAAACACACTAACGAACATACCTAATGAAATCACGATTAGAACGTGCTCTCCATCGATTTTTTTTCTTTGTTATCTCAAACATGCAAAAAACTGTTTTGTTACTACTTAAAAGGTGTACATATAAATATGCATACATATATATGTAAGTGAAAACGTTCCATATATACTCATATACATATATATATACTTATACGTACATACGTGTTTATTTATTACATTTTGTACATGCCTCTATACGAACTATACCGATATTATAACATGGATGTTTAATAGAGTAGAACTCGACAATCACGAAAAAACCATACGAGAAATTTACAAATTTTTCGGTTATACAATTATTACTCGTTTATTCGGTAGTAGCGGTGCCGGAGTGGGGGGGCGAACATCGTCGATCGGACATTTCGCGACGGAGAATGATACTCGCTGCTCGCGTTTATGGTTTTCTTCTACGATCTAAGGGGAATTTCAACGACATGCTGAACAGGAAAATGTTCGTTAGTCATGATTGTCCTATCGAGGATACTCTTGGTAAAAAAAAGAAGAAAAAATCGATGTACTGTTCGATCAATCCGGAAAACGATTTCGGATCGCGCGACAAGGGGAGGGGGAAAAGGGACGGTCGCGGCAATTGGCAACGATATTGCCATGTATGCATCATTTACTATCTAACTGAACTAGATAGATATCTAATCACGTCGTTAATTCGACAATTAGTTGCACGTTGCCCTAACACAATATACGCTAAGAGCATTCCACGCTGAAACCTGAAAGAGTGTCCTTCCTCTTTCCTTCCTTCCTTATACAAATTTAGACCTTTTCGTCCATCGTTACTCGTTATTTCCGTTACAATCCCGGACTAGAAAAGTGCCACTGCCGGTTTTCGCTCGCAGAATTCCGACCGGTCGAGTCGAGTAACATTATAACTCATCTTTACAGTGTTTTCTCGATAAATGTCTGGCCTTTCGTTGTCCCAGAAACTATCCCCACTACTGTCGAGTACACTAAGAAGCTCAAGAGGCCTTTGTTGCCGAGATGTGTAACATAATACTCCTTTATTTTTCATGATTTTCTTCATGGGACTTTGTCTAGCATATTCATGAAATTTTTACCACGTTTTTTAGTGAAAAATTCCGACGTGGAATATTTCCATTCCACATGATCATTGAAGTTTGATGGATATGAAATTGGTGATACCATGAAGATGATACCTCATACAATACTGTAAACTATTTTGAATAATGATACAAGTTAAAACTTTAAAGATAAGATAAATCTTATCTTTAAATTTTTCTAATATTTTCACTTTTTGAAATTACACCCACTGTAATTTTCGACATGCAGAGTTTAAGAAATTGGTTTCATTAGCAACATGCCACGAATATGTTGGTCAAAGTCCCATTCAAAAAGTAATGAAAAACAGAGAATGTTTCTACGTTTGGTAGTAGTCGAAGAATAGTAACGCTGGCCGATCGTTGTCCCTGTCCGGATCCGTGTGTTTTGGACAATTATCGAGACACCACTGTATTATTTCCGGCTTCGATTACAACGTCGTTCGAATTGATCGAGCTGGAACATTCTCCTCGTTTACATTAGCTTGCTCCCTTTTTCTTCCGCGGTTCTTTTCGAGATAGCATACTTGACAGTACTTGTTTTACTTATGTTAGGCGTTGTCGGGTCGCGTGCACGCAAACGCAATCAATTTACGTAGATATTTAGTCGATCCTAACGCATGTAATTTGATCCCACTGTATACAATAGTGAACACAACTAAACACTCGACGGACTGTACAGCTGGTGCAAGAAATTCGTAAGAACGGGAAAAAACGTTTTCACGCGCTTGCAAATTCTTCGCGACAAGCATATTGTTCGCGACGTTGAATCGTCTGCGGAAAAACTGTTTGAACGGAACAATTTGTTAAAATAACTACTTTAACGCGAAAGAAATATATTACGACAAGAAATTTAACACTCGTTTCCAGTAACTTTTCGTCTTTCTCCACTTTCAACCAATAATTTTGCGAAGCGTTCCAACCAAAAAATGTAGTTTTAAACTGACAAGAAATTTGAAGCGCAACCTTTTCGAAGCGCTTCGACGAAAAAAAGCAGTTTTTCTCGCAACACGATTCACTCGAAGCGGCTATACATTTTCGACAGTACAAGAGGGTAGGTGAAGAAGTGCTCGATACTCCATGTAATGGAGCTACGTTGTTCAAACGGCTGTTTTCTTCTCTAATTACGTCTAAATGAATACCCTATATTTAACTCGTTTTATTTCTTTCCGCTTCTCTGCGTGGGTTTCTTAATACCGTAAAATCGTAAATGTATAATATGTATTATATGAATATGAAGTTAATGTGGCTCATTCTCGCTGCACTCGAATCCTCCTCGTTCTAGGTTTTGTGTCTGCGTTTCCGTTTCCTTCACTCTCATTCGTTCTCGTTCTCACACTCATGTATCCAGATGCACACGTGTCGTTCAATGGTAGTTATTATACACGATTTGATATTCTCTCTCGTTCTCTATAGATCTGTTTTATTTGTGTACGTATGTGTATTCATGTGGGTGTGTGTATGTTGCCTTACACACTACAATCGTTAAGCGTTAGATTCTTTATTCTGACTATATTCGAATCAAGATCTTTCGCGAACAGCTCTTTCACTCTCGCTCCAACAACATCTGCGAATTTTTATTCATTTGGTCACCCAAGCTTATCAACGAGTCGCAAACCCGCGAGAGATGCCAACTCGAAATCTCGTTTCGATTTATCTGTTTACTGTTCTGTCGTTCCAGCGCGGGTTCGTCTTTCGTCCAATTTCGCATATAGCACCTGCAACACGAAATACTTAAAGATATCTGCCTCGGGCTGGTCTTTCTTACCGATCGATAGACCGCGGATCTTTGTGCGAAATCAGAACGCTCTGCATCGATCGTGGAAAGCGGCAGTTAAAATAAAAATATTGGAAACAACATTATTAGGCTGCGGATATCTTTATGCAAAATCAAAATGTTCTGCACCGGTCGTGGAAAGCAGGAGTTAAATTAAAAATATTTAAAAAAACATAGAATGATTCCATTCTATATTAATTTCTTTCTTTGTGCGAATATGAAATTGATACAATACCTCGTACAACACGTGAATGTTTAGTAGTTTATTAGATACCGACATATTTAATAATCTTTTATGGCGACTCTGACTTAATGATTTCAATAAAGGAGAAATATCGACATCTTCAATTTTGAATATTTTTCAACAATTTTCAACTTCATGTACTCTATTTTCCTATAAATGCATGAAGATCCGCAGCCTACCGATCAGATTTGAATATATTCATTCTGTTAGTCATTTCCTCGAGAAGGAATTTTTACCGAATTTTTACGAAGTAAAATATCAAGTTTTTAATACTTTCATAGTCTTTAAGTACTCCATTTGCACATTCAACACGCATCCATCTCTATTGCTACTTCTTTAATATCCTAGCTTTTGACAATGCGATTACTTATGCTGATTCAACGATGAAATCTAATTTCGGGTACCTAAACATGTAAAGTTTCCCAGTACCAATGGAAGAGCTCTCGATTCGTGGCGGAAAATTTCATCGAAACACGTTTACAAAAGTTGCTTCCGTTTATCGTTTAAATGTACTGTTTTCTTTTCGCGAGATGATTGAATAAAACAAGCGCTGTGTGCAGTGACGATCAAAAAGCACGCAGCAATTACGTAGCTCGTAGCGTGTACGAAGGGGTGGTTGTGAAAATCCTTTGAAATGAAAGTAGCGATAATTGAAAATGCTTTTCAACCTAAAACATCGATCGGAAACGCGAAACGAAGATTTTCATACGTCGCTTTTGTTCTCGAATGGAAAATGTCGATCGTTTGGCATCGTGAGATCTCTACAGGTTGCCTTTCTGTAAACGATTTTCAAGAGAAAATTCAGGCTGATTTACCGATTTCGATATTCGTGAATTTCTAAAGTGATGTGTTTTGGCCGCATTGTTCGTCGCGATGAGTGGATGAATTGAAATGCGTTTCGCGAAGGGACGACAGGAGCGGAGGGGACATGATGATGATCGTATACAAACATGAAAAATGTGTTACGTATCGCGATAAGTGGTCGTCCTTACGAAGGGGAAGGCTTTTTAAATAAAATTCTACGATGACGCGTTACTTCAGTCTTCTCACTTGAATCTTGTGTTTTCTTTTGTTCCTCGCGCGCGGACACGATCCGGAATCGTTGCGAGCAACGATCTTGCTTCTCGATCGACGATCTAAGCAACAAGTTAACCCTTTGCACTCGGAAACTAAACATTTCCCATGACCTAAAATATTACCGTTTGATTTTCACATGATGAAAAATCTACTAAAGTGTTTAGTAATCTGATATAAAATAATTGAATAACGTAAGAATTTTCATTCTATATTTTGATCATTTTATGCATATCAAACTGATGCAATTTATAAACTAAACCGTGTAGTAATCTATTTGATATAAAATAATTTAATAACGTAAGAATGATTTTACTGATGCAGCAATGTTTAGCGGTGCCCCAGAGTTGCCACTCGAGTGCTAAGGGTTAAACGACGAAGGTCGCTCGTTGATTTTGAGCCGAAAGGGATGACTTGGCACCCCACTAGTGCTAGGAGGTCATCTAGGGGAAGGGTGTTATACGATCATGCTGGAAGAGGAGGTTTTTCGGTTTAAAGAATAGTCTTAATTTTACTTCCACTAATATTTGGATATTCTCAACCTTCGCAAGATAATGTGGGGTCTCGGAAACCCCAGCTTCAGATTTTTGAAAATAATTTTTATATGAATGAAATTAAATCTGTTATTGTTTATCCCAAATTGATTAAGAACGAGGCTATTTATGAAATTCGTTTGTCGGGGTCTAACAGATCCCACCTTGTTATTTATATGTGTTATTAAACCTTCCCTTGCGAAAGCTAAATGAAATAATTAGATGGCGTTATTGAAGGTAACTTGTTAATTCACAATGGAAATTACTGTTGCTATTGAACATTCCATTACAAAGTGCATGTAGCATAGATTTTTCAAAATTATGCAATAATCACCGGTCGGTATTGTGTCAACAGGAATCTAATCCAAATGAATGGAAGATCTAGGTCGATCAAGACCTCCTCGCTGTTAGTGGGGAGGTCATGATGATGATGTAGAAGAACGAAGATGACAGGGTTAACCGAAAAAAGAACTTCCTCTCTGAATGTATTGAATGGGAGTCGGTTTGTTTGTTTCTAGATTACTTAATTAAGGCTGCCAGAGACGTAGTCCGGCGTTGTTGCCTCTTCGGCTCAGCGACGAAATGCTCGAAGACCATGTTAGAGGGGAAGTCTACCGAAATCGCGTCGCGGGAAGCAATGGTTTGTTTCGTCGTCGGTATCGGTCGAAGAATCTCGAACGAAAACTCGGACGGTACAAATCGAGATGTCGTTGAACAACCGGGGAGTGTACAATGCGTAACACTACTAACGTGGATACGAGCTCGAGTATCGTCCTCGACGAGTGAAACTTTCATTGACCTTTGAACATGAGCGGGGACGCGTCGCTAATACACGGTTACGCGAAACGGCTTTTCTCTTCAAATCCTTTGCAATATGCTAAGGGGCAGTGGGTCGCCAAGAATCTTTGATCTTGATTTACGTATTTAATTGTTCTTTCTTTGTTCTTGTTTTTCCTTAATCGGTGCGAAGATGATCTACGGTTGGATCAGCGGACAACAGCGAGTGCGATCTTTAAACGGAAACGAGTCGCCAACCGATTTTCGACGAGAGTCAATTGAACGACACCGGAGAAATCAGTTTCCGACTCTGTTGATTAAGGGTGACCGGGTGATCCCGGTAATTTCGAGTACCCGAAGTCGATCTTTACGCATCTATGGCTTCTAAACATGTTCGACAAATGCTAAAATAGAAAATTATTTTGTTCTTTCTTCAATCATTATTGGTAGACTGCGGTCCTTTATGCATTTATGGCTTCTAAAAATGTTCAGAAAACGTACTGTTTTCTTTTCTTGAAGTTTTTGAAAATTTCATTTCACTTGCATGAAACACGAAAACATTTAAAACACTGAAGAATGCGTATATAAAATCCGACCCGAGGTTCGGGCACCCGCCCACCCCTATTATTGATTTCCAGATATTTATCTTGGTGCGGGGAGAAAAAACAGGGGAAACAAGACAAATCCGCGGTGCTCGTCGTAAAATTCTTGGGTTTCTCCCCTTTGTCGGGCTTAATTAAAGTCTGTACAATCCTTATCCGTAATAATAGAATTATAATAATATGTTATTCTCTGCGTAATTATTATCTGACGAGTAGAGCTTTCGTTAATCGTAATTATAATCTTGCGACAATAGCGAGAGCGATAATCATACCAAGACAGAGAAAAGAATAATGATTAATAGTAATGAAAATCATTATTAGCAATCGTTTACATCTTAATATCGGAGAGATCTACGTAAGACAGTGGTAGATTAATATCACAATAAGACTAATCAGGCCTCGTGAAACTGGGGCGTACACGCTTTTCGTTTCATCATCCTTCGTATCACCCCTCCCCCCTTTCTATTTCGATCCTATCCCCCGACGATCAAAAGTTTATACGTTTCCCGTTGCATGAATCTCTCTCGATCATAATTCAGACTTCAGATAACTCGATTTAGCTAACGGGAATAGCTCGGGAATCGTTGTTGAAGATTCATTCAATCCTTTTCCCTTTCTAGTTTCGTGCAGTCGTGTTCGCGGATGGAATCTAATTGGTGGATCGCGACGACGATGACGATCTTGTCTGTGCCTAAAAAGTGCTAACATATCGTCGTCGACGATGCAACAAATCCCGAACCTTCCTCATCGACTTTCGAGACCGCTAAGTATGTAAATCCTTGCTAAATCTCGGAGGATAAGGGACGAGCTTCAGGGGAACGAAATTCCTATCTTTCTCACACTCTCTCTCTCTCGTTTATTCTTTCTTTCTTTCTTTCTCTCTCTCTCGTTCTCTCTTGCGCGCGCGTTGTCTCTTTCTCTATGTTACTTTCGACCGACTACGATTGGTGCATAACACGTCGTTACGATTACCTGAGTGACAATATCGGGGTGGCCGCGCTCGTAGACGGTCCGTCTCGTTTCCGACAAACGGACAGGAACGACGACCATTTATCTCGGATACACGTGGAATCGTTTGGTCGCGCGCCACCCGCTCATCAGATCATTTTGGCCTCATGGCTCGATGCATAATGCCGAGAGACTAGCAACAACGTTATTTGCTTAGCCTTTGCGGCGTCCTCGTTAAACGATCGGGCCGATCCAGCCAGCCAATTCTACATGCCGCGATAAATATCCTCTTTCACCCCGAAAGTAAATACATCTCACTCTTCGCGTACACCGACGACTAACACGCGAGAAGCTTCATCGTGATTCACGATGAAAATCCTGGCGAGCGGAGCTAATTTGGTCTTTTGTTGGCCGACGGGTCGATCGCGTCGATGCATTATTGTCGTGATCAAAATCGACCGTCGCGCCTCGTCTACTGCAAACAACTATCCTCGCGCGTCCTCTTCGCCGCGGAAGAGTACGCCAGAGTAGTTGTCTGCTGTCTCGCTTATTCTCTCTGTGTCTGTGTGAGGGAAGTGTACGAGTGCGTTCCTCTCTGATTACCTTTCTTTTACATCTATTTTCCTCTTCCCTGTTTTTCTTTTCTCTCTCGTCTTATTCCGTTCCGTCGCGGTTGTACGCGAGAGAGGACGAGTTCGATCGCGACACGGTACGGCGCGAAAGCATCTAGAAGTGGCTAGCGCAGACCCGACTTCACAATATCGGCGGTAAAAACGTACCGGAATCGTCGAGATTCGGGTCCAAACTTGCGACGATATCGCCGGTCGATGCGTGTCTCGAGGTAGTGGTCTGCGCGGTACTCGCGAGAGCATGGCTGCTCGCGCTTCCATTCAGTTTGCTCTTCACCACCAGGCCGCCATTTTCCGTATTGTCGGCTCTGTTAATCCTCTGAACGTATTTACGGTCTCTGTAGAGTCGATACATCGTGAACGGTGGATCTACCACTGTGGTAGCCCGTTGACGTGGAGCGCTCACGGTTACGCTCACTGCTTGAGCGTGTGCCGATTGCGATGACGTCTCCGATACTGTCGTCGTGTTCGCGTTCACGTTCGCGTTCGTGTTTGTATTCGTGTTCGCGTTCGTGTTTGTGTTTGTATTAGTGTTCGTGTTCACGTTCGCGTTCGAGTTCGCGTTCGTGTTCGCCGTCGACGAGGCCGTCGTCGAAGAAGAAGAGCTCACGCGGGAGGAGGAAGTCGATTTCAACCACTCGTGACGTGCTGCCTCGCTGGGGGTCATACGCTTGTTTGGATCCCACCTGCGGCAAACAAGGGTCATTATTAATGATTAGAGGAATTGGATGATATGGAGCGCTACATATTAAAGGAGTAGATTCGTCTTTCTTCAGGATTGCAAGGGTGCAATTTTATCTAGCGCTTTTGACTACTGGAAAATCATTTATCCTAACAGAGAAGGTGCATCCCGCACCCTTACAATCCTGAAAACGAGTCTACCCTCTTAAATGTTTCAGATATTATTAGGTCGAGTCATAAACCCAGACAGCCAAGCGACTACCGAGCAGAAATCGAGCCCGGCGTGCCGAGAGCAGGTATCGGGAATTATACAGGCCGAACGTCGCTTGAACGTGCACAAGGCACACGCTGACTGGAATCTGACCCAGGCAGCTCGTAACGTTCCCTGTGCACAAACCGGGCACAAGCTGCCCTCGGCACGCCGGGCCTGGTTTCTGCCTTGGCACGACGAGCCGAGGGCTGTTTGCGCCCGGTTTGTGCCGAGGGCTGCTTGTGCCCGGTTTGTGCCGAGGGCTGCTATGTGCCCTGTTTATGCCAAGGGCTGCTTGTGCCGAGGGAACGTTATGCGCCCACACGGTCATAAGTTTCCTGGTCAGAATCGAGCATTTTTGCTATCTGGGAAATAACTTCCGATACGAACAACAGATTCTACCTAGCTGCATCGGAAGTTATCACTCGACTTAATAAATAAAAGAACAAGACAAAACTGTAGTTAAGTAGAAACTTACTCGAGACATCTTTTGACAAAGTCCACGAAGAGGGTGTCAGTGCAATGAAGAGCTTTCGCCAGATTCCTACTGCCAACCCACCTCTTCAAGCCCTTGCTGTTCGTTACACTTCGGGGACTTCCGTTCGGATCTGAAACCATCATTTCATTACTTAGTTTTGAGATGTAATTGATTCGAAAGCTCTCGTAAAAACGATAACTGTTTTAATGTTGGACCGTACGATTTGTACTTTTTACAGAATTTAAAGTATTTGGTTTACATGTTGTAAGAACAAATTTTTTCAGCAGTTGCAATTGATCGGAATCGTAGATTGCAGCTATTCTAAGTATCTGTCTACGTTTCATGTATGTGTATCCGTTGCAATTAAACAAGTGAGCGTCATGTAATTGCAGAGTGGATTTGTCTCGACTTGAATCTTCTCGAAAGCTCTTACCGAAGAAAAGCCTTCGACGTGACGCGTGATTGATGATGTAATTCGGTGGCGCGCCAAGAATCTCCATGATGCAGGCGAGCTGTTCGATTTCATCCTCGCCCGGGAACAATGGACAACCTGTGTACAGTTCAGCCAGAATACATCCCAAACTCCACATATCGATCGGCGTGCCGTATGGAAGACCCAGAAGTACTTCTGGACTTCGGTAAAACCTGGACTGAAGGTATGTATAGACACGTTGGTGGCTGTAGCAAGAAGATCCGAAGTCTATAACCTTAATCGAGCTGCTTCCCCGCTGCTTTAGAAGAACATTTTCCTGTAACCGAACCAAACGAACCGGCCAATTAGTGACCAACCAGCATTAACCGAATCGCCTGTTTATAACTGACCCTACTCTGTACCGCGACATTCCCGAACGTTTCATACTTTGTTTCTCCGTTTCGCTTCGTTCGCGGTTTATCACCAATTTATTCCTCATCGCCAATTTATTTTATTGTTAATCGCGGCGATATTTATTCCGCATATAATTTTAACGATCTTCCGCTCATTCGAACCGTTTCTTACACGAAAAATTTATCCTCGGCGATACACCGTCATCGAGGAATCGTGAAAATGTAGTATTACGATCAGCAGCCATCGTTATTTCACGAAGAGGACGAACGGTTTTTACACTTACCGGCTTCAAGTCGCAGTGGATGATGTTCTCCCGATACAACAGTTTCAGGCAGGTAATCAACGAGTTAGCGAACCGTCGTATCAGGCTCAAGCTAAATCCTTGGTAGTTGTTCCTTTTGATTAGTTCGTATAAATTCAAGCTGCAAGCGAAATTGCGATCGTGAGTACGCGAATCTTCTTGGGTTTCGATGTTCTTTCAACGACAGGAACTTTTAAACAAATTGTATGTAACTACTATTCTTAATTGTATGTATTTTCCAAAAGATTGATTAAAAATCGAGCGACATATCTAATCAACAAATTGTATGGAACTACTATTCTTAATTGCATATATTTTCCAAAACGTAGATTAAAAATCGAGCGACATATATAATCAACAAATTGTATGAAACTACTATTCTTAATTGCATATATTTTCCAAAACGTAGATTAAAAATCGAGCGACATACCTCATCAACTCGAAAGTGATGCACAAGTGATTCCTGAAGTAGAAGTATTCTAGCATGTGTATCACATTGTGGTTCGCGTCCACGTCTTTCTTCCTCAGGTGTTCCAAGATCTGCACCTCGATGAGCGCCTGGTGATGGAATCTCGTTTTGTTCCTGCAAGGACAAGCGAGTCGCGACTTGTCATTTGAATGAAGGAACAAAGCGGGTAACTGGTCGGCCGCGACAAAGCGTCTATAATTGAACCGACCCGCGTCCCCTATCGTAATTTCGCGTGATTCACGGGGCCGAGGTGCTCGGCCGTTCGCTCACCTGATAATCTTGATGGCGATGTACTGGCCCGCCTTGTGGTCCCACGCTCTGATCACCTGGCCGAAGCTTCCTTTGCCTATCACCTCCAGAATCTCGTATCTGCGCATTCCAAACAGTACATTCTCAATTTTTCGCAATTTTCCTTCATAAAAATCGAATCCAGAGGAAATTATTCTTTTCCGGAACTATTTGAAAATTATACATTTATTCTGATCTAGAATATTTTCAATATATATAATTTTTTCATTTTATGCTTACTAAACTGATGCAATTTACTCATGCATTACTCAAATGTTTAATAGTTTATTTGATATAGAATAATTTAGTAACGTAACAATTATATTGCTGATACTGCAATATTTAACAATTTATAGACTGCGAATTTCAGAATCGATAGAAGCTACACAGGACTTTGTAATTGAAGCGAAACATTTATATTTTGCATAAAGATTCGCAGCAGCGATCGAACTTCGATAACGTAAAATGTCTTCTAGTACTTCACCAATTAGCAATCCGAACGTTTGTTAACATTTTTCTTGATAGATTCGCGTTGAAATTTATGCGATTTCAGTTCTTTAGGTTCGCCCTACAATCAATGTCAATTTGCATAAACGTTCGCAGTAGGAGCTGCTTGATGAATATTCGATTTCTGACGTTCTCGTCGAGGTATGCTCAATTTTAATCGACGAACAAAGTTCTTTGGTCGTGACACTTTATATTACTAGTTTCCGAGCAATTAGTTTTTGCTAACATGAATCGGTAGACAGTTTCTAACGTGATTTTCTTCCTTTTGCTTCGTTTTAGTTGACAAGCACGATTACAGGGTTGCTTGAAAGTTATTTCTCTAGATAACGATTAAATTGTACGAGTCTGATACGCAAAAATGTGAAATCGGCGTAAATAAACGCATGTAACCGCTATCCTCGCGCAGTTACACGAGCGGCGATTAAAAGGAAAGTCTGGCCGAGAAAAAGAGTGGTGAAAACTCACCTGTACGAGATATGATCGTGGAGGACTTTATTGTAGTTCCCATTTTCGTCGTCGTATCCACTGTTTTGGGACGCACCCTCCTCGCCTAGAATTTTGTGGGCCGGCAGACCCAGGTACCAGATCTCTGAATACTTTTCAATTTCCGCGCGCTCGAATTCCGTGAGTCTCGAGCCGAAATACTTGATCGCCTCTTGCGGTGTCATTGGCAGTCTCCCAGCTGTTTTTTCCGAAACAGAAACAATTCCAAACGATTAGAAGAATTAATTTTGGTATTCTTTGTCGGAAAAGTATTTTAGAAGTACTTTGCGTACCTTACAAGAAGTCCTGTGGAAGGAATACGGGGTTGAAAGGGTGGAATGGTTGGATTTAGCGTATAATGTTGAAAAACGTGAATATTGGGACTACAGGAGCGTCAACGGTGGGGGTTGACGTGGCTAGCGAGGGCGCACTTCGTCTTTGTACCGTTCCACAAGACTTCTTGCGAAAAATAGCCAGTAAATTCTTACGTACAGTATATGTCATGTGTAGTTGTTGTTGTTGTGGTGGTGGTGGTGGTTGTGTTGTTGTTGTCCGACTTGTCCACTCGCGTAGGTTTAGGGCGAAAGAATGACACTAATTTCTGCAACAAAGAATCGTCGTAACATCCATTAGAGACTGTCGCACAGATAATCAATTATCATTTAAGAATACGTGATAATTAGACAGCGAATTGCAACAATCTGGAGTGAAATGGAACTTGATTTTCTTTCCTAATATGTTTGATAGTCTAATATTTGTATTGTATCAAATTCCACTGTGAGAATCCGCTGTCTAGATGTTCACGAAAAGAGAACAGTAGAGAACACCAACATTTAAAAAAACTCAAGCTGCTTGGTCCAATTTTGACAAAGTTATTCGCTTTTAAAAGATGTACGAATGCTTTGTATACCCGCTGTAAAATTAAAAAGTTTTCCAATGCACAACTTTGAAATTTCGTTATCCACGCCGTGCTAGGAAAATGATGTTTTCGTCGCAGCATTTTATTATTGACCAGTTTCCGTGGACGTCGTCGACGCACAGTGTGACACTTCAATCATTTAGGGTCGTTTAATTCCAAAATTGAACATTTTTTACAAATTGCGTTTAGTATTATTTATTTAATTACTATTATTTCACTTATCGTTTATTTTGGCGATTATTTTACTCCTTAAGGTAGGTTTTCAATATTTTTGGTGTCAAAATGTGGTATATACTTTACAGACCATACATCATTTATGACTAGTAACAAACGATTACCACATAAAATTGTAGAACATTTTTCATTGTTTATTGAATATATTTATGTAAGACTGTGTTTGCAACTTCCTTATATCATTTAAATGAAATACCCATTCACACAGTAATTTATAAGAGTTAAAATACGTATTTTGGGCTAGTACAATAAGAGTAATGTTAAAGTGACTAGATATCATAATATTTTGAGTAATGTTAGCAGAATACATGATAAAAAAAAGAAACGACATCATTGAGAATTAAACGACTCTAAATGATCGAAACGTTACACTGTGCGACGACGAGAGTCACAGTGGCGGCGCGGTGATTACGTTCCCGTCGAAGCACTTGACCGTAATGGAACATTCGCGTATAAACCAGTAATTATTCGATGGAATGCTTTGAAGAACTGCGTGCCACGATTGTTATAATTTACCGGAGGCTTGTGGCGAGGTGCGTGGTCATCCGTTACGAGGCGGAGACGACCTCGTACCATTCGCAATGTCAAGTCCACTTGTAGCGGACATCGGTCAAGTGTAGCCACATGTTGACTTTCATCGAATTCGCGAACCGCACTGTTTTTCGGAAAAATATTTCCCAGGCACGTGGAAAAACAGCGAGGCTCGTTCCTGCCGACGGTTCGCGAACTAGAATTTCTTAAAACATCACGAATACAAGTGTACAATGTATTCGTACACCTTTTGAAAACGAATAACTTCTTCAAAATTTCATGCTGAAGCTTGAGATTTTTTGAAACGTTAGAAGGGTTAGTTATTTTTGTTTAGTCCTCTTTCTTTTGCGACGAGATTAAAAACAATTAATGATTGATTACTTCGATCACAGCACACCACCGCTCAAGAAAAGCCAGAACCTTCGCGGAAACATCATCACCCACACTGTAGCGACTCAACAACATTCGACACGGTTCGGTCAACGTTCGTGGAACGACTGAACCGATTTCGTATCGGCTTTATTCTGGTTTTATCAGCGCGTTTACCAAATTTGTCCTTAAGGGGTCGTGGTCAGTTGGGCCAACAATAAGAGATATGATTTTCAAGAATCTTTTCCTAAATTTTGTCATTAAAAATGACTCGTTTCAAAAGAGAGTACCTCCTAATTTCCTTATTTAACGATACTCATCACACTGTATAAAATAACTCGTAGATAACATCTACGCGTTATTATGCAAAAATTTCAATGGAAACGAAAGTAGACACTCGATCTTGAAGTTCGGAATTCTCGCGAATCGTGCACAGGAATTTTAACGCTTATTACTGTCCAGACACCGATAACCCTCTAACTGCCGCGGCTATATATAGTTTATCTGCCGAATTTGTTGTTGCAAACAAGCTTCGTCGCTCCGACGATTCTTCGCGGAGCTGGATAAATTGAAAAGATCGAGAGAAGCTGAGTTTCCACACACAAGTACATTTTCCTAACTATCTAATCTTTTTTCTTACAAGAAAATCGGACACGATGTCGTGCGATCATCCGATACATATCTACAGTAATTTTAAGAATTTCTGTTTACAACTAAGTTTCGTAAATTCGTTTGAAATTTTTTTTTAAATCTGCATTCGGAAACATTTTATATGTTGGAGTGTACAACGAAAAGCACGAAATACACGATGGAGAAAAGGGTCTTTATCGCACTTTCAACGTTGCTGTGCCCTTATCCGGAGGAAATCGGCTAGCTCCGACCTTACCGGT
This sequence comes from Lasioglossum zephyrum, assembly GCA_028455615.1. NCBI lineage: Eukaryota > Metazoa > Arthropoda > Insecta > Hymenoptera > Halictidae > Lasioglossum > Lasioglossum zephyrum. The sequence continues at coordinate 16,090,266 of CM052329.1, read as the reverse complement.
CTACCGAACCAGTCACAGCTCTCGAGTCTCCATCACACTTTTTGTTTTCAGTATCACATTGTGTTATGTGCGATTAACCCTCATCCACACGGGTAATTTTTTATACGATTCTGCATGAAGAGGTACCCGGGTACCCATATAGGTTGCTGCATACTGTTGTAGCGTCATCGTCGCTACCAGGCCCCAGCGAGGGCCCTTGGTCCGTGACGGGTCCATCTACCTCAGGTTCATGCATGTACCTGATAGCTGGCCCCGCATGACGTGATATTTTTTATGGTACGTCTTCGCTACTATCGAGCTTTTCCGCCATGTTTTCATCCCCACTGTTCTTTGGCGAGACTCCGAAGACTCTCCGAAGAACAGCGAAAATTCAAAGGAAGACAAGAAAAGCGTGTGCGGTCTGTAAAAGACCAATATGTGTGCAGCATACACAAAAAGTGGAGAAATGTATTACTTGTAGTAACATGTAGTTCGATTGTATTTTGAAACAATAAAATTTGTACTGAGAAATAGTTGTACTATAAATCACAATTGTATAGGATCCAATTTGCCTACTTGAGCCTTGTGGTACCCGGGTACCCTTATCATAGCGAATGCGAAAGAAAAGGTTTGGGAGTTTTTTTGTGAAATGTATAAAATTTTTGTTTAATTCCAAGGATATTAATTCATCTAAAGTAGATTTGAGATGTCACAAAAGATGAAGGACATATCAATTGAAAAATATTGAATATTATGTGAATGAATTTGAAATAGGTACCCGGGTACCACGTAGTGTGGGTGAGGGTTAATATTAAATTCACGCTGATATACGTTAATTCCACGAGTGCAGTGGAGATTGAATAAACGCTTATTATACGTAAGATCCAGGTTTCACCTCCCAACCTCGTCCTCCCAACATTATAGAAAACTTTAAAAACTGTAACGAATAAGAGAAATAAGTGAGTAGGCTTCGATGAAGACAGTAGCCGAATTCCGAGGAATAAAAAGGCGAAGGATTGGTCGAGCGGTGCGGAAAACTGCGCGGCATCGTAGAATCGTCGCGAAAGTGGGACGAGATGTGTCCAGAACGCCTGGATATTGACCCTGCAGCGCAGCGCGATGGCTCAACAAGTTTAACGACACCGGGAGAAATGGCCCCCCGGCAATTATGTCTCCTCTTTGAGGCATTACAGCGTTTCGTTTGCGAAGCGTCGCCTTTCCGTATGGCCAAGGCCAGTCACCGGTCGCCGGTGCCGTTTTGAATGACAATCAGCAGCCCCCGACGTCTGTCGTCGTTGTCCTCTGGCAGAGTTACACGACCTACGGGCCTGCCATTAATTTCCCGCGCGTACTTTTCACCGCGAGCTGCAGCTTAGGCCAACGCTCAGGCCAGCCTAGGCCATTCGAACGACCAGTCGAGCGAACTTCACGATTTGCCTCGCGTACGAGTCGTCGATCGTTTCGACGAACTTACGGTCTCGTAAAACGCGATCGATCGAGGGGAAAAAAGAAAGAAGCGTCCTGGGAACTCGAACAAATTAATTCCTCGCGGTTGGGCCTCGTGTGAACGAGCCTTGGTCACGCGGAAACGATTCGCTCGACTTATTCTATTTTTTTCTTTTCTATCTAAGCATTTCTAATCTCAACCGAAATCTATTTCTGCTGCACTTAGCAAGATAAAGTACAGTATACACATATTCAGTGTTAAGTCAAGCTAAGCTTACAGTTTTTTTTTCAGAAATTCAAAATATAAATTTATATTCAGCTCCTGCGTCTTGCAATTCATGCACGAACTTTTTATATTGCATACACATCCAGAGTTTATTTGCAACTGCGTCTATGTAACAATTTCTCTACTCGAACTGCAACAAACTTAATACGTCTAATAAATTGTGAAAACAATATAGCAGTATGTTTAAATTCTTTTAATATTTTTGCTGTCTCAAATTGCTCCTGTTAATGTTTCTCATAAAATCTGTAAAATCCGCTGTCTACTTGTAACTATGTCGTCGACGCAACCTGTACAGATAAATAAGCAAGAATTCAATTGAAAAAATAATGTATATAAATCCTGAACGGAGTCTTTTTAAAAAAATTTCTGAGCTATGTGGAAAGTTTCAAGTCTCCAGCTCATCGGGTAGTTAGTTTAAAGTCAATTGCAAGATTTGTATCGAGCACGCAGAGACAACACAGCGAGCTAATAAAAACGTGGTAAAAAAGAGAAGTTCCCCGACCGCCATCATAGTTAGGCGCGGTGCGGCGACCCTCTAATAGAAATTTATGTCAACATTGGTCCGGTGGTAATCGTCGTTGACCCGAATCAATTGCAGCTGAATAGTTTCGAGCGGCGTCACGACGCCGAACAGCGAAGAACCGTCCCCTTGGAAGCTTCTTCCCCGGTGCACCGATGCACCGATACGAAACGATGTCTACGATGCGGCGCGACGATAATTTCTACGTGGAGATCGGCGTTGCGTGATCGTCGAATACGCTCGATCGCATGATCCTGTGATTACACGTTGCTGCAACGAATTGCTTTACAAGCTACAAACTGTTTATGGGATTCGATCGCTGGAGAGAGACAGAGAGGAGAGGTGGAGGAGGAGAGGAGCCTTGTTCGACGTTGTGATTCACTCGCAAACGCCATTTTCTTCGTGGAAATTCTTGGAAACTATTTAAACGTTCCAATGCACTCGCCCGTTGCAGTCTCTATCATTGGATTTATTTTACTGCGAAGATGAACAAGTGTGCTGAGACGCACTTCGGGACGCGAGGATGGTTATTATGGTCCCCCGTCGTCGTTTTACAAACAAGTCGCTTCCTGTAAGATATTGAAAGCGTTCGCATCACTCGCGACAATCTTTCAAGGGAATATGAACAAAGGAGAAAACAATTTTTCAATTATTTAAGCAAGTAAACCGTTTTTTTAGAGAACAAGCTCTGGTGTTACTTCTACTGTTTAACACTGATCTCATCCAGCACTGATTATTGTAAGTGTTAAAATCTTTCCGACGATAGCTTCGTAGAAAATATTTTTACAATCTCGTTCCTTTAGTTCAGTGGTCAGCAAACTAATTGATCGAAAGAGCCAAAGACGGTACAACGATTTAGATTTCTTTTCAGAGCAATTTCTTTACGAGAACCCTGTTTTTAGAAGTGGGTTGAAACCTGATATCATACTTTATAATAACCTTATTTATCGATAATAAATAGACCGCGGATCTTGATGCGAAATCAAAAGCGTCTGCATAGATTGCAGGACACAGAAGTTCCACGACTTTAAATTGTATTGTAGGACAGAGAAGTTCTAATGATAGCAGAGCTGCGCGAAGGAAATGATAGAACAAGGGGTTGATGGAGCGCGTGCCAGCTGATTCTAAGCGAGCGCATATCCCGGAGGCATTGCAATATTTACAGTTTCTCGAGGCGTCTATTTAAATGTGGTCGCAAGGCCCCGCGAGTAGCACCCAGGGCAGATGTCTCAAATATTTTCGGACGTTTTACGTTGCGGCTCGAGGCGACTGTTGCTCGGAACACGAGGAAGAAGGACGCGATCTTTCGGCGACGAGAACGCGCGTGAGAAAACGCGCAACAAGCTTGCGGCTGAGCTTTCGAGTTTAACCAAACACGCGCGCCGGCTCTCGAGCGTAATGAAAAATTATTATCGTCCAGGTATACCCGAGCAACATAAATAAAAAGCGGCAGAGTGGAATAACCGCGACGGTGAGTAGGCCCTCTTACCCCCGACGAGAGAGAGGGAGAGAGAGAGAAATCGTATATAAATTGTAATCGTGTGCACCGAGAAAGATTTCCTTCCTACTTCTTTTTCTTTTCATTTTTATGCAGTCTCGTTCTCGCTGCGATTCTCGCCGGACTTCTGCCAGGCGACACGGTGCTAACGGCTCCAAAGCATAAATAAAACGCGGGATTCATGGCGGGCCAAGATCACGCAACGCCCGATACGGCAAGCCAAAATCGAGTTCGACCCTCGATGTCTCGATACGATCCCTCGAGCAGTCCCTTGTTCTTTGGCACCGCTTTAAATAGTTCCGCGCGGGGGTCACGCAAGCCACCCATCTTGCACGGGATTCTAATTGTTCGGAGATCGAATGCGTGGTTCGCGAAAATTTTTAAAAATCATCTGCATTCGGAGACATTTTATATGGAAAACTTTATAAGAAACAAACTATTCAGGATTTTTCTTTTTTAGCCTGTTCTTTCTACATTTTTCATATTGAAGATTAGTCGAGGAAATAATACAAATTAAAAAGAATACGATAATTATTTTAATGTAATTATTTCTCTCGTAAATTCATAAAATCCGAGTCGAGTGATAACTGAACTTGAACTGGAAAGAGGATGGTTTAAATAGAAACAATGTTTCTGTAAGTTCATTCATCTATTTCCATCTAACCAAAGCGAAATGGTAAAAGTTGTGAAAAGGGTAGCGGACGCCAGCAAAACATTATCACGATTGATTTAACATCCGCCAGTTTTCCGGAAGGGATTAAAAACGGTTGACCCCTCGTTAGAGTCACATTCAGATTCTATAAAAGGACAGCATGAAACAGTTCACGGTGCGCGGATAGGAGTATAGATTCGCGGTAAAGTCATAAATCAGAATAAACGCGACATCCTCGATTCTATAAAGTACACAAGGATACGTCGTCGATTCGTTATACCGTGACACGATGGCTCGACGACCAATATTTTCCTCCGCGTTTCCCGTAGGGGACAGTCTATCTTCGATCCCCGAACAAATACACCTGGCTTGGGAATAGAAGAGGTAGCATAGAGGAAGAAAGGACACGCTCCGTAGAAACGGATTTTTCTCAAGGACGACAGAACGTTCCAACTCGGCGACGACGGTGTTTCGATCTTCGAGAGATACGTACCTACATACAATAATTCCCTACGTCCGAGTTATGCATGCGGTTTACCTTGTGACATCTCCTGGCTGCAGCGGCCACGCGCCTTTCTAATGCGATACCTCGAGATCTCGACGCACCGTTTCGTTCTATTATTCACCGGGTGTCCGAAACGTTACCGACTCATTTTTCCGACATTTTATGCCCAAGTCTGTTTCCAAATTTCCGCGAAGAAAGCGAATTGTGATATTCATTTCGAATAAATTATTGTATAGGACGCATTTCTTGTATCTTCGTACAACGAGACGGAATGAAAGTTTATTTATTTATTTATTTTTTTACCTGAATTGCAACAAGCTCTAGTGAAATAAAAATAGATTTTCTTTCCTAATATTGGGTTGGCAAGAAAATAATTTTTATTCAAGCAATCCACTTCTATGAATAAGATACTTTCCATTTTGTTCGATGATCTGTTACCAAAAAGAATAAATAAGAAAATTTTATACCTGATTATGTTTCTTTAACTTCTACAATTAGAACGAATTATGAAATTCATTTCTAATACATTACGTACAAATCATTTCTTGTATAATCCTACAACGAGATGGAGTAAAAGTTTTCCACCTAAATTGCAACAAGCTCTAGTGAAATAAAAATAGATTTTCTTTCCTAATATTGCGTTGGCAAGAAAGTAATTTTTATTCCAACAATACACTTCAACGAATAAGATACTTTCCATTTTGTTCGATGATCTTATGCCAAGAAGAATAAATAAGAAAATTTTATTGATTAAGGTTCATTGCTTGATTAAAAAAATTGAGTTTTACTTCATCTTGAAATACCGAAATTACTTTCTTGCCAACACAATAGGTTGAAGAGAATATAACAGTGGTTTTAAATTCTTCGAATATTAAGTGCACTGTTTCAAATTGAACCTATTCAATTTTTGTCAGAAATGAATCAAATCCGCCGTCTGGTTAGAGCTGATCAATGGCCACTCGTCTCGAGTAATTTGCCGATTCCATTTTATACTGTGTTCCGGCGATCAAGCGGAAAACCGTGCGCGGTGCATATGGTGCACGCGGTTCACGCGTGAACCCCGCATATTCACGTGGGACTGGAGACACGCGTGGGCGTGCAAGGTATCTCGGAAGCGCATTAGAAACGTCACTGTCCCGGGAACAGGAGCTCGTTAACCTGTGTACCGCACACTTGCGGCCAGCTGTGACGCCGCGAAGTAATTAGAAAAGTAACGTCGTTACCGGCGCAACGGCGTCAGCCATTTTATGGGACGGGCGTGGGCTGAGGAACTTTCGAGGTTGTAATGGACCGATAGCACGTTAGGGAAGTACTATCGAGTCTCTCGAACGTTTTCCTTCGTTAAGACGATGTAAATCAAATTGGGAGCTACGAGGAAGCAAATATTCTTGCTAACGTCTCTCTGCGATAAAGCGGTCACGAAAACGGCAATCATCGTCTATTGTATTGGAAAGATGGACAGAAAAAAACCTGGCCTTTCAGATTCAAATTCAACTTTCAATCATTATATTGAAATTTAAATTCAAAATATACTTGTAATCGTTACATTAAAATTTAGATTCAAGTTATACTTTCAATCATTATATTTAAATTTAAATTCAAAATATACTTGCAATCGTCACATTTAAATTTAGATTCAAATTATACTTTCAATCATTATATGTATAACATAACTATGAAAGTATTATCAGTTATTTCGCTTCACATGATGTGAAACTAAATTGATTCAATGCAATTCCTACGATATTGTCAAAAACGAACCGCTAGACAGTACTTGTTATTTTAATATTATATGAAATTCATTGGAGAAAGTGGTCTACGTAGATTGAACCTTTAAAAGGAACATTTTCATACGAGATTCCCGCGAAATTTCACATTCATAATAAATGTTCATCAATCAAGACTAATAAAATTTAATTAATTCATTAGTTAATCCTTTTAGAACACTTTCATGATTAACCGCGGTAATCCCGATCGTGATCAACAATTGTGAGAAAAAATTGACAACGGATGCCCTACATGTAAATACGAGTCTGCATGTATAATAAACATTTTATTTTGCTACAGTATAAAGACGTCCGAGCTCCCGTGCAAACGTCCTCCACTGCGAATTGATTAGCGCCGATTGTTAACGTTCCCATGTTCCGAGGCTGAAGATCTTCGCGCAGTTGCCGTTGCAGTTAATTGCGAACAGTTACAAACGGCACTGTTACGTAATTGTTACACGGCCAGCGAACTATGAGTAACGTAATTTTAATTCGCGAACCAGCTCAGCGAGAATACTAAATTAAGTGGTGGGGACGACGACGACTATAAACGCGTCTCTATTAATGAGAGAAAAAAGAATCCTGTCTCACAGTGGACCGAGGAATTTCGAGAGGATATTTCAATTTCGGACGAGGAGATTGTTCGGGGAATTAAGGACAATATTCATGAGCCGCGAGAGCAGACGAACGACGATAAAAATTTCACGCGTACTCGCTTGTCTCCCGGGTTCCCTCGTTTCGTTCGTTTGTTTAAAAAATTTAACCAGTTTCCGTCGCGCCTACTACTCGTCACGCGAATTGCCTACATACTTATTTTCACGAGATGCCGTTGCATTAATTGCTTCCATTTGCTCGACTAGATCTTTACGGAAAATAAAAATTGTCTGCGTCGATTGCGAGCAATAGAAAATATTGTACATCGAATCTTCTTTCTCCCCTTGTAATGATTTCATGAATAATT